>CM055641.1:39181548-40381548 GCA_029378325.1 Elaeagnus macrophylla
CAACCAAAAATCTAAGTTTCTCGTAGAAACTTGCATGCTAATATAGTGTCGAGTCTTAGACCGTATTTCTTGTGGTTCTCAAATCTTCGTTGTTTGTGGTTCATAGGAATCGTGTCCTTCGGTTCGCATCACTTGTAATAAATGACAAGTATACTCCCAATATCGTTTCTCAAGGAATTTGCGATGGTTTTAAAATGTTAAAATGTTTTCTAAATTGGTTACAAATAAAGATTAAATCTTAAACATTCTAATAAAGGTTGATTTTGAGAACGGTTGCTAAAATTTTAAATCCTTAAAACAAGTAAAATAAACAAGTGAATAATTTTCCAAAACGGTATGATGAAAGAGTGGAAAATTAGCTAGCGAACCATTCATGATAGAATAATTTATGTGATTTTTTTTTTTGTAATTAAGCATATAAAGTAGAATATATTGATTTTTCCATTAGATCTAGAAAATTCCAAATAAATGGAGTTTTTTTTTAATTAATTAACTAACTCCTTTGATCCAAACCGTTAATTAATTAATTAATTAGCATAAATCTTAAGAAAATAATTTAATCACCTAATTTAACACAAATTAGTGCACTTAAATTAGGTTCTTGCTCAAGAATGCTCAATCAAACGAAGATGATGTTTCTAATATCCAATTCCAATATATTTTATAATGCTTACAAACTAATTTGATCCAGAATAATTGATGACCATAAATATGAAAAACAATGAACAAGAAATAAATTACTTTAATAATAAATAAATCACAAAAATAATCATCCATTCAAGGTAACATTACTAAAATCCCACACTGATATGTTTAGCCTCTCATAATAAAAACTAATTCAAGAATTTCTATTACAAAGAAATCTAATGAATTCTATAGAGAAAAGAATTTAAAAATAATAAAGATGCCCCACTTTCGGTCTTAAAACAACCTTCTTGATGTTGGATGATCACCTCTCTGATTCTTGATAGAGCTTCAATGGAAGAGTTTCTCTCTCTAAAAGGTGGAGAAAAAGAGATTTCGGCATTATTCACGCTGGTATAGGTAAGGGTTTTAAAAATTATATTTATAGATTAGGTTAGAAGTGAGGAAAAGTGTGTGAAAATTCGGGGTTTAAGTGGTTTTATGGTGCGTGAGCCGCGGCATACAATTTCTTCTGCCGCGGCACGAGGTCATTTTTTGATCTGTTATACAAACCCAAGAGATAGGTGCCACGACGCACAATTTCTTTTTTCATGGAGCGCGTTGATTTTTTTCTCCTATAGTAAAAACCCAAAAATGTATTACTATAGCACACATATTTTCCTACTGTTGTACATACATTGTAAATGTTCCTTACATAATTGCTGATTTCTGATGTAAGGTTTATGTTCCTTAGTTCTTATTTGTTTCCTCTTACATAGTGAATGGTAGTCAATGTAAGGCTTACATTCTTAAGCTCGTTTCACTCCATTTTAACTCTCTTTGACCACTTAATTCCACAATTCATTATAAACTTGCTTGGACCTACAAAACACAAAAATACCTTCCAAAACAAAGTAATACCGAAATAAAACATAAAATAAATACTTAAAAACTAATAAATAAAAGGTCAAAATAATGTTAATCAGTTACATCCCCTGAGTTAATTGAACAGACGTTCCTTAACTATTACTCTATGCTTTTTAGCGTGAATGGACTTCTAATTTGGATGTGGTGATGGAATTCTTATCTCCAAGGGTTACCTCTAAGATGAATATTTTATTAATAGAGCCTTTTACTAGAGAGGATGTGGAGATGGCCCTTAGGCAAATGCACCTAGTGAAAGCTCCTGGTCCTGATGGGATGCCTGCAATTTTCTATCAAAACTTTTGGTATACCATTGGTGATAAGGTATGTGTTGCTGTCTTGCAAGTCTTAAATGATAATTTTCCTTTGGTGACAAAAAATCATACCCTTATTTCCCTCATCCCCAAGGTGGATTCACCTAAGTTTGTGACTGAATTTAGTCCCATTAGCCTCTACAATGATTTTTTTACAAATTTTTAGCCAAATGTATCACTAATAGAATGAAGTGTGTGCTATCTAATGTGGTCTTGGATTCTCAAAGTTCTTTTGTTCCTGGGCGCTTAATAACTGACAATTATGTAGTGGCTTTTGAGACCATCCATTCTATGCTTAAAAGGGAAGAATTATACAGCGGCTATCAAATTAGATGTGTAAGGAGTATGATAGAAGTGAATGGGCTTTCTTGGAGGCTTTATTGAAGAGGTTGGATTTCAATAATCACTAGGTGGCATTATTTATTGTATTCACTTTTGGTAAATGGTGCACCATATCCAACTTTTAAGCCTAAAAGGGGTCTCAGGCAGGGGGACCCTGTGTCACCACATTTGTTCATCTTATGTGTTGAGGGGGTTTCTACCCTTCTAAGAAGGGCTGAGAGTGAAAATGTTATAAAGGGACTTGCGGTGGCAAGGAGTAGTCTCACCTTTTTTTTGTTGATGATAGTTTTATCTTCATGGAAGTAAATGATTGTTCTATTACAAAGTTAAAAGACATATTATTCAGCTATGAAGGTGCCTTGGGTCAAAAGGTCAATTTGGAAAAATCTTCTATGGTGTTCAGTCCAAATACTTCTGTTCTTGCTAAAAAGGCTTCTTAAGAAGGTTTGGGATTCCAATGGTGAACTGTCATGAGAAGTACCTTAGATTGCCTACAGTTGATGCAAGAAACAAAAGGAGGATGTTTGGAAGAATTAAAGAGAGAGTTAATTCAAAAATGAAGGCTTGGAAAGAGAAGTGTTTATCCAAAGCTGGTAAGAAAGTCATGATCAAGGCTGTCATTCAATCTATACCCTCCTATACAATGAGCTGCTTTAAGCTCCCTTTTAGCTTGTGTAACGATTTGCATAGCATGATGGGGAGGTTTTGGTGGGGTTTTGATGTGAAGAAAAGGACTACCAACTAGCTATCATGGGACAAACTATGCAGACCGAAGACTTTAGGAGGATTTGGTTTTAGAAATCTTATTTCCTTCAATCAAGCTTTGTTAGCAAAGCACACTTGGAGGTTGTTGTAGTATCCTAAATCTTTGGTTTGTCGTGCCTTAAAGGGTAAGCACTTTAATAATTGTGGCCTTTTGGGTGCTAAGTTGCTGATTTATTCTTCTTATTTGTGGAGAATTTTATTGTAGAGAAGGGAGGCTTTTTTCAAGGGTATGAAATGGAGAGTTCGAAATGGGGAGCATATCTTGATTTATGAAGATAAATGGTTACTAGGTCATGTCTCATCTATTTTGTCTCCTAAATCTTTTCCAAATGATGCTAAGGTTTCTTTACTAGTTAATCAAGCTGGGTTATGGTATGATTCCTTTATTGATGAGCATTTTTAGGAGCAAGAAGCTGAGGTGATCAAAGCTATTCCACTAAGTAATGGTGGTAACATGGACAAGTTGATTTGGGGGAGGACAAATGATGGTTGTCTTACTATTAAAAGTGCTTATTGGGTGGTTGAAGAGACTCAAATATTAAATTGTATGAGTGGCTTGGGCTCGGGTCCGAGTAATTTGAAGGTCTCTAGATGGTAGGGATGTGTTTCGGCTTTACAAATAGCAAATAAGGTCAAGATGTTTATATGGAGGGATTGCCATAAAATCATTCTCAGTTTAGGTGACCTTTACAAGAGGAAGATTGTGCAGATTGTTTGGTTTCAACTTTGTAATGGTGTTTATGAGGATTTGAACCATTGTTTGTGGTAGTGTCATATGGTGGGCAAGGTGTGGAAAAAATCAATTTTTGCTTCTCTTTTGAAGGATAAAACTCATATTCCCTTTGCTAATATTTTGAAATAATTTGGTTAACGTGTTCTGCTTTTGATGTTTGTCATTTTCCCTACTTATGTTGGGCAGTCTGGCACAATCATAATGAGCTTGTACATGGAAAGCATGGCAGGTCACCTTTGTACTTGCTGGAATGGGCCAATATGTTGCTGACTAAATTTCATGCTTTTAATATCAAATTATTAGGTGATACAAGCTTTCAAACTATGCCGAGTAGATCCATTGCTTGGGAGGCACCACTAACTAGGAGGCTTAAGGCCAATGCTGATGTTGTCGTCAAGGATGGTAGAGGAGGGTTAGGCATGGTTTTCAAGGATGATGCTAGGCAGGTGGTGCTATCATGTGCTGCTCTTACATGGCCTATTTGATCTATTTTGACTGAAGAATTGCAAGCATTATATCTGGTTATTAATATTGAGAAGGATGGAGGTTTTTTGAATGTTATTTTTGAATCTGATTCTATACAGATTGTTTCTTTGATTGATAAAGTAGGTGATTGTCTTGCTTTTGATGGTGTGTTGGTTGAGGATATTAAGGCTGGCTTGGTAATTACCAGCTCATGGCTACAATTTATGAACAGAGAAGCAAATTTTGTGGCTCATAGGCTTGCTACTTTAGCTTTGGGGATGTGTGATATATATTTTTGGAATTGGGATGCTCCCCCTAGCATATGGGATACTGTTTTTTAAGATGTATCTCAAATGAACTCTATAAGACCAATGGTTTAATATGAATGAATTTTGTTTCTTATCAAAAAAAAAAAAATTGTTACATTATTTTTCTTTGAACACTGCTCGAGTTGAACTATGACAATTTAGACTCGTTCAATGTTGAATTTGTCCACTTAGACACTGTTCAATGTTATTAGGGTGCTATTTTTTATTATTATAAGTTTTAAATGTGTTATTTTTTGTAATTTTCCAAATTTTTTCTATTACTTTCTCACATAGAGACCCTAATCTCCTCTGTTATCTATAGCTACCCGTATTGACTTAAACATTGGAGGCTATGGCCACCACTCCGTGGTGACCCAAGATACTAATGAGTTCATTTCATGCATGATCATAGGATGATAGAAAAAATAATAACACTCCCTTTCAATGTTAACAGAAAAACGCATCAATATTTTTAATCAGATTTAGCCTAGCCACCAACAAAAATGGAAAGAAAAGCAATCTTAAAAAAGAAAAAAAAGAAAAAAGGCAACCATTTGAGTTTAGGACTAAAGGTTTCAAGGGAAACACATCTTTACTATTAGAGTAAGAAAGTGTGGCCATAAAATGCATGTTTTTAAAACTAACATATATTCAGTAGCAAAACATGCATAATTTAATAATTAAAAAATATATATATATATATATATATATATATATATATATATATATGATAGTTTCTTACTGGTTGTAAATTTCCACATCTTAATAGAATCGTGAGTTTGATAGTTACCTTCATGGAGCTCAACGTGGTGTACGTTTTTAGTAGCGATGTTGGGGATGTGATGAGCCCGTTTTCTAAAGATGCTGTAGTATTGCTCTGGACTTGCCTCGATTTCTACTTCTTTCTCAACCTTACCACTTAGACCCATTTGTTTATTTTTAAAATATATCAAATTTCTGATAATTGCTCGAGACAGATTCAGCTTTATTTGCATATTAATTTTTGCTGCTTCTTTGCCTTTAACGCATTGGCTATTGGACTTTGTGAGTCAATGCTCATGATGGCTTTGTTGTGGTGCATAATTGGATGATGACATAAGTTGGGATCTAATTAAATATTGATAAGCTTTTAGATTAAATAAATAAATATATTGTATTGATGTTTTTAATAAAACTTTAAGTTATTATGAATTTTACAAAACCAATATAGATATAAACTTTTATAATTGTTCGATACTTGTGCATAATTAAATTTTTGATAGTTTTCAAAAGAGAAATTATTGATAGTTTTTAAATGAAAAATTACAGTTATTCTTAGAGTAAATAATGATGTAATATTTTAATTTAATAAAATAAAAAATTAATATAATAATATTTTTAAAAAAACACAACCATCCAAATAATAAAGAAAATAATCACTAAGATTACTGAAAATTATATTTTATAAGCAATAAATAATATCTCATTTTTAAATATCTATATTTTAATCCTTACTAGTAACCCATCTTTGTCCGAACTAGGGGTGACAATTTCTGACACGACATGATAACACGATCCGAACACAACACGACACGAATTTTTTTTTTAGTAAGAATTGATCAATAATTTTTTTATGTTCTTAAAGGTTTTGTTATTTCTTACTATTATAAATAAATAATACAAAAAAAATTCAAGTAATTTTTAATGTGTCAACAAATACGAAAATACGACACGAACACGAACAAACACGACACGAATACGACTAACACGATACAATTGACACCCCTAGTCCGAACAATTTCAGTGTTCCACTTTTACTATTATATTATATATATTTGGTAATTTTTTTTTTAATTGATATATATTTAGAAACTTAAGTCCATCAATGAAATTTATTCTATTTAATAAGTTATTAAATTAATATAATATAATAGTTATTTTACCCTCAAATTTGTGCCTTTACAGTTTTTTATAAAATCTTCTTATAAAGAAAAAAAAAAATTTTGTGAAAAGTTAAAAACGATTGTTCCCCACTTGTATATAAGAGGATAAAACACTGCATTTATCACTTGGAAAACAAAAATGTTTTGGAAAAATAACAACACCTAAAATTTATAACAATAAAAATGACACCCTTAGCATTAACCAACACTAACTCATTTTCTTTCAATTTAAAAAAAAGATACTATTTTTATTATTATAATTTTAAAGGGTATTATTTTAGATAATTTTTCAATTATTATCACCCAAATTAATCCATATATTAATTTATATGACACAAATCAATTGATACTAATAAGTTATCTCACTATTATCTTATTCTTCTACATTTTTAACTTTAAATTTAATTAATAAATAGTACATTATTTATTTTAAAAATAATAAATAATTTCTCAAAAGATATAATTATGTATTTAACACTACTTATTTGAAAATAATGTCCACTCTAATTAATGAAGTATATACTATGCCTTTTGCTTGGAATATATATTATTGAGAATTGTGTTGTATTTATTAGTTGATTTGTGGAATCTGTCTGCTTTAATTAACTATAATTTTTTAGGATAATGATATGTATTTCTATAGTTTATTTTGTTATTATCATAATAAAAGTATTTAAGTAGTCTATTTTTTAATAAATGTATAAAAATATAGTTAACTATCCTCCCAAGAGCTTATGTGTTTTAGAGAGTCGAATTTTCCTACAATTTTTAATATGGTATTAAAGATGGTAATCTTGTGTTAAAGGCCTATTAATCTCAATTTGAATTATAAGTATTTGATCTGTATGGTGTATAGAGTTAACATTTATGAGAGAGTAATAAATATTGGTCCTCCTATATGATAAATATATAAAATAATAGTTAGTCCTCCCTTAAAGGCTTAAACTACTTAAATTTTTAAAATAATTGATTTTTTAATTTTTAATAATTTTATCCTATAATTAATTATATTTTATTGGTATTCTTGTTAAAGATAGTTATCATTGACTACAAATAATTATGATAATATCAAATTTAGTTGTAACAATATTGTTATTTGGTTTTGTAGAGTAATATCAGGCACGGTTTTAAATAAGGATAGATTGGTGGATATGCACAAATGTATTGACTCCATTTACGTAGAGTAACAATACTGTTCCTATAGTTTTTTTTTTTTTTTTGTAGAGATATCCATTAATGTATTTTAACATCAATTCGTTATTTTTTAATGCTTAAGTTTATATAAAAAAAAATTGTGTTTAACCTAATTAATACAATCACTTATCTTCAACCCATTAAAAAAAAAAAAAAAGTCTTAAAGGTCCTATAACTTTTATTAAATAAGTATATTAAGCCCGTAATTATTCTATTAAGAATTAGAGATCCCGTAATTTTTCAAAATGATCATTTTAATCCCATAATGAATTATTCACTATAAGTCTTATTATTATCACTATAAGTCTTTAAGGACGGTAGAAGTCTTTAGGAACAGTTGTTTTTTTTGGCCATAATCGTCTTGTACTTGGGCTTATCAAAAGATTGTACCTTTTGGGATAATTAATAACCGTCCCAAAAAATAAAATACAATCATCTCTAAAAGATAAACAACTGTGCCTAAAGACGTTTAAAGATAATTTTAAACTTATATTTTGGGATGGTAATAAACGTCTCAAATAATTATATTTTAATAACCGTTCTAATATGTTTTTAGGTAGTGCTACTAACCGCTCCTAAATTTTTTTTTTTTAAATTATCAATATGCATCATTAGTGTTATTTATTTAAAACATATATATCTGTAAAAAAAAATCATTCTTTATATATATATATATAAAAGATCAATAATGATAATCATTCTCAATATATATATATAATATCATCATTTAAGTAACATTATAAATTAATCAATAATTAGTAGTGATTAGTTATAAAATTCTTGAAGCCAGTTTTAATACATGTCTTTAATATTACAATGATCATTTTGAAAGCTGCTGTTTGAGTGGAGAATTAACGCTCTCTTGAGAAGACAATGAGCGGGAAGGTTGGTGCCTCTTGGAAGGGAAAGATGCAATTTTTCCTGAAAGAAGGCCGCTTTTCGAGAGTATGACCAATGGAATTAACCGAAAGAAACAATACTAGATTAGGAAATCAGTGCTTACGATAAGGAAATAAATAATATTTCAGTGTCTTTACACCTGAGTTATCACGTACAGCACATTAATTTGCGGGCTTCCAATAATAGCAGAATTGGTAGCAATTGTGCCTCTTCATTCTTTCTCTGAAGAACCTGCTGTTGGAAAAATATTATTAATATGTGGGCCACACATGTAGTTTTAAATGTGCTATGCTATCTTATAGTTTAGCCAATTAAAAGGTGATCTATAAAGTTTAATTTTGGCTATCGGGTATTAAATTATCGTGGAATTAATGTGTAGAGATCAGACTTGTATTTTTAAGTTGATGAGGGGCCAATTTGAAAATACCAATAATTGGTAACCGCCTTTGGCGGTTATCTATATAAAGGGGTCATGGTCCCCATTTGAGCGTAGTGCTTGTAGAACACAAGTTTTCTCTGTATCCCCATCAACAGAGAAAATCCATTGAGACAACTACGCATCAATTGGAAGATTTGAACCCGTTTGACAGAAGAACGCTATTGATTCTGGTACGCTTCCGCTATAATCTCTCTTCTTCTTCTCTTGATTCAACATGAGATCTAGAAAACATGATTTTCACTTTCGGTAAACAAATTTCTAACAAGTGGTATCAAAGCCTACCCATGCTTGATTCAAAAGAATCTATGAATATTAGAGATTACTATATTTCTAATAAATTCTGTATGGTGTGTGATAGAATCTGAAAAATAATTTATATTATATGGAATTGTTTATATCTTCTGTATGGATTCTGCACAAAGTCGCCGCACTATTACTTCCACATTGTTACTTCGTTGAACTGTGAATTCTGATTTTATATATATATATACATATATACTTCACAAAATCTCATCGACTCTAATATGTATATATGGTTTCTGATCGGCTTTCCAATTTTTTTTAATATATGGATTCTGGTGATGGATTCTGGCACTCAATGAATAAGATTTCAAGAAACGTACAGTTTTCAAACTGTACTTTTTCGGTTTCCTTTTTTTTTTTTTTGGTCGTTGTTGTTGTTGTGCAACTGCACATGGAGCAAAAAAAAAAAAAAAACTGCTGCTTTTCGGTTTTGATGCAACTGCTCTTTTCGGTTTTCTTTTTATTTTTTTATTTTTATTTTTTTGGATTGTGCAACTGCACATGTGGAACAAAAAAAAAAAAAAAATATCGAGAAACTGATTCGGTGTCTGTTATATAATACCCAAGTGACTTATGTATATATATATATATATATAGGTAACTTTAGTTAATATATATATAATTTACAGTTTTTATATATATATATATTTAGGTAACTTTAGTTAATATATATATATATATTTCGGAAGTTTATATATATATATTATTTCGGTGTTTTACAGTTTATATATATATATATATAGATAAGCTTTTATATATATTGTTGAAGTTGGTTCATAAATTAAATTTTTTTAAATTTTGATTAATTATATACAACATTTTTTAACACTTATAGGATATTCTAATTACATCAATTTATACAAGATGTCACCAAAGTGGCCACTCTTGTGTACATTGATATTAGGAGAATAATTGGATATGATGTTTGTGTATGTGTAATTCATGCGAATATTAACCAATCCAAAGAGGGGTTCATATTTGGCTGAATTACACACGCACCTGCGATGGTAATCGTATGACAATTATCAAGGTGACCTCATGTGAATAATGAATCGATGCAAACATGGATTTATTATTTGACATAACTTATTGTCATTGTTTGATCATTGCAACAAGAGTACCACTTACAATTAATATCACTGTCCAAAGGCTTGGTATTAATGTTGTGCTTGGTATCTTGACATGTTGTCATGTAATTAATCAATTTAATGACTGTTTACTTTGGCTATTTTATGTGAGCATAGTGTATTTATTTAATTTTGTTCTCTATTCAGCTTTAATGTCTACTACTACAATATCTGCCAACATGAACAATGTTCCAATGTTAAATGGAACAAACTTTAAGGACAGGAAAGAGAACATATTGATTGTTCTTGGCTGCATGGACATAGACTTGGCATTAAGAATGCCAAAACCGAATGATCTCACTGCACAAAGTACCCCTGAGGAAATTGCGTACTTTGAAAAGTGGGACCGTTCAAACAGGCTAAGTCTTATGATCATGAAGCGTGGGATTCCAGAAGCCTTTCGAGGTGCAATCACAGATGACAATATCATTGCCAGTAAGTTCCTTGAGGAAATTCAGAATCGTTTTGTCAAAAACGATAAGGCTGAAACAAGCACGCTTTTAGCAAGCTTGATTTCAATGAAATATAAGGGCAAAGGTAATGTCAGAGAGTACATCATGGAGATGTCTCATCTTGCTTCAAAACTTAAGGCACTAAAGCTCGACTTATCAGATGATTTGCTCGTGCATTTAATTCTGATCTCTCTTCCTGCACAATTCAGTCAATTTAAGGTCAGTTATAACTGCCAAAAGGAGAAATGGACTCTTAATGAGCTCATTTCATTTTGTGTGCAAGAGGAAGAGAGATTGAAGCAAGAGAGGACTGAAAGTGCTCATCTGTCAAGCACTTTTAAGGGCAAGGGTAAAAGGAAGGATAAAGGAAAGGAAGTTGCTGTTCCTAAGGGTCTAGTGCAAAAGAAACAGAAAAGTAATGACGATTGTTTCTTCTGTGGTAAGCCTGGACATCAGAAGAAGGAATGTGCCAAGTATAGCGCATGGCGTGAAAAGAAAGGTATAATTCCTGTTTTGGTCTGTTCTGAGATCAATTTAGCATCTGTACCAAGAAACACTTGGTGGGTAGATTCTGGTGCTACTACTCACATTTGTGTTTCTATGCAGGGTTGCCTAAACTATCGAGAGCCAACTGATGCTGAAAGACGTATCTTTGTGGGTGACGGCAAGTCGGTGGAAGTGAAGGCAATAGGGCATTTTAGATTGTTATTAAAAACTGGTTGTTATTTGGATTTGAAAGACACGTTTGTTGTACCGTCTTTTAGACGGAACTTAATTTCCATTTCTGTTTTGGACAAATTGGGTTATTATTGTTCATTTGGAAATACTCAGTTTACTTTGTCTTTAAATTCAAATGTTATTGGTACTGGTTTACTTAATACTTTTGATAATCTATATTTGCTGGAAACTGTTTCATCTTATAATGAAACCTTGCATGTCGAGTCACGAGGTACAAAGCGAAAATTAGATAAGGAAACTTCAGCCTCATTATGGCACAAACGCTTAGGTCACATCTCTAAATCTAGAGTTGAGCGACTTGTGTCTGATGAGATTTTGGAATCTCTTGATTTTTCAGATTTTGATGTCTGTGTTGAGTGTATCAAGGGAAAACAGACCAAAATGAAGAAATTAGATGCAAATCGGACTACGGGCGTCTTAGAATTGATTCATACGGATATTTGTGGTCCATTCCCTACAGCATCTTGGAATGGTCAACAATATTTTATAACATTCATAGACGACTATTCTAGATATGGGTATCTATTTCTTATACATGAGAAATCACAGTCTTTGGACATGTTCAAAATATTTAAGGCCGAAGTTGAGTTACAACTCAACAAACAGATAAAGAGTGTCAGATCTGACCGTTGTGGTGAATACTATGGTAGATACGACAAATCAGGTGAACAACGTCCGGGACCATTTGCTAAATACCTAGAGGAATGTGGAATCGTCCCTCAATACACTATGCCAGGGTCGCCTAGCATGAATGGTGTATCTGAGAGACGAAACAGGACTCTTAAGGACATGGTAAGAAGTATGATTAGTCAATCTACTTTACCAGAGTCACTCTGGGGTGAAGCTCTAAAGACAGCAACTTATATCCTGAATCGGGTGCCAACTAAAGCAGCTGCAAAAATGCCTTATGAACTTTGGGTTGGGCGAAAGCCTAGTCTAAAGCACTTGCGTATTTGGGGATGTCCTGCTGAACCGAGGCCTTATAAACCTCATGCAAGAAAATTGGACTCCAAAACCATTAGCAGCTACTTTATTGGCTATGCAGAACGATCAAGGGGTTACAAGTTTTATGATCCTACTAGTAAGTCTATATTTGAGACGGGAATTGCAACATTTTTTGAGGATGTTGAGTTTGGGAGGGGAAATCGAGTTAGGAACATTGTCTTTGAGGAGGAAGAGGGAGTAATCCCAATTCCTGCTACTACTTTTCTTGACGATGTGCAGGTTTCCATACCTGTCATTGATCAAGAAATGAATTCAGATCCTCGGCAAGACAATGTTATTTAACCCCTCATTCAAAATGAGGTAATTGTTCCAGAGGAACTAATTCCTGAGGAACAACCTCAACAACCTCAAGAACCCGCGCCATTGAGGCGATCCACGAGAGAAAGGAGATTTGCAATTTCAGATGATTATGTTGTATATCTCCAGGAACATGAGGCAGAAAGTGGAATGTCGGAAGATGATCCAATCAATGACAACAAGCCATGCAAAGTTCCAACTCTCATAAATGGATTGAAGCCATGAATGAGGAGTATAAGTCTATGCAAGACAATAAAGTTTGGGAACTTGTCCCATTACCGGCTGGTGCGAATCCTGTTGGTTGTAAATGGATATTTAAAACCAAAAGGGATTCAAAGGGTAATGTGGAGAGGTATAAGGCACGTCTTGTAGCCAAAGGCTTTACTCAAAAGGAAGGAATTGACTTTAAAGAAACTTTCTCTCCGGTTTCCACGAAAGACTCTTTTAGGACAATTATGGCGCTTGTTGCACATTTTGACCTTGAGTTGCATCAAATGGATGTCAAAACAGCGTTTCTCAATGGTGACATTGAAGAAACAATTTATATGGTACAACCAGAAAACTTTGTGTTAGGAGATTCAAAGAATATGGTTTGTAAATTGACGAAATCCATATATGGACTCAAGCAGGCTTCCCGTCAGTGGTACTTCAAGTTTCATCAAGTCATTGTTTCGTACGGTTTTGAGATGAATGTCGTTGATGATTGTGTGTATCACAAGTTTAGTGGGAGTAAGCATATTTTTCTGGTTTTGTATGTCGATGACATTTTACTTGCCACAAATGACATAGGCATCTTGCATGACACCAAGAGATTTCTATCAAAGAATTTTGAAATGAAAGATCTTGGTGAAGCTTCCTTTGTATTAGGAATTGAGATACACCGAGATCGCTCTCGGGGTATATTGGGACTGTCACAAAGGAATTATATTGAGAAAGTTCTCAATAGGTTTGGCATGCAAAATTGCAAACCAGGTGAAACCCCAGTCTCTAAGGGAGACAAATTTTGTCTCAGCCAATGCCCAAAGAATAGCCTTGAAATTAAAGAAATGCAGAAGATTCCTTATGCTTCGGCTGTAGGGAGTTTAATGTATGCCCAAGTATGTACGCGTCCGGATATTGCGTTCATAGTTGGCATGTTAGGCAGATATTTAAGTAACCCAGGCATGGATCATTGGAAAGCAGCCAAACGGGTTATGAGATACTTACAGAGAACAAAGGAGTATATGCTCACATATAGAAAATCAGATTGGTTAGAGATCATTGGGTACTCCGACTCTGATTTTGCTGGATGCCAAGACAGTAGGAGATCCACATCAGGTTATGTTTACCTGTTGGCTGGTGGGGCAGTTTCTTGGCGGTCTGCCAAGCAAACGCTTGTGGCTTCATCCACCATGGCCGCAGAATTTGTGGCTTGTTATGAGGCATCAAATCATGGAATATGGTTGCGAAATTTTGTCACTGGGCTGCTTATTTTAGAGGGTGTTGAAAGACCACTCAAATTATTTTGTGACAATAAATCAGCGGTTCTATATTCTAACAACAACAGAAGCTCAACGAAGTCAAAACATATTGACATCAAGTTTCTGGTTGTGAAAGAAAGAGTGCAGAGTGGTCAGATTTTTATAGAGCACATTGGAACAAACTCCATGATAGCGGATCCGCTCACAAAAGGAATACCACCCAAGGTCTTTCACGAGCATGCTGCTCATATGGGTGTTATTCTATTTGAGGATACTTTAGTTTAGTGGGAGTTTGAATTTGATTTGTTGCTTTATGTTAAACTTCAGATTTGTTATATACATATATTATTCAGTTTACTTTCTGCAGAAGTAAAGTTTTGGTTTAATACACTCTGTTAAGTAATGTGGTAATACTGATCTCAATAAAGAATAAAGTAGGACTAGTTGAAAATAGACATGTTTGGATCACATTACATGTAATTTTCATGCTACACATCCATGATTGATCTATGTCATTTGGTTGTATTGGTATATGTGACCATTGATAGATTTAGTCACGATAAATGTGACGAAGATCTCTTTGATCCTGTATCAGTATGATTAATGGACGAGATTGTTCGGAAGTACCCTAATTGTGATGGCAGTTTCATGAGCTCATAAGGTTATGCACATTTACAAAGTTACATATGTGGCCCAGTGGGAGATTGTTGGAAAAATATTATTAATATGTGGGGCCACACATGTAGTTTTAAATGTGCTATGCTATCTTATAGTTTAGCCAATTAAAATGTGATCTATAAAGTTTAATTTTGGCTATCGGGTATTAAATTATCGTGGAATTAATGTGTAGAGATCGGACTTGTATTTTTAAGTTGATGAGGGGCCAATTTGAAAATACCAATAATTGGTAACCGCCTTTGGCGGTTATCTATATAAAGGGGTCATGGTCCCCATTTGAGCGTAGTGCTTGTAGAACACAAGTTTTCTCTGTATCCCCATCAACAGAGAAAATCCATTG
The DNA here is from genome assembly GCA_029378325.1 of Elaeagnus macrophylla. Classification (NCBI taxonomy): domain Eukaryota; kingdom Viridiplantae; phylum Streptophyta; class Magnoliopsida; order Rosales; family Elaeagnaceae; genus Elaeagnus; species Elaeagnus macrophylla. The sequence continues at coordinate 39,196,879 of CM055641.1, forward strand.
AGACAACTACGCATCAATTGGAAGATCTGAACCCGTTTGACAGAAGAACGCTATTGATTCTGGTACGCTTCCGCTATAATCTCTTCTTCTTCTCTTGATTCAACATGGGATCTAGAAAACATGATTTTCACTTTCGGTAAACAAATTTCTAACACCTGCAACATTAATAAAATGACAGACAATATTGTATCTCCTTCCTTAGCTGGTTTAGAGCTTCAAGTTTACAAAATAGTCTTTACCATTTATAATGACAGAACATTATAAATGAGTCTACAAAATAATAATGACAATAATAGTCTTTACCATTTTCTGGCACTGGTTTAGAGCTTCAAGTTTATGCCATTCATACCCATTTCTCCTTATTGTGATGATAACATTTATTTCCTCTGAGCTATAGAGGAGAACTGTGGCACTTGAAAGATTGTTTAGTTGCTTATTGTGATATATACCAGAAATAAAAGGAAGTCAACTACCAGAAATCAAATGTTGTATTTAGTTCAAATGTGACGAGTACACATCAACACAATTTGGCTGATATACTTGATGTTCAATTGGCCACGGGTCCTAATAAATATATGGGATTGCCCTCATCATGGGGTTGAAACAAAAAAGCGAATTTTTTAATGGCATGTTCGACAAAATCAAGAAAGGAATCTCTAGGTGGCAGTCTAATCTTCTATCAATAGCTGCAAAGGAAGTACTAATCAAAGCAGTGGCCTAATCTACACCTATGTATGATCTGATGTCTTTTTTACTACCTAAGAAATTGTGCAAAAAGTTTACCTTTGTCATGATGCCGTTCTGGTGTCTAACAAAGTTGACAAACGAGGGGTGGCATGGCAAAGTAACAATTGTCCCACATGAGCAAAATCCCACGGAGGCTTGGGGTTCCGAGTTATGCATTTATTTAATATCTCCCTATTGGCAAAACAAGCATGGCAGTTGGTGCAATACCCAAATGAGTTATGGGCTCAGGTAAATTTATTTTCTGGGTACAAAAGCATTACATGCAAAGGTGAAGTCAAACTCTTCATGGGTTGGCGAAGTCTTATAAAGGGGTTGGATTTATTGAGTGGTCGTGATTTTTGGAAACTAGGATGGGAAACTCATTCATGTGTGGGAGGATCAATGGGTACAACCGGGACTTGATATCTTCCCATTTAAAATTGATGGAATATATAGGGTCAGTGAACTTATACGTCTATATACCAAAATTTGGAGACATGAGTTAATTTGTCAACTTTTCCCCCGCCATAATTGCAACTTAATCTTGCAACTCTATGTTCTAACAATAGGCTCAAAGGATTGTTATGTATTGCCATGGACTAAGAATGAAGTTTTTACTACAAAAACAAACCCATTTAAGTATAGTTGTATAATTAAAAAATTGAAAATAACAATATCTAAATAGCTTTAGACACCATTGGTCGCGTTTTAAAAAAAAATTGGTTTTAGGTACGATTAAAAATGAACCAAAACATGGAATATTTTTCGAAAATTTACGGAAACTTTTAGGAACGGTTAAAAACCATACCTAGAAGTCTATAAGTACGGTTAACAACCGTACCTAAATCTTAAGGAAAAGGTTTTTAGGTACAGTTGTTAACCATACTTGAAAGTCAATGAGACAAATAATTAGAGCTCCATAAAATTTTTGTATTATCGTTTAGTCCTCCCCACTCAAGCGAAAGTGACCCACTCCCTGTGTCGTCGGTATGGTTAACCATACCTAAATCTTAAGTAAAAGGTTTTCAGGTACAGTTGTTAACCATACCTGAAAGTCATTAAGACAAATAATTAGGGCTACATAAAATCTGTCTTATCGTTTAGTCCTCTCCCACTCGAGCAAAAGTGACCCACTCCCTACGTCATCGCCCACCATACCCACATTACCCAACACCGTCAATCCCTCTCCGTTAGTCTCATTTGTAGCCGTTCCGTCAGCCTTTTCCGACGTTGCATTGGCCTTCTCACGCTTTGCCACTTGTTTTCAAGCTTACCCACAACACCGCACAACTCCCATTTCAGCCATCAACCGCTGCACAAATCCCTTTTTCTAGTCTATTCTAACAAGGTATTCATTTTTTTCACTTTTTCTTAGCAAAATCTGTATTTTTTTTGTTAAACTATTAGTGGAAATACATATGCATGCCGTGATATTGGTTTGATTCAATTTTTTTTAAAAAAATTATTTATCATTAATTATTTTATTATATATGATAAACATTTCATTATTTTATTTTTTAGTTTTTTTACCGACACATATGTATTCATTGTGTAATTTTTTTTAGGCATTGATTCTGTAATATTTAATTATATTTATATTATTTGTTGCTATTTTTTTAAAAAAATTAGTTTAACTTATTTTTGGTTTGATTAGTATAATTTGTTTTAGTTAATTTGAGGTTTCTATTAGTGTGATATTAATTTGGATGATTATTTTGAATTAATATATATATATATATATATATATATATATTATTTGATTTTTTTAATATTTATATCACTTGTTGTTTCACATTATTATATTTATTGACATAATGTTTATATACATACATGTATGTATGTATATATGTATGTATGTATGTATGTATGTATATGTATGTATAATTAGGTTTTGAAATTGATAAGTCTTGGATGTCAATGGATAGAAGGTCAAATATATTTAGTGAAAGGCTTGAATATTTTTCTTAATTTTGCTACTAATAATATAAGTAATCATGAAAGAATTAGGTGTTCTAGTCTGAAAGGGAACCAAAAAGGACATAATGTGACAGAAATTCGAAATCATGTAATTAAACATATATGGTATTGACAAAAGTTATAAAGTATGGTTCTAGCATGGGGAAGAGATTGTGAAGAATAATAACGAGTTCCTCAATGCATCCTCTACACAAAAGAGAAAGTGTGATGAATCTTTTGTTGATACTATTGAAATATTAGATACAATGCAAGATAATTTGAATGTCGATAGGTTAGGTTAAGAGTTTAATGAAATTTTAGAGGATGTTGAAAAACCATTATGGAATGGGTGTAAGAAGTTCACTAAGATATCTGTATTAGTCACATTGTACAATATTAAAGCAAAGTGTGGAATACCTGATAAGTGTTTTAAAGAGCTGCTGACAGTAATAGTTGATATGTTGCCTGAGGATCATAAAGTGCCTCATTCAATGTATGATGTTAAAAAAACACTTAATGAGAGGTATAGGATATGAGAAAATACATGCATGTCGAAACAACTACATGCTCTATAGGAAAGAGTATACAGATGCACGTGAATGTCCTATATGTAAGGAATCAATACGGAAAGAGTCCAAAATTGGATTAGATGAAAAAACAAAAAAAATATAGCGAAAGTGTTGTGGTATTTTCCACCAATTCCACGAATTCGAAGGATGTTTCGAAGCATTGATACATCCAAAAATTTATCTTGGCATGCTGCTCAAGAGATTGTTGATGGTAAAATAGAACATCCATCACATTCTCGTTTTTGGAACCTCATCAATAAAACGTGGCCTGAATTTGCATTAGATCCCATAAATAAATCTTAGATTTGCACTTGCAGCTGATAGTATCAATCTGTATAGCTCAATGAGTAGTAAGTATAGTTCTTGGCCCGTTATGTTTGTCAATTATAATCGCCCACCGTGTCTATGCATGAGAAGGAAGTTTATGATGCTAACATTATTGATATCAGGCCCTAAGCAATCAAGAAATGATATTGACGTGTTTTTAGAGCCATTAATAGATGATTTAAAAATTTTATGGAATAATGTTATTGAAGTATTTAATTCATATTGTCAAGAGAAGTTCAACTTAAAGGCAATTCTAATGTGGAGTATAAATGATTTTCCAACATATGGTAATTCGTCTGGTCATGCTGTGAAATGCTACTTTGCTTGTGCAGTTTGTAGCACGAATACATATGCAGATAAATTAGCTCATTCTCATAAGATGTGTTACAGAGGTCATCGCAAATTCCTTCTACTTAGGCATAAATATTGAAATCAAAGATGATGTTTTGATAGAGCACAAGAATATAATGAAGCTCCATTACCACTAACTAGAGATGGTATTCTAAAAGAAGTTGAAGGAAAAACTTTTCCTCGTGTTAAATCAAAATATCAACAAAAACGTTTAGATACTTCAATATGTTGGAGGAAGAGATCACTATTCTTTGAGTTAGAGTACTGGCAACATTTGCCAATTAGACACCTTCTTGATGTCATGCATATTGAGAAAATGTGTGTGATAGTATTCTTGGCACTTTGTTGAATATTCCTAGAAAAACAAAAGATGGATTAGGTGCTAGATTGAACTTAGCATACATGAAGTCACGTCCAGAGTTGCATCCTCAATTTGAGTAGCATTGCACTTTTCTTCCTCCAGCATGTTTTACTTTGTCTAAAGTAGAGAAAAAAAGTTTTATGGAAGCACTATCCAATGTTAAAGTTCCTTCTAGATATTCTTCTAACATACGGTCTTTTGTTTCCACTTCAAATTAGAAATTGAATGGAATGAAGTCTTATGATTGTCACACTTAATACAACAAATATTGCTTGTTCTAATACATGGTATGTTGCCTAAGGATGTTAGAAGTGTAATCATAAATATGTGTACATTTTTTAATGATATATACAAAACGTCTGTGGATGTTAAAAGGCTTGAAAAAATTCAAAAGAAAGTTATGATCACATTATGTAATGCAAATTTGAGAAGTATTTTCCACCATCATTTTTTGACATAATGATACACCTAACAATGCATCTCACAAAATAGTTGGAGTTATATGGGCTTGTGTACCTAACGTGGATGTACCGTTTTGAAAGACATATGAGTGTGTTTAAAGGTAATGTTCGTAATCGTAATCGTCCAGCATGGTGTATGGTAGAGTGTTATGTGGCCGAAGAAGCAATTGAATTTTACTCTAAATTTTTAATTGGAGTGAAACCAATTGGTCTTTCAGTTGACTTCATGAAGCACTTAAATTGTGAAAGCATCTCTAAAAAGCCAGATAAAAGTGGGTGGGTTGATTAAATCGATCGTGCACTTTGAGAACAGGCACATAGTAATGTTTTGAACAACTTGGAAGTAGTTCAATCTTACATTGAGTATGTGTACTCCTCATACTTTTTTTTGTTTAGATTTATGTACAAATCTTTATCTTAGTTTCACATCTTTTCAATTAATTTTGTAGGAAACATATGAAGTACATTCATCATACCAATCAAAACAAAAGAGAAAATTGGATATTAAATGAACATAATTGCACGTTTATATATTGGTTACAAGCTCAAGTAAGTGAATTATAAGTTATATTTACTACATATATAGATTTAACTATACTATTTAACACTATTTATACTAATGAGTTATAGATTCTAATTAATTTTTTTGTTTAGATTTTAAATGAATTGAATAAAACAAGTTGTAATATCTCTGAAGAATTGAGATGGATAGCAAAAGGTCCGAAGTTTAATGTCATTAAGTATCATGGTTATACTATAAATGGGATACATTACCAAACAAAAAAATAGAAGTGACAATCGTGTTACCCAAAATAGTGGAGTTTCCCTAATGACAAAAACTATGCAATTTTCAAGTGCCAAGGATATGCAACCTATTGAAGTAGACATTGATTATTATGGAGTAATTGATGAAATATGGGATCTGATTATGTGAAGTTTAGAATTCTTTTATTTAAGTGTAGTTGGGTGGATAGCAAACATGGAATAAAGAAGGATGCTCTTGGTTTCACATTGGTTGATCTAAATAAGATTTCACATGTAAATGACTTTCATATTGGCCTTACAAGCTAAACAAGTTTTCTACATTCATGATGCTCAAGAAAAATAATGGTGGAATGTCTTAACTCCTCCTCGTCGGGATTATAATGACACTCTTAATATCGACATATTAGGAGACATCGTAATGGAGCGTGATGAGGTTGTTAGTTTGTTAGATGAAAGTGACATGTTAAACCAACAAAAAGATGACAAGGTTGATTATTGTCGATTTAAGTGTGAAGGAACATGGATTCTACATGACAAAGAAAAATAATGTCCTACTCATAATTGTATTTGTAAGTTATCTTTTAATTTAATTAATTTATAATTTGCTATTATATGTGTTTAGTTGTTAATTGTTCATTATATTGTGTACTTATATTCTTAAAATATTACAGGTTGGATTACAAGTTGTAGTACAGAGGAGAAAATAAGAGGTCATACCCAAATGAATAAGTTGGTAAAGTTACAAAAATGAAGGGATTAGGACCTCGATACTATTTAATTCAAAAAACATACCTATTAGACAAAATTTAAATGATTTCATTAGTTATTTGAGAGTATTAGCACGTGCCTTAATTCCAATTAATTATAAGACATGGACGAATGTGCCTGATGATTGCAAGGAACTTTTATGGCAGGATGTTATAGTAAGTAATACTATTTCTTTGCATGTACAACTTTTATGTAAAATTAATTATATATGGTTCTGAATATTGTATACATGTTTAAAGTAAACAACTTTTATATTTCCCAATATCGACTCAGAGATAGCACGAGTATATACAATCAAAAAGTTGGGTGATATGTGGACAGTGACGGGCCGTAACATGTGCTGTACCGGGCTTCAGCCCGGACAGCTTTTATAAATTTTTTTTTTTTTATAAATATAATCTATCTTAACATTAATTCAAAACTTAATTAAAACCTAAATCTTCAGTTCCTTCTCCTGCGTCCTGCACTCCTGACTCCTGCCTGCCGCTGTTCCATACTTTATTTGTAATTCTGCAAGCGGCGCTCTGTAACTCTGGTACCTTTTATTTATTTCTTTATTTAAATAAAACTATTATTATTATTATGTATTCTTTTTTAAAAATATTAAATACTTAAAATATTTATATTTTAATTTATACTCATATCAATAATTATATATTATATATTTCTAAAAATTATAACTTTTAAACTTTTAATTTATAAATATTGTATAATTATTAATTTAAGTGCTTATTTAAGTATAAATTTATATGTATTTGGCACTCTTTTTTTTAATAATAATTCACCATTATTTCATTAAATATGTTATTTTTTTATTCTTTAAATTATTAATTAGAGTTTTTTATTTCAAAATATATATTATCTCATTGTTATATTAGAACATAGAATTTATTTTAAATTTTTATACTTATCAATTACTATTAATAGATAAAAAAAATGATTAGGCATATAACTTATTTATTGATTCTTTAATTCTTTAGTTATTTTAATTTTTTGTTTGTTTGTTGTTAAGTGTTTGTAATTTTTAATTTATATATTTTAATTTGCATTAAATATTTTTATTGTAGGTTATAATGGATAAATCTCACCAAAGTTCTAAATCATTTAAAACTCTTCATTCATTCTTTAAGAAAATAGATGATCAACAATCAACTAAAAATACTTCTATTGAGGCTACCAATCAAAAAAGTAAGCGATCTCAAGAACCACTTGGTGATGATAATGCACATATTTCAAAGTTCCAAAGAATTGATTTTCAAAAAATTAGTGTTCAATCTTTGGAACGTGATCCAGGTTTACGCAATCCAATATGGTCATATGATGTTAATATACAAGATGATATTCGAAGATAATATATCAACATAGGACCATATCAACCCAAGTTGAGTGAATTTCCACCTACTAAATTTGGGAACCAACAACGTCGATTCCAATATTCTTGGTTTTCTCGATTTTCTTGGATGGAATACTCTTCAAACAAAGACAAAGCCTTTTGTTTTCCGTGCTTTCTTTTTTATATTAATCCACCAAAACATCCAACATTCACGGTTAATGGATTTGGAAATTGGAAAAGGGTAAATGATGGAAAATGTTCTTTTGTGAATCATGAAGGGGAATCTGATTTGATAATTGATGAATTTTATTCTATAAAGCATCGTCGGGCACAACTTAAATAATTTTTTTTTGTTTATTTTATTTTTGTTTACTTTTTAAGTTTATATTATTTTTTCAATGTTAGCTATAAATCTTGATATTATAAATAAAAAAAATTAGAAACATTTTTTAATATATATTAGCCCTCCCAGAAAAATATTTCTGGGTACGTCCCTGTATGTGGAGAAAATATAAACATAAGTTATACAAAGTGCATGTGGTGTCTAATCTTGAATTTCCATATTTGTTGAGAACACCCCCTTGAAAAATATGATTTTATTATCCAAGAACAATGAAATTGGTTTGTAGAGTGGGCACAAACTGAAACTTTTAAAGTAATGACATATAAATCTGTTATATATATATATTTGAAGTATTTTACTGATACAAATTTTTATGGGATTTGAGCAAGGAGTCCATACAAAATAGAGAATAATTAGTGTGCATAAATTATACGGGTCAAACAAGTATTGCAAATACCGAATAGTCATTGGTATTAAAATTTCAATATGTTACGATATTACTTAATATTATATATAAAATTCATCTATCTAACTTCGTAAGTGCTATTATTGTAGAAAACAAATTTTCAAGTTGAAATTATTTCAGGAAGACACATTACTTGGAAGCACACACAGTCTAGAGATGGAATTCCAATTAATGAAGCTGCCCAAAAGGCATTCGAATTGATGGTAATTAATTAAGTTTAATATAAAATATATTGATTATAACCTTTGTTAATATTATCATGAAGCTCATATAGTGATTACTTAATTTGTATGGAGAATATGAAAGAAAGACAGAGTCAGGAGAAACCCCAGCACCGTCGCCCACCAACCTCGACCCCCTCTATCTTTCCACCTTCCAACGCCGTTGCCTTCAGCCCTAAAATTATGAGTGTGAATGGGGATCGAGACGACTTTAGATAAACGAAAAGGTAAGTTCTTCAAATTCTCAAAGGAGACAAAGAAGACCCTGCAGCGAAAGAAGAAGATGTTGCCAGTTCAGAAGCTATTTGACACTTGCAAGGAAGTAGTTGCCTATGGTGGTGCTGGAATTGTGCCTTCTCCTGAAAATATTCAACTGCTACGGTCTGTTTTGGGTATGTTTGTTCGTATTTATTTTTAATCTGGACATGTTAAAGTGCATAAAGTATCAAGCTTAAGTACTTATTTTGGCTTTTAAATATTTGCCGAGTTTTGAATTATTTTGTTTGACATTTTTATCTTTGAATTCAATTTAAGTTTCCCTTCCTTCTTGGACTATTTCATTTTAATTTGGGACTACACTGTTTATATTGCTTTATTAATCCTAAAAATGTGCTAAGTATCATCAATTACACCAGCTTATTTTATTGAATTTGCATGTTCAAGTCTGTTGCTAATAACTTTGAATTTTTAATCATATTTCCTAACTTTCAGAAAGGTGCATCCGAGCGTGTTTACCATTCTGGAGGACAATATATGCATGCATGCATTTTATAGGCAATGCAATACTTTGAATAATAATAATAGTAATAAAAAAAAAAATCTTCAATTCGTGCTTGTGTTTTTCATGTAAAGAAACAATTATGTTTAGCATTTTGTATTGCCTTTAAACGGCGGGAATGGGATTGCTCGTAGATAGTGGCTTTTCCTTAAAAGTTACATTTTGCAAAACGATCCGGCTCTGTTCTTGAAACATACAGAAAGGCCCACACCTTGCTTTGTTCGGAGGTTCTTTGTTTTTAGGATGTGAATATTATGTCATACTTTTTGTTTTGAGTAGAGAAAAATTATTGGTTTGCTCTTGTACTGAGCTGATTTGGTGGTTTAAGCCAATCAAAGCATAATGTTGTATGGGTATATGGTGTATCTATATATTTTCAATACAATACTACTATCCATAAAATCATATATGGGAGGTAATATTTATTTCAATATTTTATATTGTTCGTAAGCTCTATTGATTAGTCGTCATATAATAATTATCTTTTCTTTTAAATATAGAATTTTATTTGATCACTTAACAAAAAATGTAAAAAATCACAAGTTATATAGTTTTCTACATCCTACACTTATATCGAATCAATAAAGTAGCTCTACTCTTGATAATCATATTGATTCTCTCATTAAAGGAATGATTAGAGTATGAGAGAATAAAAGACTTATTGTTCCCTATTAGCTAGCGTGAATATTTTATTAATTTATATTTTTTTATATTCTAATTTTGTTAATTATTTATTTTAAAAAAAAATATATATACAATTAATTGTAGAAATCAATGTATACTTGGGGTGATCCACCCATATAGTGGTATTGTTGAGTGGTTTGATTCACCTAAAAACAGTCTATCACAAAGATTTCAAGATATGTTCATTGGGTAAGAGAAACTCATATATTTCATTAAATTAATTTTAAATTATTTATAATCATGCATGATTGATTAGGAATAATGTTTATTTAATTATGTCAGTATTGTAGTTCTTTTTCTAGATTGTACCAAACTATTATACGTTCGTTTAAGTTATTACCTAGTTTTTGGCCTATTAATGTTAGTAAAAATTTATCTAAAATTATATATATGTATATTTTTCAGGGGTAGCAATTTCTGACAAGATCCGATAACACGAACCGAACACGACACGACACGAAATTTTTTTTAATAAGAATTTATCAATAATTTTTTCATGTTCTTAAAGGTTTTGTTATTTCTTACTATTATAAATAGGCAACACGAAAAAAAAGTTGAGTAAATTTTCTCATATATCAACTGACACGAAAATTTGACACGAATAACACGAACTAAACTCAGTGCCAACACGAATAACATGACACGGACACGGCTAACACGACATAATTGCCACCCCTATATATTTTTAATTACAATTAAATATTTAACTAGGCTAGTCAATATTTATTAATTATACATTTATGTTGTCTTATATATATATGTGTAAGCACCTATTCAAAATAATGATAATGAGTGTGATTTTTTTGTGATATGAGAGATATTATATATCAACGAAGAAAGTCTCGATCACTACTAGTAACTTTAAAAAAAATTTATGCAGGTACATACAATATATGTTAATACCTAGTTAATGTAAGTTTTTTGAATCATCATATTCTTATTTTTTTAACTATCATGTAGTTTCTTATAACTATATATCTAATTATATTTTTTTATAGTTTGCAGAAAAGAAAACATACACACGAGAAGAACTTGATATTTGTCGAAGAGAAGTATGTCAATTTCTTATTGATAGTATTGGACACACTAGCTAGATAATTATATATTTTATATTTGATATTAATTAGATTTAATTTATATGTATAGTTGATGATTAGTGGCATATGCTCGTGTATTTTAATTTATTAATGTGATGGGCGATATGCTTTGTAAGCGATATATATGCTTATTTCTGTTTTTGATTAATAAAATATATATATGAATTTTTGATCACATTCTGATATGTATATATAGTATGATATGAGCAAGGATATGAACCAGTAAAAAAAATATTTACAAAAAATTATTATTAAAAAAAATTAACCTTTAGGTACGGCTAAAATAATATAAAATAAATGACAACCGTACCTAAAACTATTTAAATACAATTGTTAATCGTACCTAAAAATTTTTAGGTACGGTTAGTAAACCGTACTTAAATAGTTTTAGGTACGGTTGTCATTTGTTTAGATACGGTTATTAACAATATCTAAAAATTTTTAAGTACGGTTACAAATACTTTTAGACACGGTTATTAAATGTATCTAAAAGTAATAACCTATAGAGACCGTAGCTATTGGTATGGTTACGAGTCCGAATACAACTATATCTAAAACTTTTTAGATATAATTAATAATTGTATCTAAATTTTTTTTTTCTTGTAGTGACAGTATCCTTCTAACTTACAGAAGGATTTATTCATACTGTTAGATTTGCTGAAACAGATCTTGGCCGTTGAATAAATTTTAAGAAAAATTGGTTACTTGTTATGTAGGTTATATTTATATTTTATCTTACTTCCATTATACGACAAAATTTTTTATCTCTTTTCTTCTTTTTGGGTGAAGAAATAAAAGTAGTTCATCTCTTTTTCTTATTTGTAAATCAATTGGACAAATAAAATTTGTGTGGGGCTTTCTGAAAATGTTACTTGTTTAATTAAATTTAATTCATAAAAATAAATTTAAGTTTGATATCATAATAATTTTATTTTAAAAAAAATAGTATGATATTAGTTACTCTTCGGTACATAAATGACTCAATCATTTATCTGATTTCATTTTTAACTTCATCAATAAAAAAAACATATGTTCATTTACGTTATAAAAAATAAAAATATATTTTTTTTTCTTTTAGAGGTAAAAAAATGAATTTTTATATACGAAGAAAATTATATCATATAATTAAATTTATTATTTATATTATAAAATCGCAACTGACACAAAAACAAAAACAAAAAAATCTAATAATTAAGATGTTGTTAAGAAAGTCATTTAAGTAAACAAATAAATAATTAGAGATAGATTCATAAAAATAGTAATGAATCTTTAAAAATAAAAAATAAAAAATCATGATTTTATTTTAATTTATCTAATAATATAAATAGCAATATTTAATATTTATATTATAATTTTATTCGGTACAATAAATAATATTTTAGATGATATTCAATAAGATTTAATTAAAAAATAACATGTAAATTTTACTTCATACAATAAAACTCATGCGATAGTACATAATAATGATTGAAAGTAATTGACACTAGAGTGGGGTTCGGTAACACAATGGTATTTAATAGGGGTGGCATTTTTTTTCAAAAATCGATCAACTTACCTTAGTTTAGGTCCAAATTGAGCCTATTTTTTTTATTTTTGGAGGTTGGTTAGTCCGATAGGTCCAAAATATTACAAAATCGACCTTGTCGGTTCGATTGTAGGTCCATCAAAAATAAAAATCGACAAAACCGAACCGACCTACACTTTTATATATTAATATATTTTTTAAATATTATATAATAAATTTTATAAAAAAAATAAATAAAATGAAGTATTAATTAATATTATACAAATATACCGTGTAAAAGTCCTAAACAAATATTTAACGTGTGGAATTCTGATTTTAAATTTAGGAGGGTGAGTAGTGGAGCATCAAACATGAAGTATCAATAATGAGATATTATTTCCATATGTCACATATTGATAGCTTTAAATTTATCAAGCATTATATATGTGCAAGGATAGTAGTTCTTATAACTGATAGTAACACATCTGTATGCTTTAATTTTAAAAAAAGTTTTTGTATGGGTAAAATATTGTTTGTATTTTTTATTACATTTTTTATTATGATAATAATTTTTAAGTAAAATTATAGGTCCAAAACCGCCAAACCAACCTCCCTCAAACCGACATTGTAGGTCGGCTTGAAGGTTGGTTTTTTAGGAGTTATAGGTCGACTAAGGTTTTGAACTTTTTAAAACCGCCAAGATAAGGTCGGCTTATAAAATGACTTAATAGCAAACCTATCGGACCTACGCCCACCCCTAGTACTTAAGTTAAGCAAGTACTATCTTTTTTTACCTATATTTTTAAAAGATTTTAATTTAGTATTCTTGTTTAACAAATATGCAATTATAAACAATAATTTGGAAATTTTGTAGCACATGACAAAAAATTTAAGGATAATTTTGATATTTAGTTTTTTTTCCTCCCTCTTCTTCTTCTTATTCTTATTTTTTTTTTTTTTTCATATCAGTTTCTTTTTTCCGGCACTGTACAAAAAAAGGAAAAAGAAGAAGAGAGGAAGGAGAGGGAGGGGAAAAAAAGAGAGGGAGAAAATATAGATTTTTTTTTTCAGCATTGCGTAAAAAAAAAAAAAAAACCAAGAAGAAGAAGAAGAAGAAAGGGAGAGGAAGGAGAAGGGGGGAAAAAAGAGAGGAATAAAATAAAGAAAATTAGTTGCGAAAAAGAAGAAGGAGATGGAGGGAAAAAAAGAAAAGAAAAAAATTTAAATGTTAAAATTGTTCTTAAATTTTTTGAAATGTGTATGGTATACGATAAAATTTTTAAATTATTGTTCATAATTTATTATTTATAATTTATAATATTGAATTAAATTTTTTTAAAAATATAGATGGGAAAGGATATTATTTATTTAAATAGAGTGTATAGACGTTAAATATAGACAGGTGTCATAATCAATGAAGCATATAATTCAGTTAAATAATATAAGAATTGTGGCAGGATTAAATCCGGGCCTCTTTTATACCGATCTCACTTCTCATCAGATGAACATTAAAATTCGTGTACGCGTGTCGGTATATAAAGCAACCGATAGCCATAGGAAGTGTGAGTGTGTCAGATATTTTTTTATCTTAAGAATTTTTTTTTTATCATGATATCATAATTCACATAATTAATTTTATTAATTTTTTATTAGTAAATATTTTATATTTATTTTTTATATATATAGAAAACAGATTTCGAAACGTACGTATGATTAAGAAGGAGAAAGTTTAGAAGCAGAAGAAGATCAACAATAGAGGAAACATAATCTTTGGTTTCTTCAGGGTAATGGATGGCAACAAAATGGAGTTGTTATCCTTTCTCTAATCAATACCATCAAAAGAGAGAAAAATTTCTTCGTAAATTACAAAGACATAGAAAGTAGAGTAATTTGGTGTAATGATCATTTATTATTCGTCTTTTTAAAGTATTGTAAGATCCATTATTAAAGCACAATTGATGACCATTAGCCTAGTATATATAAGTTTTATATTTTAGGTTAAAAGTTGTATATTTGATATTATAAATAAAATTTAAATGATAACATTATCGTAATTAAAATTATTATTATTATAATTTTTTTTATTAATTACATCTTTATTTAAAAGTAATGGTACAAAAGTATAATTAGTTATAAAAAATAATATACAATTTTTTTATAATAGTATCATTATATCTTAAAAATATATAATTTATTCTGTGGTTTATCTATATTCAATTTCTTTATTTTATGTTATTCAAATATTTTTTTCAATTTCAATCTCTTTCTATATCATAATGCTCAAGTTGCTTTGTTGTTGCACATGGATAACGAATATGTATTTACTAAGTAGACACAATTTAAATTATTATTTTTATAAAATAATTTATTAAATATAATTTTTTTTAATAATATTTTTATTTAAATTAATTTAAGAGTATAATAAATATTCATACTTTTTTTTTTTTTACAATAACAAAATAAGTTGGAAAATATCATTAAATAATATTAATCTTACTGTAAGTAAATATTAATTTAATAAATAAAGACATGTTATGAATTTAGAATAAAATTAATTTTTTAACAAATGATACATGAATTAAAAAATTTGAATAAAAATAATCCTAGATGATTAAGTTTTGGAACCCATTTGAGAATTAATGTATATATTATAGGCTATACTATATTACTAGTCTTTAAACTTTAATTAAATTTACACATAATTTTTAAATTTTAAAATTTACAATTTAATCCTTAAACTTTTAAAACTTCATCATACATATATTCTAAACTTTTTAATCATATGATGTAATCCTAAACTTTTAAAATTTTACATATAGGTTTAAAATTTTAATTCACAAATATGTATTTTAATAGCCAAGCTAGAACATGTGCGTCAAGTTTTAAAAGTTTTATTAGGAACCGATATTTGTCAAATATTATATGTTTGGTATCTAAATTGTATGATTTGAAAATTTTTGGAACATAATAAAGTTGCTCAAATTAGAGGGACTAATGTAGTTAAGGTAATAGAATTTCAAACGAATTGGAAAAAACATGAATTCTGTTTCTAATTAAGATATCTTATTATAAATGATAAATATATAAAAATAATATTGAAACTATTCTTAATCCCTTGAGCATTTGGCATAGTTCCCAACCACATATAAAAATAAATCTTATCGTTTCACGTCGGTAGACATTATTAGATCAATTATTTCTCCAATAACTATCCCTAACCTAACCAAAAGTGCCTGTAATAAATTCACCAATAATACAAACCATGTATATTTAAGGTCAAATAGGGTGGCAAATAAGCATTGCATATCTAACTCTGAAATATTATTATTCCAAATATGGCTCTGAAAGGGAAGCTTGAGACTGAAATGGAAATAAAGATAAGTCCAGATGAGTACTACAGCATATTTAAGGGCAAAGCTCATCATGTCCCCAATTTATCTTCTGGTCATATAAAAGGTGTTGATGTTCATGAAGGTGACTGGCATTCTCATGGCTCCATCAAGAAATGGACTTATGCATTGGGTACGGATTCTATAAAATATTATATCATTCTGACTCTTTAATGGTTATATTGTTCTCTTACTATGTATAGCTATTTTAAGTAATTAATTTTATCTAAAGTTTTAAAATTGTTAATCAATTTGGCATAAAAGGAAAGAAAAAAAAAAACGGAAACTACCAAGAGTAATATTTCTAAAATTTATTATAATAAAACTAGCACCCCAATAGCATTGAACGTTAAATATTAAACGTGTAACATTGAACATTTAATATTGAACGGATCTAAATT
Source organism: Elaeagnus macrophylla (assembly GCA_029378325.1). Classification (NCBI taxonomy): domain Eukaryota; kingdom Viridiplantae; phylum Streptophyta; class Magnoliopsida; order Rosales; family Elaeagnaceae; genus Elaeagnus; species Elaeagnus macrophylla. The sequence continues at coordinate 39,213,379 of CM055641.1, forward strand.
GTAGTAATTTAATTTGAAAGGAGTTCAATTGGACAAACAATTAAAAAAATGATGCAAAAATTATTTTTTTAATTTTAAAAATATATAATTTGAATATAAATGGTGTTATTTTTGTTGTTTTTCAAAAAAAAAAAAAACCCTTTACCCAAAGTGATAACATCAATTTTAATTTTAATAATGACGAATTGGCTTCTATTTATGCCATGGACATTAAAAGAGAGAGTATGGATTTGAATATATGTGTGAATGTGAAACAAGCCTACAACTTTTCTTTTTCTTTGAATTAACTACAACTTATATACCCATGAGCTGATGCTCGATCCTCCGACATTCTATTGCTTAAATAGACTACTTGTTTTATAAATAACAATTTGAGTTGCAAAATATCGCAATTCTTAATTAATGTTATGTTTTTTTAAATTACAGAGGATGGGGAGGCTGGGGAATTCAAGGAGAAGGTTGAATATGATGATGAAAACAAGGCAGCAACACTTGTAGGGTTGGAAGGACCCATGTTCAATACTTACAAAAGCTTTCAAGGAACTTACAAAGCTTCTCCAAATCCAAAGGGTGAAGGAAGCTTGATCACTTTGACTCTTGAATATGAGAGGTTGACTGAAGATTCTCCTCATCCAACTAAGTACCTTGACTTGATGATTGCTCTCACCAGAGACATTGAGTCGCACATACTCAAGGGAAATTGAAATTTATCTCAACTTGTGCTATGCCATTGAATGGCAGTTATGGAGTTGTATTATACGTTATTCTCTATTAAATAAAGTTTGTTGGATCTGTATTTTAAATATATGAAATATGTATTTAAAAATACGAAATATGTATTAAGCTTATGGTTTAAGTTATTAATTAAAATTACTGCGTGCATGGTTTGTGATTTTGCTATATGCTTATCTTTCCATTACAAAACTGTGGTTTCAAGCTAATTAATTATAATTGAAAAATCAAATGGAAGTTCAATTTTAGAACACTAGTGTAATGATATCAGCTTCTTTTAGGTACTAAAAATGATGTAGATTTGAAACTCGTCACTGTAAATGTGTGCTAGTGTATAAGATGTAACTATTATTAAAAATAAGTTGACTTTTTTTTTTTCTCTTATTTTCTATTCTCCTTTAAATGGTGCATGCATACTGGTCTGTAAGAGTAGGGTATTAGCAAATGACTTGTAGTATACTAGTATATGCTTATTGTGAGCGTTGAAAGGCCATGAGTTTGAACATTTTTATCGTATTGTATGGATAAAATGTGTAATTATTATATATAAAAATATTAAAATTAAAGGAATTAAAAATACGGTAATCTATCATTTACGTTTTTACCCTTAAAATATTGTTCATATATTAGTGATTGACTTTGTGGGTTAAGTTGTTGAAGTAATTAACACTCTTATTCACGTGTCTCACCTACCATGGTCGCTAAGAGTAAAGTTTGGCGGTTCATTTTAGTGAGTAGAATAAAACTTCATTAATCAAGTCCGCCACTATTGAGAAATCTTCAATAGAGACGTTTCTAGAGACTCTCTTTGAAGTTTGAACTAGTGCTCCGCAACCGCAAGTACCTGGTCTGTTTGGGTCGGTTTAGGGCATATCAATTTGAGTCCCAAACATTTCAGTACCTGCCGCATAATTTATAATACTAGTTTAGATAGGATCGGGTCACAAATTAGGTAGAATTTTATCCTTTATTTGAATACGTCACATTTCTATAAAACTAAAATATATAAAGCAAGTTAACGGCTCAAGTCACTGACAGGCAACAGCTAGGGATTGAAGTATCGATGTTTACGAATATATTGACAATTAGATTTTACAGAAATATATAGGATATTGTCGATTTTGATACAAATTTATGCAAAAGTATAAAAAATATCTAAAACTAATAAAATTTTATATAGTAACTTAAGATGGAGAAAATTAAATAAAATTTCATTTAATATAATATTTTATTCAATAAATTAATTAATATCTACATATCAAATAAAAGATTAATTTAAGTAAAAATAGAGTACTCAAATATTAAGAAATTATGTTATAATTATATCTAAAAGAATTTTCTAGGAGTTCAAAGTACGTGTTATCTTAATTGAGGCAATATTAGTATCATGACATTTAATTAGAAAACGTACGTATGTATATAATGATTAAGATGCCATAAGTATCATGCTTGATTTCTTCCTAGTATTTCTCTGTGAATAAGAAACTGTTGGTTAACATAATAATTTGCAAATTGTTGTGGATAGTTTCCATGGCACTCGAGCGATCACTTTCATTCTTATTAATACTTGTTGAAAATAAACCTGCAATAATAATTCCCTCATCGGATTCTAACATATCATCTTATCTTAAATAATGTCTCTACACCTATAGAGGTAGCTCTACTAGACAAGATTCAAAGGCCATAAAAAAATTTCAATTTTTTTTTTTTAATTATACACCACTAGTAGCTAGTGCAATTAGTGAATAAATATGTAAGTAGAAAAACTCCATATAATGTATCTGCGGTTTACTTAGTAGTCTAGCGATAATACTCATCACTCTCTCATTTTAAGTTACTTCGATCCATACCAAAATATCATTTAACCTAAAAAAACATTTAAAATAATTTTATTCACCTAAAACCTTTCATTAAAAAGTAGGGAAAAAAACTCAAAAAATTACACTAAAAAAATTCAAAAAAAAAAAAAAAATGAAAAGAAGGGCCACATGGGTTTTGTATTGTCCAATAAAATTTCACATCTATGTTTTGAGTCAAATTTTTTAATAATATTATATGTATAAAGTTATTGTATATATACATCAAGTTATATTAATATTGTATTGGATATTAAATTAAAAAAAATATTGAAGTAATTGTAAGACCACGATCCAATTATATACAAAATCATTTCTCTTGGGGAAGTGGATAAAAATAAGCAAACCTCTAATATGGTTATATAAAAAAATAAAAACTACCGGTGAAAATGACTTAAAATAGTGAAAATTTTAAGGCCCAAATATATTTTTTTCAAAAACAATTTCCTCCTATGTGAGTTAAGCAATGATAATTTTACAAAGCCATATTTTATTATGGGATAAAATTGTGTGTTTTGGTACTAATATTTATTATTTATATTTTTTTTTTATTAATTTTATATATTATCATGCTATTTGTTATTTATAACACCATGCTCCTAAGTCCTAACTAGAAAGTTAGTACGTCACAGGTTTTGCAATCCTAATTGTTACAACGATGATTAGCCTTATTTTCGGATAAATTAGATGGCTTCCTTTTTCTTGTTATATAACTCTAGAGTCATTTAGCCTATTCAGAACTTGCTATTTGACTTATCTAGTATGAAATTAATACCATTGCAAAAGATTACGTTTTATTTAGTGGTTTGATAATAATTTTAAATTTTTATTTATAATTTTTAAAGTAATTTTTTATTTAGAAATATTTGATAGTGATTTCTAAATTTGATTTTCATTTTTAAGAAATTATTACCACAATAAACGATTTAAATTTTTTTAATTAGATTTCTAATTTTTTATTCTCACCGAACATTATTTATATAAAGTAATAAGTTTTGTGACTTTTATATGTATAAATATTTGAATAGAATGATTAAAAATATAAAATTTGTAAATATTAATAGAAAAAATTTAAAAAATAGAAAGTGATACCAAGCAACTTCTAGGTGATTTTTTTTTATGAAAATTATTACCTATAAATTATTATCAAACACATTAATAATTATTTAAAATAAATTATAAATTAAATTTTTTATCAAACATTACATAAAATCTTAAATATTTAATATAGAAATTAGCAAACTACTTTTAACTTTTAAGATGAAAGTACTAATTTAGTCTTCTATCGTTTTTACTCGACTAAATTGGAAAAGAAGGAACCAAATTAATTGGTTAAATTAAAAACAAAAAAATTGAAAGAAAGATAAAAATCAGGACCGAATATGCTTTTTCCTTCTCTTTTTTTTTAACATCAGGAAATACCAAATAAGTTGTTTATTTAGCTCCACTTTAAACTTTCTAATAAGGCTTTAGCCTTACTAACAAAATGGAAAGAAAAGTCGTATTAAATTAAGAATAATGATATTATTATAATTATTTTTATTTTTATTATAATAAATGTATATAAATTTTCTATTTTATCTTTATAGTTAATTATAATTTAATGTTACTAGTATTAAATAAAATTGTCATTAATGAAAAATTATTGTGATAATAATAAATTAAATTATAACAATATTGTAAACAAAATAAATAAATAACACTTCATGGTCTTTTTTTCTTTCTAAACAACACTTTAATGATATTAAATAGTATATTATTATTATAAAGGGAAAATAGTAAGTAGAGGTAAAAGTGGCTCTTATTTTTTATTTGTTTTGCTAGTGAAATTTAAACTAGTAAATCATGATTAATTTAAACTAATACATTGATGTTGATCTAAGGTCAATGTATATTATTTGAAAAATATTATTTATTCCCACTAATTTAAATTATGACTTTATTATTATTTACATGATAAAAATTAATTAAATATATGCTATTAAATCTCATATCATATTTATTATTTAATTTATTTTTTAATTAATTATTATTTTATATATAAATTATTATTTATTTGAGTAGTGTTCAGCTTCGCAATCTTTCGCATATTGACATGTCTAGCACTACCGATTAAATTTTAACAAATAAGCAATTCAAATGACATTTTCTGTCCACCTTTCAATCACCTGTGACTCCGCGTGCATGCGGTGGCATATACATTAAAACCTAAAAATTGAATTATTTTTCAGACGAACTAATACTTCACAAAAAAAAAAAAAATTCTTTCCATTTTCAAATAGACGGTTGAACACATGCACACTAATATAGGCTTCATAACTTAAGTCATTATGATGTACATAACGAGTGCAATACAAAATGATTAACTCACATCCTACAATTCTTTGGTTGGAATACTACTTCAACCACTTATTTCTTTAAACTCATATTTCAAACCACAACGAACTAGCACAAAGTATTGACCATACACTAGAACAAATTACATCACAAGAGATCATAAGCTATAGATAAAATATTTCATCAGTCACTGACATATATTTATCTTTTGAAGTTTCTCTAGGGCTCTGGATCTTAGGCTTTGATAAGGTGCTCATCCATATCCTTAGTGATAATAGTCATCGAATCCAGGAACATATTTGGAATAGGGACATTCTCATTAAGTTTCTTATATTCAACACTCAGTTTTACCAAACTTCCCTCGCCATCATTACCCTTTGGAAGAACTTGATATGTTGGGTTAAGCACCTTGTAGTTTTTTATAGCATCTCCTCCCAAACCAAAAAAGGTTGTTTTCTTATTTTCATCGTCAAACTCTGTTCTTGCCTTTAAAGTGGTCACTTCACCACTTGCATGTGTTTATAATAGTTTTAGAAAATAAATATTTGATCGAGCACTTCTATCATTTCACGTTTAAGACGATAGCATATTCATGATTTAGGCCTCAAAAGATATTGTGTGATAACTCGGGTTCATCTATTTGATAAATTTTGATTTCAATTTTTTTTTATACCAAAGATAGTTTTTGGTTTCAAAGTGTTGAAAAAGAAAAAACTTACCTGCTGTGTGTTTGAGGCTAGATTCCGTGGAGCTGTGAAGTTGGTGGCATCCCACAGAGGGCTGCTCCCTAGAGTTGTGGCTGGAGGTCGTGGCTGATGGAACGAGGGATGTAGGGAACGACAACAACTGGAAGTGGCGCCCTAGAATGTGGGAGTCACATGGCTGTCGAAAAAAGTTGGAGCTGCACTGGGTCTCTGAATTTTTTAAGGTTTGTCCACTTAATACCAGTTTTGTAATAAAAAAAATTATAGTTTTAGGGACAGTTATTAACCGTCCCAAAAGGTAACATATTTTGGGACGGTTAATAGCTGTCCCTAATAACTTTTCCATAAAACAACGCCGAAACAGTCCCCAAAACACCCATTTTGAGACGATTTGCCAATTTTTCTAAGTTAAGAACCGTCCCAAAAGCCAATTATTGTTGTAGTGAATAAAATTATTGTTGTAGTGAATAACTAGATGAAGACAACAATCTAAAATGAAATAGGGATTATATTGGGGTACTAGAGGTAGCATTCCACCAAAATTTAGACCACATTAAAATTATAAATTTGATATTCTAGATCTAGATTACATAAGAGATAGGAAAAAGCCTTAGATGAATGGGATAGTGGAATGAGTGTAATTATACAAACTTCTACGACCACACAAACAAACCCTTAAACTTGTAAAGTCTTAATAGCTCATAAAATGACAGAAAATGTAAAAATTTAGTTTTCAAATTTAATAGAACAACAACATTTAAGAATGCAAGGAAATTCAACAATAGGAAGAAATTACTTAAATATTGTAGTAAATAAAATATATAAAGAAATTATCGAAGAAGATAAAGGTAAAAATATTACAGAATCTAGTGAAAATGAAATAAATGAAGCCAAGTGGCATTTAACCAATATGAAAATATGTGACATATGTTACATAGATTCATTTATATGTGAATATGAAATGTATTATCAAAAACTGTCACCTTTTACGCAAGAAATTTATAAGGAAATATTTTTTTAAAAATTACCTGAAACATTACATAAAACCATGATAGAAGGATGGAATGAAAGAGATAGAGAAACAATACCTGATACTTTAGGAAAAATAAGAAGTTTTAAGGCTTGGATAATAGTAAAATGTCAAGAAATAAAAGAATTCAAACAAAGAAAAAAAAAATGATAAAACCTGTTGTGATTCAAGAAATTTTAGAATGCCAAAAAAATATGATTGTAATATAAGACCTTATAATAAATATAAGAAGCATAAGAAATTTAGAAAGTTCAAAAGATATAAATTTAGAAAATAAAATTTTCAAAAATATAGAAGAAGATATAATAGAAAATCTTATAAGCAAAGATATTTTAAAAGAAGAAAATATAATACACCTGAAAAGAAAATTATTGTACATAAAAAAATTTAGATGATGGATATGTAATAAGGAAGGACATTATGCAAATGAATATCCTAATAGACTCTAACATAGGAAATAATTTAAAAAGGAATTCCCCCAAAGAACAAAAATTCTAGAAGAAGCTTTTAAATTGAAACTAGAACCCATAGAAGAATTTGATATACATGTTACATATAGTATTTATCTATTAAAAGAAACAAAAGAAGAAATAGCAGACTCAAACATCTGATTCTGATTATAATTCTAATTAATAGATGAAATATTAAGCATAACAAATCTAAATAGTACATATATAAAAATAGGATTAAAATTTAAAGGATATAAAAATTATCATTTACATGCATATATTGACACAGGTGCAAGTATGTGTGTAGCTAGTAAATGCGTATTTTTAGAAGAACTTTGGAAACAATCACAAAAAAATTAGTAGTAAGAATTGCAAATAATACTACAATAAATCTTAATAAAGTCTTAAAAGATACAGATGTATCAATAGGAGAAGAAATCTTTCATATACCTACAATTTATCAACAAGAACTTGGAGTTGATATTTTATTAAAAAACAACTTTTCAACCTTGTATGAACCATTTATTCAGTATTTAGATAAAATAAGCTTGACAACCTTAGATGGAGAAACAATTTATGTATCAAAAATCAGAAAAGTATTAACTATTTCATCACCAACTTTTATGTCACAACATAAAAAGCGAGAACGTGGTGAGGATATAGAAAAACAAAAATCACATTTAGAAAAGATTTCTTTAGAGATAAAGGTTGACTAAAATCCCTTTCAAAACGAAATACAATAAGATAAAATTTTAACATGAATAAGAAAATTATTAGAAACAGTATGTTCAGAAAACTAATGAGATCCAAATATTAATAGGTCTAATGAAATAGCAAACATAAAATTAAAAGACCCTTTAAAAGTCATAAGAGTTAAACCAATAATTTATACTCCAAAAGACCGAGAAGAATTTGAAAAATAAATTCAAGAACGTTTGGAATTAAAAGTAATTATTTTCAGTAATTCACCACATTCTAGTCTAGCATTCTTAGTAGAAAAAGAAGTTGATAAAAGAAAAGGGAAAAAGAGAATGGTAATAAATTTTAAAGTTTTAAATAAAGAAACTATTGATAATAGTTATTTTATTCCAAATAAGGAATAATTATTATCAATCATTAAACACTACTACAAATTTGCCTTTATAGGACGGTCACTGGCAGTCCTATAAGTCTTATGGTCGTCCTATAAAGCCCCATCCTAAAAGAATCGAAAAAATAGGACGTTCACGGAGCATCTTATAAAAAAATTTTATAGGACGGCCAGTTCTTTTAAGACGGCTACTGACCGTCTTATAAAATTCTTTTAGGACGGCCATAAAAAAAAATTCTTTTAGGACGGCTATTCTTTTAGGACGACCACCAATTTTATAGGATGGCTACTGGCCGTCCTAAAAGAATTTTTTTTTTTTTGTGTTCGTTCAGTACTGAAATCTATATATAACATGTACAAATTAATTTTATTCTAGAAACACGATTCCAAAATAAATTTCATTCCAAAAATATCTATAATTTACATCACATATATATGGTTCAAAAAAAATTGGCGCGGCTTTCAATTTTTCTTTTTCCGCTTTAGTTTTTCAATTCCCTCTTTCTTTTTAGGACTCAACCTGACAATCAAAATTTAACCCATAGATTCACAATAAGAAACTAACAAGCCAAATATCATTAATACTCAACATTAAGATTGATACTCATCACAGAAATGCAAAGAAAATGGCCAAAGATGGGTGAAAAAATGGCAAACGAAAATCAAGAAAGGAGAATGATCAGAGTGAGCCAAAGGAAACAAAAAAATAATTATTAAAGTCGAGCAAAATACAAATATCAACACAAAGTGGAGAATATATATATATTTAAAAAAATTACCAAAGATTAGCGTAAGAATAAAATAAATAATAAGTGCAGAATAAATAATCAAAGCCTTCACATGCTACCAGCTCTACTAGCAAAAATCAATTATTGTTGGTGGTGATATTGAAGGGGATGGGGATAAGGATGAGTATCCTGGTGAGAAAGAGGAGGAGCGGAAGGAGGACGAGGGATTGAATTTTTTTAACTTAAAATGAGTTAGGTTCACTTGCGAGGAGAAAGATATATAAGTAAAAAAAATTACACTCGTTCTTTTAGGATGAACACAAAAAAAAAATTATTTTAGGACGGCTACTAAAAGAATTTTTTATCCTAAAAGAATTTTTTTTACGACGGCCACTGACCGTTTTATAAATTCTTTTAGGACGGGCACAAAAAAAAAATCTTTTAGGACGACTACTTTCTTTTAGGACGGCCACTGACCATCCTAAAAGAATTTTATAGGACGGCTACTGGCCGTCTTAAAAGAAATTTTTTTTTATGGCAGTCCAGTATTGAAACTATAAGCCGTCCTAAAAGAATTTCTGTGTAAATTCTTTTAGGAAGGCTATATAGTAACATATTAGCCGTCCTAAAAGAATTTTTTTTAAGATGGCTAATAGCCGTCCTATAAAGTTTCGCCTAATTTTTTCCGTAATAGCCGTCCTATATTTCTTATAGGACGGCCATATACTTGAGACCGTCCTATTTGTTTCTCACTCTAAATTATAAGCCGTCCTATATTGCCCAAATTGTAGTAGTGAAAGGAAAGAAATATTTTTCAAGTTGTAATTGTAAAAGTGAATTTTGGAAAATAAGACTTGATGATGAATCACAAAAATTAATAGCATTTAGCTGTTCTCAAGGACAATTCCAATAGACAGTTGTTCTATTTGGATTTAAAGAAGCACCGGGTATTTTTCAAAGATAAATTGATAATATTTTCAAAAAATATCACAATTTTTATTGTGTTTATATAGATGATATCTTAATATTCAGTAATGAATTACCAAAGTATTATTTAGACATTATTAATGTTTTACAAGATTGCAGAAAATTAGGAATAATATTATCAGAAAAGAAAACAATCATTGCTCAACAAAAAATAAAATATTTTGGGTTAGAAATAGAAGATGAAAAACATCATCTACAACCCTATATTTTGAATAACATACAAAATTTTCCTAGTATAATCAAAGACAAAAATCAATCACAAAGATTTTTAGGATGTTTGACATATGCAAAAGCATATATAAAGAAATTTGCAAAAATAAGAAAGCCATTACAAACAAAGCTTAAAAAAGACTATGTTTGGTAATTGACTGATCAGTACACTAAATATATAGATAAAGTAAAAGCACAAGTAAAAGATTTACCAACTTTATACCATCAAGGATCAAATGATAAAATGATAATAGAATAGGAATGCTTCACATGAATATTGGGGAGCAGTATTAAAAGCAAAACTCGATGACAAATATGAGTATCTTTGTAGATTTACTTCAGGATCTTTTCAAGACCTTAAATTAAATTATCATAGTAATGAAAAAGAATATTTAGTTGTTAAGAAAGCTATAATAACAAAATTTACAATATATGTTATAAGTTCAAAATTTATTGTTAGGACTGATAATAAAAATTTTGGATATTTTTTAAGAACTAATATTACAGGTGATTTTAAAAGAGAAAGACTTATTAAATGGCAATGGTTTAACCATTATAAATTTGATGTAGAACATTTTCCAAAAAGAAAAAATAGTTTAGTAGATGCTTTAACTAAAAAATTGGCACCTCTAACTATGTTTTTGATGACAGGAATGGATCCTCTTGAAATAGATATAAAGATCAAAGAAGAAGAAATTCTGATTCATGAAACAAAAATCAAGTGCCTCAGAGATCAACTAGAGATATTACATCTTAAAAAATCTTTAAAAAATAGAAGAACTATGGTTAACCCAGAATGGCTTGAGGAAAACTCAAAAGGAAAAGAAGTTAAAACTTCAACATAAATTGAAAATGAATGAATAAAAATTCCAAAAATAGAAACTGGTAGTAACAATCCAGAACTTAGTAAAAACCTAGAAAAGAAAAAAGAAAAAATCAACTGGGTAGATGAAACTGAAAAAGAAGATTTGAAAAAGGTTTATGTAGTATATAAATGACCAAAACCAAGAATATACACTAATTGGCCAGAGGTAAGCAGAGCAATAATAAGATTTAGTGGAATCATCCATAGATCTTTTACCAATAGGATATAAGCAGAAGAAATTTATACTAATTATAAAGTTCCAAAACTACTATCACCAATAGAAATAACAAAAATTATTCCCAAATAGTACAACAACCAACAGTAGGAACTAGTAGTAGATTAAGAAACCTCAAAAAAAATCCAAAGATCAGTAATTTTTAGAGAAACGACAAATAATTATTCTAAAGAATAAAGATAAAGATATAGAAATTTAACAAAACAGCAATGGTTAAGCTTATATAATTTAGCCAAAAAACTACTGAGAAACATCTAGATGATATGAAAATTTACATTATAGAAAAAGATTTTCCATCAAGTAGTAAATTCAACATCTTAAAAGGAGTTGATCCAGTATTTGTCTCTAAGGCAATTTATGTCGGATTAATAGAAAATATATATCCAGGAAATGAATTAAAAGAATTAATATATTTTCTTGAAAACTTCAAAAAATCTATCAAAAATTTCAAAAAGAAAATCAGGGCTACAGACAGGCGTATTTATTTAAGATGTTTCAGTTCATTAATGGATTGGAACCAAGAAATACCAATAAGTTCTTATCATTTCATTAAACTTGGAAAAGTAAATAATAAAAGAGAAGTTACTTGACCAAAATCTTTACTAGAAAAGGAATTTAACCCTAAGAAATTATGTATAAAAAAAGGACAGATGTTAAGTCAAATTTATTATGAAAAAAGAAGAATTAATAATTTTTTAGAAATTAAGATAAACTATTATTACTTCTCAAAGTAATATAGTTATCACCGAGGAAGACAGTGAAAAAGTAATTTCTTATTAAGCTAACTTCAACTACAATGAGATTAAGCTAATTTCTTATTAAAGTAATTTCTAAGGCATTTCATGTCGGATTAATAGAAAATATATATCCAGGAAATGAATTAAAAGAATTAATATATTTTCTTGAAAACTTCGAAAAATCTATCAGAAATTTCAAAAAGAAAATCAGGGCTACAGACAGGCGTATTTATTTAAGATGTTTTAGTTCATTAATGGATTAGAACCAAGAAATACCAGTAAGTTCTTATCATTTCATTAAACTTGGAAAAGTAAATAATAAAAGAGAAGTTACTCGACCAAAATCTTTACTAGAAAAGGAATTTAACCCTAAGAAATTATGTATAGAAAAACGATAGATGTTAAGTCAAATTTATTATGAAATAAGAAGAATTAATAATTTTTTAGAAATTAAGATCAATTACAGTCCAAGTAAAACTATTATTATTTCTCAAAGTAATATAGTTATCACCGAGGAAGACAGTAAAAAAATAATTTCTTATTAAGCTAACTTCAACTGCAATGAGATTAAAGTAAGTGAAGAAATCAAAAAGGTGTTTTGTCATTATTCCGAGCAACAATCAGAGATAAGGAAGCCTGCATAGACACAAGCTCATCACACAGTTCTATGTCGGCAAAGTAAACCATATAGGACCACTCCAATAGTTAGCACCAAGAGTGTCAATAATGTAGGCGTTAAAATGCCAAATAGGAAAGTTAGGAATAGTATAATCCCACCATTGTAAATATGGAACCCTTATGTCTATAAAAAGGAACTCTCTACAGATAAGGGATTCACTTCAAAATCCTAACATCTATCCATTCTTCTATTTCATGCTTGAGCTATGTATCTAGAAATAAGTAAGAACTAGAAACCTTTCAAGGTTATTACTTCTCTAGTTTGTATAACTTTCTATTTGATGAATAAAAATTCATCTTAAAATTCCAAACTATCACTCTTACCTTAGAAAGTTAAGTACGAATCTCATAAGATCAGCAGGGTCAGGAGGACTAGAAGCTTAAATCTAGAGTGAGGCTTAGCTCTTTGGAACAAGAAGAAGATAGCAAGGAAGTGAAAATACGCGGTGGACCCATATTCAAAAACATGTTAGCTTGTAAATAGAGACTAGTATACCTTAAAATTTCATTAATATTGTTGAAATCTTATTTGTATTGCATCAAATTATAATCAATGGAAAATAAACATAATAACATGAAAAGAAAATCTAAGACAAAACTTTATAGAAGTAAAAGAAAGAAGTATTTTGAAAATTAAAAAAATCTAAAAGATGCGATTTATCTTAAACAAGCTTTTGTTTGTTTTAAAACATCTATAAAAGATAACTTTAAACAAAGTACAAGAAGATCTAAAATAATTGAAAATTTATAAGGATTAATTGATTATTTTTCTAAACAAGAAAAAAGATATGATTTAGTAAAAGTACAAAATAAGGAACATTTAGATCTCGAATCAAGTCTTGAACTAGTAAAAATAGACATAGAAGATAATAAGAAAATTCAAGAATTGAGTCGTTAAATAGACCAAGAACTTGAATAATATGAACTTGGAACACAATAAGAAAAATTATGACTATTATAAAATATTTTGAAGGAAAATATATGGAATTATTAGAAGAATATTTTAATAATGAAGATTATGAAACATGCTTAGAAAATTTTAAAAGGTTTGATACCCTTTTAGATTATTATACAGATTATATTTCTGGTATATTATACCTAATAAACCATTCTGTAGGAAAAATATTAAGAAATTATTTTACACAGAAATTTGTACAAGTAAATAAAGAAGAATTTGATAACTTGATTTTTGGGTTTTATTTAATTAAGGAGCAAATTGAAAAATAAGTTAACTGAAGCTTAAATTCAAAATTTAACTCTAAAAAATGGTATCAGAGCCATAAACATAAAAAAAATTCGGGAAGAAGACTTTAAAATAAAATATTTAAAATAAGATATAACCAACCAAATTCAAATAGAAAATTAAATTATTTAAAATATTATAAAAAATCAACAATATAATTAATATTATTAATTAAAAAAAATCAAAGTATTACCCAAGGAAATAACATTTGTAATAATCTTCAAAGTACTTTACAATTGAAACAAAAAATTAACATGAATACATCATAAGTAATAAAAATGCTTACACAAGCATAAAATTTTTAATCTAAAAGAATTAATTAATCTAGTTCGAAATACTGAAAATAAAAAAAAATTAATAAAATTTTTACAAAAATATTTTTAGCATGTATAGAAACAAAAATAAATAACATAATGTTATCACAAGAACAAATAGAAACCTTAAAAATAAAATTAGAGCAATTAGAAAACACAGGAACAAAAGAAATTTTTTTAAAAGAATTTAAAGTCTTTTTAGATATTATTTAGAAAAAATTAAAAGAAATTCTTTAAAAATATCAAAAAAAATCATTCTGTAAACCTTACAGAATTTAAAAAATAATTTGTAAACCTTACACACCGAAACAAACATAACCAAAGATCAAAACAAACATGAAAAAAAATATATATTAAAGACAAAATTATAAAAATGACAAGCAAGGGATTACCCCAGATTAAAAATATGAAAAAGGGTCACATATAACCCAATAATTTATTATTATAATAAAGGAGAAATAGTGAGTAGAGGTAAAAGTGGCTCTTTTTTTTTTTTTATTTGTTTTGGTATTGAAATTTAAAATAATAAATTATGATTAGTTTAAACTAACACATTAATCAATATATGTTTTTTGAAAAATATTATTTATCCTTACTAATTTAAATTATAGCTGATAAAAATTAATTAAATATATATTATTAAATTTTATATCATATTTATTATTTAATTTATATTTTATATATAAATTATTATTATTTATTTGAGTAGCGTTCAGCTTCGCAATCTTTCTACTCAAAAGAACGGCCTATTGACATGTCTAGCACTACCAATTAAATTTTAACAAATAAGCAATTCAAATGACATTTTCTGTCCACCTTTCAGTCACCTCTGACTCACGTGCATGCGGTGGCTTATACAGTAAAACATAAAATCTGAATATTTGTTTAGACTAACTAATACTTCCACACAAATTTTTTTTTCTTTCCATTTTCTGATAAACGGTTGGACACATGCACACTAGTATAGGCTTCATAACTTAAGTCATTATGACGTACATAACGAGTGCAATACAACATGATTAACTCACATCCTACAATTCTTTGGTTGGAATACTACTTCAACCACTTATTTCTTTAAACACATATTTCAAACCACAACAAACTAGCACAAAGCATTGACCATACACTAGAACAAATTACATCACAAGAGATCATAAGCTATAGATAAAATATTTCATCATTCACTGACATATATTTATCTTTTGAAGTTCCTCTAGGGCTCTGGATCTTAGGCTTTGATAAGATGCTCATCCATATCCTTAGTGACAATAGTCATCGAATCCAGGAACATATTTGGAATAGGGACATTCTCATTAAGTTTCTCATATTCAACACTCAGTTTTACCAAACTTCCCTCACCATCATTACCCTTTGGAAGAACTTGATATGTTGGGTTAAGCACCTTGTAGTTTTTCATAGCATCTCCTTCCAAACCAACAAAGGTTGCTTTCTTATTTTCATCGTCAAACTCTGTCCTTGCCTTTAAAGTGGTCACTCCACCACCTGCACGTGTTTATAATAGTTTCATAAAATAAATATTTGATCAAGCACTTCTATCATTTCACGTTTAAGATGATAGCATATTCATGATTTAGGTGTCAAAAGATAATTGGCTGATAATTCAAGTCCATCTGTTTTATTCTATCACGTTCTATTATCTAAGTTGAGAAAGATGAAAAGATATTTACTAAATATGTGGTTCATAAATTTTGATTTCAAATTTTTTTATTTTTTAATCAAGTATGATTCCTGAATTGTTTTAAGTGATTTTTTAGTTAAGTATATTTTATAATGATTATAAGTTTTTATTTTTCACATTTTTAAAAAGATCACTTACAAAATACAAGATCATTCATATATCTTTAAAAATAAAAATTTTAATCAGACTTTTAGAATAATGATTAAATTGGGGCTTGGGCTAGCCTCAACCCCCAACTCATAACATTGTTCATATATGTGTATAATATAATTGATAAAATATCAAATATATGTATTAAATATATAGTTTTTACATAAAATTTATATTATAGTATTTTTTTGTTTTGTATATTTCAATTTTACTATTTAAAATTTATTAGAATTGTAAACATTTGATAAACATTCATAAAATACCCAGTTAAATTTTCATGCCTACAACTATTACTTAGTTAAATTGAAATTATAATTTTAACTATTAGTTATTCTACACATTATAGTAGCACATGTTCAATCATTATTTATAATAATTGTGTGTGTATATGTAAGTGTATGACCATATAAGTAAAAATTTGAATCATTTTATACTACCAAATTACCAATAATAAGGAAGAAAAATAAAAAATATTAAAAATTTATATTTATATTTTTATACAATAACATATATTTATATAGTAAAATAATTTTTATTTGTCATTTGAAACTTTGCCCCCCTAATATTGTTGTTCTAGTTTCGTCCCTGATTAAAAACATACAATATATTGATATTAACAAAAAATTCTTAATTTTCTATGTTCTTGAAAAAATTAGAAATCGAAAAACATTATCTAACATATAAGTAAAAAAAAAAAAAAGATTCTTGAAAATTACTACATGACTAAAAAGATAAATTGTGTTACCAAACATAGCGTGATTACTTTTAATAAAAAAAAAATAAAAAATTGATTAGTTAGTTACAAATTATAAATCATAAATCATATAAGTTAGAACTGTTATTACATAAAATCTTAAATAATTTAATACAGAAATTAGCAAACTAATTTTAACTTTAAAGATGAAAGTACTAATTTAGTCCTCAATCGATTTTACTCGACTAAATCAGAAAAGAAGGAGCCAAATTAATTGGTTAAATTAAAATATATATATATTGGAAGAGAAGTTTGGCAGAAAGATAAAAATCAGGACCAAATAAGCTGTTTAATTAGCTAAACTTTAAACCTTTTTAATCAGGCTTTAGCCTACTAACAAAAATGAAAAGAAAAGTCATATTAAAACAAAAAAAACTCCTCAATGATATGCACCCGTTTGAGTTTAGGGCTGGAGGTTCAAGGGCACTGAATTTTTACCACCAGATTAAGGAAGCCTGGGCCATAAAACCCATGTTTTTAAATTATTTTTTCAAAATAACTACACTACTCGTACAATTGTAACTCGAACTTTAAAATTTTTAATAACGTTCTTTTTAAAATTAAGATATAATATGTAGCAAGAGATAAATTATATGATAGTTTCTTACCAGTTGTGAATTTCCACATCTTAATAGAACCGTGAGTTTGATAGTCACCTTCATGGAGCTCAACGTGGTGTACGTTTTTATTAGCGATTTTGGGGATGTGATGAGCCTGTTTTCTAAAGATGTTGTAATATTGCTCTGGACTTGCCTTGATTTCTACTTCTTTCTCAACCTTACCACTTAGACCCATTTTTTATGTACTCTCAATTATAAAATTTCTGATACTTAAATATTGCTCAAGACAGATTCAGCTTTGTTTGCATCTTAATTTCTTCTTCTTCTTTGCCTTTAAATACACATTCGCTATGAGAGTCATTGAGTGGATTTGTGGTGGTGAATTATAAGATAATGCATGATGACATAATTATAGGAATAAAATTTATATTTCAACTACATTTGTTATAGTTATATTTAAAAAAAATTACAACAATATTATTACTCTTATTTTATTCTCTCTTTTATTTTATTTTATTTTTTTAAAATAATATTTATACATTCATACGCTAGTCATGTAAACCCGCCGTAGGTTATGTAACTTAGCATAAGTGTCATAGTTTTTTTCATGAATTGTATAATTTATACTACTTTATTATAATTAATATTAAAATTTTATTTAAATTGTTGAATAAAAAATTATATCAGATTCTATCATATGTTAGTCATGTAATAAAATTTCTAAATTTATAAATAGTCATTTATCATTATCTTAATAACCTTAATAAAATTATTATTCTAAAAATATCCTTACAAATTTGATAATATAACTATTAAATGACAAAATCTAATCTAACTTTTCAATCAATAATTAAAATAAAATTTTAATATTAACTTTTTTAAAAAAATAGAACACATTCACTAAAAAATTATTAAACTTATACATTTTACTTGTATCAGCAGTCACAGGTCCCGACTTCCTTCACTCTTATATATACAACAAATAAAATTTTGACACAAGCGATTTAAGTTATTTTTAATCATTTTATTCCCTTTTTCAACTTATGTTGCTTATTAGCTATTCATCTAAATTTAAATCAAAATACAACATGAAAAATTGACTCAAAATACATGTTAGAGAAAATTTTAAATGAAATATGATAGTATTACCTAGATCATTCATCCTACATCCCTACTATTTCATTTTTATAATAAGTGAAGTGTGTATTAAGTTTAGACTAAATCAAGGGTGCATAATTAATAATGGGGCCGTGTAACGTGTGACAAGATTTTCTCTCATCTTTTAGTCTTAATTAAATACATGCATTTTACATGAGAATATATATAACGTCATAACATTTCTAAAATTTTGATTTGTGACATAGTGTAACTTATATTGTTAAAATATTTAACTTTTGGATTCAGAAGGGAAAAGAAAAAAAAAAGGAAAAAATAATAAACATAACACATCCGAACAATTATAAGAACACCTATGATATTAACACAACACTTACGAATCCTTCCAAATTTAAGATAATAATATTATTTTTATTATTATAAATTTTAAAGGGTGTTATTTTAGATAATTTCTCAAAAAAAAAAAAAAAAATATTGAACTTTTGGTCGGTCAATCTATTACAATAAAACTCTACATATTTTTTCATTTATCACAACAGAAGTTCTTATAATATTTCTCTCTTCCAATTGAAACCTTATGCAGATTATATTATTTCACCTTTTTATTTCAGTACTTTAATGTTTATGATCCCTTCTAAATTTTATTACAATAGCAGCAAGTACATATTTTTCTTTTACATATTTTTTCATAATTATAACGTTTCAATGTTAATTTGTAGCTCTCAAGACTATTTTTCCCCTTTTCTGTCACTTTCTTCGTTTTTAATCCCTAAGGCTAATATCATACTTGAGGTGGAGAAATTAAATTTAACCACTCCTTTTATATATTGCTTGTTTACTGCCAATTGAACTCGTAATATCGTATTCTTAATTTTCATAAAATTATTCCTTATTTTTATTTTTTATATTCTTACATAATTATGGTGGCAAGGGACATGGTGCTATTGACTTTTTGGTAAGATATTTTAGATGAAGACAAAGTATATAATAGTTTTTTTTTTTTTTTTTTTCCGATTTATTGTTAAAATATACGTCTCTCTTTATTAGGTTAAAAGTGCAATTATTTTAAATATTATATTCACCATGTGTAGCCTGTGCTCAATTATTTGAAAAGACTGTTCTAGCAAGTACAAACACTTGAATCATGTGATAATAATTGATCATAACAGGGTGTAATAATAATTGATCATAACAGGGTGCAATAATAACAGCACTCACCCACCAAATCCCATACTTTGCAGCTAAACATGCTTAGGTAGACAAGTAATAGAGTGGATGAACTTCTATGAAGTGCTCTCATTTTAGTTAGAGAGACAATGATTCATTTTGAGTCAGATTCAAACCGATCCGGGATGACCTTTAGTGCTATTTAAATTGAACCATTTCAAGCCATTAGGGTTCTATTTGGATCGTAGTAATATCCGCATGTCAAAAATTTTTTGTTTGAACCTTTTTTGTATTTTTCAAATGACAATGAAATATTATATTTTTTTGCAATTGAAAATATTTTTTTTACTAAAGGATACTTTGTGATTCAAACATATAACTTGAAACTAGAGAGGAATGTGTCTTACTGTCAGAATGCTATATGAACCACATGTAATTAAAAATATTAATTGTATAATTATTTGAAAAGATATTAGTTAATAAAATTAGTTCTCAAATTATTTGTTCTTAAATCTTTTAATTTTTTCCAATTCATAATACATTAAAATTGTACAAAATATAAAGATTCTTTCAAATGTGTAATGAATCACATGAAATTATGACCTTCTATCTAATTTCCCAATTGTGGCATGATAGAATATATCGGCATTGGCAGGCCTCCTTGTGTGCTTTCGCCCTTTCAACATTGTTGCCCTTAGATCTAATGGATATAACTTCTTTTAAAGCAAGGCTAGTCCATTTAAGTGCAAGATACTACCAAAAGTTGGAGGACATAGGCTGAGCAGTCTCCTTTAGGGTTTCTCATAAATAAGGTAAGATTGGTTTCAACTAGCATATGGGTATGATTGAGGATCGAGTCCTTAGTAATGGATTGCCTAGTATGTAGAAGAAGGATGTTGTCGACGCTTTTTGCTCGCGACGAACCCGCCACCACGTAAGGAGACTAATAAGTTCTTAAAAAGGTTCACAAGTAGGTGAGGAAAACTAACCAAACCAGGCACCTTTCGTAGCAATTTGATACAACAATTAGTAGGGCTTCTCTAAAATGTTCAATCAGACCTAGATCGAAAGGTTGGCCCAGCCAATAGTGGTCCAAATCATTATCAACGATGATTTGAAATCATATGTCAATTCCTACCAACAATTAGTAGGGCTTCTCTAAAACTAGGTCAGATTATTTCTTAAATAAGTTGACTTGTTTTTTCTTCTAGATACAATCTAACTTAAAAATCATCAAAATAATTCGTAAATAGGCTAAATAGTAAATAATTTCAAAGACAAATGCTAGCATGTATGGAATTGTGGAGTACATTTAGTCATAAAGGATACAAATTACGAAATGTTAGAATTTTTGTTTTTGGCTATGCATGTTAGAATTGATCGAGTGATTAACCGGAAAAAAAATTGGTACCCTCATAATGCCTCGAACCAACCTGTTCTTACCTTGATCCATTTTTTCTCCAAACTGCTTATAATAAAATGGATAGTGCTTCGCTCTATTTATGCCCCGATCTAACTCGAATGGGTTGAGTACCCACGAGGCCCCAACTAGCCATGTCAAATTTCCATCTCTACTTGTAGCCCACGTCCCTCTAGTAAAAGTGGCTAAGTGGGTGTTCTTCCTCGCAAGTGAGCGAGATTCGGATCTCCCTATCGCATTTATAAAATTAGTTAGTTCACATACAACTTGGTGCTTATTGTTTGAAAAAAAATGACAATAAGACCCTCTCAATTATTCATATCTTTAAATCTTCTACCACCCATAATTCAAGTAGCTTATAGCTTGGTGTTAAAAATGGTGCCTCTATCTTTTTAGATGTGAGTTCAGATCTCCCTTAAGTAATACTCTTTCTTACTTATATTTTAGAGTTTTTTGTTTTGTTTTAAAGAAAGTAAAATTGCAAACCTTTTTCTTTATTTATAATTTATACTTGCACACTTATAATTAGGGCTCAAATCTTTTTTTTTTTTTGCATCTTTATCTAGACTTCATGCCTTTAAGATACATACACCACCTTACATAAGAAGCCATCATAAAACTTGCAATCTTTTTTCAATCCATATTGTTTCATAAGAACCAAAGTGAAAAATTACATCCCAATGATCAATTCTAAAAAAAACTTTGATTTGTGGTTTGCTGCATAAAATTCTCTTCCCTTCTATCCTTTTCAGAGCTACAAGTAAAAAAAAATTATTTGACATTTATATTTTCTTATATTTATAAATAAAATAACGATAATATTTCATCCAAAACTCATATTTTATTGTTGATAAAAAATAAAACTAAAAAACTTCACATTTTATTGGGGCTGACATAACCACAATAACCAAAAATCTTCAAGACTTTCCAAAAAAAAATACAAATAACACCCTTAAAACTTATAATAAAAAATAGCCTATCTTAAAACTTAAAATAACAAAAATAGCATATTTTATATTTAAATCATATTTTTCTACAATTAAAAAATAAATTTTACATCATTTTTCTTTGAACAGTCATTCAAATTAAATTACGACAATTTAGTTCAATTTAATGTTATTGAATGCTAGTTTTGTTAGGATTGTTATTTTTATAATTCCCAGACCTCGGCCCCCCCCCCCCCCCAAGCTCCAATTTTTTTTTTATAATTTGTATCACGTAGAGGAACTAAATTTTGTTAAGACATGTCAAGTTTTTTGCTAAATGAGCAAAATGGTAAAGATTAGGACCAACGTGTTCGAAAGTAAATATATGAACCACTTGAATCCTTGCACTATCACAAGCCTAGCAGCCAATTATGATTACATTCATGCCCACTAAAATGACAAAAGAATGTTCACTCCAATAACGTAAACACCAATTAGTTTCAACTTTCAACTATTACACCAATCCAGTGTAAAACAATAAAAAGTAAATATAAAAAAAAAAAAAAAAATTGTAACATCAAAATGGAAATGGCAAAGAGAAGTACAAAAATGAGGTGAAAGAAAAAAAATGAACAACATGATTTGGTTACATGTATACAAAGTTCATCTTGCATAGAGAAGAAGGCTGTGAAGGTATGTGGTGTGTTATCTCACAGCTTGTTAGATAGATACAGCAGCTGCAACTGCAGCGTCAAATGCAAATCAATGTTTGGTCAATGCCGATGAAACCCCTGTAATATAAAGATCATTGTTGCTATGTTGTCTTCCAGAAGCATTTACAAAAAGTGTGACTCCCCAGTCCGATCCACTCACGGGAAATAATCATATCAATGTGACCTCCTCATACCAAAGCCCTTGTGCTTCCAAAATTGAACAGATGCCCTCTCCACTGACAGGAGGGGAAAAAATGAAAGAATTCCAATAGTAAAAGGGGGGGTTCATGTGGTCAACAACAATATGTACTCACAAAATTACAAGTATATGGAACACCATCAAAATATCTTCAGCAGAATCACGGAGCGGATGTTGATCTCAAAGCTGCATTCTTGTTTATACGGCACATGCAATCTGGGCATGGGAATGTATATATCGAGTCATTTTCCCTTTTCATTTCAAATCCTTTCAAATCACTATGAGACCGCACACTCTGCATTTGACGCTTGAAGCTTTTCCATCTGGAATTAAACAGAAAAGTATAAACCCAGTGGTCTTCGGTACATTTATGAGGAAGTTATAAAATAAGGTTTTTAAAAGGCATTTTTATGCACCGAGGTGTTTTTCTCTCCTTCTCTCCTAAGGCAAGGCATAAACCTCATTTTAAAGAGTTTTGACACAATTTTCTTCCACGACGTAAGTTATAAGGCAAGAAAACACTAATAAGATAACATTCATAAAATAACAAAATTATAACAATGTAGTCATAATTTAACATTAGAATGGTCATGATAGCATATCATTTTCAAAATAGAATTTTAGGAATATTAGTAGGGGGAAGTACGAGAATATGAATAAGGTCTCATCGCTATAGAAGCATGATAATGGATAGAATTGGGATCTAAGTGTTTCGCTTTTAGTTTTGGGACCATTGTATGGAGTCTAAAGTTTGGGACTTAGAAGCTATTTTACATAAATCTTACATAAATTAGGGCTCCTTGTTTTGGTATGATCATGTACTCAATTCTGTTGCCACATATTTTTTCAAACCAACCTAAAACACGAAACTCATCAATTCCTTTTCTCATTGTTCACGCCTTCCAGCATCCAGCTAGATAAATGCATATGACGATAAATGGACGGCCTTTTTTATTGTTCTCACTTAAGAGCCAGTACAGTTCAGTCTTCACAGCCATTTCAGTCCATATAAAATGTATGAGCAAGTTAAATTAAAGAAAGTTGAAGTAATATTAAAGAAACCACGTACCCAATATTAATATTATCAAAGAGTAATGCCAACTTGCGTTTGTCGGGCCTGATGGTCTTGGAGTGTCCACCATATAAGTATCTCCGGTGTCCCATCAGAAAATGAGGGAAATTTCCACCTTGAGTTGTCACAAATACTTCACTGTAAAGACAAACAGTGTAATCTATGGCTGCCATCCTGGAAGAATAATTCTATAGCCATAATTCATGTCAAAACAGTGGCACTAAGTCGAATCATCACGATGGAAAGAAGAAAATACAACAAATTATCCTGACCTTGAACGGCGTCAGCTCCTCCTCTGAAGCCAGTATCTCTTTCGTCTGCAAATTTGGGAACATTTCCAGAAGTGGAGCCATGGTCTTCTCAGCATTGTATATTTTGCCTGATGCCAAATAGATAAATGTTCTTTTATCAAATCCCATTCCCCTTAGCATCAAGCCAACCTGATGAGATACAAGAAAAGGTGAATGCCAATGATTTTTTTATACATGAAAGCAGCTTTCTCAAGCTACAAATAAATAGCTTATTGATAAATTAAAGGGAAAAAACACTTGAAAAGTCCTTGAGGTTTATCACTTCGCCTAAATAACAAACTAACTTTCAGCTGTGAAATATAACAAATAAATACTGTGTACGGTTATATAAGGAACTTTTGGGCACTTAGATGTCTTCTATAAGCTAAAACAGTATAAAAAAGACGAGTCTAATTGTCTAAGGGATATGTTTGTCATTTTTCAAACCAATGGGTCAGTTTTTTATATGAGGATCTTTGTGGGAGGTACTTATAATTCACCCTAAATAAAATGAATGGCAGCAAGAGTGCACAGAACCCCAGCTGATATAGACTGTTTCAAAGATCATATATAGTGCATGGACCACAATTTAGACCAAGTTAACAAAAGTGTACTGAAACAGAAATTTGCAGTAGAAAGTAAATGTTTAACGAAACAGAACAAATTAGAAAGATAAAGTACCTCTAAGGGAGTAAGAGGACACTTTCCATTAATTCTGATTGCACCAGGACGTATAACTCGACCACGTTTCGTAAATTTACCCCTCCAACCTTTTTCTCTTGCTGCCTCCATATCTTCCTTCTCTTGCTCTCCACCATCAAATACACAACAAGAGAAAGCAACCATGTCCTGCACAAATGATGCAGTCATTTATACTTGCAGCCAAAATGTTAAATGATTCTCTCCATTGGAGGTTACTATAGACACACTTGCACTTGGAGACTTCTAGCTTGATTCTAACCTCCTCAAAGCGGAGATGCACAGAGATGTATTTGCCACCATAATTTGCACTGCGTTCTTTCATTCTTGCTACTAAAGTTTCGCCCAAATTTAGTATAGGTCTTGAAAATCTTAGAGCTTCATAATTCGCCAAGCATCTAAGCCGTTGAACAGAAGCAGGTGCATCGAATGACAAACGATTTGCGAAAGGGGAAATCCGTATGACCCTATAATATTCGGAGGAGGAAGAAAAGAAATCTTCAGGTAAGCCAGCAGCTGATATCCTCAATTCATAAAATCACAATACAATAAGCACAAAGCAATAGTCATGTGAAATCTCTATCAAATTTGCATTATTCACCCCAAAATTCAAACCATATATCATTACTAAAACCAAAATAGAAGTTGGAGAAAGAAATAGCTCCAAGTACACATTAATACAAAATGTCACAGATTTCAAATCATTGTCTACCAGAGCACAATAATCATCGCAAATTGCAAGAATAATCCATATAGTATACCAAAGAATGCATAATGATAACAAACAATTCTTTAGCACAAATAAAACAGGAAAGCTCGTTTTCCAACATATTGGCACTGCTCAGGTTGAGTTGAAGTTTACAAATTTGCAAAGTCAAGCATCACCACTGACAACTAATATGTAGTTTTTTCTTACCCTTTCCTTTTATTGGAATCTAACATCATGAAGGATTTGGTTGAGTATGGGCCCTAAATAACATGTGCAATATGTACATAATTAAATTGGTTCCAAAATAACATGTTATTTGTACAAAACTGTACATATAATATATGTAAATGCTATACATAATTTAAATGATGTACATAAACTAAAAATCTACACTTTATGTACAAACTAACATGCTATCTTGGGACCAATTCAATTATGTACAAGATAACATACTATTATGGGGCTCCAAATCAATTTGGTCGGCAGGTCTCAATATTTCAAAAAGTGTATAGCCCTCCCTTGAACCAGTTAAAAAGCAGTATATGCAGAATGTTTCGCTCTTGCTGAAATTCTTATACAGAAATCCAAGTCACACATGTAAGGAACCTAACTTATTTAAACAGCTTCTACGGTCCCTAAATCTTGGACTAACTTAACACAAACGTCCCAAAATTAAAAAACCTAATACTTTCGTCCCAAAATTATCCTTTACATGACACTTATGTCCTGAAACTTAACAAGTTATGAGACTTAAGTATGACATATTAGTCACATTATAGTTCCCAAACTTTTAATATGGGGAATTATATATGTTAAAATATAATAAATTTTGGGTCCAAAGTGTTAAGTTTTTTTAAATTGGGCACCCTTGTGTGAAGCATTCCAATATTGGGGACCTTGGAAGCTATTTAACCAACAAATAATTATAATAAATCTTTTCCAAGACAACCTGCTAATATTTAAGGGGTTTTTCTTCAAACCAACAAAGGCACCAATGAAGAAGAGAAAAGTGGAGTGGCTGGGTTACAACAAATGTCCCACAAATAAGACACTAATGAATAGAGTCGGAGACAATCTTGCACATTTTTCCTTTAAATGTTTAGCTTACCATACATCATAAGTATACATGAAAAGAGTAAACAATCTAAAACAAAAAGGTAAAAAATGAAACAATTGGTGTTAATTCTCACTTTTCTTCAAGAAGCTTTGGGAGAACCTCATCTCTATAATACTGAATGGGTGACCATGCTTTTATCCTGAAGTTGTAAACGTTGCTCATGTTGTGGTCGAATCTCTCCATTACGTACTGCGGAATATTGTTAACAATCCGTACATCATTTCCCAATGAACTGGTAAAAAAATCTTCATCATAGATGTCTTTGAATTTGCTGTACAACAATCACCAAATTCAGAAGATGCATTGTGAATAAAAAAGATTACCATGTAAAATATCAATATTATTATCACTCAAACGATGAAATGTCAATGAACAACCATGAAGTTTTGCGCTTACAACGACGAAATGAGAAGGAAAAAAGAAAAAGAAAAAAGAGTTTCATAGTTAGACTAGAAGTAAGAAACAAAAAGAAGGTCAGGAAACATTATTAATGAAGTATTTAACTTCACTGAACCCATTGGATCACCATAGTAGCTAAAGAGCTCCTACTTATCCACCGTGTCTTTGGCTTTAAGATCAATCATGTACTTGCAAATGAATATAACAGCATTGAAAAACTATAGGAGAAATACTGGCCAAATTGGTATGTCAACAATTCAATCTTGTTAAGAGATATATATGGTTTACATGCTAATATCAACATCACTAGCTTAAATAATGACCAACTGCACGTTTGGATGCAGTATTTAAAAAACCTCTAATAGAAATTTTTTTCTTAGAAGCATTTTATGCTAAAAGTGGTTTTATAGAGAAGCAGTTACACATTTGGAAAAAATATATATATATTTACTTATAACCTTTTGGCAACAATATTGTAAAAGTGGTTTTACTTTTTTCTTCTTTTTGTTGCTAAAATTAGAACCCTAATGCCAATATATCACTTTGATAAAATTAATATAAATAGAAAATGAGATTTTGTAAAAAGCAATTCATGTAACGGGTGGACCAAAGTTCATTTTTCAAAAGGGATTACTCAAGAACAAGCACTCTAAAGTTCTTAAATAGAAGACCCACGATTTATAAGAGAGCTTCAAAATGTATTGCACAACACCAATAAATACACTTTTGCCTCTAAAAGTGTTTTCAAGCAGGGCAATCAAAAGGGCTCTAAATTACTTAAGGAATAACGCCAAGATTAAAATTATGCTGACCATCACAATTTTATATATACTTTATCCCCAAAAACATTAGAAGACACCCCAGAATTACAAACAAAATTTGATGAATTAAACATCGACAGACCTAGGGTCTCTCCAGATGCTATGGAAATGAAAATTGGGAATTAGAAGAGTCGCATTTAGATATCCTGCCACTGCAACTGCATTGCAGATCTGCAAATCATCAATAGCAAACATATCAAGAAATAGTCAAAAAATGTACACTTCAAAGGGAAAAATGAAAAATGAAAAAAGATAAAACTAACCGAAGTCCTTTGCTGATTTAAACCACCATTTGCCTCAATGTATATAAAACCATTTGACTCAGGTAAACCTACAATTATAAAAGCAACTATTTGTCTGCAAATTGAACTTTAGGGGAACAGTGACAAATGAAAACTAACAAGCATATAGGACTTTACGTCATATAAAATATATGCAACAAGGGATATGCATTTATGATATGGAAAATATTGAACAGTGAAAGAAAATTAAAGAAACAGGTATATTTCCATTTGACCAGAGTAAGTGGTGAACACATGAGGCAGGGTTAATGATGCAGCCAAGAATAAAATATTTTAATATTTTTAGAAATTAGATTTCCTACTTTTATTTTTATTTATACATTTTTAGTGCTTAAATTTAGTAACGTGAAAGTCAAGTTTAGGATACTCTAAAATTCTACTTGTACTTGGAGAGCAAGTAGAGTTAGGATTCTAGAATATCCTAAATTTGAATTTCAAGTTACTAAACTTAAGCACTAACAAAAAATATAACCCTAAATAAAAATAAAAATAAGAAATCTAATTTCCAAAAAATTAAAAATTTATTTTTAGGCTGCATCAGTTAGGCATTAAGTGAAGGATACATATTATTATAAATGCACTTGGAAGGAATCATTGAATTGGATTGACAAACATCAGCTCTATACTGCATAAAAGAAAACCCAATATGAACTACTAAGACATAAACAACTTACTGAAGTTTTGAGCATCTAAGAGTTCATGTGCAAAAATATATCCAAAACATTGTAACTTCCGCATAAGATTGAACCCACATTAAGAGAAAACTCGGTCAAGTAATGAATCAGTAGAACTGATTTGGTTCTACAGTTGACATTGGGCAGTTTAGGCAAAGGTCAAAATGATGGTGGATCTAGAAGAGATCAGCTATACAGCAAGAAACAATTTATAGCAGCAAAAGGTATAGAAATCACTCTTTTTTAAGAAAAATAAAAACACTATAACTAATGAAACCATAAACTAAAACAAATAAAATGAGACTACAATCAAGAAAACAGATGAGCATCACAAATATTTAAAAAACAATCACAGACATAGCTCATACCTCCAGATGACCTATTAGTGCATGGTTTCCATTCAGCGCCTTTATATGAATGCCTCCATATAGTTGAAATCTGCAGTAATTTGATTGCTCATGTCAACAATTGAGCCGAAGCAGAATACCATAAAGCATAAGAGCTACATATATAATAAATATATATTTAACCATGGGGCTTCAAGAATGATTGTGGATAATAAAAAAATGCAATGCAAGAAAACACACATAATAAATAGATTTCAACCAATTTGAAATGCAGAAATGCCTCCGTTATTAGAATCAGTTTATCAATGATACTACTCAAACTGTCACAAAACCACCTGTTCCCAGCACGGCACCCATGGTTTGCCAGCAACGTGCTCACATCCTGCCTCCACTCAGCCATGGCTGTGCACACCAATGCCCACCAGCAATGCACATAGTCATGCAGCGATTCCACCATTTAGCACCCATTTGCACACCATCATTCACTTTGCATGTTGTGCCAATGTTCACCAAGGCATGTCGTGTCCACGCACATGTCATGCCATCATCAATGCCCATGCCACCAAGGCATGTCGTGCCCTCATCAAACACCAACTCTTGCAAGATGTATGGGCTTTAATATAACTTGTCCTCCTCCATCAAGCAATTTTTCAAATTAGGTTCAACACCTTTCCTTGGCTGCTGGCCTTGTTGCCACCAAAAACCTTTGGTTCGAGAATTCAAACAAAAAATTTGAAGCGTTGGTGGGTTTGTTTTGTCAAACAACTAAAATGGAGGCAACGATTGGGGATGCATAATGGTGCAAAAACAAGGCAGAAGAAGGTATCCAATAGGGCTAGTCTTGGTGCAGCAGGTGACATATGCAAAGCCACGACATGCCTTGGTGGCATTCATGGCAAGTGCAAGGGCACACCATGCCATGATGTGGAGATCCCATAAACTTAAGGGAATCTAAAATTTAGAGTAATCAAAATATTCTGATATAACCGTAAATATTTAGTCAACAAATATTTTGTTATAACTGTAAATATTTTATCAATATTTGTTTTATTTAGATATTCTGGATTATGTACAACTTCTATATAAAGGACCTTATTTTATTTAAATGGTATGATTGGATAGCAATAAAATATCAGTTATCTCACATGGTATTCGATCAATCTCATCCCTCTTATCGCACAAAGGAAATGGGGGCAACAACAGTTCCAAATGGAATAGAATCTATAGGAACCAAAACCTCCCCTCTCCAACTCACAATTGAAAATTTCAATAGGAGAAATTACCGAGAATGGGCTCAGTCAATTAAACTAATTATTCGGGCAAAAAGGAAGAGACGTTACCTCACCGATGAAGCAAAGCAACCTATGGACATCCTCGGTATTCAGAAGTGGGAAACTGAAAATTCCATGATTATTTCATGGCTTGTTCATTATATGTTACCTACAATCGGGAAGACGTATTTATTCCTCCCCACAGCGAAGGAAATTTGGTCTGTTGTCAGAGAAACTTACTCCAACAACGGAAATGCATCTCGTTTATTTGAGATAAAAAGCCAACTCTGGCAGATGAAACAAAGTAATATGAGTGTCACAGATTACTACACAAAAATGCTAGGATTATGGCAAGAATTGGATTTAAATACCGAAGAAGAGTGGAAAAATAGTTATGATAGTATTAAATACCGAGCAAAAATCGAAGGTGAACGTGTGTTTGAGTTCTCTGCCGGACTAAATCAAGAATTTGATGATGCAAGGAGTCGGATCTTGAGTCGAAATCCATTGCTGAATATAAGAGAAGCTTTTTCTGAAATTAGGAGAGAGGAAAAGAGGTGTGAGGTGATGCTCGGCACTGCTAGTAGAGTGAATGGCGAGAATCTCGTGGGCGTTAGGCTACGAACGGCTAGAGAACTGTGATCGGCATAAGCATCTTTTTCCTTTTCCTCTGGTGTCGGCACGACTAGAGTTGGAAAACCTAAAGGAGAGTGCGCTGGGTTTAATGAGAATATACGTTGGACTCATAATGGTCGGTTGGGGCAAATGGGTTGTATGGAGCTAATGGGCCCAGTCTAACCGAATTGCAAATGGGCCGTGGACCTCCATTTTTTAATTCTTTCAACTCAATCAATGAAAATGGGTCACATAGGTTGTTATCTCGAGGAGCCCAAAATAATTTTGGACAGAAAAAATGTTCGTGGTGTAATCATTGCCAAAAATTGACCACACAAAGGATACGTGTTGGGAATTACATGGAAAGCTTGCAGATTGGAAACCACGACAAAGTTTTAAAAATTGAGGTTATCAAGCCACAAGTTCTTAGAATGATTCCTTCAATTCCAAGCAGATGGAGCAGTTATACAGAATGTTCTCAAAAATTCAAACATCTAGTCAGTCCTCTTATGTTCACTCTGGTGCATTAGCTAAGGTAATTATCTAACTGCTTTAAATGCAACATCTGAAAATGCTCCCTAGATTATTGACTCTGGTGCATCAGATCACATGACCGATAATTATCAACTTTTCTCATCATACACTCCATGTGCTGAAAATTTGAAAGTTAAAATTGCCGATGGTACTCTTTCACCAATTGCAGGAAAAGGAAGGATACAAATTTTTGATACTATTATTCTTGAGTCTGTTTTGCATGTTCCCAAATTATCACGTAATTTACTGTCTATTAGTAAATTAACAGCCCACACAAACTGCTCTGCTAATTTTACCTCTTCTTCGTGTGTATTTCAGAACCTGTTATTGAAAAAGACGATTGGCAATGCTAGAGAATATAAAAGCCTCTACTATTTTGGATTGGCTATTGCGAATAAACAGTAAGAAATTACCAATTGTAACTCTACATCTATTCCTAGGAATAATGAATTATTATTATGGTACCGTAGAATGGGCCACCCTAGCTTTCAATATTTAAGATAATTGTTTTTTTTCTTATTCAAAATAAAGAGTTACCAAAGTTACAATGTGAAATGTGTAAACTTGCTAAACATTATCGCACTTCATTTCCAAAATTTAAATACATGCCCTTAAAACCATTTTTCATAATTCATAGCGATTTGTGGGGACCATCTCGATCACCCAATCGTACTCATACAAAATAGTTGATCACATTTATTGATGATCATACCTGTATTTGTTGGGTATACTTATTAAAAGATAAAATCGAAGTTTACAATGTGTTCATCAATTTTAACTCAATGATTAAAACACAATTTTAAGCCCAAATTCAAATCTTACGTACTGATAACGGTACTGAATATATTAACCAAACTCTCAAAAGCTACCTATAGAGTCAGAGTATTCTTCACCAGACTTCATGCGTATATACTCCACAACAAAATGGGATTGCAGAACGAAAAAATCGGCATTTCCTAGAAGTTTCCTAGGCACACATATTTACCACAAATATGCCAAAAATGTTCTAGGGTGATGCCGTCCTTATGCCTTCTTGATAAATAGAATGCCTAGTCGTGCTTTATCCTTCAAAACACCTATCCAAAAACTCCAGAACAATAACAGTTTTCTCATATCCTGTCTCATCTCTGATATTCCACTCAAAGTATTTGGATGCGCCTTTATCCTCCCATGATCGGGAAAAATTAGACCCTCTTGCACATAAATGCATATTTATTGGTCATTCCCCAACTCAAAAAGGATATCGGTGTTATGATCCCACTACCAGATCTATATACACTAGTCTTGAGTAAAGATCAGTTTTGTTCCTTTGACCTTTCATTTCCAGCACCTAGTCCTAAACCTAACATGTCCTAATCCCAATTCTCAACCCACTACATCCCTCCTTCCCGAACCTAGTTCACCTATCCGTTCTACTATGCCATTTATAGATTATTTAAATATAGGAAATGATGTAGACACACAACCTGGTAAAGAATTACTTGTTTATTCAAGGAAACCAAAATCAAAGTACGAAAGAAAATTCGTGTTCGATGCACTACAAAACTCAAACCCAATAATGGATCCAACAAGTCTTGAACCTTCAAATGGTTTAGGTAACTCTAAATCTAATGATAACTTACCCATTGATCTTAGAAAACAAAGGCGAAAATGCACCTCCCATCCTATATCAAAATTTGTGTCCTATAAACATCTATTATCCAAATTCCATGTTTTTACTACTACTATGGACAGGACAAATTTCAAAAGATATTCGCGAAACCTAGGAGATATCAGAGTGGAAGGAAGCAGTAATAGAAGAATTACGGGCTCTAGAAAAAAATGGAACGTGGGATATAATAGACTTGCAGAAAGAAAAAAAATCATTTGGGAGCAAATGGATATTTTTTGTAAAATACAAAGCGGACGTATGGATTATAAAGCAACAACCAACAATATTGTGTAGAAGGAAGTTATACTAATTATAAAGTTTCAAAACTACTATCACCAACAGAAATAACAAAAAATTATTCCCTAGATAGTACAACAACCAACAATAGAAACTAGTAGATTAAAAAATCTCGAAAAAATCTAGAGACTAGTAATTTTTAAAGAAGCAACAAATAATTCTTTTGAAGAAGAAAGAAAAAGATAGGAATTTAACAAAATAGCAATGGCCAAGCCTATATAATCTACCCAGAAAAACTACTGAGAAATATATAGAAAATATGAAATTTTATACTACAGAAAAAGATTTTCCAATCAAGTAGTAAATTCAACATCTTAGAAAGAGTTAATCTAGTATTTGTCTATAAGGCATTTCATGCTAGATTAATAGAAAATATATATCCAGAAAATGAATTAAAGGAATTACTATATTTTTCTGAAAACTTCAAAAAATCTATCAGAAATTTTTAAAAGAAAATCAAGGCTACATATAGGCCTATTTATTTAAGATGTTTCAGTTTATTAATAGATTGAAACTAAGAAACACTAATGAATCCTTATCATTTTATTAAACTTGGTATAACAAATAATACAAAAGAAGTTAATCGACCAAAACCTTTACCAAAAAAGAAATTTAACCTTGAAGAATTATGTATAGAAAGAGGATAGATGTTAAATCAAATTTATCATAAAATACGAAGAATTAATTAGGGGTGGCAATTGTGTCGTGTTAGCCGTGTCTGTGTCGTGTTATTTGTGTCAGCACCGAGTTCGGTTTATTTTATTCGTGTCGAATTTTCATGTCAATTGATATATGAAAAAATTTACTCGACTTTTTTTCGTGTTACTTATTTATAATAGTAAGAAATAACAAAACCTTTAAGAACATGAAAAAATTATTGATCAATTATCGTG
The DNA here is from genome assembly GCA_029378325.1 of Elaeagnus macrophylla. Lineage (NCBI taxonomy): Eukaryota > Viridiplantae > Streptophyta > Magnoliopsida > Rosales > Elaeagnaceae > Elaeagnus > Elaeagnus macrophylla. Next base: position 39,247,969 of record CM055641.1, read on the forward strand.
TCGTATTAGGTTCGTGTTATCGGGTCGTGTCAGAAATTGTCACCCCTAGAATTAATAACTCTTCAGAAATTAAAATTATTTAGAATACAAGTAAAACTATTATTACTTCTCAAAGTAATATAGTTATCACTGAGAAAGACAGTGAAAAAGTAATTTTCTACGAAGCTAACTTCAACTGCAATGAGATTGAAGTGAGGAAACCAAGAAGGTATTTTGTCATTATTCAAAGCAACAATCAGAGGACCACAAATGCATCTATTGTATTAAAGATAAGGAAGCCTGCATGGACACAAGCTCATCACACAGTTCTATGTCGGCAGAGTAAACCAAATAGGATCACTCCAATAGTTGGCACTAAGAGTGTCAATAATTCACTCAGAAATATAGAATTGATTATACAGAAACCTTTGCTCCAGTCGCAAAATTGAATACTATTTGAGGTTTACTCTCATTAACAGTGAACTTGGACTAGACTCTTCAGCAATTGGACATCAAGAATGCCTTCCTTAATGGGTATTATTGCCTTCCTTAATGGGGTATTAGACGAAAAAATCTTTATGACCTTGCCACTGGTTTTTGTGAGAAAGATAGACAAAATATGGCGTGTAAACTAAGAAAATTCCTCTACGGGCTCAAACAATCACCAAAAGCTTGGTTTGACAGGTTTGCAAGAGTATTACGGAACTAGGAGTATCAATAAGGATAGTCAGATTGCACAATGTTCTTTAGGCATTCTAAGAACGGATTGAAAACCATCTTGATTGTGTACGTCGATGATATAATACTCACAGGGGATGACACAATTGAAATAGAAAGGTTAAAGAAAGTTCTATCCACTGAGTTTGAAGTAAAGGACTTGGGCCAAATAGGATATTTTCTAAGAATGAAAATTGCTCAATCTCAAAAAAGTATAAGTCTCACAAAGAAAATATATCCTTAACTTACTAAAAGAAACAGGTATGTTTGAAAGCAAATCAATTGATACCCCAGTTGAGGTCAGTAAACGACTTGAGAGTAATGACAAACCAATAGAAATTAAGAGATATCAAAAATTGGTAGGAAAATTAATCTACCTATCACATACAAGACCAGATATCGCATTTGCTGTTAGCATTGTAAGCCAACATATGCATTCTTCAAAGGAAGTCCATTTAGAAGCTGTGTATCGAATTTTCTGGTACCTTAAAGGCTCTTCGAGAAGGGGACTTCTCTTTAAAAAAAATAAGAGGAAGAAAAGTAGAGATTTTTTTAGATGCTGACTGGGCAAACTCAGTTGAAGACAGAAGATCTACTACTAGTTATTGTACATTTGTTTGAAATAATTTAGTAACACGGAGGAGCAAAAGACAAAATGTAGTGGCCAAAAGCAGTGTAGAAGCAAAGTTTCGAGCAGTTGCACAAGAAATGTGTGAAGGTTTATGGTTGAAAAAACTTCTAAAAGAATTACAAGTCGAAACAGAAATTCCACTCAGAATATATTGCGACAACAAGGCAACTATTAACATCTCTCTCAACCTAGTTCAGCATAATCGAAGAAAACATGTAGAAGTCGACAGACACTTTATAAAAGAAAAAATTGAAAGTGACATTATATGCATGATCTACATACCGACCCAAGAACAAACTGCAGACATTCTCACCAAAGGACTTCTGAGACAGAACTTTGATAAATTCATAAGCAAGTTGGACATGATTAACAGCTATGATCTAACTTGAGGGAAAGTGTGAAGATCCCATAAAATTCAGAGTATTCAAAATATTCTCTTATAACCGTAAATATTTAGTCAACAAATATTTTGTTATAACTGTAAATATTTTATCAATATTTGTTTTTGTTTGCTTTATTTAGATATTCTGGATTTTGTACAACTTCTATTTAAAGGATCTTATTTTATGTAAATGGTATGATTGGATATTAATAAAATATCAATTATCTCACACATGATGAACATTGGCATGGCATGCAAAATAAATCATGGTGCTTGCATGGGTGGTACATGGTGGCATCACTACGTGACTATGTGCACTAGTAGTGGGCATTGGTGTGGATAGGTATGGTTGAGTGGAGGCAAACTATGCATGCGAGCTAAGGGAAGGCTATGAGCAAATCATGAGCATTGTGCTGGGTGCTGCATACAAGCGGTGCTGCTTGTAGCACATGCAACACACAGCATGCACTTAAGTATGACACTTGATAGAAAGGCAACACATGACAACATTGTGGCATATGATTGACTTTAGATTAAATTTGAGCACAAAACCTGGGTTCTAGAATAGCACATACATGGTGGTAATGCAGTGGTAGATCTAGAAGCTTAGTTCAAAAGGAATGCCATGTAAACAGTAAAAAATAATAATACCTATTTTTCAGTCATTACTTGTATTTTATAAAATTAAAAAAAAGGTATATGCATCTCATTTGAGCATAAGTATGGTCAAATTATTAAGCTTTTAGACTATTTTTTAGGGATAAAATCTTAAAAATGAAGCTTTAAAAAAGGAACTGACCTATTTTACACATGTAATTTGTCTACAATTTTATAAATATTATACCTAAAATGCACGCTATCAAAAGATGAGGGGGGGTCGGTGCCCCTCCTCACCCCTTCATAGTCCCACCTGTGTGGTCATGGGTAGGCCAAAAGGCACGCAAAAAGTAGTACTTGCCATAACTAGTTTTGCATCCGCATTCAAACCAGCCAATCTAATATTTGATTCTCTTGGATCCACCTCACACACATACACCACTCTTGGCGACATCGTATTTTGACTTACCCTGGAGTCAATCATGGCCAAAAACTTGTGATCTTTGATAAAACACTCGATGTACATAACACATTTGTTGTTCATCAAGTCATTTTCACTAATAGTGCCAACAGCGAAAGGATTCACCCTCGTGACAATCTCTTCTTTGGTTTGTCTTTCTTTCTCCACCTCTACATCATCAACCCACAAAGCATTTGGCTTTCCCTTCTTTGGACACGAGTAAAGTGGGGACCTTGCCTAATGAAGCAGCTAGACTTTCTCTCATTGTTTGGTACCACTGTTTCCCCAACGTCCATCTTGGAAGAAGCATTCTTCACATTTCCATTTGCAACCTCTTGTCTGGTTAACCCATAATAGTGGATTTGTAATCTAGCAACCTGTCCGCAGCAACCATTGTACCGAATAAGTCTTGCACTCCTAGCCTTCTCAACTCAACTTGCGCCCACGGCTACAAACCTGAAATAAAGTTGAATAGTTTATCCTCTTTCGACATATTCTTTATATCCTATAGCAAGGAAATAAAATCCTTAACATATTCTCAAATTGAGCCTATGTGTCTCAACTTATTCAAAGCATCTATTGCCCCCATGCCCTATTGTATGGTAGGTACTAGTTCTTCAAATTATTCTTTCAAGGCCTCCCAAGTCACAATAAGAGTTTTCCAATTGTGTGACACCTCTTGCATCAAGGTTCTCCACCATAATTTGGCATTACGCAACAAATACATACTTGTAATGGTGACTTGCTCCTCCTTAGGAATTCTAGCAGCTTTGAAATACTGTTGAACACCCCAAAGAAAGATCTCCAATTCCTTGGCACTCATAACACCACTAAATGGCTTAGGTTCAGGATATTTGATCTTCGAGGAACCCCACCAAGACCCCTCGCAACTCTATTAAGAATGGTAACGTTTTCCTCTATACCTTGCAAATAACCTTTTATGGAATCCACTATGGCTAACATATCCTCCATGACAATGTGTAACCTTTCCTCTATGCCATTTTGTAATGCAATGAAGGAGTCTCTTTTTTGGCCACTAAGGCTATATTCCTTTCCATCTGTGCCGACAAACTCAACAGTAAATATGTGCTTGGTGTGCAAATATACTCCTCTAATCTTGACACACAATCTTTCAGTGTCACATTCATATTACCTTAAGCCATTATAATCAAGAAATCAACTCTGCAACTTTCTAACCTCCAAAAGTGTAAGTCGTGTTCTGATACCACTAATTGTCACATGTTTTCTCTCTAGTAAAACGAAAAAAAAAAAATGCAATAGGCCTCAAGTACCGTATTTGACCATCCTTCACACCCAACTTGCACTTTAGAGGTTTATGCAATGCTCACTACTTGAGTGTTTAGACAAGTAGAAGAAAGACTATTACACCACCCACAAGTGGCAACTCACTTAAATTAAAAATAAGCACAAGAATTACACGCAAAAATACTATCCTTCATCCCATATTGCAATGTACAAGTAGGTTCTTGCGCATGATTGTGGTAAAATAGAATAATAAAGATGTTCAGTTATATCATCCTAGTCAAAAGACTGGTATCAAAACATCAATTAAGAAGAGTCCTGCTTCTCCTGTTCAGATCCAAGGTATAGACAATCATACAGTTTATTTGTTTCTTGTTCGTTTCAATTTAACAATCCAACAGAAAGAGTGGTGGCGAAGACAAGGAAATTCTTTGATATCATTCCTTTCTCTAACCTCCTTTACTATTTGTACTATGCTCTAGAATGCATCAAATGTCACTTAAAGGGGAAGATATGTTTAAAGCAAGATCAAAGACCCTCTCTTTTTCTTTATTTCTTTAGCATTATTTCACTCTTAAGTATCGATTGCAAAACTTACAAGACACCAAAATGAAACAGTGAAAAGCTCAAAATCGATCGCTACGCATAAAAAAATGCCAGAATTATGTTTTCACGGTGTAGCAAGTAAAAACTGAAAATAAGTTTGAATACATAGAATGGCTAACAAACCCAAAAGATCAATATCCTTAAATCAAACATATCCAATATTTGAATCGTTTCCAATAAATATTCACTTGTAAAAATCAAGAATTGAACCAAACTCGCAGCAATTTTCAGTAATTTCCGAAACTAATCCAAACCCACATCGATTAAACAAAAGGAAGAAAACAATCAAAATTCGACAAAAAGTAACGAATACGAACCGCATCATTAGAGGAGTTATCAGCATCCATCTCAGGTCGGAGCTTGGCGTAAAGCTGAGGACTACGGTAGAGGGAGCCAAGAGCAGGACGGTGTTTGATAATGGGAACGACGTCGAAAGAGACAGAACCCATGTAGAGTAACATACCAGAAATGTAGAGAAGAGGGGCAAATAAGAAAACGCCTTGGCGGCGAATAAGACCAGAGAGGATGAACCAAGTGACCCGTTGGAGCAGAGTCCGACCAGGTGGGTTGAACCGGCCGGTTCTGGCCCGACCTTGACGAAAACGAGGTGACCGGTTAGGCGAATTTGGTGGCGATGGGGTCGAATGGCCACTACTCGGCAACCGCTTGTTCGCGTGCATTTGGAACACGAACCACTCACTCTACGTCCTCATATCACATATGTAGATGTCTCTTCTCTTCTTGTTCTTCGTCTTCTTTTATTCTCTCTCTCAAAAGTTTTTCTGTTTTTGGTTGGATTGCTTCTTCAGTGTAGAGAGAAGAGAAAATGCAAGAAAGAAAAGAAAAAGAAAGAAGAGAGAGAGTCTGTATTGATTCGAACAGGAGAGAGAGAGAGAGAGAGAGAGAGAGAGAGAGAGTGGTGAGAAGACGAGTTGGTTTTGGTTTGGCAATAGGCTGTTAATTATGAATTGTGATTGATTGATCGAGAAGAAAAGTATTTTGGGTTGTAAATTCTGAGGCGAAAATGGCATTTTCATGTTACATGAAATTCCGATTCACATTTAAATTTCTTTCTTTTTTGTGTTTGAAATCAAATCACAGTTTTGTCAGTTTAGATTTTGATGATAACGACAATAAACGTATTTTGGTTATTGAGGGTGTTTATGGTTTCAATTAGGTGTAATTTTTAGTAAAAAAATTAATTAAATATTTTTCATATAAATTTAATCAAATTGTATTAGATTGTTTTGTTTATAAAATTATTCAAATTAGACAACCCGATCTAATTTGATCCAATTTAATTAATAATTTTTCATAATTTTTTTTAAAAAAAATTTCTCCAAATCATATTGTTTAAATTTGAAATTAACAATAAAAAAAATTAAATCTTACTAATTTATTTTAAATATGCTATAAATATAAATCATATAATATCTCATATAAACTAACAATTAAGTTTATAAAATTTATAAAAAATAAAATCATCAAATATACATCTAACTGAAAATTACAAATTGTATATTAAAGAGCTAAAACTGCAAAAAAGAGTTTAAATGTAATATTTAATTTTTAATAATAATATAAAATATATTTTTTAAATAAATACCAATATATTATATTTCAAAGAAAAATATTTTTTTTATATATAATATACAATGGTTTAATCCGATATAGATGGTTAAAAAATTTATAAAATCAAACCGAATCTTTTTGAAAAATTTGAAAAAATATAAACCAAATTGGACCATTTGACTCACATAATTATACAATTCGATTTGCTCTGGTTCGATTTTTCTATTTTATTCGATTTGGTCTATTTTTAGACACCCCTAAGCACTACTACATAAATTATCAAAAATTTTATCCAAAAAAAAAAATAAATCATCAAAAAATTAGCAAAAAAAAGAATATACATAAATCATCAACAATATTTTTTTTATGAATATATACATCAATGTAAAAAAATAATAATTAATCTTGTAGTAGTTCTATTTTCAGAAAAAAAAAAAAAAAAAAAAAAACTAGTGTGAGGGCAATGTTTCTATTTTAAAAACACGAAAGTATTAAATTGTGAAATGGAAATTTAAATTGCTAAGACAAATTTTTTTTTTTTTTTGCTCTAAAAATGACAATTTCCTCAATAAGTGATATTATAATCACTTCATAATATCAAATTATTAATTTTACATTTAATTTATAATCGATACGTTATTTGATACATAAAATAACTTGATATATATAATACTATTCATAAATCATAGACGGTTGAAGAGCTTTAGAAGATATTTTATTTTATAAATTGACAAATTTAGTTACTTTATTTTTAAGTGGTTCATTTTAAGCCATTTAATTTTTAAAAACTAACAAATTTACTTTAATTTATACTATTTATCTTTAAATTATAGGAAAATATCACATGATAAGCGATATTTGTTGGAAATCAACTAATTACTTGTCTTGCCACCGATTCTTATATTATATTGTATGCAAATAAGTTATATTTGTTGGAAATCAACTAACTACTTGTTTTGCTACCAATTCTTGATTCTTTTTAAATACTATTATCTCATGCTAACAAATATATTATATTGTATGCAAATTTTTTTGGTCAAATTATTTTTTCTAATAATTTTAATATATTTATTTTTAATTTTCACACTTTAGTCTTATTAGTTTCTTCCTTACAATTTAGTACCATTATTATTATTATTATTATTATTATTTACACTTTTGTCACCTTTATTTTTTATATTTTAAAGTTTAATTTCAAGTTGACCTCAAATATTGGGCAAAAAATATTAAATTTAAAAATTAAATTGATTAAATTATAAGATATAAAATAAAGAAACCAGAAAATTAAAAGTATAAAGAAAAAAAAGAGTATAATGTGAAGAAGAAAAAAATTAAGTATTGCTTGTGTAGTGCAATCTTTTTTTAATAAAAAAAACTAACTTTATAAACTTACATCCAAATTTACTAATTAATCTTTTGCAAATATAATTGGTATATGAGGTATCATATGATTTTGTTTCTTTCCAATTTTCTCTTTTTTAAAATCTAAGTGACGTTAAAATAATTAAAGTGATCCATCGTAAAACAAAATGACTTTAAAAACTATTCATCCAATTCTAAACACCGACTTGTACGATCTCATTTAAAACTAAACTCTTTCAAATTATTATTTTAAATTTATAAAAAAATAATAAAAATAACACCTCTTATAATTTATAATAATAAAAATAACATATTTTGTGTTCAAATTATTTATTTTTATTATTAAAAAAATACTATTACATTAATTTTTTTTAACACCATTTAAGTTAAACTGCGATAATTTAAATAAATTTAATATCGAATATTATCTAAGAATACTATTTAATATTATTAAAATATTATTTTTAATACTAATTAATAATTTTCCTAATTTTTTAAATTTATTTGTTATATTTAAATTTTTTCCACTTTCATTCTCACGTGAAATTCTTATTCACATTTATACTGCTTTATTTTTTGGTGCTCGAAATCAAATCACAGTTTTGTCAGTTTAGAATTTGATGATAATGACAATCCATGTTTTTTAATTTATTAGAAAATTTAACCCGATTCTGCTGCATAGATTTTCTTACTTAAAAAGCAAAACAAAATTAATGGTTCCCATTGTGGTAATGATATTCTAAAAATGTGATCACCACCGTTATTAACCGAAGGGAATTGACATGTTATTATAAATTATTTTTGTGGCATGTTTATACTAAAATTAAAAATGAATTGAAGAATGAAGTAGAATCGAATGAATAAAATGGATGTTTATCCACAGAAAAGTGGAACATATATATATTGTGTATATTTCATTTAATTCTAATTAATGAATAGCTTAACATTTTGAGCATGTTTATTTTATTTTATTTATTTTATTTTATTATTATTATTATTTTTTAGAATCTCTTGTTGTTCAGGTGGTAAGCCTCCTAATTCTCCCACTAGGAACCCAAGTTCGAATCCCACCAGTATGTGTGAGTGTGTTTTCTCTTATTAATAAAAAAGAAAGAGACTTTAGTGTTCCTTTAAAAAAAAAAAAAAGAAATGAAATGAAAATTAAGTTATTTTTATATGCATAAATGATTAAATTATTCAAGTAATTTTATTTTTAATTATCTTTAGTAATATATATATATATTCATGTTCTTTTAATACTAAAAAATATATGTTCATTTACGTTATAAGAAAAATAAACATATGTTTTTTTCTCTAAAGAGATAAAAGATAAAACGTTATATATAAAGAGGATTATCTCGTATAATTAAACCATTAAACTATGGCCTATAAATAATGATTCACTTTCACTTATTTAATTACAATATTTTTTAACAATTAGGACCTTATACAAATATTATAAATTAATTTAATGATTTTTTAGGCCACATTTAATAACCGTTTCAATTTCTAATTTTAAATTTTTTAGTTTTGGAATTGAATTTTCAATTTTAAATTTTTTAGAGAAAAAATAAAAGTTGTTTGATAATCATTTTCTAGTTTTAATTTTGAAAAATAGAAATTGAATATTGGATATACTTGTTTGATAATCAATTACTAATTTTCAATTTTAATCAACTTTTGTCATATTCATTTCAAATTCTATCAATTTATTTTGATTTTACAATAAAACAAGTAAATACAATAATAAAAAAATTGTTCCAATTCATGTTGTTTTTAATTTCTTTTATTTTTAATTCATCTTTTGTCATATTCATTTCAAATTCTACTTCTACAGGTAGTGATAAGTGTTATACTTGTTATTTTCTTTTTTCTTTTTTAATAATTTGTACATACACGTAAATGACATATCAATTAGAGAACTGAATTTTTCAAATAATTTGTTTTTATTAGATATTGAAAGCTCAATGACTAATTTAAACGAATTTTTGTAATAAAAATATTTATCGTGTGCTAATAACTCGGTTTTTATAAATTTATTGATATTTTAATTATATTTTTTAACAAAATAATTAAAAGAAGATAAAAATAATTTATTTCTTATTCAAAAAAGATAATTTACTATACACGTTGTTAAAGTTATACCTTACTAAGCTTGTATGGTAAAATAATTTTCTTTACAAATATTTATGATTTAGATGATAAGATTTTCAATCTCCCATAAAAAATTCAAGTTTGATTCACACCCTTGTATGTGAGTAGGGGTGTTCAAAAAATCCGTTCATCCGATCAATCCGATCCGATCCGTTAATTTTTGAACGGTTTCGATCCGATGATCGGATCAGATCGGATTGAAATTTTTTCAATCCGATCGGTTCGGATCGGATGGCGAATTGAAATTTTTTCAATCCGATTCCATCCGATCCGACCAAAAAAAGTAAATATATTTTAAATTTATACACATGTCATGTTTTTATTGATCACTTTTATTTATATTATACACCACATTATATACAATAATAAAATTTAAAATATTTTTTATAACAAAATTTAAAATACACCACATTTTAAGGTTTATTTTAGCTTAAATATGTTTATGTTACATAAAAAATTTAGTTTTTTATTCAAAAATATTAAAATAGAGTTAATTAAATTTATTCATCGGATTGATCGGATTGATCGGATTCAATCTGAATAGTTGCGGATCGGATAGGATCGGATTTGAAACATGATCGGATCGGATGCGGATTAGGATATTTCAATCCGATCGGATGGTCGGATCGGATCGAATTAGCATAAAATCAGCGGTTTCGATCCGATGAACACCTGTATTTTTTCTTTATTAATAAAAAAGAAAACTTTAGAGCCTTAAAAAAAAAAAAAAAAAAAAAAGGCATTCCTTACTTCCGGATGTACATACATCACACCACCCGTTTTGTGGGTAGATTTTAATTAACATTTTTTTAGATGGTATGATTAGTGTTATGCTAAAAATTGATTATGTATCTTATTAGGCATAGAGGATGTACTGTAGAATGACCCATAAAAGTAACTAAAAAATTTAAAATAAAATAAAAAAAATAATATTGTCTTTATAATATTAAATTAATCAATCTAATAAAAGTTCTAGAAAAATAAAATTTTTAATATTTTAGAAAAAGTTTTTGTATTTATTTAATAAGGGCATATAATTGTTATTATGCTAAGGTAATTTAGGCATAAAATCATTAAGTGTATACTTGTTATGCCAATGTGCATTGCAAGTGATTTTTTTTTTTTCATTTTTTATTTTACACCTGGATTTAGAAAAAAAATGTTAATAGTAAATTAATTGAAAATAAAGAAATCTAGGGATGGTACCAGGTTTGAATTTTTTAGAGGACAAATAATAATGTAAAAAATATATTAGAAAATATGCACTATTTATTTTATAGATTTTGATTTGAAAAAATAACAAATTTTGAATAGATACAAATAGATGTAATAAATCAAATTTTAAAAATTTTGAATTACATAAACTTATAACTTTTTTTTATGGAGATAAAATTGAATTTTATTAATAAAAATCAAATATACAATTATATCAAAACTTATTCATCTAAATACATCAATAATTAAATTAAATAAATTAAAACTAATAACAATAGTAGAGATATAGAGATAAACTTGAGCTTTAATTATTAACTCTGTTGTAAAATTTTCTACTAAATATTTAATTATTTTAATGAATATACTAAAGATTCTTAGGAAGCAATTATAATTTTACAAGGGATACATCTTACATATCATCGTCTACTATGAATGCTAGATAGTTGTCAAAAATTAATAATTTTTTTAAATAAAATTTAATAAATAAGATTAGTTTAGAAAAGTATAAAGAATTCAAAGATAATATGTATGTTAAATATATTGTCATAATTTGCATTTCATTATTGGATTATTATCAATATTAGCCTTTATTTGTATAAAATGTTTGATATTGGACCTTTCGTACTAGTTATTTTGTTAGAGAATGTATATGATTGTTAGACCTATCTTACATGAGTTTGAGTTTTTAAAAAAATTTGTACCTAACACTTCTTTATGGTATCAGAGCAGTAAAATTCTGAGATCAAATTCCAATAATAGCAATTATAAAACTATATGATATTTTTAAGTTAATGACGGAGCTTAAAAAAAAAAAAAAAAACCCTCAATCTTGATGGGCCTTAAGCTTGTGGGAGGTTAAAATTATGGGCACTATTATTAACATTCATCACCTATCACTAAGCTTATACCCTTAAATTTATGTAACCCTTACATAACAATGAAAATCTATAATACCTTACAAAAATAATAAAAATTTGTAATAACTTACAAGTAAGATAAAAATATATACTTCTTAAAAATGTCAGAAATAATAGAAAATCAAGAAATAATGGAGGTAAAAACACAATACATTTCAGGATGTTTTTCACAATAAATGATATTTAGCAAAAAGAAATTTGAAGAAATACAAAAATTAAAACTAAATCTTAAAGAAGGAGATGGATTTAAAGAAGAATCATTCTCCAAAATAAGAAAATTATTTCTAAGAAAATATATAATATATTATGGTATAAGTAATAAAGAACTGTGGGAACAGTTGAAACTGCTGCATGCAAATCATAACCGTATTGACATAATATATTATATATTTTATGCCATAATATATAATATATGCATAATATATAATATATTATGGCATAAAATATATAATATATTATGTCAATACGGTTATGATTTGCATGCAGCAGTTTCAACTGTTCCCACAAGATCTATCTTAAACACACCTAGTAATACAGACATCCCTAACATAAGATCCTTACCCCCTCTTGCTACATCGAGACTTACCTTGCCTACTCTTTCCCTCCCACCTTCTTCTTCAGTCTCCGTAGCCGATCTCAGTGAGCTTATATAGAAAATGAAACAAAAAAACGCCAAAAATAAGGAAGAATTAGGTTGGCAAGTTGTAACTGGCAAAAATCGACGTGCTCGATCAGCTAGTCCACGTCTCCAACCTATGAGATACACACCCATCATAGGGGACTCTGATAGTAATTCAACATGATAGTACTTTACTGGAACTGTAGAGGTATTTCCAATAAGACCACACGGAATACCCTTTGCAACTTTTGCAAAAAGGAAAGACCAGACTTTCTTTGTATAACAAAACCAATGTCCGATCTTAAAACCATTCAAGATCGCTTTTGGCAAAACTTGGGTTATACCTTCATTGGCTCAAACTCCACAACGGTCAGCAAACTTTGGCTCTTTCCAGCCCCTACAATGGCAGGTGATACAACAATTGTTATACAATATCGACAACATATAACGGTCACTTACACAACAAATTCAAAAATCTTTCTTTTAACATTTATTTATGGTAAGGGAACGTATGTTAGAATAAGGGACCTCTTGGACTCACTAAGGGCGATTTCAGATACTCAAGCCCCTTGGCTAGTGATAGGTGACTTTAATGCTGTTCTTGGATCCCATGAAACTACTAGCTTGACTCGTAGTAATACCTCTATTGAAGATTTTAGTGCTATGATCTCTTCCTGTAACTTGGTTGAAATTGACACTAAAGGGGCCTTTTACACTCACTATAAAGGTGGACTATCTCAAATACGATCAAGATTAGATCGTGGGTTGTGGTCAGAATCCTTTCTAGACTCTTGGTCTACGGTCTCTTGTTGTACCCTTCCTAGACACTGCTCAGATCACCATCCGTGCTACAACTAAAAGGCTGCAATACCCAAGTGTAGGTTGTCTCAAGTAATAAAACTCGGGAGTCCGAGTGTCGATCCTCAAGGAATTGGAAGGAACTGTATTAGATCAATAGAAATATGCAATGTTAATTATTTGATAATAAACAAAGTTTCAATAAACGAAAGCACTAGAGCTTCTAGGATCCTCTTTGACAAACTTGTAATTAATGTTCTCCATTCACAATATAACTCAATTAAGAATCATCTAGGAAGTGATCTTAATTGGAAGATGAAGATGTTATTGCATGACTATATTTAAAAGATAACCCATTCTTAACTATAATATGTAATAAAACCTATGAACTTGAAATGTTGAGATAGTCTAAGCATTCAATGTACCATGCACAATGTTAACAATGAATCAAAGTCTCAAACAAACCAAATACAATTTTAGTACATATGATTTAATTAATTGAAGGATTTCATTGAAGAACAAAAGAAGAAATGAAGAACAACATTACAAATTTATCAAAGTATCACCCTTAGCTCTAGCTAAGGTTCTAGCAAGACATATTATAAATTACACACAATAAAACTAAAAATGAACAAGACAATATGAAACTCTCAAATTCTAGCTTCCCTCCTCTGGTTTGTTGTGTAAATTCCCTCCTTTTATTGGCAATAAAACGAGCATATGCTAGTGTGAATGTGAGTTGTCATTGTGGGCTAATGATTCAATTAAGCATCTCCATGTCGGCCATTTTCTGCACTTTACACTCCGAATTGGACAATATGGTAAACATGAACGTTGTAGAACATTAAGTTAGCTTTACAACGCAACTTGAATCATATCATTCCAACATCTACAGCTCAAGATATGATTATTTTACTGAACCATGTGCAGTGGTGGAGTTGTAATGATTCAATTAAGCATCTCAATGTCGGCCATTGTATGCTTTTCTACACTCCGATTTGGTCAACATGGTCAACATGAAAGTTGTAGAGCATTAAGTTATCTTTACAACTCAACTTGAATCAGATCATTCCAACATCTATAGCTCAAGATATGATTATTTTACTGAACCATATGCAGTGGTGGCTGAAAAAGCGTTTTTCATGCAAGTTGCTTGAATGGTCAATACACATCAAGTTGAATGCACCTAAATTCATTCATAATTTGAAAGATAATAAATATAAGTCTCTCATATCATATTAAATCAACATTTATTTATATAGATATGTTTAATTGAAATAATGTGATGAGACTTCTTAATTGGTGCATAAGATAGCTTAATTAACAAAATAATATGTATAAATGTCTATGAAAATATATACAAGTAATGCAATTTTAGACATTTATCACACCCCCCAACTAAAATTTTGCTAGTCCCTAGCAATCTTTGTGATGGTCAATAAAGAGTTTTAAATTCAACTTAATCTTTGGCATAAACTTAGTTGAGTGAAAAATTTCTTCAAAAGCAAGTTATTAAAACTAGCAAAGGATTAGAAAAATAACATATGCATATTAACTAGGAGAGCACATTCAATGTTATTAATTTATACGAAAAACACTTGTTATCAAAGCTAAATAAAATTTATCATTGCTTAGAAATAACATGTCTATAGGTTTTTCAAATAGGATTGGTAAGTTTGACATTAGAAAATGGTTATAGAAGAATAAATGAGATAATGTCTCTTACCATACTAAAATAATAAACTGGAATAAGAATGAAATGATAGCAGGATTTGTTTATGCACAAGAAAAATGGAAGAGTGGTTTGAAAGAATGTGATGTGATATGAAATTGTAAAACTTGTACCTCTTTATTTTCTTTACTTTTTTTTTTATTTTTATTTTATACTTTTTTTTATTATTACTATTTTTTTTATATGTGTTATGAAACATAAAACAATACTAGTATTTATTTCAAACTATAGTTCTCTTAGATTCAAAAAGAAGCTTTGATTGGGATGTAACGATAGCTAACAAAATAACAATCAATATAAATAGAGGCTTCTTCTTCTTTCTTTTTTTTTTTTTTTTTTTTTCAATTATAACAAGGCTCTGGTTCAATTGTCTTTCTAAAAAGGAAATAATTTGAATGTTGGCTAGCAAAGCTCAAATGGTTCAAGAATTGTTTCCCAATTATTTTCTAGAGAACTTGAATAGTTATTCATATCTACTAGTAGTTAGAGTTTCAATAAACACTTCTCTTTTTTTTTTTTTTGAGGTATTGGTTACTTAAGATCATAGATTATCATCACATATATAACAGAAGTACATGAGTTGTAAGAATGGTAGGGAAATAAATGTTCACTCTAAGAAAAATTGAAAGGCTCAAACATTCACTTGAAAATTTATTCAACTTGACATGAAATTTATCAAATAATATATTTCATTTTTACTTTTCAAACTTGTGCCTTCATATTCATCAACAACTATGACATGCTATCATAAGAAAAAGTATATGTTATTTGTCTAAGCCAAGATAATTTTTACTACTTGATGGTGGAAGATTTTTTTTTTTTCCAACAAATGTTTTGCCAAAAATAAATTAAACTTAAACTTCTTTACCCCCCAACTTAAATGAGACATTGTCCTCAATGTTAAAAGAAGGCAAAATAAGAGAATACAAGATAGGCTAAAGTAAAGAGAGTTTAGATATCACCTTGATGGATGTAGAAGCTTTTATTGAACACTGCATTAAACACACTAACAAAATATCAAAGAGAACATGTGAAAGAAAATTACACACAAAACATAAAAATGAAAGAAAATTCCTACACAACAAGAAAAATGATCTTAATCCTTATATGTAGGGTTCTCCAAAACAATGGACTCATTCTCTTTTGAAAAATTCTCAAAAAATGGTTTCAATTGTTGCCCATTAACCTTAAAGACATTACCATTCTTTGGATTTTCAATTTCTATAGCCCCATGTGGATAAACTTGTTTAACAATGAAGGGTCCAGTCTATTTTGAACGTAACTTTCCAGGAAATAAATGTAACCTTGAATTATACAAGAGAACTTTTTGTGAAGGTTGAAAAGATCTTCTAAGAATGTGTTTATCATGAAATTCCTTTGTTCGTTCTTTGTAAATTCGAGAATTCTCATAAGCTTCATTTCGTATTTCCTCAAGTTCATTCAATTGGAGTTTTCTTAGTGAGCCTGCCTTATCTAAATTGAAATTAAACATTTTAACAGTCCAAAAAGCTTTATGTTCCAATTCAACAGGCAAGTGACAAGCTTTTCCAAAAACAAGTCTATAAGGAGACATGCCATGTGGTGACTTAAAAGCTGTTCTGTAAGCCCAAAGTGCATCAGTTAGTCTAAGAGACCAATCTTTACGATTTAGATTTACTGTTTTTTCCAAAATATGTTTTATTTCTCTGTTTGCAAGTTCAGCTTGTACACTTGTTTGTGGGTGATAAGGGGTTGACACTTTGTGTGTAATTCCATATTTTTTTATCAAAGCCTCAAAAGGTTTATTACAAAAATGTATACCCCCATCACTAATAATGGCTCGAGGTATTCCAAATCTTGATAAAATATTTTCTTTTAAAAATTTCAAAACAATTTTGTGGTCATTAGTTCTACAGGGAATAGCCTCAATCCATTTGGAAACATAATCAACTGCCACTAAGATATATACATAACTGAAAGAAGAGGGAAATGGACCCATGAAGTCAATGCTCCAGCAATCAAAAATTTCAATGGTTAAAATAGGGTGCAATGGCATCATGTTTCTACGAGTTATTCCTCCCAACTTTTGACAACGATCACAAGATTTGCAAAATTCATATGTATCTTTAAAAAGAGTTGGCCAATAAAATCCACACTGCAAGATTTTTGCAGAGGTTTTTTTCGATGAAAAATGGCCACCACATGCTTGAGAATGACAAAAGGAGATTACATTATGAAATTCCTCATCAGGCACACATCTTCTTATGATTTGATCTGAACAATATTTGAAGAGATAAGGGTCATCCCAATAGAATTTTTTTACCTCACATAAGAATTTCTTCTTGTCTTGTGTACTCCAATATGATGGAATTTTTCCTGTGACAAGAAAATTAGCAATATCAGCAAACCAAGGTAATTTAGAGATATTAAAAAGTTGTTCATCTGGAAAAGTGTCCTTGATTGGTGTAGCTACAACTGGTTCATCAAACACAAGTCTTGATAAGTGATCTGCCACCACATTATCTACTCCTTTCTTGTCTTGAATGGTGAGATCAAATTCTTGGAGTAAGAGAATCCACCTAATGAGTCTAGGTTTGGCATCTTTCTTTGACAAAAGATATTTCAAAGCTGCATGATCACTAAAGATAACAATTGGTGAGCCAACAAGATAAGATCTAAATTTATCTAATGCAAATACCACTGCAAGTAGTTCCTTCTCAGTAGTGGAATAATTCATTTGTGCACTATTCAAGGTTCTACTTGCATATGAAATTACAAAAGGCTTCTTATCCTTTCTTTGACCTAACATAGCTCCAACTGCAAAATCACTTGCATCACACATAATCTCAAAAGGTAAAGACCAATCAGGAGGTTGCATAATTGGAGAAGAAGTAAGCATGGATTTAAAAGTCACAAATGCTTCTTGGCACTTATCAGTCCACTCAAAAGAAGTTTCTTTTACTAAGAGATTACACAATGGTCTAGATATAACACTAAAGTTTTTGATAAATCTCCTGTAAAATCCAGCATGTCCTAAAAATGATCTCACATCTTTAACACACTTAGGAGTGGGAAGGTTTGCAATTAATTCAATCTTAGATTTATCAACTTCAATTCCTTTAGAAGAAACTATATGACCAAGAACAATACCATGATTCACCATAAAATGACATTTCTCCCAATTGAGCACAAGATTATTTTCTTCACATCTAATTAAAACTTTCTCCAAATTTGATAAACAATCATCAAATGAATCACCAAAAACAGAAAAATCATCCATGAAAACTTCAAGATAATGTTCAATCATATCACTAAAAATACTAAGCATGCATCTTTGAAATGTAGCTGGTGCATTACATAATCCAAATGGCATCCTACGATAAGCAAATGTACCAAAAGGACATGTGAAAGTTGTCTTTTCTTGATCTTCAAATGCAATTACAATTTGGTTATATCCAGAATACCCATCAAGGAAACAATAAAATTCATGTCCAGCCACTCTTTCTAGAATTTGATCCAAAAAAGGTAAAGGAAAATGATCTTTCCTAGTCATTGAGTTAAGTTTCCTATAGTCAATGCACATGCGCCAACCAGAGATGGTTCTAGTTGGAATCAACTCATTATTTTCATTTTTGACTACAGTAACACCAGATTTCTTTGGAACAACTTGGGTAGGACTAACCCACTTACTATCAGAAATAGGATAAATAATTCCAGCATCTAAAGTTTAAGAATTTCATTTCTTACCACCTCTTTCATCTTAGGATTGAGCCTTCGTTGCATTTCTCTAGAGGGCTTAGAATTTTCCTCTAGATATATATTATGTGTGCAAATCAAGGGGCTAATTCCCTTTATGTCAGCTATGGTCCATCCTATTGAATTTTTGTGCAATAACAAAATTTCCAGTAACTTACTTTCTTGAGATTCATTCAGTTTAGAAGAAATTATTACCGGAAATGTGTTGTTTTCACCCAAGAAGGAATATTTAAGATCTGAAGGTAGTGTCTTTAGTTCTAAATTTGGATGTTGAACACTTGATGGTACAGGAGCATCTTTTCTTTGTGGTAAATCTTTAAATTTTTGCCTCCAAACACCTTTTTTTTGTTCCTCAGAAAAATTCAACAAAGAAGATATGTTAGGAATTTCAAGCTTAGTATCATTACAGCTAGCTAAACTATCTTCCAAAATATCAAGAGAAGTAAAGTGATCATACACAATTTCCTCAATCAAATCTATTTCATGCACATTGTCATTATCTTGAGGTTGTTTACAAATATTAAACACATTTAATTCCAATGTCATGTTTCCAAAAGAAAGTTTTAAAACACCATTTCTACAATTTATTAAGGCATTAGAAGTTGCAAGAAACGGTCTTCCTAAAATGACAGGAATTTGGAAATCAATATTCAACACAGGATGTGTATCCAAAACAATGAAGTCAACAGGATAATAAAATTTGTCAATTTGAACTAACACATCTTTAACAATACCCCTTGGAACTTTAATAGAACGGTCAGCAAGTTGAAGTGTTGTTGTTGTTGGCATAAGTTCGCCTAACCCTAATTGGTCATACACATTATATGGCAACAAATTAACACTTGCACCTAAATCAAGTAAAGCACGTTCTATTTTAGTATTTCCAATAACACATGTGATTGTTGGACAACCAGGATCTTTGTATTTAATTGGGGTATTTTGTTGAATGATTGCACTCACATTTTTAGTCAAAAATGCTTTCTTTTGCACATTAAGTTTTCTCTTGACAGTGCACAAGTCTTTCAAAAATTTTGCATATGATGGAATTTGCTTAATTGCATCCAACAAAGGGATGTTGATTTTGACTTGCTTAAAAAGTTCAAAAATTTCAGAATTTTGATTCAACTTTTGAAGTGGCTGTAATCTTTGAGGGAATGGTGCAGGAATGGGGCATTTTTCAACATCACAAGACTTAGACTTATCATCTTCGTCAAGGTTTTTTAACTTTGGTGTTTCATGTGATTCTTGCTTCTTTGAAAAATTGGTTTTGTCAATAACTTTGCCACTACGAAGAGTAGAAATAGAATTGGCATTTTCAGGTTGTGTATCACAAGAACTAGAATCACTTACATGAAATTGACCTGAAGGATTTGGTTGAGGTTGAGCTGGAAATTTACCTTTTTCTTGAATGCGCAAAGAAGAGGTCAAAGTTGAGAGTGTATTTTTGATCTCATTTAAGGCTTGTGAAGTTTGATTGTTTATGCTTGTTTGCCCTTGCATGAATGTTTGCAATGTTTCCTCAAGATTTTTTGACTTTGATTGTGTATGATATGGAGAAAAATTTGAATTCCCTTGAGAAGGCACAACATGAGTATTATTATCATTTTTCCAACTAAAATTGGGATGATTTCTCCATTCAGGATTATAAGTGTTAGAATAAGGAGAAGAAAATGGCTTTTTGAAAACATTCATAGCATTTGCTTGGTCATGTAACACTTCTTTGAAAACTGAAATATTTGGACAATTTGTTGTGGAATGTCCCATGACTTCACAAATGCTACAAATTTCATCATGTTGCATAGATTTGACTTCTTTAACTTTTCTTAATTCCATGGCTTCAACTTTTCTAGTTAAATTTGCAATCCTAGCATTCAAATCATCTTCTTGATTAAGGTGATATTTTCCTCCATTAGAACTAGAAATATTGGATCTTATAGAATTTTTCAAAAGTACTAGTTGTTTGTCAAGATTGAGAATTTTCTGCCAAATGATCTAAAAATTCAAAAGCTTCTTCAGGTTCTTTATCAAGAAATTCACCATTGCACATTGTTTCAACAAATTGTTTTGTTTCAGGTGCTAAACCTTCATAGAAAAAGCTTATAGTCCTCCATTTTTCAAAACCATGATGTGGACAAGAATTTAACAAATCCTTAAAACGTTCCCAACATTGAAAAAATTGTTCATTTAATTTTTGGGAAAAATTTTGAATTTGTCTTTTCAAAGCATTAGTCCTATGGCTTGGAAAGAATTTTTTTAGAAATTCAGTTTGCATTTCTTGCCATGTGCCAATGGATCTTGGTTTTAAAGAATTCAACCATGTTTTTGCTTTATCTTTTAAAGAAAAAGGAAACAATTTTAGCCTTACAATTTCATCACTACATGTTTGGTCATTGAAAGTAGAACACACTTCCTCAAAATCCTTAAGATGCAAATATGGACTTTCAGATTCTAAACCATGAAAATTTGGAAGTAGTGGAATCATACCCGGCTTAAATTTAAAATTATTAGCATTAAGAGGAAAAATAAAGCAAGATGGAGAAGAATTTCTTGGAGGTTGTAAATAATCACGCATGGTTCTTATAGGTTCGTTTTCATCATGCACACTTTCATTTTCAGCCACGGTGTTAATTGTGTGTGAGTGTTGAGGTGAATCCAAAAGATTGTCAAACAAGTTTTCAGTATTAACTTTAATTAAACGACCAGAATTTTTGTCCCTGCACCAAACTATCATATATCAACAAAACAAAAATTATAATAATAGTAAATAATCTATATATTTTCCTTGACGCAATTCCCCGACAACGGCGCCAAAAACTTGCTACAACTAAAAGGTTGCAATACCCAAGTGTAGGTTATCTCAAGTAATAAAACTCGGGTGTCCGAGTGTCGATCCTCAAGGAATTGGAAGGAACTGTATTAGATCAATAGAAATATGCAATGTTAATTATTTGATAATAAACAAAGTTTCAATAAACGAAAGCACTAGAGCTTCTAGGATCCTCTTTGACAAACTTGTAATTAATGTTCTCCATTCACAATATAACTCAATTAAGAATCATCTAGGAAGTGATCTTAATTGGAAGATGGAGATGTTATTGCATGACTATATTTAAAAGATAACTCATACTTAACTATAATATGTAATAAAACCTATGAACTTGAAATGTTGAGATAGTCTAAGCATTCAATGTACCATGCACAATGTTAACAATGAATCAAAGTCTCAAACAAACCAAATACAATTTTAGTACATATGATTTAATTAATTGAAGGATTTCATTGAAGAACAAAAGAAGAAATGAAGAACAACATTACAAATTTATCAAAGTATCACCCTTAGCTCTAGCTAAGGTTCTAGCAAGACATATTATAAATTACACACAATAAAACTAAAAATGAACAAGACAATATGAAACTCTCAAATTCTAGCTTCCCTCCTCTGGTTTGTTGTGTAAATTCCCTCCTTTTATAGGCAATAAAATGAGCATATGCTAGTGTGAATGTGAGTTGTCATTGTGGGCTAATGATTCAATTAAGCATCTCCATGTCGGCCATTTTCTGCACTTTACACTCCGAATTGGACAATATGGTAAACATAAACGTTGTAGAACATTAAGTTAGCTTTACAACGCAACTTGAATCATATCATTCCAACATCTACAGCTCAAGATATGATTATTTTACTGAACCATGTGCAGTGGTGGAGTTGTAATGATTCAATTAAGCATCTCAATGTCGGCCATTGTCTGCTTTTCTACACTCCGATTTGGTCAACATGGTCAACATGAAAGTTGTATTGCATTAAGTTATCTTTACAACTCAACTTGAATCAGATCATTCCAACATCTACAGCTCAAGATATGATTATTTTATTGAACCATGTGCAGTGGTGGCTGAAAAAGCGTTTTTCATGCAAGTTGCTTGAATGGTCAATACACATCAAGTTGAATGCACCTAAATTCATTCATAATTTGAAAGATAATAAATATAAGTCTCTCATATCATATTAAATCAACATTTATTTATATAGATATGTTTAATTGAAATAATGTGATGAGACTTCTTAATTGGTGCATAAGATAGCTTAATTAACAAAATAATATGTATAAATGTCTATGAAAATATATACAAGTAATGCAATTTTAGACATTTATCAATCCGCTTTTACTCACGGCTTCTGCGACAGGGAATGGCGGACCAAGGCCGTTTAGGTTTCATGGTATATGGCTCGAACACCCTGGATTTATGGATTTAGTGCATGCCACTTGTTCGGTGCCTATCCAGGCTAGCGCTATAGGTATTGTTATTGGCAAACTTAAGGCTCTTAAATTGGTTCTCAAGACATGGAACAAAAGTGTCTTTGGTAATTTAAATCAAAATATTGCAATTGCAACAGAAACTCTGGCTGACATTCAACAGCATTATAATGATGATTCTTTATCCGAAGAACTGCTGCAACTGGAGTCCGATGCTCACGTTGACTTAGATAGATTGTTGCGCCAGCAAGATATCTTCCTAAGAGAAAAGATCAGATTAAAATGGCTAAAAGGTGACGATAGAAACTCCACCTTTTTCCACTCACTACTTTGTTGTTTAAGAGCACAAAAACCTTTGACACACTTGAAAATTAATGGAGAAATAACTAATGTTCCAGAGGTAATAGCCACTCATATTTTGGATTACTATGAAAATCTTTTCTCAAGTTGGACAGGTGGAATGACAGATCTTGCTCCCATAGATTCAATGGTGCCCTTCATGGTCACCTCTGTGGATAATCAAAGTTTACGATGCATTCCGTCATCAGAAGACATACGAGCTACAGTTTTTGAATTGGATCCAATGAGTGCCCCCAGACCAGATGGGTTTACTGGTAAATTTTTTCAGCAGTGCTAGGATATTATCAGTATAGATATTGTACGAGCGGTACAAGATTATTTTAAAATAGGTCGGATACACTCGGGACTAAACTCCAATTTCTTAATTCTTATACCCAAGCACTGATGTGTTAAATTGTGTACTCGCAAGTGTACGAATCACTCGTAGTAAAGTGATAAGCAACTTCCAAGGTCGGTCTCTCAAGCAATTGCAGTGGTCTTAAATAACTATCTTCTTAATCTAAATAGAGTTCCAATAAAAATAAAACACTAATTAAATAGAGTTCTAGTGAAACTAAAACTCTAAGCAACTAGAATCCTAAAGCTAGTAAAACTGTAAAAAGGTGTTTGTTTTGTGACGGGAACAATCATACGAACAATTAAACGAAAACAAGATCGCAAGTTCACAATCAATTCAAATAGATTTGAAGATCAATGGAGGATGTATGGACGTTTAGCTTGGTTGACCATACTTGCATCGAAAAAGTATGGTGAAATAACATGAACGTTCTATATAAACAATATTACCGGCTTTCCTTTTAATTACGAGACTGCCTTCGGTCGAGGTAAATCTCTTTGTTGATTAACTAATTAACTGCCTTCGGTCGGGGTAAATCAAATAGCAATCAAATTATGCGCAAGGAAATACATGCCAATCAAACTAATGCTATGACTAAGTCACTAATTTGAAGCTTTGATTAAGTATCTCGAAATAAAGTTAAGGTGACGTTCCTATAACTAGATTCTCAGATTTTTCAACCTAACTATGAATCTCAAATTGGCCCATGATAATTCATAATTAAATATCTAAACATGCTCTTAATCAAAAGGTAATTCATTTATATTAAATTAATAAAATATACACCATACACAATTCTAGCAAATATGGCAACACAAACTAAACATCTATAATAAAACTAGCCGCTCATGTTCATATTAACATTCATAGACAAATATAATATGATCATACACTTCAACGAAAGAAGAAGAAAATATAATTCTATAACAACAAGGAAAACCTAGATCTAAATACCGCTTATGGATGAGATAGCGTTCTTCTCCAAAAGCTTAATCTTCGATCGTCGACGGCTTCCTTGAATCCTTAGAATGGTTTCTCTTGCTTCGTTTGAGTGTGGCAAAGCTCCCAAAATTAAATGAATCTCTTGTTTGGTGGCAAAATTGTAAAGTGTAAAGTTGTATCAAAGTTGGTCGAGTTCTTCTGTAAGGGGGAGTCTAAGGGGGTATTTATAGATGTAAGGGTTTACACAAATCCTGATTGCCATAGGAATAGGCGCGCCGCGGCATGCATTTTCCCCACCGCGGCGCAACACAAATTCTGGAAATAATGTAAAAACCCCAGAGCTCCCCGCCGCGGCGCACAATAATCATGCCGCGGCGCGCAATGTTTTCATGATTTTTCAGGATGCAACCCGAGAGCCTCTCGCAGCGGCATATGGTTTCTTCGCCGCGGCGCGCCTTGTATGTAATGGTATGTAAATGCCTTTACATACGTTGTTGAGACCCTTGCCGCGGCACATGGTTTCTTCGCCGCGGCGCGCATTGCTTTCCTTCTCTTCATGCTTACCCCCTTACATATGTGATGGCTCGTTATGTAAGGCTTACATATTTGACTTGTCTTGCCCGTAACTCGTGATCAGAGCGCCGTAAGTGTTCCGTCTTTGCGTGTTTTCATTATTTGACTCATTTGACGCTAAAAACACCTGAAATGCACTAAAACATACCCGTGACTCCGAATGGATGGATTTATGAAATTAATCGAATAAACAATCACAACGAATCTATATATTAAACAATTAATCACGAAATATTAGTGCTTTTCGAGCACTCATCAAGCACCAGCAAGCAAGCTTTATTGATCAGTACAGGCCTATTACTTTAGGCAACTTTATGTTCAAGTTAATAACAAAGATTATTGCTGGCAGGTTAGGACATATATGTGCTCAAATTCTATCTCAAAATCAATTTGGATTCATTCCAGGTCGAAACATTGGCGATTGCATAGTGGGTGCTTCTGAATGTTTTAACGCTATGCAGCTTTCCAGCCGACAAGGTAACATCGCTCTGAAAATTGACATTCACAAAGCTTTTGACACTATGCGCTGAGATTTTTTTTTAAAAGTGATGCAATGCTTTGGTTTTGACAACATTTTTTTGGGCTGGATTCGAGATATATTTGCATCAGCGAGAATTTCAATTCTGGTTAATGGTTCACCCATGGGATATTTTTCTTGTTCTAGAGGTGTCCGACAGGGGGATCCTTTGTCCCCTATTTTATTTTGCATAGCTAAAGATTTCCTCAGCAGATACCTTAACAAATTGGTTGATACAGGGCATCTACTCCCAATCTCTTCACCTAGAGGAGCTTGTGCGCCAACACACTTTTTATATGTAGATGATCTTCTTATTTTTGGTCGTACAAGTGAGACTAACATTCAAGTGTTAACTGAGGCTTTTTCCTTGTATAGTCACCTTTCGGGTCAAATGGTAAATTTAGAAAAATCTTTTATCTACTTTGGTAAAGGTGTTACACCTAACAACATTTCATCACTTCGGAATTTATCTGGCATGCGCACTAGAAGATCATCCTTGTCTTACTTGGGCATCAATCTCTTCCAGGGGGCTCCGAAAAAGTGTTGGTTTCAAAGCTTAGCAAATAAAATTCGTGTGAAAATTGAGACCTGGAATAGGCTGACTATTTCTTTGGTAGGATGGCGTTGCTTGATTTCTTCGATCATTCAGGGTACATTTCTTCACTCATTTCAGATATATAAATGGCCAAAAACAGTCCTTCAGGACCTAACAAAAATCATTCGTAATTTCTTTTGGTCGGGAAAGACGAATACAGTCAGATAGGTACAAGTGGCTTGGAAAGACTATTGTCGTCCAATAGATGAAGGAGGTCTTGGTTTGCGGGATATCCGCCTCCTAAATGAGGCCATGCTAAGAAAGTTCGCATGGAGGGTAATCACAGGGAGCTCTAACACTCTGCTTTACTTACGTAGTAGATATCTAGCAAAAAATGGCTCTCCACGGAACTATTATGTCTGCTCATCAGTCTAGCCTTGTTTGCGACCACACTATTTAACCCTCTTGAAGGAGTCCAGGTGGTTAATTGGAAGGAATTCTATAGTTAAGTTTTGGACAGACAATTGGTTAGGTATTCCACTAATTGATAGGATGGATAATCCACCAATGGACCCTCTAATACATTCACTAGTAGGGGACTACCTTCGTGAAGATGGTTGGAATTTGCCGCAATCCTTCAAAGACTCCTATCCAGATATTGCCTCAGAAATTCAGTCAACAGTTGTTGGCATTGGTTCGGACATCAGAGTTTGGACACACTCATTTAAGGGAGATGTTACAGCCAGTGAAGCTTATGATTCACTACGTGTTGTTGGGGAACGCAAGATTTGGGGTAAGGCCATTTGGGCTCATTATATACCGCCCTCACGATCTATTTTGCTATGGCGTGCTATTCATAATAAACTTCCAACAGATTGTCAGTTAAAAAGGAGGGAACAATCTTTTCCTTCCCGTTGCTCGTTATGTGGATCCAAGGAGGAAACTCTGTCACATCTTTTTTTAAGTTGTCATTTTGCAGGTGCTCTTTGGGACTTCCTATGCTTCTTCTTTGGAAAACTAACATGTACAAACTCTTTGATCCTAAACCTATGGAAGACCGCAATGGCAATGGAATTTGGATCACAACTCGCTAATTTATGGAAAACAGGAATTGTTTCAGTCATCTGGGTGATTTGGACTACTAGAAATGACTATCGATTTAACAATAAGAGGATGACACTGAGTTCGGCTTTTGCCACAGTATGGCGTTTTATCCACGAGGCGAGTCTTTCAAAGAGTGGTTGCATGCGAAATATTGTGGAAGATCTACAGGTACTTAGGCGACTTTGAATAAAAGATATTCCAAGACGGGCTCCAAGGATTATAGAGGTTAATTGGAAGGCACCACCCTCGAGATGGATTAAGATCAATACAGATGGTGCAGCTTTTGGAGCACCAGGATTATCAGGTTGTGCAGGTATTTTTCGAACTTCTAGATCATTTGTAAAGGGTTGTTTTTGTATTCCGCTTGAAGTATCATATGCTTTTGAAGCAGAACTAGCGGCAGCCATTTATGCGGTGAAATATGCATATATATTTCGGTGGAGGCGTCTTTGGTTGGAATCAGACTCAGACTCAGGATATGTTGTTGCTCTCTTTCAGACTCGATCTTCTTTGGTTCCTTGGAGATGGCATTCTGCTTGGACGGATTGTTTAGATAAAATTACCCATATGGAGTTTCACTGCTCACATATTTACAGGGAGGGCAATGCTGCAGCTGATAGTTTAGCTTCTAGGGCTCCTAGTTTATGTACAACGACTTGGTGGTGGAATGCCCCATCTTTCGCTAGCTCTTTCATTTATTCAAATGCTAACAACAAACCTAATTACAGGTTTTGTTGAGAATATTTATCTGTATGCTTAATTTATTAATATTTAATACTTTTAGTAGTTGAGTGGTTTAATGAAGAATGTGCTAAGGAGGTGTCAACCTAGTTCGGATGTCCCGGTGCACTCACTAAAAACTGCTAGCTACAACTTTTTATATAAAAAAAAGTAATAAAGAAATGAGTATTACTATAACAAATGCAAGAGGAAGGTTTAATATACCATTAGTTGATAAATAAACCATTATAAAAAAATTATTAAAAATTTCCCGAAAAAGATAGAAAAAAATTGGATACATTCATTTAGAAAAAATACAAATTTTAATAAAGCACACTTTAGAGAATGAAAAGATACACCAATTAAATTAGGATTATTAGATAACAGAATAACAAACAGAAAATATGTTTTGTTAAAAATGATCAATGGAAACTTAGGATACTAGAAATTAAAATTTACAGCATATCATAGATTTGCAGTTAACCTCCATGATAAAAATCTAAACCAAGTACTAAGCTTAGCTTACGACTTTGAACGAGGAAATCTAATGAAAGATGAAAACCACTCATTTTTAATTCTTTACCTAATAGGATATTCATTAACAAACAGGCATAATAGTTCAATATATAGACAAAATGAATTTATAGAAATAGATAAAACTTTCAAAGAAATAGGACAAGTAATAAGGAAATCAGAAATATTAACAGAATATGAAGTACCTAATGAATGAAATTTAGATATTAAAGAAAAACCTCTCATACCACTAAAAAGAGATAATGTACAAAGAATTAGATTTATAGATACTCAAGCAGAGTCAATAAAAGGAATAGAAAAATAGAAGAACTAAAAGAAGAAATTGAAAAAGTAAAAGAATTAGTTTGCACAATGAAATAATTATGTTAAAAAATAAATTATTAGAAATAGAGTTAGATGGAAATAATAGCATAACAAGCATATATAATAATCAATTATCTATAATGAAAGCTTTAATTTTTATAGTAGAAAAAGTCGATAACACAGATGAAATGAATATTAAAAATATACAAGAACTAAAAGAAATACAATTAGATGTGTATAAAGAAATTATAGAATTAAAAAGAGATGTTGATAATATACCAAGAGGAAAAATTAGATCAAAATGCGATCCATTAAAAGGATTAAAAGAAGAACCTCCTAGGAGATATGATATTTTAATACCCAAAAATGATAGAAGAAAAGATGAAAAATCTAAAGAAATAATAACAATTTAATGGAATATAAAAAAATCTAAAAAAATAATTCATGAATCTTGAGAATAAGGATATAGGAAAATTAATTAGTTTATTAACTTTAACAAATGAAGAATTAGAAAAACATTATGAAGAAAAATTTTGTACAAATAAATAAAAAAAAGAAGATAATATGACAGTAATTAGTGAAAATAAATCTGAAAAAAAAATATAACCCAAAGAATTCATATGGAACCCATATTAATACAAGAACAAACCTATAAATATCAATTCCAAGAAGGGATAAAAAAAAAAAACAATACTTGATACCTTAGAAGGAAGAATAAGAAGTCTTAAGGCTCGAATAATAGTAAAATATCAAGAAAAAATAAGAATTCAAACAAATAAAAGGAAATGATAAAATCTATTGTGATTCAAGAGATTTTAGAATGCTAGAAAAATATGATTGTAATATAAGGCCTTATAATAAATATAAAAAAGATAAAAAATTTAGAAAGTTCAAAAGATATAAATTTAGAAAACAAAATTTTTAGAAATATAGAAGAAGATATAACAGGGAACTTTATACGTAAAGATATTGTAAAAGAAGAAAATATAATATACTTGAAAAGAAAAATTATTGCCCATTAGGAAAAAAGAAATACAGATGTTGGATATGTAATGAGGAAGGGCATTATGTGAATGAACGTCCTAATAGACTTCAACATAAGAAAGAATTTAAAAAGAAATTTTTCCAAAAAGCAAAAATTCTAGATGAAGTTTTTAAAATGTAACTAGAACTAATAAAAGAATTTGATATAGATAATATGTGTAGTATTTATCTATTAGAAGAAACTGAAGAGGAAATAACAGACTCAGAAATATTTGATTCTGATTATAATTTTGAATAATGGATGAAATATTAAGCATAACAATCCAAATAGTACATATATAAAGATAAGATTAAAATTTAAATAATATAAAAATTATAATTTACATGCATATATTGACACAGGTGTAAGTATGTGTATAGTTAGTAAATATATATTTTTAGAAGAACTTTGGAAACAATCATCAAAAGAATTAGTAGTAAGAATTGTAAATAATACTATAATAAATCTTAATAAAGTCTTAAAAGACACAGATGATACTACAATAAATCATAATAAAATATTAAAAAATACAGATATATTAATAGGAGGAGAAATTTTTCATATAACTACAATTTATCAACAAGAAACTTGAGTTGATATTTTATTAGGAAACAAATTTTTAAACTTGTATCAATCATTCATCTAGTAATTAGATAAAATAAGCTTGACAACCTTAGATGGAGAAACAATTTATGTATTAAAAATTAGGAAAGCATTAACTGTTTCATCACCAACCTTTATGACACAACATAAAAAGCGAAAACGTGATGAGAATATAGAAAAATATTTAAAAAATATTTCTTTAGACATAGAGATTAACCAAAACCCCTTTCTAAACGAAATACAAGAAAATAAAACTTTAGGAATAAAAAAATTATTAAAAATAGTATGCTCAGAAAATCTATTAGATCCAAATATCAATAGATATAATGAAATAGCAAACATAAAATTAAAAGACCCTTTAAAAGTCATAAGAGTAAAATCAATAATTTATACTCCAGAAAGCCGAGAAGAATTTGAAAAACAAATTCCAAAACTTTTAGAATTAAAAGTAATTATTCTCAGTAATTCACCACATTTTAGTCCAACATTCTAAGTAGAAAAAGAAGTTGAGAAAAGAAGAGGAAAAAAGAGAATGATAATAAATTTTAAAGCTTTAAATAAAGAACTATTGATGATGGTTATTTTATTCCAAAGAAGGAAGAATTATTATACTCATTAAAGGAAAGAAATATTTTTCAAGTTTTGATTGTAAAAGGAAATTTTGGAAAATAAGACTTAATGATGAATCACAAAAATTAACAGCATTTGGCTGCCCTCAAAGAAAATTCCAATAGACAATTGTTCCATTTGGACTTAAGCAAGCACCAGGTATTTATCAAAGATACATGGATAATATTTTCAAAAAATATCACAATATTTGTTGTGTTTATATAGATGATATTTTAATATTCAGTAATGACTTGTCCAAATATTATTTAGACATTATTAATATTTTACAAGTATGCAGAAAATCAGAAATAGTATTATCAGAAAAGAATGCAATCATTGCTCAACAAAAAATAAAATATTTAGGGTTAGAAAACATCATTTACAATTCCATATTTTGAACAACATACAAAATTTTTCTAGTATAATTAAAGATAAAAATTAATTACAAAATTTTTTAAGATATTTGACATATGCAGAAGCATATATAACGAAATTAGCATAAATAAGAAAGCCATTACAAACAAAGCTTAAAAAAGACTATGTTTGGCAATGGACTGATCAAGACCCTAAATAAATGGATAAAGTAAAAGCACAAGTAAAAGATTCACTAACTTTATACCATCCAAGACTAGATGTTAAAATGATAATAGAGAAGACGCTTCACATGAATATTGGGGAGCAGTATTAAAAGTAAAAGTCGATGACAAATATGAATATCTTTGTAGATTTATTTCAGAATCTTTCCAAGGCCCAAAATTAAATTATCATAGCAATGAAAAATAATATTTAGTTGTTAAAAAAACTATAAAGAAATTTGTAATATATTTTATAAATTCAAAATTTATTGTAGGACTGACAATAAAAATTTTGGACATTATAAACAAGGAAGATTTATTAGATGAAAATAATGGTTTAACCATTATAAATTTGAAGTAGAACATTTGTCAGGAAGAAAAAATAGTTTAATAGATGCTTTAACGAGAGAATTAGCACCTTTAACTCTGTTTTTTATGACAAAAATAGATCCTCTTGAAATAGAAATAAAGATCAAACAAAAGAAAATCCAGAATTATCAGAGACCAACTAGAGGTATTATATCTCAAAAGATCTTTAATCCTTAAAAATAATTTAAAAGGAAAAGAAGTTGAAACTTCTATAGAAATTGAAAAGAAAAGAATAAAATTCCAAAAATAAAAATTGAAGAAACTGGCAGTAATAATCTAGAACTTAGTAAAAACCTAGAAAAGAAAAAAGAAAAAATCAACTGGGCAGATGAAGCTGAAAAGGAATATTTGAAAAAGGTTTATGCAGTATAAATGGATCAAAATCAGGAATATACACTAATTGGCTAGAGGCAAGCAGAGTAATAATAGGGTTTAGTGGAATCATCTATAGATCCTTTACCAATAGGATAGTAGTAGAAGGAAGTTATACTAATTATAAAGTTCCAAAACTACTATCACCAATAGAAATAGCAAAAAACTGTTCCCAGATAGTACAACAACCAACAGAAGGAACTAGTAGATTAATAAACCTCGAAAGAATCCAAAAACCAATAATTTTTAGAGAAGCAACAAATAATTCTTCTGAAGAAGAAAGGGAAAGATATAGGAATTTGACAAAACAGAAATGGTTAGGCCTATATAATCTAGCCAAAAAAACTACTGAGGAACATCTAGATTATATGAAAATTTATACTACAGAAAAAGATTTTTCATCAGGTAGTATATTTAACATCTTAGAAGGAGTTGATCCAGTATTTGTCTATAAGGCGTTTTATGCTGAATTAATAGAAAATATATATCAAGGAAATGAATTAAAGGAATTAATATATTTTCCTGAAAACTTCAAAAAATCTATTAAAAATTTCAAAAAGAAAATCAGGGCTACAGACAGGCCTATTTATTTAAGATGTTTCAGTTCCTTAATGGATTGAAACTAAGAAATATCAGTAAGTCCTTATTATTTCATTAAACTTGATATAACAAATAATAAAAGAGAAGTTACTCAATCAAAATCTTTACCAGTAAAGAATTTAACTTTGAGAAATTATGTATAGAAAAAGGACAGATGTTAAGTCAAATTTATCATGAAATAAGAAGAATTAATAACTCTTAAGAAATTAAGATCAATTACAATACAAATAAAACTATTATTACTTCTCAAAGTAATGTAGTTATCACTGAAGAAGATAGTAAAAAAGTAATTTCTTATGAAGCTAACTTCAACTACAATGAGATTAAAGTAAGTAAATAAACCAAAAAGGTATTTGCCATTACTCCAAGCAACATTTAGAGGACCACAAATGCATCTATTGCATTAGAGATAAGGAAGTCTGCATGAACACAAGCTCATCACACAGTTCTATGTCGACAGAGTAAACCATATAGGACCATTCCAATAGTTGGCACCAAGAGTGTCAATAATGTAGGCGTTAAAACACCAAACATGAAAGTTAAGAATAGTATAATCCCACCATTGTAAATAGGGAACCCTTATGTCTTAAAAAAGGAACTCTCTGGAGATAAGGGATTCACTATGAAAATCTTAACATCTATCTATTTTTTTATTTTCATGCTTTAGCTATGTATCTAGAAATAAGTAAGAACTAGAAACCCTTTCAAGGTTACTAGTTCTCTAGCTTGTATAACTTTCTGTTTGATGAATAAAAATCCATCTTAAAATTTCAAACTATCACTCTTACCTTAGTAAGTTAAGTACAAATCTTATAAGATCAGTAGGGTCAGGATGACTAAAAGCTTGGATCTGGACGAGGCTTAGCTCTTTAGAACAAGAAGGAAATAGCAAGAAAGTGAAAGTATGCGGTGGACCTATATTCAAAAACATGTTAGTTTGTAAATAGAGACTAGTATATCTTAAAATTTCATTAATATTGTTGAAATCTTATTTATATTGCATATAATTATCAATGAAAAATAAACATAATAACATGAAAAGGAAATATGAGACAAAACTTTATATAAGTAAAAGTAAAAAGTAATCTGAAAACCAAGAAATCTAAAAGATGCAATTTATCTTAAACAAGCTCTTGTTTGTTTTAAAACATCTATAAAAGATAACTTTGAACAAAGTATAGGAATATCTTAAAAATTTACAAGTATTAATTGACTATTTTTCTTAACAAGAAAAATGAATGATTTAGTAAAAGTACAAATAAGGAACATTTAGATCTGGAAGCAAGCCTTGAACTAGTAAAAATGAACATAGAAGAAAATAAAGAAATTCAAGAATTGAGTCGTTGAATAGACCAAGAACTTGAAGAATATGATCTTGGAGCTCAATAAGAAAAATTATGACTAATATAGAATACTTTAAAGGAAAATATATGGAATTATTAGAAGAATATTTTGATAATAAAGATTATGAAATATGTTTAGAAAATTTTAATAAATTTTATACATTTTTATATTAATACACAGATTATGTCTCAGTATATTATACCTAATAAACCATCCAATAAGAAAAATATTAAGAAATTATTTTACACATAAATTTGTACAAATAAATAAAGAAAAATTTGATAACTTAATTTTTAGATTTTATTTATTTAAAGAACAAATTGAAAGATAAGAAAATTGAAGCTTAAAATCTAAAATCAGCTGTAAAAATTGGTATCATAGTCATAAACGTAAACAAATTTAATAAAGGTTTTTTAAAAAAATGCTTAAAATAATATATAATCAACCAAATTCAAATTGAAAGGTAAATTATTTAAAATATTATAAAAAAATAATAGAATTAATATTACTAATTAAAGAAATAATCAAAGGATTACCCAAAGAAATAATGCAGTTAATAATTTACAAAGTACTTTATAATTGGAACAAAGAACTAACGTGGTTACACCATAAGTAATAAAAATGCTTACACAATCACAAATTTTTAATTTAAAGAAAT
The DNA here is from genome assembly GCA_029378325.1 of Elaeagnus macrophylla. Classification (NCBI taxonomy): domain Eukaryota; kingdom Viridiplantae; phylum Streptophyta; class Magnoliopsida; order Rosales; family Elaeagnaceae; genus Elaeagnus; species Elaeagnus macrophylla. The sequence continues at coordinate 39,283,043 of CM055641.1, forward strand.
TATTTAATTTAGTTTGAAATACTGAAAATAAAAAAGAATTTAAGAAAGATTTTACAAAAATATTTTTAGCATATATAGAAATAAAAATGAACAATATAATTTTATCACAAGAACAAATAGAAATTAAAGAAAAATTAAAACTTTTAAAAAACACAAAAACAAAAGAATTTTTTTTTGAAGAATTTAAAGTCTTTTTAGATATTAGCTTAGAAAAATTAAAAGAAATTCTTTAAAAATATTGAAGTAATAAAATAGTTAAGAAAATAAAATTATAAAATTTTTTGTAAAAATTATTTTCAAAAATCATAAATTTGGACTCAAAAATTTTTAAATTTAATTATTTGGATAAAAAAATAAATTTTTATATCATAAAAGATATAATTGAAAAAATACAAAATAGCCTAAGGGTATGTACCAGAAATTTCATATAAAATGTTAAGGAGAATTGACCAAATTCCATATGGCACATAAAATAAGGTGATGATCTGAAAAGAATTCCATCTTTTGGGAGAAGCGAACAGAAGAGGGGATGAGATGAAAGAAAAAAGAAAGAGAAAAAGTCAAAAATAAATAAATAAATTGAGAAAATAAAAGGGAGAACAGAAAAATTAAGAGCCTCAAGTGGTATGACGTTTATAATATTAATAAATATAATTTTATAAAAAGTATTGCAGTATCATTCCATATCATTATCATCAATTCAATAGAGAAACAATATGAATAAAAGAATTAATATTGTAAAGGAAGAGAGAAGTCAATCTTCACGGCTCGAAAAAGAAAGAATCTTTATCGTATGTGAGAAAAATATATCTTTTGAAAATACAAATCTAAGAGAGTATTAAGCAATAATTTTATGAAATTATTTTATATTTTTATTTTTTAATTAATATATAATAAAAAATATTATATAAATTTTATTAGCTTATTTTAATTACACAAGAGTAACAAAAGTGAGATTCATGAACTATTGTAATTTTTTATTTAGCTGTTACTATTATTATTTTATTTGTTATCTTTTCTTACAAGTGATATCATAATAACGTCAGCTGGTTATTAATTGTAATAATCATGTATATTTTTAAAATGAAGAAAACAACATCAACTTCGCCTACAACAATGATAAACTAATACATCAAATTATTCAATTTAAAAATAAAAAATGGAAGATATCATTTATTGTAAAGATATGTATGAGCCGTTTTTAAATGAATGAGTAAAGCCAGAAGAAAAATTCAATAGCACTTGATGAACTGGAAAATTGGTTGACAAATATGACAATTGATCAATCAGAGCATCTTTCATAATATAGAGCAAGAAACAATTGCTTACTCATTATATACAAAGTTGGAGTCCATATATGAGAGAAAAATTGCTCATAATAAACTCTTTATTTGACGGCTAGCTAACTTAAAGTACAAAGATAACCAAAGTATTTATGTATATTTAAGTGACTTCTAAGAATTGATGAACTAATTGAAAAACATGAAAATTGTGGTAGATGATGAATTATAAGCATTTTTATTAGCCAACTCTTTACCAGATAACTAGGATACATTAGTGGTGTCACTAAGCAATTCATCTCCTCAAGGTGTTCTTATATTGAACATGATAAAAGATAGTATGATTAATGAAGAAACAAAGAGGAGGGAGCAAGGAAAGTCAATTGAATGTGAGATACTTGTTGCTAAATATCATGGGAAAAACAGTAATAAAAAATTTCACAATAGAGACAAGTTAAGAAGCAAGTCAAGAGATAGGTGCAGAGGTAAGTCAAGAGAAGAGATAGGTGCAAAGGCAAGTCAAGAGATACGTACAGAGGCAGGTTCAAGACGCAGAAAGACCTAGATTGTTATCATTGTGGTAAAAAAAAGCCATATGAAAAGAGAGTGCAAATAGCTCAAAAGAAAGCAAGAAAGTAGTGAAACGAGAGGCACAACTGCTATCGTATCTAATGAAAATAAGGTAATTGTTATTTGTGATGGCGACATTGTTAATTTTGCATCCTAAGATATATGTTGGATCATTGACTCTAGTACAACTTTTCATGTAACTTCACAGAGGGACTTCTTTACATCCTACACAAATGGAGACTTTAGCAATGTTAGAATGAAAAATGATAAATTGTTCAAGATCGTGAAAAAATAAGATATTTTTCTTGAAACCTACACAAGTTGTCGCTTAGTTCTCAAGGATGTAAGACATGTTCCAACCATGCGTCTGAATTTAATTTCCACCAGATAATTCTATGATGATGGTTATACTAGTGTATTTGGTGGTGGTAAGTAAAAGTTGACTATAAGTTCTCCAATAATAGCCCAAGGGAAGAAGAAAAATACTATTTACATGACTAATGCAAAAGTATTTAATGGGTGTGTGAATACTCTCAGAGATGATTCCTCAATCACGCTATGGCATAAAAGGCTTTAACATATGAGTGACATTGATGAAAATATCCTAATATTTTTTTATATTTTCATCAAAATTTTCGTAATATGAAAGTACTAATATTGATATATTGTTTAAAAAATATATTCTACAATATTTGGATTTATTTTTTTATGATTCCTCGAACATATTGAATAATGTCAAATTTTTATGATATTTTTGTAAGTTGTAATGTAATTTTATGAAATTTTAATGAAAATTTTAGTAATATTGAAAATATTGGTATGTATATATTACAAAATATCAGTTTAAAATTTTAATTTTATTAAATTAAAGATACATTTGCATTATGTATAACTCAATATTTATGTAAAAATAATTAATTTTAATTTTCTTCAAATTATTTGATATTTACCTTAATAGTAACTATTTCATTATAACTCATTAAATTACCATACATTTGTAAATATTTAGTTACATGAATTTTTCTCAATTATCTTTTATCCCCTCTCATGTTATTTTGTATTTTGATATATATAATTCTTATTTTTAAAATAATTTTATATTATTATCATTCCCCTTTTTATTTAATTTTATATAATTTATATAATATTATAAATTAAAAAATTCATTTTATTTTCACGAAAAAATAATTTTAGTTATAATAAGCTAGAAATATATGTATATTTGAGTCACATATATAATATTTAAATAAGAAATTAATATAATTAGTCTTTATTATTTATTTTAGTTGTTTTAATATACAAAAGTTAAAAAATAGTTAAATTTTTGCAATTTTGAATAAATTTTCTTGAAATATCCATTAATATCGATAATTTTCTCAATATTTTCATAAAATTAAAGTCTCGATATTTTTATCGACATTGACATTTTCGACCATGTGGTTCAATGACCACTAGTATTCTTGGAGGAGCAAGGTACTTTGTTATCTTTATTGATGATCATTCTAGGAAGGTTTGAGCCTATGCACTCAACACTAAAGATAAAGTGTTTGATGTATTCAAGTAGTTCTATGTCAATGTTGAAAGAGAGGCTGACATATATTTGAAGTGTATCTGCATAGATAATGGGAAAGAATACATGGAAGCTTTCATGCATGACTGCATGAAAAATGGAATTAGACATAAAAGACCAATTTTGAAGATTCCTTAGTATAATGGGTTAGTTGAGAGAATGAATAGAATAATTGTTGAAAGGGTAAGAACAATGTCATCTTATGCTAAGTTACCCAAGTGTTTTTGGGGTGAAGCTTTATTAATGGTGGTTGATTTGATCAATCTTTCTGCTTCAGCTCCATTAAGGTCAATGTTCCAAACATGTTTTATAAAGACAAAGATGTAACCTACAATCATTTGAAGGTTTTTGGTTGTAGAGTATTTGTTCATATTTTCAAAGATGAGATATCGAATCTCAACTCTAAGTTGTAGGAATGCATCTTCTTGGCATATGATAATGAAAAAATCGAGTATAGGCTATGGACCCTATCAAATGAAAGATTGTCATAAATAAAGATGTCTTCTTTGAAGATGAAAATATTAAAGATATTCAAAGAGGTGGAACGCTTGATTTTTCGAAAGAAGATCTAATCAACTTTGATCTAGTTCCTCCTCCCATAGAGCAAGATAATGGAAAAGATTCAATAGAAGATGCAATAAATGATCCTCCAATTGGTAATGATGATTTAGTTGATCATGTAGTTGAATATAGAAGTGATGAAACTATTGATGACCAAGTTAATGATGAAGAGGAAGAAGCATAAGCTCCTTAGGAACCATTTGTTGGACCACAATTGAAAAGATCAACTAGAGTACCCAAACTAGATACTCTTCAAATGAGTTTGTGTTACTCACTGATAGGAGAGAACTAGAGTTCTATGAAGAAGCTTTGACACATGAGCACAAGGAGGAGTGGTTGAAAGCCATGCAAGAGTAAATGAAATCCTTACATGAGCACCACACTTACGATTTGGTGGCACTACCCAAAGGTAGAAATACACTTAGGAACAAAATGGTTTACAAACTGAAGATGGAAGAAAACAGCTCACGACCTTGATACAAGGCAAGGCTAGTCGTGAAAGGTTTCAATTGAAAAAAGGGAATTGACTTTGAAGAAATTTTCTCACTCGTGGTGAAAATGTCATCCATCTGGATAGTATTGGGCTTGGCTTCTAGTTTGATCTAGAATAAGAGATCTACATGGAGCAACCAGAAGGGTTCAAAGTCAAATACAAAGAAAATTTGGTATTGTCAGTTAAAGAAAAGTGTTTATAGACTAAAGAAGGCACTACGATAATAGTAAAATAAAAGTTAGAAAGAACTCAGTAAGTCTTTTGATACGAAAGGAAAGTTGTGGTTATCACAAAAAAGTATATCGATAAGGTATTCGCTTAATTCAACATGGATAAAAGCAAAGCTAGTTGCTACTCCACTTGCTAGTTAATTCATACTGAGCTCAAAGCAAAGTCCTACATGTGAGAAGGAAAAAGAATAAATGGCTATGGTGCCATATTCCTTAGTCGTTGATAGTCTAATGTACGCAACGTTGTGTACAAGACCAGACATAACACAAGCAATTAGTGTTGTTAGAAGATACTTGTCAAATTTAGGCAAAAAGCAATAGAATGTAGTAAAATGGATTTTGAGATACCTTCTTTTATGCTTTGGAAATGGTATATCTGAATTGGTTGACTACACAAATGCAAATATGGCTGGAGATATTGATTCCAAAAAGTCTACTTCTAGATACCTGATTACATTTTCAGGGGAAGCTGTCTCATGGTAGTCAAACTACAAAAATGTGTCGCTTTGTAAACTATAGAAGCAGAGTTCATCGTACCTATTGAAGGGTATAAATAAATCCTCTAGATGAAAAGATTCTTAAAAGAATTGTGATATATTTTTAATTGTGATAGTCAAAGTGCTATCCACTTAAGCAAGAGTCTAACTTTTCACTCGAAGTCGAAGCAAATTGATGTGCAATATCACTAGATACGTATGTGTTAGAATTCAAGCAATACAACTTGAGAAAATTCATATTAAAGACAATAACTTAGATATAATGACCAAATCCTTACTTAAAGAAAAATTTGGAATATGAAGAAAAATAGTAGCATGGTAGAGCCCTCCACATAAATCAGGAGGGGGACATTGAAAGAATTACCTCTATTTGTAGAGGAGTGAATAGGGTATAGGATTATAGGAAAAAGAAAGAGAAGAAGTAAAAGTAAAAATAAAAAAAATTTGAGACAAGAGAAGAGAGGAGAGAAAAACTAGGAGCCTCAATTCATGGTATGACTTTTATAATATTAGTAAATATAATATTATAATAGGCGTTGTAGTATAATTCAATATCATCGTTATCAATCCATTAGAGCATTAGAGAAACAATATTAAAAAGGAAAAGAGAAGCCAAACTTTACATATTGAAAGAGAAAGTAATCCTTATTTTATGTGAGAGAAATATATCCTCTTAATATACAAATACAAGATAGTATTAAGCCACAATTTTGTAATACTATTTTATATTTTCATTTATTGATAAATATATAGTAGAAGACATTATATATATTTCATTATCCCATTTTAATTACACAAGAGTGAAAAAAGTGAGATCTAGGGACTGTTACAATTTTCTATTGGCTATTATTATTATTTTAATTATTTTATTTGTCATATTTTCCAACATGATCAACTTGTTACCATAGAAAAGGAAATAAACTAAAGAATGAAATAGTTTTTTGTTTGTTTAGAAAAGGAAAATTGCATTAATTTATTGAAATTGCAGTACATTAGAAATCTAATTATAAGGCACAAAAATTGACAAATACATTAATGTTATCATTATTTATTGTTCTAGTGATAACATTGACAATAATCGTTTGTTTTATGAGCTTCTATTTGTTTGTGTGATTGCTTCTAATGGTGCTTTCATGTCTTTAATTAATGTAGTTGAGTCCATGTCTTTAGCTTAGATCTAAGATAACAATAATTTCAATAAGAAAACTATCAAACCTATATCTATGTCTAGATTGAAAAATATGCCAAAAATTAATTAAAAAACAAGTTGAAAATTCAACTAGAACAAATTTATACGATAAATAAATCCATCTAAATTAAGATCTAGGTAAAAATACACCTCAAATTAGGATGGTTTTATTAAATCTAACCAAAAATGAAAGAAAATACAATAAACTTACCCCAAGAAATAGCAAACTTCAATTGGAGGAGAGCTTTGGAAGGATTAATAGATCAAAACCAAAATAAAGAAATAAAAAAAAAGAGACAAATGCACCCAAGCTTCCTTAGCTATGTCAGTTAGAACAATTTAGTCTATTTTTTGTGTGTGATAGTTTAGTCCTTTGTTATGAAAAAATGATAGCACAAAGACAAATGATCAAATTTTTAATTTATTTATTTATTTTTATTTTGCAAAGAAAAATTAAAATGATGACTAGAGTTTTTGAGATAGGAAGCCCCTAAGGAATCGACTGGACTCACCCCAAATTCTCTAATACTTAAAGAAGTCTTAATAATTTAAAATCTATCAAAAATCCAGCATAATCTTTCATGTTTCTCTATCATAAGACATCTTGTAATAATATAAATACAACATCAACTTATTTACAATACTGAATCTCCCAATTTATACAATCATTCATAAAAGAAAAATAACATTATTTGATAGGTGACATTAGCCTTTTATACAGTCTACAATCACTAAAAGGTCACCTAATAGCCTAACTTATTTACCTCACTAAGAAACTAGAACAAGCTCTTATTACTATCAAAATAACAAGAATTCATACAGTGTAATATTAGTGAACTAATCTAAGTCTTCTTCAAAGATAGTATTGATGGTTGCTTGAGCACACGTAAGTATACATTGCCAATGCACAAGTGATAAGTAAATTAAGAATAAAAGTTGTTGTATCCACGGGGATTAGATTATTAAGTATTTGAGTATCAAACTATGGTTACAATAAATTGTTTAAGCTAAAGAAAACTGATAGGTAAAACAAGCTAAAAATAATAAAAATATAATATTTACATTATGTGGTACAACACACCCACATTTAGTATAAAAGAGTCATAGGAATCCAATTTTTCTCAATTTTTTACACATGAATTAATCTATCATCCTAAACAATTGATGATATGATACTTGATCAAATGCCATACAATAGCTTTCCTCTTTCAAGTAAATTACATGCTATTTAGTGGTTAAACTAATTACACTCTTACATGCCAATTAATTTGCAAACTACTCATAAAGTTTACGTTTATAGATCACGTACACAAGAGTCGTATATCTCTACCTAAAAATTATGCATGTTAATTAATTATGACTAATAATTAAATGGCTCTTTCAAGTCTCACCTAAATATCTCACTTAATTGAAAGTATTAAGAATATATAAATTAAAATATCCAATATCAGAAATTACAAAGGAATAGAAAAATAGATAGAAATTGAGTTTGGTACTTTAATACTCCCTATATGTAACAAAAATTATGCATATGGACCCACATTATCAAATTAGTACACTAGTAGTCTCTAATTTAATAAAAAGTACAACAATGGTCCAATTAAAAAAAATCTAATTTATAGAAGGAAAATTTTATCTTTACGAAAATATTTATTATTTTATGACTTCTCTCATATTTTTTTTGTCCATGTCATTATGAAAATAACCTTATCTATCCTAGTAACTATGTCTACCTCCACCATCATCTTTGTTTTAATCTTGATATTACCCCATTCTTCTGTCCACCAACTACCTTTCATTGTTTACTGTAGAATAATTCAAAATATATTTTTTTTATCAAAACTAAAATTAGGAAATTACCAACTCATTTGGAGCATCATCTATACTAATGACCGCGATAACCGTCTGTTCACTTCTTCTGTTTTTTTACCCCTTATCCTTTTTTGACAACCTTCTGTTTGATTAAAAAAACTTTTACTTTAAGTTTGATCAAATATAAGGTGGTTAAAAAAATAAAGAGGACAATGAGAACAAAGGGAATGTGCTATTGATAATGGCGATAAGGGGTAGAGATGAGTACTTCAAAAGAATTGGTGGTGGGTTCGATACTTTAGTAGTCCCCATATTTAACAAAAGATATGCACGTGGTTCTATATTGTCAAACTAATACACTAGAAGTCTCCCAATTTAACAAAATGTGCATTATTGGTCCAATTTTGAAAAGAAAACCTAATTTATAGAAGGATAATTTTGTCTTTATGAAAATAATAATTATTTTATGAAAACTCTCTCTTTTTTTGTTTATTTTAATATGAAAAATCTCATATCATCCTAATAATTATTGTTAACATTCATCATCCTCTCCTTCCTACCTATGATATCGCTTTATTTCTTTGTCGGGTAACCAACTTTTACCATTTACTACAGAATAATCCAAAGCTATATATTTTTTGTAAGTCCAATAAGTCTTTTTGTGTCTTTGTTGGCATTTTCATGTGCAAAATATGGAATCTGTTTATTTTACTTAGTGTTTTATCTACCTTTTTGTACGATGCTTTGCTTATGATCAGTATCACACACACTCACGTAGATCTTAATACTTTTGTATGTTTTTACGATACACATACCACGGGGTAGTTGGAAGCATATTTATTACATGTTAAAATATTTTTTTACTTGCATGTGTTTCCCTGAGTTGGTGAGTGTTTATGACTTTTTATTTGGTGAAGTTTTGATTTGAAAAATTTATTTTTAGTGGCTCACCGGGGTCTCACCGGCGGCTCATTGAGGTGGTCAGTGAAGAGTCTGGGAATGTGCATAGGGAGGATCTGTGACTCGTTGGACCTAGCTGACATCTTGCAGGGGGTTAGCTAAGGTGGTTAGGGAAGCCTCGCTAGGGTGGGTGCGAGGGTCCTGGAAGCTAAAAAATTAGCTATAAATACCCCCTCTCTCTTCTTAAACACATCTTTCTATACACTCTCTTATTCTCTCTCTCACCACTTCCACATATTTTCTTATATAGCATATTTGGTGTTACATATTTTTCAAGTGGAGTGTGGTTCCGTATTAATACTTAGGAGGTGATAATATCTTGGAGTTTAAATATTGTTAAAAGGTAATTCCATAGTTTCAACATGTCGAGTATTTTTTTGTGTTGAACTACGAGATGTTAAACTTATTATCAAATAGAGATTCCGTAACAACAATACATCGAGTGTATTTCTGTATTGTTATCACTAGGAGGAGTTTCCATATCAACATATATTGAGTGCATTTCCGTATTGTTGACACGAGATATTTTACACTAAAACCATATTTTAAGTAAACTGCACATTATTTGTACTCGCATGCTAATTGCATGTATTTGCATCACATTACATGGTAGTGTGGCTCTGGAGGTGAGCTGGATCCAATGAGGATCAAAGTAGTTGTGGTAACAGTTGATAATAACAGCCTAAGAAATTAGAACAGGTGGTCCCTAACTGATAGAGGTATTTGACATTTTATCTTTATCGAGTCTATAGTACCACATTTCTTTGCTGTGTTTGTATGCTCTATTGCATGAGTTAGTATAATTTGAGTATCCTCGATATATGTGACAACATATATAGTCTATACTGAGATTGAAAAGTATTTATTACTTTATCGGATTGCCTGTTATCTTTCATATCTATTTTTGTGCAAATTACTTATTATTTGCTTTTACTGCTTGTACGAGAGAGGCGAGTCCTTAGGTGTTCGTATCACTTTGCCTTGTTCGTGTAACTAGGTTAGGACTCTCTCATTTTTTTTAAGAATCTGTACTCATTTATGTCCTGACCGCCACTTCCACCAGCTCATTCCATTTGATCTCAGTGTTTGCTTTATTCTTTATGGCCACCTTATATTTGATCAAACTTAGGGTGAAAGTGACTTTGATAGAACAAAAGGTGATCAAGAAAGAATAAGGAGGTGAAAAAAATCGGAGGGAGTGCACTAACAGTAGTTGCAGTCATTGGTAGAGCTAATGCTTCAAATGAGTTGGTGCTTACCTAACTTTAGTTTTGATAAAATTACATTTTTAATTATTCTGCACTAAACAGTGACTGGTGGTTGGTGGGAGAAAAAATGAAGTAGTGTCAAGGCTAAAACAAATATGATAGTGAAGGTAGATATGGTTGTTAGGGTGGATAGAATTATTTTTATAATGAAATGAACAAAAAAACATGAGAGAATATATAAAATAACAAATATTTCATAAAGAAAAAATTATCCTTCTATAGTTTAGGGTTTTTTTTTCCTTCAAATTTGGACCATTATTGTACCTTTTGTTAATAGGGAGACTAGTAGTGTATTAGTTTAATAATATGGGTCCACATACGTTCTTTTTATTGAATATGAGAACTACTAACGTACCAAACTCATTTAATCTTTAATAATCCAACTGTAAAATTAATACAAGTCATATTCATAAGTTGTAATAGAACATTCGAGAAATACACATAAGTACAAATACATTTATGTAAGTAAAATAAATGTAACTTACATATAATAAATTATAAGAAATAGGAAAATCTTACAAAACTCGCTCCAGGGGAAAGCTGGTCATATGTGTACAAAGCTCTTTGTACACATAGATGGGAAAGTCTTAATTATATGTGCTAGTTATACATGCCTGACGTGCAAATTTTAGTACTCACAAGTGTACAAATTAATTGTAGCAAGTGATAAGAAAACTTTCGAGGTCGATCTCTCAAGGATTAGCTTCTTAAAATTCTTAAAAACTAACTAAAAATAGTAAATAAAATCAATATTAGGAACGAGAACAATGATTGCAAAGAACAAGTCACAAAATATTGTTTCAACTTGAAACTAACTTAAACAAGATTTTAATAATGAATGGAGGATTTATGAACGTTTAGTTTAATTGACCATGCTTGCCTCAAAATATTTATGGTGAATTAACATGAACAATCTAATAAATCAAGATTATTGGTTTTCATATTATTTATGAAAATTCCTACGAATCAGACAATTTTCTTTGGGGATTGACTAACTAATATTAGGGGTGGTTATTGGCCTAGTTGGTTGGGTTTCACACAAAATTGAACCCAATTCATTGTTTTTGGGTTAATAAATGTTCAAACCAAACTGGCCAATAAACACATCGTAGCTTAACCCAATCCAACCCATTATTTAATGGCCTGGTTAGGTTGGTTTGTCGGGTTCAATTAAAAAAATTATTTTGTCAAAATTGTTTAATTTATAAAAAAAACTTTTAACGTAAAAAATGTTTAATATTTTGAAATAAATTCAAATTTATATATACAATATTGCATATCTTTTATCTAAAAAAATAAATTTAAAACACACTTTGAGGTAAAAAAAAAAAAAACTATTCGTATTTAAGCAATTTTGAATAAATCATTCATATTCTTTTTATCAAATTTCTTAAAATAAATTCAATAATTATATAAGATATGTGTTATATACAATTTCATAAATAATTATCATAAAATATTAGTTGTTAAGTATAATACTAAATTATTTGTGAATATTAAACATTCATATTTAAAATGTATTTTTTAAAATATTTTTTTGTAACTTACATACTACGGCCAATTTGGGTTCCATGGGTTGTAAATTTAAGAACCCGAACTAGCCATGAGAAATTCATATTTTTTGAATTATAGGCCAAAACAACCCATAGAGTTATAAAACCCAACCCTACTCAACTTAGTTAGTTTGGTTTCAACGGGTTGGTTGGATTGGTTCGAGTTTTGTCCACTCCTAACTAATATCCTATGGATCAGATATATCAACTAGCAATCAAATTATATACAAGAAAAAATATGCAAATCAACTCCATGGTATAACTGGGCCATCAAATTGAATATTTTATTAAGTTTTTCTAAATTATATCAAGATGGTATTTCTAAAACCTAATTTTTAGATTTTTTAACTCATTTATGAACATCAAATTGGCCTTTGATACTCTCAAATAAATCTCTACATAAACTCTTAATCAAAATCAATCTTTATTTAATCTTGCAAATAAAATATTCACTAAAATAAATCTAAGCGAACATGACAAAAAAACTAAATATTCATAATTAAATTCAACCACTCATGCTTAGATTATTATTCATAGATAAATATAATCTAACATACATTCTAAGGAGAGAAGAAGAAGAAGAAGAAGAACTCTAATTACACAAAGAACCAAAGAGGTTTAAATACCCACAAATTGAATTGGATGGATTTTCTTCACCAAAAGCTTGTAACTCTACATTCTATTATATCTAGGGTCCCTAGAATTGCTTATCTTGCCTCATTGGATGTGAAAAAGCTCTAAAAACTTTATTAGGTTTTGCAATAAGTTAGCTCAAAATTTTGTGTGTAATATTGAAAACGTAAAGGTTTTTTTATAGATGTAAGGGTTCTACAGAATTAGGAGTCTTAAAAAATATAGTTGTGTCGCAGCACAACTTTTTATCCCTTGCGGCACAAGCCTTAAGATTTGCCCATAAAAAAATCCAAGACCAGTCCACTGCGGCACATACAAACCTCCATTGCGGCACAAGTTGATAATCTTGTCGACATATATAACCCTTACATGATGATTGATTTCTAATGTAAGACTTACATGCCTTACTCTTTTTTGTTTTTAGATTGCTATTTGAGTACTTTAAGTGTCTCATCTTTGTGTGTTTACATTATTTTTCTATTTTGAAGCTAAAAATACCTTAAATATATTAAAACATACAATGATTTTAAAATAATAGATTTATGTAAATAATTAAATAAAGATGTTATAATTAAATCTATTAATAATAAATGAGTGCATTAAATTACGTAATATTAATACTTTTCAAGTATTCATCAGCGTGCAGACAGAGGCCCTTTATACTCAATTATCATATATAAAACCCTTTTAAAAACATAAAATACTATTTTGTTTAAATTGTGATTTTTGGTACAATCTCTACGGAATATATATTTAGTTAAATTTCTATAACTTTGTCTATAAAACTCGAAATAACAAACCGTAAATTTTTTTCTAAAACTAGACTTGTAAAGCTTTAAATCAAGATATAATACGACCAATTCCAATCTATAAAACCATTTCACATAACAAAAATATCAAGGGATTCAAAGATAGGATTTCCTGCATGATTTGTATAAAATTACCCTAAACTAAACATGCATATCTTTGAGTAGAAAACTTCAAATAACAAATTGTAAAATTCCTAATAAACTAGGCATTCATATCTTTCTAACAAGTTATAACTCAAATTATAATTAGTACAAGGTGAGAGAAATCTCAACTCGAAAAACAACCAAGTCTTGGTGATAAGGATACCTAAAGACTTGTCTCTCTCGTGCAAGCAATAGATAGAAAATAACAATTGACAAGTAAATTGCAAAAGAAACAAAAAAGATAGATAATAAACAATAAGGTAAAAGCAATAAATGCTTTCTAATCTTAGTATAAACTATATATGTTGTCACATGTATTTTGGATACTTAGATTGTACTAACTCATGCAACAGATCAAGCAAACGCAACGATATAACGTGGTACATCCACTAAGGTTCTAATCCTAAGTGGTAATATTCACGAGTTGTTTAAAGCAACCACTCAACAGTCAAATTCACTAAAAGTAATAAATAGTTAATACATAATCGATAAGATAAAACTCCAAATACCTCTATCAGTTAAGGACCACCTATCCTGACTGCCTAAGCTACTATCACCACCTGTCTCCATAACTACTTCGATCCTAGTTGGATCCAGCTCACCCAGAGCCACACCACCACGCAGTGTGATGCAAATACCTACAATTAGTATACGTATGCAATTTTTCCAAAATATGATTTTAGGATAAAACACCTCGTATCAACAGTAGGAAAATACACTCGATGTATGTTGATACGAAAACTCCAACTCGTAATAATAATATAGAAATACACATGATGTATTGTTATTACGAAAACTTCATTTATAAATGATTTTAATAAACTCTACCACCACCTTGTATCTTAATACAAAAATAACACTCGATGTATTTAAAATACATAATCTTCATTTTCGAAATATTTTAACTCTAAGTGAACGAATCACCTCCGAACAATTAATTCAAAAAATGCATTCAACATATTAGTAAAATGAGAAATAAAATATTGTTCAAATACACCAAAAGATATTTTTCACACATTATAAAATACGCAACACCAAATATGCAATGTGAGAAATATAGGTGAAGAGGTAAGAGAAATGATAAGAGATTTGTGTAAATATGTATTTAATAAGAGAGAGGAGGGGGTATTTATAGCTGATTTTTTAGGTTATAGGACCCTCAACGCCAGCTCGTAGCTCACCCCTGCGAGGCTTCACCAAGCACCCAAAGGCTTCACTAAGCACCTCAACGAACTCCTCGCAAGATGTCAGTGAGGTCCAAGGAGTCACAGTTCCACCCTGTGAACACTCACAAACTCTTCACCGTCCACCTCAGCAAGACCTCTACGAGCTACTAAAAATAAGTTTTTTAAGGCAAAACTTTACCAATTAAAAAGCCATAAACACTCACCAACTCAGGGAAATACATGCAAGTAAAAACACATTTTAACATGCAATAAATATGCTTCCAACTACCCTATGGTGTGTGTATCATACAAATACACAATAGTGTTAAGAACTACTTGACTGTGTGCAATAATGATTACAAGCATAGCATCATACATAGAGGTAGAAAAAATACTAAGTAAAATAAACAGACTCTTTGTTTTGCACACGGGAACGCCAACAAAGACACAAAAGGACTTACAGGATCTCCATATTTGGCTTTCTATGACAAAACATTGCACAACCTAAACAAGGTAAGCATCAAACACAATATATTTTTGCAAGATGATATAACGAAGTTCATTCTTATGAACAAACTCCAACACAAACAAGACATCCCTAACACACCTACACTTCAAGTGTGTGCGTCTTGTAGTGCCCCATTCATCTTCATTAATCAACACATCTATCTTGATGTTATCACCAACTCCAAGTAAGCTACAAGGTCTAATAATTATATCTGTAACCTACACACACAAAACAAACACATACTATTGAACGTATCATGAAGAACTATGTGTAGACTAATCGAATACTATTATGTTACCTCTACACAGGTACACACTAATAGGCTAAACACAAGTAATTAAATAAACTTTCCTTGACTTCATGCAACACTCTCCCTGAATGCATGCAAGTTAGATAAGATGATGTGATGCAAACTTACACTCACATCCCATACAAAGCAAAAAATAGATGTAAATACATTGTGAAATAAATAAACTTCTCTCCCTTTTTGACATAGAAAGTCAAAAGAGCACCCCTATATGAGGGAGAGAAGGCATATAGTATGCAATAATATTTTACACTCATGCAACACATGTAGAGAAAAAATAAAGCACAAGTAAAAGAAACATAAGCAAGCACACAACCAAGAAATCAAATTTTATTAAATTCAAAGTTTTTATTACATATGAAAGAAAAGAAAATAAAATAAAAAGAAATCAAGATTCTCCTCTCCCTTCATCTCTATCAAGGTCACACTGAGAACCTATGCCAGACTTCCTACAGTTAGCAGGTTGGGAAGAAGGCTATAAGAGGTCAGAAATTTAGCACCAAAGTTAGCAAGCTACCAAACATTTGGACAAAGGAAAGAAGACTGAGGCAGCTAAATGATAACTCTATGAAAATAGAGTTATTATATCATTTTCATGCTTAATATTAGCTTATATAGTTAAATAAATAATATTTTTAGGGTTAAAATATTAAAATAATATTAATTTTGGGTCAAATGGTAAAGTTGATGAAAATATAATTTTTTGGGAATTTTAAGGAATTTTTATAAATTATTTTTACACAGGTGGACGTACATAAAAAGATCTAGGATGAACTTAGGAATAACTAGAGAGTTGTGGACACTAGCTAGGCGCCACGCAAGCAACAAAACCGAATCATAACGGGTTGGGTGTCAACACTTACATGTCATTGTGACACGTGTTAGCACGAGGTTGTTTCCAAAAATTGCCTAACAGTCTGCCTGCTCCATGTGTCACGCCATGTGAGCCAAACCAGCAAAATTCCTCATTGTTGTGTGGCGCCAATTCAACCAATCCTTCCACACAGCCTTCCAAAGCATGTCACATGCATCGCGTGCATTGCCTCCGCTTTTCTCCATTCCACGTGTCGCGCTCTCGCTGGTTTCGCCTGTTCTCTTTTCCATATGTCATCCTCCTATTGGACAATGCTTGTTTTTATCTCATTTTCAACCTAGCCCTTGTTTTTTAGATGATCCAATGGCCAGAAATTGACCTGAGAGTTTTAAACCTATTTTGTCTCCTTTTGCATGAAAATTTAGCACTCATTCACCATTTTCACCCTCTTCTACCTCGATATCCATCCTCCATCCATTCCATCACTCCATTCACCATTTTTAACCACATACTATTTTTAAGCTTTCTTTTTTGATTTCTCTACACTATTTTGAAAATATAAAGAGTGTTTTGAAAAGGCACAATATAACTACTATTGGAGCACAAAAAGAGCTTTTTGGAAAGGAGAGCTTGAGGAATCCTCATTGGGTTTACATTTTGTATTTCATATGATTTTTACTCTTGATATTATTGGGTTTACATTTTCTTACTCCTTTACTTGTAAATTTTGTATTTCAAATGATTTTTACTCTTGATATTATTATATTAAAAATGTGTATTTTGTGCTAAAACTCTCTCTAGGGATTCAATGGAACCCATTTTATGAACATGATTTATGTTATTAATTTAATATTTTGTGAGTGTTTAGTTTATCTAATTTAATGTGCTTAATGCTTTTATTTAAATTAGCCATTTAATTAGATGATTTGTTAATTTTATGTGCAATTGAAAAATTAGTATGAAATTGTAAACATGCATTAAATTGGCACATGTGTAATGAGGAAAAAATTTCCATTATTATTTGTGTAATCACTTTTAAACTCTAGGTACTTAATGACCCATGTATGCTTAGATGGCCATAGATATGTGGGCTAGGTTTATATGGATTAAGATTGATGAACATTATTTTGAACCTATTATTTGTTAGTTTTAAAGTATTTATTTCATAGTTTATTTCGGTATTACTTTGAATTGGAGGAGTATTTTCATGTTTTGTAGGTTCAAGTAATGTGAATGAAATAGTGGAGTGAAGCGTTCAAAAAAGGGCTCAAAACATAACCCTTACATTATAGTTTATTTACTATTTAAGGGGGTTATATTATAGTAAAAGAACGTAAGGCTTACGTAGGAATCAACAAATATGTAAGGACCCTTACATAGCATTACAACATTGCATGCCATGGCGAAGAAATATGTGTGCCGCGGCATGGGGCCCTAGGATTGCATCCTGAGAAATCATAAAAACATCGCGTGCCGTAGCATGAAAATTGGGCGCTGCAGCGAGGGGGTTCCTATTTTGGTTTGTGTTCTAGAAAAGCATAGCGAGTTGTAGCATAGGAAAAAGCATGTTGCGGCCCCCACACTCTGATTCCACTTTCACTTTTTCTAGCCCTTCCCCCCACACACACACACACATTTTTCCACACTTTTGAGACATAAATCACTCCATTAATGCTACTCCATTGAAGCTTCATTAAGAATCTTGAAGAACGTGATCATCCAACATCTAAAAGTTTGTTCCAAGAGTGGAAGTGGGGTATTTTATTATTTGTAATTTCTTCTCTCTTTAGAACTCATTGAATGCTTATTGTAATAGAAAACCTTGATTGAAATTTTGTTATGAGCAGCTAAACCTCTTTTGTGTGGAATTTTAGGGATGTGGCTATGAATGGATGATTGTTTATGTGGTTTAATTTATGTTTAAGTGATTTATTCATGTTCATTGTTCTTAATATCTAGGTTCATTAATTACTTTTGGCCAATTTAACTCATGAATGTATAAGAATATTTTAGGATTGAGCGTCAGAAACGCTATCTAAGTTCGATTGGGCATTTTTGAGCATGAGCCTAATTTAAGTGCATTGACTTGTCTTAAATTACGTCATTAAATTACTTTTCCTATGATTAATGCTAATTAACTAATTAACTATCTTGATCAAATAAGTTAATTAGTTGATTAAGGAAAAATTATCATTGATTTGAAATTTTCTAGGCTTAGTAAAATGGATCAATAAATTTTACTTTATATACTTAATTGTGAAAACTACATAAATTAATCTATCCATGATTGGATCACTAACTAATTTTTCACACTCGTTCATCTTATCATTTCGACTACATTTTCTTTCACTTGTTTATTTTACTTGTTTTAAGGAATTATAATTTTAACAACCGTTTGCAAAACCAACATTTGTTAGAGTGTTTAGGATTTATTTCCGTAGCTAATTTTTAGAGAATCAATTAACACATTTTAAAAACAATCACAATTCCTTTGAGAGACAATCTTGGGAGTATACTTGTCGCTTACTACAAGTAACTCGTGCACTTGCGAGCTTTTACAAATACAAAATTTGGTTATCAAGTCTTTGTGCATTAAAGATGAACATGACCATAGACATGTGGGTGATAATTACTTGAGTAGATTTTGATTATCCATGCATTTTACTTTACTTTTAATGAGACATAGAAAATCTTGGGACTTAGTCATAGCATTAGTTTGATTGGCATTGCGCATAATTTGATTGCTATTTGATATACCCGATCATAGGATGTGAATTAGTTAATCAACAAAGAGATTTATCCCGACCGTAGGCAGTCTCGTAATTAAAAGGAAAGCCGGTAAAATTGTTTATTAGAACGTTAATGTTATTTTACCATTACTTTTTGATGCAAGCATGGCCAACCAAACTAAATGTCCATACATCCTCCATTGATTTTTAAGCTATTTGAAAGTTAACTTACGATATTGTTTTTGTTTAATTGTTCGTACCATTGATCTCGTCACAAAACAAACACTTTTTACAGTTTTACTAGATTTAGGACTCTAGTTACTTAGAGTTTTGTTTCACTAGAACTCTATTTAATTAATATTTTACTTTCGTTAGAACTCTATTTAGATTAAGAAAAAGGTTATTTAGAACCACTGCAATTCCTTGAGAGACCGACCTTAGAAGTTTGCTGGTCACTTTTCTACGGGTGATTCGTACACTCACATCAAGTTTTTGGCGCCGTTGCCAGGGAGTTGGCGTTTTAAATAATTTTATTTTTAACTTTTTAGAGTTTTTGAATTACTTTTATTTGTTTATTTATTTTATTTGTTATCTTTTATTAAAAAATACAAAAAAATCAAAAAATGGTGCTTAAATTTCAATTTCACTGCTACCTTGATCTTTGTTTGCTTTTTATTTGTGCATGCACGATAGGAGATCACTTAACAAGGAACTCTCTCCCTTCATTGACAACATTCATAGGATCAAACACCAATCGAGGAAACTGGATAATCAACTTCAAGAGGAAGAAGTCCAACAACAATTGCAAGCAGCAATGGGTGACAACATGGCTAGGCAGATGATGAACAAAGAGTATGCAAGACCTATCATTGGGACCGCCACATCGTGCATTCAACTTACAGAGGCGGCTAGGAATTATGAGTTGAAAAATATTCATTATTCCATGCTTCCCTCCTTTTACGGTATCCCTAATGAAGATCCTTTAAATTTTATGCATGAATTATATGCTACTGTGCAAACCTTTTCACTGCAGGGACTTAGTGAAGATCAACTACGCATGAGGTATTTTCCTTACACTCTCAAAGATAGAGCTAAGTCTTGGCTCATGACATTGGCACCTGATGTGATAATTTTAGTACTCGCAAGTGTACGAATCATTCGTAGAAAAGTGATAAACAACTTTCAAGGTCGGTCTCTCAAGGAATTGCAGTGGTCTTAAATAACTATCTTCTTAATCTAAATAGAGTTTCAATAAAAATAAAACACTAATTAAATAGAGTTCTAGTGAAACTAAAACTCTAAGCAACTAGAATCCTAAAGCTAGTAAAACTGTAAAAAGGTGTTTGTTTTGTGATGGGAACAATTATACGAACAATTAAACGAAAACAAGATCACAAGTTAAAAATCAATTCGAATGCATCAAAAATCAATGGAGGATGTATGGACATTTAGTTTGGTTGGCCATGCTTGCATCGAAAAGGTATGGTGAAATAACATGAATGTTCTATATAAACTATATTACCGGCTTTCCTTTTAATTACGAGACTGCCTGCGATCGGGGTAAATCTCATGCTTGCATCGAAAAGGTATGGTGAAATAATATGAACGTTCTATATAAACTATATTACCGGCTTTCCTTTTAATTACGAGACTGCCTGCGGTCGGGGTAAATCTCTTTGTTGATTAGCTAATTAACTGCCTTCGTCGGGATAAATCAAATAGTAATCAAATTATGCGCAAGGAAATAAATGCCAATCAAACTAATGTTATGACTAAGTCACTAATTTGAAGCTTTGATTAAGTGTTTCGGAATAAAGTTAAGGTGACATTCCTATAACTAGATTCTAAGATCTTTCAATCTAACTACGAATCTCAAATTGGCCCATGATAATTCATAATTAAATATCTAAACATGCTCTTAATCAAAAGGCAATTCATTTATATTAAATCTATAAAATATACACCATACACAATTCTAGCAAACATGGCAACACAAACTAAACATCCATAATAAAATTAGCCGCTCATGTTCATATTAATATTCATAGACAAATAAAATATGATCATACACTCCAACGAAAGAAGAAGAAAATAGAATTCTATAACAACAAGGAAACCTAGATCTAAATATCGCTTATGGATTGGATAGCGTTCTTCTCCAAAAGCTTTATCTTCGATTGTCGACGGCTTCCTTGGATCCTTAGAATGATTTCTCTCACTTCGTTTGAGTGTAGCAAAGCTCCGGAAACTGATTGAATTGCTTGTTTGATCGCAAAATTATTGTGTGTAAGAGTTGTATTCGAGTTGTTCTGTAAAGGGGAGTCTAAGGGGGTATTTATAGATATAAGGGTTTACACAAATCCTGATTGCCATAGGAATAGGCGCGCCGTGGCATATATTTTCCCCACCGCAGCGCAACACAAATTCTGAAAATAATGTAAAAACCCGAGAGCTCCCCGCCGCGGCATGCGTTTTTCTCGCCGCGGCGCGCGTTGTCTTCAGTTTCTTCACATGTACCCCCTTACATATGTGCTGGCTTGACATGTACGGCTTACATATTTGACTCGTTTTGCCCTTAACTCGTGATCCGAGTGCCGTAAGTATTCCGTCTTTGCATGCTTGCATTATTTGACTCATTTGACGCTAAAAACACCTGAAATGCACTAAAACATACCCGTGATTCCGAATGGATAGATTTGTGAAAATAATCAAATAAACAATCATAACAAATCTACATTTTAAACAATTAAGCACAATTAATCACGAAATATTAGTGCTTTTCGAGCACTCATCACAACTCCCAACCAGCTTCTTACTAGTCTCTAGCAAGTGAAGCGATCTAAAAACTAAAATAAAAACAAATAAAATAAAATAACCTAACCTAAATCACTTCCGTAGATTGTCACAGTTGCATTTAGCATATGCAACAAGCCTTTAAACCCCTAGGTGGCCCTAGTGGACGAGTTATAGTCTCGTGAGGGTTTTCAGTGATGACACCCACAAACATCGTACGACTCTCAAAACTAATAAAGACTCTAAACATACTTGAATCAATCCATGCATATGTCTCAAAAATTGTCAACAGCAAATGGCATACGAAATAGTTAAAAATCACTTAGGCTCAAAAACAGTGCAAATATCAAACCCATCTTAGTAATCGAATTTTGAACAACCAATCAAACCACAAACCTGTTAGTTACACTATCTGATCATGTCATGTATGATATTCATAGATTACATTTTAATATCTCATAAATGTGCAAGTAAAATATGAATAAGAATTTTGCACTTCCAACCTCCATATGCTCATTTTTCAAATCCATCTCCACTAATATAGAAATCAAACTGCCTAGAATCAATAGGACTTCATTGTGCTTGTAAAGTTGTGGCTAGGTGTGTGATTATGAAAGTACGGAAATAATATTTTTACTAGGATAAGAGTACTTCTCATTTCACAAACTTATTTTCAACTTTCTCCACCAAGTGTTTTTTTTTTTTTTTTTATCCTCCTATAAATTCCATATGTTCCTTGGATCTTTTTGCTTGATTTTCTTTCTTTACTTTTCTTGCTTATTATTTCAATCATCATCATCATTTTTTTTTGTGATGAAGCAAGATAAATACAACATAATTGCTCATGAAAATCAAATATTACATTGAGTACTCTTATCACTAAGGGTAGTACAACGTATGTCAATGTTGAGTTCAAGGGTGTACTATGGATAAAATAATACGGGGAGGCATGAAAAGTCCAAACAGTCCATAAATGGCCTAAATCACTTTCTAAGTGGCATTTGATTCTATTATTTCGCTTCAATGGGTTTTCAAATGAGTTCTAGAGTTTGTTGAGATTTAAAATATATCACGAACATGCATACATTACACAAACCAAAATAGTCATACTAACCATGCAAACTACCACATATACCACAAAATTCTCAAACTAGATGAATCTAACATTTATATGCCCCTTTACTTAGGTAAAAATCTAATTTCTTTCATATATCACCGTTATTACAGTCATGTTAATATCATAGACTTCCAGATTGACTCAAGTAGACACGACACTAACCTGACACAATTCAAGTGACAAAAGTTAAAAATTTAAAATTTGGTCATATTTCATGCTCATGGAGTATTTTTCTCACCCCCAACCTAATTCCTACATTGTCCTCAATGTTAAAAAGAGAAACAAAAGAAATTAAGAGAAAAGTGAGAAAAGTTACCACCCTTTCGTATGAGTGTGTGTGCACTACACGTACGCTCCGGTTCATTATTCCTCGCTTTTCTTATGATGAAGCATTTATTGTGCAAGAAACATGTATAAAATCTCAAAGTATATGCATCACAACTCAAATCCAAATTTAAATTATAACTAAATCAAATGAAAAGCAAAGACATTAAACAAAGTTAGAAATCCAAATAAAATCAAATAAAAAATAAAACTAAATAAAAGAGAATAAAAGAAAAAGAAAATTACTCCCAAAATAAATTAATAAAAGAAATAAAAGAAAAATTACAAATGGGAGGCTCAGTCCTCCATATCATCATTCTGTTCGTTGTAGTTCTCAGGTTGATTTTTGTGAGAAAATAGGAGAAAAGTGGAGAGAAAATTAGAGAGTGTTTGAGAGAAAGTGAGAAAAGGTGAGGGAAATTTGGGGAAGAAAGTTTTGAATCCACGAGCTGGCCATTTTCTAGAAAAATTTAGAGGCGCGCCGCGGCACAAGTTTTTCTTCGCCGCAGCACAGATCAATTTTGAAAAATAATGGGTGAAACAGAACCACACTCGTCGCGACACAAAATTTTTTTTACAAATCATTCTAAAACAGAAACGTCCTCGCCGCGGCACACACAAAATTTTAAATTTTTTTATTTCTTTGGGATTTTTGAAAATGGGTAATGCATTCACCTCCAGCCAAGATTGGGGTAGTGTCCTCATTGCTTCTTTAACAGGTTCAACATTGTCCTCCAAATTGATCTTATGCATACACGTCTCTAGATTAATGCCTCTTATGTCCCCAATACTCCTTCCTGTTACTTTTCTATACTTCCTAAGCTCTCTCACTAGTTTATCCTCTTGTTTTTGGGTGAGTATAGATGAAATAATAACCGGATAAGTCTCGCTCTTTCCCAAAAATACATATTTTAGCTGCTTAGGTAGTTTCTTAAGTTCCAAATCAGGTGGAGCAATCTCATCATCATGTGGGACATCCAATAAATCCAAGGGTGTACTAGTGTCATCAAATGATATGGCATTGTCTAATAAATCACTGTACTCCCTATCCTCATAGTCTAAGATGTCATTTCCCTCTCCAACTGTAAGTGTTACCTCTAACTTATCATCTAATTTATCCTGCACAAATGTATCATGAATGATAAGATCTAAACTTTCAATAAATGAGCATTCATCAATAGCAGATATAGAGGGGTAAGTAGATGAATCAAAAACCTTAAAATTGACAGTCTCTCCTAAGACTGTCATTGTCAACTTCCCACTTTGGACATCAATGATGGTTCGAGTAGTGGCCATAAATGGTCTACCCAAAAGAATTGTATGCTCCTTATCCAAAGATGGATTATCCTGCATATCTAAGTTAATATTTACTTTTGAAAGCATGTTAAATAAATTAGAAAACTGCTTATCTTGCTTACTATCCTTTAAACGGTTTGGAAATGGTATTGGTGGTCGGTATGGCTTTGATGACTTGTGTAATTTAGGTGGATTAGATGACTCTCCAATTGTCGCCTTTGAAGGCTTTTCATGCTTGTCACCGCTTTCCTCCAATTCCTTAGAAATATTGCTGTCATCTTCCATGTTACCTATGCTATAAGATAAATCATTAGAAAGTTCAGATAAATTTTTAGTAACGACCTTACCACTCCGAAGAACCGTGATAGCATTCACTTGTTTAGGTTGACTAGGCAGCCTTCTTGTCTCTTGTTTGTGCATTTGTTCAGCTAGCTGCCCCAATTGCATTTCCACTCTTTTCAATGAAGCTTCCATAGAGTCCATCCTTCCACTGCAGGAGTGTATGAAATTATTTAGGGTTTCCTCTACGGTTGGTTTATTTTGTGAAAATTGTCGGTTTACATCTTGGCCTTGTATTTGGTTTTGGACAAACGGTTGGCTATTGTTTTGTTTCCAAGAAAAGTTAGGGTGATTCCTCCATCCAGGGTTGTAGGTATTTGAATAAGGGTCGTTCCTAGGTCTAGGTTGGTACCCTTGCATTAAATTTGCCTCTTCAGTAGTACATGCATAAGGATCACCTGCAAAAGAACAAACGTTAGCTCCATATCCATATGAACCACAAACTCCACATACCTCATGTTTTGGCAATTGATTCATATTGGAGGTAGTGAGAAGTTGCACTTGTTTCATCAATTCAGCAAGTTGCATGGCCATTTCATTGTTGGAGCCTAATTCGTGGACTCCAGCTCTTCTTCCTCTAGCACTCTTTTGTTGGGAATTAGTTCCCAACATCTCGAATAGTTCGTAAGTTTCATCCGCTGTTTTCTCACCCATTGCTCCTCCTGCAGCATTGTCAACTGTGAATTGACATTGTAGCGTCAATTCGTCATAGAAAAACTGATTCTGTAACTGCAACGGGAAGTGATGATGTGGACACTGTATCAAAAGCAATTTCAATCTGTCCCAAGCCTCATGGAAGGGTTCTCCGTCCATCTGCGAAAAAGTAGCAATTTTTGTTCTTAGGTCAGATGTCTTTTGATGGGAATAAAACTTACCCTTAAATTTGTTGTAAACATCATCCCAAGTGGCCAAAGAACCGGGTGCCAATGTCATTAGCCAAGACTTAGCTCTATCCTTGAGAGTGTATGGAAAACACCTCATGCGTAGTTGATCTTCACTAAGTCCCTGCAGTGGAAAAGTTTGCATAGTAGCATATAATTCACGCATAAAATTTAAAGGATCTTCATTAGGGATACCGTAAAAGGAGGGAAGCATGGAATAATGAATATTTTTCAATTCATAATTCCTAGCTACCTCTGTAAGTCGAATGCACGATGTGGTGGTCCCAATGATAGGTCTTGCAAACTCTTTGTTCATCATCTGCCTAGCTACGTTGTCACCCATTGCTGCTTGTAATTGTTGTTGGACTTCT
This sequence comes from Elaeagnus macrophylla, assembly GCA_029378325.1. Classification (NCBI taxonomy): domain Eukaryota; kingdom Viridiplantae; phylum Streptophyta; class Magnoliopsida; order Rosales; family Elaeagnaceae; genus Elaeagnus; species Elaeagnus macrophylla. Next base: position 39,309,257 of record CM055641.1, read on the forward strand.
TCCTCTTGAAATTGATTATCCAGTTCCTTTGATCGGTGTTTGACTCTATGAATATTGTCAATGAAAGGAGAGAGTTCCTTGTTAAGTGATCTCCTACCCTGCATGCACAAATAAAAAGCAAACAAAGATCAAGGTAGCAGTGAAATTGAAAAATTAAGCACTATTTTTTTTTTTTGAATTTTTTGAATTTTGTTTTTGTATTTTTTTTGAATAAAATAAAAATAAAAAATAAAAATAAAATAAATAAACAAATAAAAGATAACAAATAAACAAACAAATAAAAATAATTAAGAAACTCTAAAAAGTTAAAAAGAAAATTATTTAAAACGCCAATTCCCCGGCAATGGCGCCAAAAACTTGATGTGATAATTTTAGTACTCGCAAGTGTACGAATCACTCGTAGAAAAGTGATAAGCAACTTCTAAGGTCGGTCTCTCAAGGAATTGCAGTGGTCTTAAATAACTATCTTCTTAATCTAAATAGAGGTCCAATAAAAATAAAACACTAATTAAATAGAGTTCTAGTGAAACTAAAACTCTAAGCAACTAGAATCCTAAAGCTAGTAAAACTGTAAAAAGGTGTTTGTTTTGTGATGGGAACAATTATACGAACAATTAAACGAAAACAAGATCGCAAGTTAACAATCAATTCGAATGGATCAAAAATCAATGGAGGATGTATGGACGTTTAGTTTGGTTGGCCATGCTTGCATCGAAAAGGTATGATGAAATAACATGAACGTTCTATATAAACTATATTACCGGCTTTCCTTTTAATTACGAGACTGCCTGCGGTCGGGGTAAATCTCTTTGTTGATTAGCTAATTAACTGCCTTCAATCGGGGTAAATCAAATAGTAATCAAATTATGTGCAAGGAAATAAATGCCAATCAAACTAATGCTATGACTAAGTCACTAATTTGAAGCTTTGATTAAGTGTTTCGGAATAAAGTTAAGGTGACGTTCCTATAACTAGATTCTAAGGTCTTTCAATCTAACTACGAATCTCAAATTGGCCCATGATAATTCATAATTAAATATCTAAACATGCTCTTAATCAAAAGGTAATTCATTTATATTAAATCTATAAAATATACACCATACACAATTCTAGCAAACATGGCAATACAAACTAAACATCCATAATGAAATTAGCCGCTCATGTTCATATTAATATTCATAGACAAATAAAATATGATCATACACTCCAACGAAAGAAGAAGAAAATAGAATTCTATAACAACAAGGAAACCTAGATCTAAATACCGCTTATGGATTGGATAGCGTTCTTCTCCAAAAGCTTTATCTTCGATTGTCGATGGCTTCCTTGGATCCTTAGAATGGTTTCTCTCGCTTCGTTTGAGTGTAGCAAAGCTCCGAAAATTGATTGAATTGCTTGTTTGGTCGCAAAATTATTGTGTGTAAGAGTTGTATTCGAGTTGTTCTATAAGGGGGAGTCTAAGGGGGTATTTATAGATGTAAGGGTTTACACAAATCCTGATTGCCATAGGAATAGGCACGCCGCGGCATATATTTTTCCCGCCGCGGCGCAACACAAATTCTATAAATAATGTAAAAACCCGAGAGCTCCCCGCCGCGGCATGCGTTTTCCTTGCCGCAGCGCTCGTTGTCTTCAGTTTCTTCACATGTACCCCCTTACATATGTGCTGGCTTGACATGTACGGCTTACATATTTGACTCGTTTTGCCCGTAACTCGTGACCCGAGAGCCGTAAGTGTTCCGTCTTTGCGTGCTTGCATTATTTGACTCATTTGACGCTAAAAATACCTGAAATGTACTAAAACATACCCGTGATTCCGAATGGATAGATTTATGAAAATAATCAAATAAACAATCATAACAAATCTATATTTTACACAATTAAGCACAATTAATCATGAAATATTAGTGCTTTTCGAGCACTCATCAGCACCCGGTTCTTTGGCCACTTGGGACGATGTTTACAACAAATTTATGGGTAAGTTCTTTTCCCATCAAAAAACGTCTGACCTAAGAACAAAAATTGCTACTTTTTCGCAGATGGACGGAGAACCCTTCCATGAGGCTTGGGACAGATTCAAATTGCTTTTGATACAGTGTCCACATCATCACTTCCCGTTGTAGCTACAGAATCAATTTTTCTATGACGGATTGACACTACAATCTCAATTCACAGTTGACAACGCTGCAGGAGGAGCTATGGGTGAGAAGACAGCAAATGAAACTTACGAACTGTTCGAGATGTTGGGGAGCCAATTCCCAACAAAAGAGCGCTAGAGGAAGAAGAGCTGGAGTCCACGAATTAGGCTCCAACAATCAAATGGCCATGCAATTTGCTGAATTGACAAAACAAGTGCAACTTCTCACTACCTGCAATATTAATCAAATGCCAAAACACGAGGTATGTGGAGTTTGTGGTTCATATGGACATGGGGCTAACATTTATTCTTTTGCATGTGATCCTTATACAGGTACTACTGAAGAGGAAAATTTAATGCAATGGTACCAACCTAGACCTAGGAATGACCCTTATTCAAATACCTACAACCCTGGATGGAGGAATCACCCTAACTTTGCTTGGAAACAAAACAATAGCCAACCATTTTTCCAAAACCAAACACAAGGCCGAAATGTAAACCGATAATTTCCATAAAATAAACCAACCGTAGAGGAAACCCTAAATAATTTCAAACACTCTTGTAGTGGAAGGATGGACTCTATGGAAGCTTCAATGAAAAGAGTGGAAATGCAAGTGAGGCAGCTAGCAGAACAAATGCATAAACAAGAGACGGGAAAGCTGCCCAGTCAACCCGAACAAGCGAAAGCTGTCACGGTTCTTCGGAGTGGTAAGGTCGTTACAAACAATTTACTTGAACTTTCTAATAATTTATCTTATAGTGCAGGTAACATGGAAAATGACAACAATGTTTCTAAGGAATTGGAGGAGAGAGGTGACAAGCATGAAGAGCCTTCAAAGGCAACAATTGGAGAGTCATCTAACCCACCTAAGCTACACAAGTCATCGGAACCATACCGATCACCGGTACCATTCCCACACCATTTAAAGGACAGTAAGCAAGATAAACAGTTTTTTGATTTATTAAACATGCTTTCGAAAGTTAATATAAATTTGCCATTGTTAGATGTAATTAGAAACGTGCCTTCTTATGCTAAATTTTTCAAAGAACTAAACACTAAGAAAAGAAGGTATGAGCTTAATGAAAGAGTAATCGTGTCTGAAATTGCTAATGCGGTGCTTCAACGCAACTTACCCCCTAAGTTAAAAGATCCATGTAGTTTTATTATTGATATTACTATGGGGGATAGGAAAGTAGCTAAGGCTATGCTTGATTTAGGTGCTAGTATCAATTTGATGCCTTACTCGATTTTCTTCAATTTGCGGACAGATTTGTTAAATATCCGAAGGGCATGGTTGAGGACTTACTTGTACAAGTAGATAAACTAATCATACCTGTTGACTTTGTGGTTTTAGACATGCAGGACAATCCATCTTTGGACAAGGAGCACACCATTAATTGGAATGTTGTTGTAAAAAATGTTGAAAGTTCTAAGCAGGCTTGTTGGAATTGTTAGAACTGTTAGAGTTCTTGAAGGACTTATTGAAATCTTGAGCAGATTTGTGTTGGAAATTGGCATGATGAGCTTGAAACACCTAGTTCAACTTTAATTTGCCTTGCTATTGGATATCATTCGATCATACACTACTACAATTTTATCAATAGAAGGCGTTTCTTTATTTTAGAAGTTATATAATTAATAGCATTTGAAATGAATGAAATGCTTTTAAAAGTAATAGAAGGCGTTTAATAATAAAATTCATTTTTATTAATCGCCTTTAATAATTGAAATGTATTAAGTGCGTTTAAAATGCTTTAATATATATTATTATACGAGTCATTTAACACGCCGTATATAATTATAAATTTTTAAGCGATGATCTAAGGTGCTGGAAATCATATATTAGGGCGTTTGAAATGTCTTGTAAGGTTCATTTTACAAGGGCGTTTTAAACGCCTTGTAAGAGTGAGCGTTGTAAACGAGTCGGTAATTGAAGGTCATATTAGGGCGTTTTAAACGCCTTATAAGGTGCGTTTTAAAAGGGTGTTTTAAACGCCTTCTAAGAGTTGCTAGTATCAATCAGCTATTAGGCCGTTTTCAACGCTTGTCTAAGCCCTCAGCCACGTTTGTCTCCTCCAATCGTGCACCACCATCTCCTGCGCCGTTATCCTCTCCAGGTGCTCCTCTTCGCCAAGACGTTCTTCTCTCCAGCGCTGCTCCGTTTTGCCAGTTTTCTCTACTATTATTGATCTTCTTCCAATAATTTTGTTCCTCTTTTATACAATTGCAGAGGACGAGAATGAGATGAAGCATCTAGAAGCTCTTGAAGGAGCAGAGAAGTGTCTCCGTTTGTTCCAGATCGATCTTCTCGACTACCCATCCATTCTCGCGGCCATTAATGGCTGTGCCGGAGTTTTCCACCTGGCTTCTCCCTGTATCGTCGATGAAGTCCGTGAACCCGAGGTGGGTTTGCCTTTCAACTTTATTATCCCCATTTTAGGGTTCAATTTTATTTTATTTTTTTGATTTTTGTTCTTCTTCAAATCCTAATAGAAGGAGTTTCTGGACCCAGCAATCAAAGGAACGATTAATGTTCTGGACCCAGCTATCAAAGGAACGATTAATGTTCAAGCTCGGCTATCACGCCTAGTCCTAGCTGGCCAGCTGATGTGGTGAAAAAGAGAGGATTGCTGGACTGATGTTGAGTACTGCAAGCAGAAAGAAGTGAGTACTGTGCTATTTCTTTTCTTTTTCATATTGTTTTGGTACTTGAAGGTTTCAAACACAATTATCATCTCAAAACGCACTGTAAATTGTTTGTTACTTTTAATTAATTATTTATTTTATTTTTATGGGTGCTATAGTTGTGGTATACACTTTCTAAAACAATGGCAGAGAAAGCTGCTTATTTTTATTGTGTGTTAGTTTCTGTGGTTTGTTTTTTGGTTGCATGTCTTTCTGACATGGAGGTTTGTTTATTTTGTTTTCTTATTGTTGAGTACTGGTTGCATGTTGAGTACTGGTTGTTGTTTATTTTGTTTCCTAGCTGGCCAGCTGATGTGGTGAAGAGAGAGGATTGCTGGACTGATGTTGAGTACTGCAAGCAGAAAGAAGTGAGTACTGTGTTATTTCTTTTCTTTTTCATATTGTTTTGGTACTTGAAGGTTTCAAACACAATTATCATCTCAAAACGTACTGTAAATTGTTTGTTACTTTTAATTAGCTTGTAGGCTGCTTATGTCAAATAAATAGAAGTGAAGAAGGTGAATCTTTAATCGCAGAATATAAGAATACACCTAAGATGCAGGTAGCTAGTGAAAATGCTCATTCAACTTCAAATCAAAGTAACAAATCATAACAAACTGGAAAATCCTGTCATTTTGTTTTGCTCTCGTTCAGATCTACACCTAACAAATAGTCTTTTTATTGAATATGAACCCAATTCAATGAAACTTAACAAGAGGGTCTGATTCAATCCCCCATTTAACAAGTCACCTTCCAATTTCTAATTTCTAATTATCGGTGATATACAAAATATCGTAACCAAAATGTTACAGGTTATCTCCATCCCTAGTTTTATATATATATAAAAATATAATATCACTCATTTATATTCCTAAAATACTTAGACAAACATATATAGAAAGAGTCACTGACACACACGTATATATACATTTATCTATCTCTAATAAGTGCATGTATTATAGCTATAAGCTTGACCCCATGAAAAGCAATTTATTACATTAGTTGGGGGAGATAGTTGAATGGTCTATTTCATTTCCTGACCAAAAACACCCATCTCTTCTTATATCAGCTACTCATCTTGTTTTTTCAATCATACCAGAGAGCCAAGGGACTGAGCCAAGGGACTGACCCCATGAAAAGCAATTTATGTCAATATATTAATGATTAATTTTATAAATTTCTTTTACATGCAGTTTTCCAAAAAAAATAGGTACTTACAAAATGAGCTGAATGAATTACGGCAAAGCTGGTGTCATTATGTCTATGATTTTCTCTACCCATGAAGACGATCATAATTAATTATTAGAAGGTATATGATTTTTGTCTTTCTTTCACTTTAATTCTCATTCGCCTGTATTCAAATCTTTGAATTCATGAGTTTTTATTTTTTTTAACTCATTGATGAGCTGATCTTATTTTTTATTTTTTGTTGCAGGATAATATTTGAATTTGAAGAATTTGGATCTTGATTAGATAAATTATTTTCTTTAATTGCGCTTCATGTTAATTTTATTTGACATATATGTAGCTAGGTAGATTTTTTTATAATATATACTTTGCAATTAAATGTAATTTTGTTAATTACAATTACTTATATATATCTTTGCTATTAAAAAAATTCACTTTTGAATTTATTTTAATTTAATAAATTTAATCATTGTATATTAGGTACTATATTTGAGTATTTGTGAATAAAAGCTAGTTACTTTCGTTTCATATATATTATATATTTTTTTTATATATAACTAATATTATAGAACGATTAAAACGCTTTCTTTAACTAGCAGAGAATCAAAAGTGTAGTATAAATAGAGAGCTATTAAAATGCCATCTAAGTTAATTACTAGGGCGTTTTAAATGCTATGTAACAAGAAAATGAAGGCGTTTAAAATGCTTTCTAAACGATGAAATATTATATAAGGCGTTTTAAACACTCTATAAAACATTAAATAAGGCATTTTAAACGCCCTATAAACTTGATACATGACAATTCAAAACAAAGAGGGCGCTTGCTAGTCAATAAAGAGAGCGTTTGAACAAAGCGAATCAACGCCTTTAAAAATCATAATTCTTTAGCAGCACCTGCATATAAGGCGCATGAAGAAGTGCCTTCTATTACTTTAGAAGGCATTTTTTAAACGCCTTCTATTGACTATTTTGTAGTAGTGATAGGCCTCCAGCATGCCTCTAAAAGTACTCATTGAGGGCTTGTGTTCATTCATGTTAACAGACGTGACAAATGGAGTATAATTGGAATTAGATCCAAGTCCTCCAAAATTAAAGATCATAAGATCCCTATCTGAGACAAGGTTACCTATAGTAGCTAGATGATTTGCAATAGGTTTAGCTTCAAGATGTATTCAGATGTTGACATACCATCTTTAGACAAATTCTGAAATTGAGATCTCAAGTCCATAAAAGTAGATTGAGATGAGGACGAAACAGATTCTTCTAGAGTCATCCATTGCTCATAAACAATGGATTTACCATAAATGTGTCCAAACATGGACTTAGAGATTGAACCACAAAGGCAGCCTTTGACCTTTGAATTGAGTCTATTCTGGTTAATGAAACTTGAATTTAGACCTCCATTGACAAGAAATTGAGTAGGTTTGGTCACAGACCCATTGATAAACCCCTCAAGACCATAGGTAGTGATGCAACTAACCATTTGTTTGCACCAAATCAAGTAATTATCATCATCTAACTTGACTGAAATATCAAGATTCACTGGGGGAATCAAAGACAAGCTTTGAGCTAACACATCATACACTAGAGTTGCAACAAAACTTGGAGGTGCAAGATTCACATTCATATTTTCAAAAATTGGAATTGCTAAGTTGCTAATTTTGTTTCTAGAGTTCGAATAATTGTTAAACACTTGAGGAGAAGAGAATTACAACAAATCGTAATAGTTCCATTACCCTTGTTTGCCATTGTTGGATCGCAACAATGCTCATATACTATAGAAGAGTATAAAAATGGATGAAAGGAGAAAGAGTGTTCTAGAAGAGTCAAGAACCTCGTCTTCTTATTTTCACTTATATGCATGTAGAGTAAATTACATCTATATATACAATAGCTACTGCTAACATATTATAGTTCCAATTGCCACGTGACTTTGATTTAGTTACAACATAATACTAAACTACTCAACAGTACATACACCGTACTATACAACCTGACATAGCTAGCCTAACAGTTTGAAATGAATAAGGTATTTACGTAATATTTACTTGGAATAATTCATTTTTGTCGAAGCAAAAGAATTAAAATATACCTATTTTTTAAAAATATCATTTTAAGTGTAAGTAAAGTAAAAAAAAAAAAAAATCATAATAACTACAAGAATACTTAATTTATCTGAATTGCTAGTTCTTAACCGTATGAATTTCAGTCAGATCATCGGCTTTGGTAATTTTTTGATCTCTTATTTAATAATAGATACCTATTTGTACTCTTATGTTTAAAGTGATATTTTTTTTATCCCCCGTTTAATTACATATATATAATTGGTTTAATTTTAAATAGTAAATATAATTTGACCAGAGCTAATTGATCTTTTAATATATTATATATCATGTGTTTATTTTAGGTAATTGATCTTTTAATATATTATATATCATGTGTTTATTTTAGGTATTGTGTTTGGATGATAAAAAAAAATGTAATAAAGAAAAGTGCCTAAAAAATACAAAAAAATCAATAAAATATTAAATTTTTAAAAAAAGTTGACCAAAAAAAATTTGCACTGTTTAAATTCAAGCTTTATACTGTTAAAATAAAATGACAGTACAATAGTTTTTTTTTTTTTACTTTTATATTTTTTTCAACAAATTTTATAAATTTTATAATTTATGAATATTTTTCGTATTTTTTTATAATATTTTAAAAGATAAATAAATTATCGTCAAATTATATTTATTATTTAAAATTTGACCAATTGTGTCTTATTATATATATATATAGGGGACTACAACGATGATACTTTGAGAATAAATGCGCTACTTTGAGAATAAAGATATAATGAATACATTTTTTTAGATAGAGGACCAAAAAGTTACATAGGCCCACGTCACCACAATATTCCAAATTTATTAAGAAAGCCAAATCAGCCTTACCTCTCAGCCTCCGAGTTGGGTGGTTCTTTTTATTTTGTATTATTGCTCTTCTTTTTTAACATAAAGAGAGAAGACAACCAAGCATAAGTCAAGTATCATAAGGTTGAAGCAAATCCAACCTTTTGTGCTAGACGTATAATAAGATATTGCAATCCAAATAAGTTTTTGACAATATTGGTTCACTATTTTTGAAATTTTGATATCCAATAAAATCTAACATGATATGAACATTTATATATAGAATATGTTATAACTCACCCCCTTACAATTTTGAAGGTTTGCTAGCTAACAAAATCTAACATAAAGAACTCACACTCAAGCACAACCACAAAGTTAAATCCTCATAGTTGCTAAAGAAAAATGTGGAGCTTATTGGCGGAGCCAGGCAGACATTGTTTTTCACTTAGGCTAACATTCAAAGTTTTAATGTTTGTATAAGAACACATTTTTTAAAGGTGTTTTTATCTTTTAACTTTAAAAATGAAGCATTATAAGACAAATTTTCTAGTTTTACAAAATGATGAATACTAGGATGATTATTTTTTTTTTATTGTGCATAATTTATCAATATCTTGGCACTAAATTGCATATAACTTCTTAAGTAACTAAAAAAATTCTTTCGTTTGGAAAACATAGCTGTCTTTTTAAGTTTTGCTTGTTATCAGAGGGAGAATCTCATATTATAGGAGCTCTCTCTGGTAGATTGCTTTTTCTTATTAGTTTAATTCAATAAATATATTAACCTAGATTTCAATCTATTGTAGTTTTCTTTTTACCTAGATTTACATCTATAGTTATTTTTGGCATGTTTTGACTTGTTTTCTTTCTAGTTTACATCTAAATTTGATGTTTTTATGTTAGGTTTTATTATAATTTAAATCTTGAAGATCTCATGTCATAAAATGTCTAAGTTATGTTGAAGATCTAGCATCCTAGCTATCAAATGGAAGAATCATATATAAAGATCAAAAAAATTGAAAGAGCTCAAGAAAACTCTCGAAAAAAGTTTGTTCATGTGCTACATCTGGTTTTTAAGGATTATATTATAGTTTCATGTATTTTTAATTTTTTGATTTAATTATTCTTATAATATTTATTTAAAATAATATAAATCAATATTTTCAAATCAAGATTAAAATATTAATTTATATTAATTCAAATGAAGATTACAAAAACAATAATTAAGAAATTGAAAATAGGTGAAACTATGATAAGAATTGTTAAAAACCAAATGTAGCATTGGAACAAACTTTTTTCAAGCGTTCTTATATTTTTTGAGTTTTTCAATTTTTGTGTATGATTCTTATATTTGATAGAATGCTAGATTTTTAACATAACTTTAATCTTGCATAATTTGAGATCTTTAAGATTTGAATCGTAATAATATGATTTTTTTTTTGTTTCGATAATTATATTGTCGAAGTTACCGAAATTTTAGTGACTTTTGTGCTTTTTAAACGCATGTATAAAATAAATTTTTTTAATTTTAAACTGCTGAATATATGTTCAAAAGTAGTGAATGAGTTAAAAATGAAAGCATTTCTTGAAGATGAGTCATCTCATACAATATTCACGAAAAAATATATTAATTTTTATACCAAAGAGTTTAGTTTTCAAAGTAAATGGTCATGAATATATCCTAACCATTTCAAAAGAGTAACGCTACATATTTATCACAATATCAAGCGAGGAGACAATTTTTCATTGAATACACTTTTGTAGACTCGAGTGTACTTACCAATAATATTTTGATACATCATTTGTGATTTATCTCAAACTTGAGATAAATAGCATTTTTTTTTTCTTTTCAAAAAATTCAAACCCTCCCTTCACACTTTTCATGTGAAGACTATAAATTTAAAGGACCATTATTTTTTAAGCTCAACTGCAACTCTATCTATAACAACCGCTCCCATTCATTGACTACCTTCACGTTCTAGGCGGTTCATGTCTCTGTCTGATATTGATGATAATCAACTCAACCTTCCATATATTTATATATTTCTCAATGCATGATCATTTCAATACTGTACATGAAAGACCTCTTTTCCTTCTTCCTCCTAAAGAAATCAATGAGAAAAGCTACCGGCATTAATACATTTTGTAGCGGGAACGGTTCCACCTCGACCCTAAACCACCAGTACAAGACTGATAACAACAAAAATAAGACTAAAACTTTTCAAACCATTGAAAGTAATAGTAGTAGTAGTGGACTTACATTGGAGGAGATGATCCGGAAGTTAGATATAGAAGAAGAGAATGAAAGAAGAGAAAAGATGATAAACATGTACAACATGCAACCGGGGAGATTCTCATGTGTTAACAATTCAGATCATATCTTAATGTCTGCAAGGAATGCATTGAATCAATACCCTAGATTCTCTCTTGATGGCAAAGATGCCATGTATCGATCGAGCTTTCGAAACTCGGATCGAAACACAAGGCGAACAATGCAACTTCCTTCTACTTTGGGAGGGGAAAAGGTTGTTTGGTGTAAGCCAGGTGTGGTAGCTAAGTTGATGGGTTTAGAAGCTATGCCAATGCCAGTGAATTGTAGCAATTATAAGCAAAAGATTTTAAAGAGACACAACTTTAGGAGAAGAGCTCGTGAGCTTGCTGATATTGATGAGATTAAGATGAGATCAGGAGGACGAGAAGATTATTGCACTATGAAACCAGTTCCAGTACAACCTACTCGCTTTCTTTAATTTTCAAATATATCATATTAATTTGTTTCTATTTTTTTTTAAATTAATTTATATTTCACGCAATATTGCCGTTATGTACTAATGTAAAACAATTTTTTTTTTATATTAAATTACTAATTTAAAGCTTTTATTTTATTTTATTAACTTTATAAAAAAGGCTTAAAGCCTCATATCTATATTTCCGTTGCATTTTTTTTAAATTATTTTCAAATACGTACTATATATTAGTTTTTTTTTTTTTTTTTTATAAAATCGTAACTATGATTTTGTTATTATTTTATTCGCTCAACTGAACAATACAACAACACTTACCTTTTTAATTATGTAATAGGTTTAATTATTTTATTAGTCTCTAAACTTTAATTAAATTTATACGTAAATTCTTAAAATTTTAAATCATATAATGAAGTTCCCAAACTTTTAAAATTTGGATAAATTTTTAAATTTTACAATTGAATCCCCTCACTTTTAAAAATTTATACATAAGTCATAACTTGACTATTAAAATATATATTTGTGAATCAAAATTTTAAATTATGTTTTAAATTTTAAAAATTTAAAGATTAAATCGTATAATTTAAAAAATTTAAGGACCTATCATAAGTTTTAAAACTTTAAAACCTAAGTTTTTATTAAAATTTAGAGATTAATATGAATAATTCGTATTTACTTATAATTAAAGTGGAATACTTTTAAATTCTTTTGTGTTGCTTTTAATAATTTTTAATAATATTTTTAAATTATAGTGAAAACAAAAAACAAAAAATACAAAAGTAATTATTGTTAATTATTCTTCAAGCAATCAGTTATTTCTTCCAAATAATACTTAATAGTTTGCATCTTTAAATGTGTGTTAAATTAAGGTCACTAAAAACTTACATCATATTTGGATAACAATAATAGGAATGTGAGTGAGAAAGAAATTTATCAGACCTAAAAATAACATGCAAATGTACTGTCATATATCATTTTAAAATTAATTCAATTATGTCAAAAAAAAAAAAAATTACGTGCCCTTCAAATCAAGACATTTTTATATTTTTATCATTGATCTGGATGTTATAATTGAATAAAATGTGAAAGAACTCACAATCAAAGGAAAATCTAATTGTATATCCAATATAGTGATAGTGCAATACACACTACAAGAAAAATGGGTATCATGGACGACATTTTAAGATAAACAAAAAAAATTGTCACTAAAAGTAGCATCTTTAGGCACAAAAGTTTGTAACTCATCGTTAATATTGTTGAACAAAAGTTGGAGGAGTAAATATTAATAAGAACAAATTTTGAGACAAAATTTTCATCACATAACACTTATTTGGGACAAATATTTCATTTGTCTTTAAAAAATTGGTTGAAACTTCATTTCAAAAAATTGCCTCAAATCATTTTGTCCTTGAAAAACAAAAATTTGAAATGATATTTTACAATATGTGAAGAACATAAATTTTGTCTCTAAAAATATAAAATATTGGGATAAATATTTTGAAACATATCAAGGATAAAAATTTGTCTTTAAATGTTAAGGAATTTGGGATGAACTTTTGTAATTTTTTTTTTTTGGAATAATTACATTACTTATATACCCGTAACTAAAACTCGAATCTCAAACTTTCTACATGTCTAAACATGCATGCTATATGCCATTGAGCTAAAAGCTCGTTGGTAACTTTTGCAATGTGCTAGGAACAAAATTTTCATGTTAATTCACATTACCAATTATCTCCAAATGCAATGCTGAAGAATAATATGATTAAGTAGCACTATAGGCTACCGGCTTAAAGCATCCTAGCAACTTGGGTACATGTCTTGCACGTGAGAACAATAATTCATTACTAGAACTCACTCAAATTATGTATCCTCAGAACCTCAGCAACCAACCCTCCATTCCTCACTGTAAACTAAATCAAATATGATGTGATTAAACTAAAATAACATCTGAAAAAGCACGCTGGATGATGGAAAAGGAAAAGGTATTCATGCAATTCTATGCAAGACAGAATCAAGAATAATGCTGGATATGTGAAAAATCTCACAGCTAAAAGCTTCATTTAGTATTATTAAAAGGGAACAAGGAATTAAATGCAAACAATAAAGCTAAAAGAGAGCATAAATCTTGAACTACAACAACATATAAACTTGTTAATCTGCTTAAACAAACAGAATTGGATAACCTCGGCCAGTCTCAATTACCCTGGTCAATAAATTGAAGGGGATAATCCAATATGAACCTGATCATACTAGTATTAAAAAACTCAACCTGATCATATTAGACTAAGACTTTCAGATGAATGCATACTATTTGTTTTTCGTTTTCTTTTTAAATGCATTTTACATTTGAGAAATTTAAGTACTTCTTGAAATTTATTTAACTTGAACCAAACAGATATTGTATTAGAAATAATATTAGTTTAGGAATAAGGATATCAACCATTGTGCATTTTCAAAGATTTCCTTAAGCTATTACTTCATTAATTCTATAACAGAGCATTCATTTTTGTGAATTTTGCCAAAGGTTGAAAATACAACTATTCAAAAGTTCCCTTCTCTGATTAAAAAAAAGAAAGAAAGAAGAATTTGCTTCTTGAAAAATTTCCATACTTCAACTTATTTATCCTAAAATTCTGGTGTCAGAAGTTCTAACCTTAATTAGCAAATTTAATACAGTACTATGGTAGTTTCAGTTGTTTAGCTTTTGAGATTTCTCATAAGAAGTCCCCTTTTTAAGAAATTTGAATTTGATTTAAATTTTTGAAAGGCCATTAGACAAATGATTGAAATATTCAAGTTTTTTTTTTCCTGTTGATCATGCGTTTCATAGATTTATGTGTTGATATATGAGTATATTCCACGTGTACTAGTTAGTTAGTTAGTTATAGTAATAGACTCTATAAATGGTTGTAATCATGCTAGAGTGATGTTATTCAATAACACTTTCTGTTGAATCATAACTGAAAGAGTTCTGTTACTTCTCTATTCTTTCTACTTCTCTGTATGGTATTAGCGCCTCTCAATTGAGGGCTTGTGGCTATGGAAGCTAGGGCTTCTTTCAAGGATGTATTGTCCGCTCCTCAAACTGCACCAGTAAGAGTCTTTGCTGCATCTATTGATTCTCAAACAATTAGAAGTTCACCAGAGGTGTGTGAACCACGCGTAACAAATACAGCCGATGGATTGTCAGTTCTTGAAATGCTTCCTCAAGGCTTTACTGCAATTCCACCAAACAACATTGCGTTGTCAGTTTGTCTTGATGATCATAACTACTTAATTTGGCGTGAGCAGTTGATGACAGTAATCATGGCTCACCGATTGGAGGGTTTTGTTAATGGAAGTCTTCCTCCACCAACTCCTTTTCTTGATCAAGAAAAGCAGGTTTCAAATCCTCTCTTTTCTGTTTGGATTCAATATGATTCTCTTATTAAAAGTTGGATATATGGATCAGTCACTCAAGGTATGAATGCCATTCTTTTGGGGCATATCTCAGTAAGAAGTCAATGGTTGGCGTTAGAAGAACGCTTTACAAACACAACTCAATCAAGAGTCATGGAGTTGCGTGGGAAACTTCAAAACTTGAAGAAAGAAAATCTATCAGTAGCTGAGTATTTGTTACGAGCCAAAACCATTTCAGATCATCTTACTGCAACCGGTGAAATTGTTCCAGAGAAAGAACTTGTGCTTTACATTCTCAATGGACTTGGACCAAGGTATCTTTCTTTTGTTACTACGTTTAATATGACTCAATTGAGACCATCAATGGGAGTTTTGCACAATCAGTTAGAAATTTATGAAAGAATGTTAATAGCTTCTGATGGACTTGATCACGATATGGTTATGCAAGCTAATGCTGCTCATTTTCAAAAGCCTAATGGTTCTCAGTTCAATGGAAATAAGCATGTCTCTAATTCTACTTTGTTAGGAGGTAATAAGCAACAATCGTGGAATTTTCACATGTTCTTGAAACAACAAAGTCAATTTGGATCCAACAAGAACTCTAGTAGTAATAAGAACTTCAAGAAAGGGTTCTCTAATAGGCCAGTTTGTCAGATTTGTGATAAGGTAGGACATGTTGCTGCATCTTGCTTTGTACTTCGTGATGTTCTTCAAGGTAGAAGTAATTAAAGATTGTCTCCTTTTGCTATGAATGCTATGGCAAGTGCTAGTGTTTCTGATTCAACAACTTCGAAGACTTGGTTGTTAGACTTTGGTGCTAGTCATCATTTAACATCTACTGTAACTCAAGTACCAAACAAAACGCCTTATAGTGGCTTTGAAGGTATTACTGCTGGCAATGGATCTTAACTTCCTATTACCTCTATTGGTTCTGGTGTTTTACATGCACATGAGCAATATTTTCTTTCCATAAGTACACTCTTACATACTCCTTTTGCTGCTTCAAATCTTCTTTCTGTACAAAATCTTTGTGCTAATAACAACGTTGTTATTGAGTTCCATTCTGATATGTTTTATGTCAAGGATGCTATTGCCAATAAGACTATTTTGTAGGGCAAGAGTGAAAATGGTCTTTACAAGGTTCTAGGGGCTGTGCTACCACAATCACCAGAGTCCACAGCATCTCCTTTCAATGCCTTTTCAACTGTATCTTCTTCAAAAATGTCCAAGTGTTCGAGAGAGTATGAGCAATGGCATCAAAAACTTGGACATCCATCTTTTCATACTACTATCAAGGTTATGAAGCAATATGGTTTGTCTGTTTCCTCTGTTACTAAAGATAGTGTATTTTGTAGTACTTGTCAAATTGCCAAGTCACATCGATTGCCATTTGTGTCTAAACATGTTAGAAGTGCTAAACTTTTTGACTTGTTGTATCTAGACCTATGGACTTCTCCCTTGCTATCATTCAATAATGACAAATATTTTCTTTCTGTTGTTGATGATCACAGTAGATTTGTGTGCCTCTTTCCATTAGCAACTAAGGATAAAACTACTGATGTATTTTTGTGTTTTAAACGTATGATTGAAAAATAATTTTCTGTTTCTATCAAGAGTGTTCAAACTGATGGGGGTGCTGAGTTCAAACCATTAGTTCGTGTTCTTGAGTTGGATGGTGTTGTTCACAGAAGTACTTGTCCACACACGTCTGCTCAAAATGGGATTGTTAAGTGTAGGCATAGGAGGATAGTTGAGAAAGGATTGGCATTGCTGTATCAATCTCAGGTTCCTTTACAATTTTGGGTTTATGCATTTAGAACAGCTGTGTTTCTCATGAATAGGTTGCCATCAAAAGTATTGCATGATAAGTCACCCTATGAAGTGTTGTACTCGAAGCCATTTGATATGTCTTTTTTGAAGGCCTTTGGATGTCAGTGCTTTCCTTGTTTAAGGGATTATAATAAGACAAAACTTGAACCATGGTCTACTAAATGTATTTTTTTGGGTTATGCTTCCAAACAAAGAGGTTTTCTTTGCTTTGATATGGCCATTTCCAAATTTTATAGCAGCAGGCATGTTATATTTCATGAGCTCGTGTTTCCTTGTGTTTTGTCTTCTATTGATCATTCTTGTGTTGTTAATGATACTCCACCCGTGACTCTCAATGTCCCATCTTGGCTCTCTCTTTCTAGTTCTAAGCAGCCTATCTTGTCACCATCTCACTTAGTTTCCACTTCTACTTTACCCACTTTTATCCCCTCAAGTACGACTGTCTTGGTTTCTCCTATTAGGTCTGCACATTCTGAACAGCCTAGTACTACTTCTGGTTCTATTCTCCCTAGTAGTTTACCAGTTGACTTGTCGCCATCTTGTCCTTCTTCTGCATCTCCTATTCCTATTTGCTCTTTACTTGTTCCAGTTAGTTCTGTGCCTAGTTCTCATTCTGACCAATCTTCCCAACGTTCTTCTGCTTCATTAAATGCTATCCCACCAATTCATATTTCACCCTCTCCTTCAAATGATATTTCATTGGTGGTTGATTTACCAACTATTCCAACTGAGTTCCCTTTATTACCTCCACCTGCTCCCTCAAATGCTCATTCAATGGTTACACGGTCCGAGGCTGGTGTGAGTAAACCTTGTGTGTTTGCATGTATAGTTCATGGTGTGCCTGTTCTTCTTGAGCCTAAGTCTTACAAGGCTGCTTTGAAAGTTCCTGAATGGAGAAATGCTATGCAATGTGAGCTTGATGCTTTGTCTCTTAATGGAACTTGGGATTTGGTGAAGTTACCAGAAGGTAAACTTGCTATAGGTTGCAAATGGGTTTTTAAAGTGAAGCTTCATGCTAATCGTACTTTGTACAAATATAAGGCTAGGCTTGTTGCCAAAGGATTTTTTCAGGTTGAGGGGGTTGATTTCTTTGAAACTTTTTCTCCAGTGATTAAACAAACTACAGTACGGGTCATCCTTAGAATTGCCTTATTTAAGGGTTGGCAAATTCGTCAAATTGATATTAATAATGCCTTTCTAAATGGAGAGCTTGGTGAAGATGTCTATATGGTTCAGCCTCCAGGTTTTGAACAAGGAGATGGCTTGGTATGTCGTCTTAAGAAAGCCTTGTATGGGCTTAAGCAAGCTCCAAGGGCGTGGTTCTCTAAGCTTAGTGGCTGCTTGCTTGACATGGGCTTTCAAGCTACCAAATCAGACACTTCTTTATTTGTCATGGATACACCTCTCTATTTGGTTGTATTGGTGTATGTGGATGATATACTTGTCACTGGGAGTTCTTCTCTTGCAATTCAGAACCTTATTACTCAACTTCATAATACTTTTTCTTTAAAAGACTTGGGTGCCTTGAATTATTTCTTGGGGATTTAGGTGATTATTCAGCAAGATCTAATTAACCTCAATCAGCAGAAGTATGTGAATGAGTTGTTGGATAGGTGTGGTATGTTAGATTCTAAGTCCTGTGATACTCCTATGACTACTAGCAAGGGTCTTAGTAAGTATGATGGTAAACCACTTGAGGATGCTTCTGAGTATAGGAGTGTTGTTGGGGGTCTTCAATACTGTACAATTACCCGTCCTGATATTGCTTTTAGTGTTAACAAGATGTGTAAGTTTATGGCTCAGCCCATTGATGCTCATTGGCTTGCTGTTAAACGGATGCTTAAGTATCTTCATGGCACTTCATCTCATGGTCTCACATTTTTCAAGCCTTCTTCCCTCTTAGTAACAGCATATTGTGATGTTGATTGGGCTTCGTGTTGTGATGATCGTCGTTCCACAAGTGCTTATTGTATTTTCTTTGGTGGTAATTTGGTCTCTTAAAGCACTTCTAAGCAGAAGGTGGTGTCTCGCTCTAATATTGAATTAGAATATCGAGCCATGGCTAATGCAACTGCTGAGTTAAAATGGCTTATGTCACTGTTTACTGAATTACACTTGCCTGTTTCAGTTCCACCTACTTTTTTGTGTGATAATCAAATAGCCCAAAGCCTTGCTCGTAATCCGATTCTTCATTCTCGTACTAAACATATTGAAATTGATCAACACTTTGTACGTGATCATATTCTGGCCAATCAGCTTTGACTTCAGTATGTTCCTTCGTCTCAACAACTTGCTAATTTACTTACAAAACCTCTGTCCACTGATCAATTTCATTTTTTCAAGCCCAAACAGTTGGTTCTTCCAAAACCATCAGTTTGTAGGGGGCTGTTGATATATGAGTATATTCCACGTGTACCAGAATTAGTTAGTTAGTTAGTTATAGTAATAGACTCTATAAATAATTGTAATCATGCTAGAGTGATGTTATTCAATAACACTTTCTGTTGAATCATAACTGAAAGAGTTTCTGTTACTTCTCTATTCTTTCTACTTCTCTGTACTATGAAAGGAAATATTGGTCCAATAATAACCAATGACATACCTGCACATTCTTCCCGTTCCAACTGAAAGACGAGCAATAAGCTACTAAGAAATCATAAACCAAACCAGAGGAGCAAAACGTACAAGTGAAAGATTATTAACACACTGCTTTGCTTCAAGTTTCAGATCGACTTAGAACAAGCATAATTACTTTTTATACTCATATCTAATAAGAAACAATGAACTATAAGAAAGGTAAAAAAGATTAAGTAAACTATGGCTAAAATAGCAAAAAGCTAGACTTGCCGAACAGACACTTATGTATACTACATTAAAGTTTAAACTGTACAATAAAAAAGCTAAAGATTCCCTAAAAAATTACCTTTAGACAACAATTAGAGGATCCAATCCAGAGAGCTATAAGCTGAAGAACAGTAGAGATATACTAGCTATGGCTTGCTTAGTAATAAAGGACCTACAATATATTATTAATATTGAAAAGTTTTGAAAATTTGAATTAAATATGGCTTATTTTTTGTGACATTAAAATTAATATTTATTTAATATACTATAATTTTTTTTTGGGAGCCCTATATAAGATTTAATACTCAACATTAAGCAAAAATTACATACTAGGATGATCATACATTAAGCAATTTAAAAAAAAATAAATAAGTTAACACATCTTATATATGAAAAATATGCCAAAGTTGGTATATCTTACTACATATATGAAAAGTATGCCAAAGTTGGTATATCATTTAGAAAGATCGCAAGAAACAAATCTTAAAATTAAATTGACAAATTATAATATATGCATAATATATTTTAACATAACTCTAATAGAGACTTTAACTATATGTTATAGTCTTCTTGAACAAAGACTATTATGTAAATATACATGTAAAGACTATTATGTAAATATACATTTCTTACTTAAAGTATATATGTTAATAAAATAAAAATTATCACAAGGCAAATTATGTAGACTTTTGTATGCTAACTAGAATCAAAAAATGAAAAATTAATTTTCAACATAAGATAATAAATAATGGTGCAAAATCATAAGTTTGCACTATAATGTTTTTATAAAAGCCAAAAGATACATGGAGCAAACATAATGCAGAGAATTAATATGAATCATGAAACTTACTACATGAACTTCAACTCCCTTTTGAATTGATCATATATGCACATTTCCAAATTTTGTTTCCAAAGACTTGTCCAAATTGATGAAGGCATTTTTCACAACAATGTCATCCTAAATATAACATTATATAAATTAAATTGGAAAACATAAATAATGAATATCTTAACTCAAAGCTAGTAAAAATTTATTTTTATTACCTTTATAACAACTAAAAAAATGACTTACCATTAACTAGATAGATCAATATCATCATGCTCCTCTTCAGAAGCATAATATTCCTTTAACATCCCATCCATATCAGAGTTATAACTATCACTGAATTCGCCACTCTCCTCACTTGCACTTGATTCAAATGTCTCATTAACATTCACATCATTTATAAAGTCGTCAATATTGCATTGCAATCTTATTGTATTATATGATTCGCTCAAGTTGACTTCTTCTCCTTCCGCATTTAATCGACTAATAGAGATATGATCATGATCATTATCATCCACACCAAAATAAACATTATTAGATTGAACTTCCTGAAACGGCTCAGAAATGTTATCACAATTATTTTCTGTATTTTGTTCAGCTTCTATAACATCCCACAAATGTCTATGATTGATTGTTTGAACGACTTTCCAATTTGCTCCATGTTTTGTGTCAAGAATATAAAAAACTTGTTTTGCTTGAGATGCTAATATGTACGAATCCTATTTATACCAATACCGACTTATATCAATACACGTGAAGCCAAAGTTAGTCAACGATCTTTTTCTCATTGGATTGTTGTCAAACCATTTGCATTTAAACAACCAAACCTTCTAACCACCCAAATAATCTAATCGAACAATATCTTCCAATATTCCATAAAATTCTATATCTTGCCCTACATGATTACCATGTGTCATGACTTCACTATTCTGTGAAGTAAGAGAGCTCCCTCTAACAATACTATGAAATCTTACTCCATTTACAACACATCTCGTGTAAATGTGTGGGTCACATCCAAGACCATCTACTAAGGACTTCAGCTCATCACTGTAAAATCTGTCTTCAAGAAATGCTTTCACGCAAACACAATATTTTCATAAACATTCAGATCTAAGTACCAACAAGAAGATATAATATCAAGAACACCAGATTTAAGTGGTTCGCCCCTAAAAACTACACGGCCTAATCCACTGGAAAGGGTAAGTATCCACTAATTAAAACAATGTTTTTACAGAGAACAAACAATGAAAACATGTACAGAACCAGACTCTAAATACAATGCTTCCAAATCCTCACAAAGAACATGAACAATATTTACACAGGAAGAGAGGAGAAGAAGAGATGAAGAGACTCGAAGAAGAATTAACAAATGAACGAGTTAGCGGCTAAAAACCCTAGCAAGGGTATAAATATATTGCTGGTGGAATAACGATAATGCCTTTCAGCCCAACACGCAAATTGTCCAGCTCGAGCCTGAAAAAAATGTGTATAAAACAAGCCCAAACACAATTAGCAGCCCAAGAGTCCAATATACAATTAATAATAAATCATATATCACATACATTAACACCAATATATTTAATTCTATCTTACTACATAATTTCATACATTATATGTCAAATATATGCATCAATAGAATACAACATAGTGACACATCCTAACAATCACATATATTGGGTTCAGTACAGACGTTATTGGTAAAACACATTTTTAATAATAAAAAATAAATAAAAATTAAAAGATCAATTCACAAGAAGTAGGCATTATATTAGTGAAATCATTTGTCAATAAGAAGGAATAGAAATGTACTCGTTGCTTAAACCAATTTGAAAAGTTATCTTATTGTCATCTCTCCAATTCAACATCGCTCATTCCAATTGGTGCACTAGCTGCATGTTCTTTGCATTTTGGAATAATCACCATAATAATTGATAATGAAAAAGCAATGAAAAATATAAGAATTCATTAATTATTAAATTATTGATTACTTACTCCAAATACAACTCAAGTTCAATGCAATTGCTGATAACATACTAATGAGCTATATTGATTTCTTTCTTAGACAATCTAAATCTTTGATGATCTTCTAAGTTAGGAATTGGCATGGAAAATACACACAAAGAACCTCGTAGTACTGTATCAGCATCAACATCGTAGTTGAGTTCTTGTCTATTGAAAATTGTTTCTTTTCCTGAAAAGTACATTGAACAAAATGTCAATGCTTCATTAGCCACATATCCTTCTGCTATACACCCTTCTGGCTTTGCATTGTTGTGGACATAATTCTTCAATTTGCCTAAGTACCGCTCAATAGGGTACATCCACCTTGAAGCAACCGGACCACCTAGCAACACTTTAAGAGGCAAACGGACCACCTAGCAACGCTTTAAGAGGCAAACGAACACAAAGATGGACCATAGCGTCAAAGAAAGCTGGGGGAAATATTTTCTCCATTTTGCACAATACCAACACAATTCCTTTCTCAATTTCCTCCAAATCATCTACAACCAAAGTACGTGCACACAACATTTTAAAAAAGCTACCCAACTCAATTACAACTTTTGAAATGTTATCTGGCATGAACCCCCTAATCCCAGTAGATAATAACCTTTGGATCATCACATGACAATCGTGACTCTTTAGTCCAGATATTCGACCACTTTCATCATCAGCACACCTTGATATATTTGAAGCATACCCATCAGGAAATTTAATTGATTTTAAGAACTTACAAAATGTCTTAGCTTCATCCTTGGATAGCGTATATGATGCTGCGGGTTTGATAATCCTACTGTCTTTTTCTTGTATCCACAAATCTTTTCTTATATTCCACTGTTGAAGGTCTGGTAAAGCATTTATTATATCCTTTGTTTTTTTTTTCAAGTTTAGTAGAGTTCCCAATAAATTATCACAAACATTTTTTTCTATATACATAACATCTAAATTGTGCTACAATTTTAATTTAGCCCAATAATCCAATTCAAACATAATACTCTTCTTCCAATTTGATTTAACTAACTTTCTTTTACGCTTTCTCATTTGTTGAGCTCTCTTCTTTCCAAATGGTTCATAATCAATATCATTAATTTCAACAAGTATATCCTCTCCAGACTTTACCAAAGGCAGATTTCTAGTATCTGTGTCACTATTGAAAAGTTTGCTTCTACGCCACTTATGTCCCTTTGGTAGAAAACGTCTATGTCCAAAACAAGATATTTTGTTAATCACTCCCAAAGATGTGTTGTCATCTAAACATGTTGGAGATGCCTTATAGCCTTTAGTGCTCCACCCAGATATTGCTGCATATGCTAGAAAGTCATTGATAGTCCACATTAAGGATGCATGCAATTTGAATGATTCTTGTTTGAATGAATCATAAGAATCAACTCCGTCAACCCAAAATCCTTTCAACTCTTCTGTTAAAGGCCTCAAGTATACATCAATATCTTGACCAAGAGATTTTGGCCTAGGTATGAGTGTGGATAAGATAATATTTGGTTGCTTCGCATTCCATGGTGAAAAATTGTAACATACAAGAACCACTGGCCATATACTGTAGCTAGTACTCATGTTACCAAAAGGGTTGAAACCATCGGTTGCTAGGCCTGGTCGAACATTTCGTGAATCTACTGCAAATGCAGGATACAATTTGTCACACGATTTCCAAGCTTCTCCATCAGCTGGATGTCTTAGCACCCCCTCCTCTGCTAATCTTACTTCTTTATGCCATCTCATTTCCTTTGTTGTGTGTCATGAAAGAAACAATCGTTATAATCTTGGTTTTAGTGGGAAATAATGCATAACCTTCTTTAGAACTTTGGACTTGATACGACTGTTCTCCTTGAACCTTGTCTCATAACATAGAGGATATTGATTTAAGTCTTTATGCTCTTTCCAATATAAAATGCAATCATTTGGGCATGCATGAATATTTTCATACCCTAATCCAAGCCCACCTAATAACCTCTTTGACTCGTAATGAGATGAAAGAATTTTAGACCCCTCAGGCATTGCATCCTTAAGCAATTTGAGCAACATATCAAATAACTTATTGCTCCAATTATTTAGAACTTTAATGTGCAACAACTGTACAATGAAGCTAAGTTGTGTGTACTTATTGCAACCTGGATAGAGTTCTTGCTTTGCAGCTAGCATAGTCTCTATAAAGTGTCCATTCATATGATAATTATTGAAGACCTCATCATTGGGTTCTGTATCAAGATCTGCATAGCCCAAATCCTCCAAAACTTCACACATATCATCCGTTACTTGTTGAACACTATTTTCATCATTTTGAAGTTTTACATTCCTTGTTTCTCCCACATGTCAAACAGAGGGTTCTCCGTGTAAAACTCAATTTGTATAATTTTTATGAAAACCAAAATTCACCAAATCTTCTTTAATTCTTTGCTTAGGCCATTTCTTTCGTAATCAACATCGTGTACATGGAAAAATAATATCTGTTTCACCCTCTTTCATGCTATTCTTTGCAAAATTGATAAATTCCAACACTCTATTTTGAAAATTTGGGCGTGTTCTCTCCCTATCATATATTCAACTTTTATCCATCTTAATGAGTCCCTATAGCATGAATGATTTTAGTGATAGTCAACTATTTGATATAAGGATATTTCAATAGTTTCTATTAATGATAAAAAAAATATCAAGGATAAAAATAATTTAAAATTTGATACTTGCATAAGCTGACAGAAACCGAGGAAGTAAAATTGGATATATTTAGGCTGTGTATTCGATTTTTTTTGCCTATTTTTCATTCTTGCAACTTTGTCGACTTGAAGAAAATACAAAAAGAAACAACCTACTCATATCCCCTACCATACGCAACTTTTTTTTTTTTTTTTTTTTTTCTCTTTTTGCAATATTGTTCCTAAAAAATTTTAGCCCAATATAGAATAAAAAGGTGCTATTTCAGAAAGAAAAAATATTAGTATTAAAAAAAAGAAAAAGAAAAGTATAAACCTTGGTCTGATTCAACACAATGAACTATAAAGCTTTCCTTGGCCCCTTTCCTGTAAGAATTGATGCCATGACAATTCGAACCTAACAAAGATGATAAAAATTAGATTGATCCCCTCACAACAAAATCACCTCTCACTCCTCATGGAAACAAATCTTTCTTTCCTTTTTTGTTTAAATTTAAAAGAGAAAGGGCTTGGCTAATAAGAATTGTAAAATAAAAATTAGATACATGAGTATAAACCACAAGGAGAAAGGCTATTGATAGATTAAATTTTACCTAGTATTTGATGAACTTGGGTAGAATCAGTAAGAGAACTAGAGCGGTAGTTCTGGGTTGGACGGGGAGACGATCGATAACTCGTTGTTTCTCCAGGAATTTTTTGGATCTTCCTTCAGCCCTCTGGTGTATTTAGTAAAGCTGAAATAATAATATTACTAAATGGAGTAAAGATTAAAGACATTAGAAAAAGGTGTTAAAAGGATTTGTTTTTTTTTTTTTTAAATGGGAAAATAAAAGTAGTAACGACATGTTTAATTAGTTAAATATAGTCAAATTTTATTATAATTTATTTGTACCATTTTTTTTTTTACAAACAAATACTATAATATAGTTAAAAAAAATTATTATAAATATTTTAATAAAATAATTTGTTTAAAATATTTTTTTATTATAAACTTTATTTAAATTAATTATTGATTCATTTTTATATTTTTATGACATTTTAAAAATAAAAAAAAATATTGTTTTAAATTTAAAAAAAAAAAAAGTTTGGACACAAAATTTTATTATTAAAAATTAAGATATATTAAACTAAGTGTCCAATAAGGTTTACATACACACCTTCTAGTCGTATAATATTTCTACATAATCGTATTATTTTTAAATTATATGATACAATCTGATTTTACAGTCAAATGCATATTTAAAGTTATTGTAACAATAGGAAATGAGCTTCTTCTTTTTCCGGTTGTTCTCTGATGTTGAATTTTCTAAAAAATGGCTTGTTTATCTATTATATGATAGGATCGTTTTATTAAATAAAAATTTAAAAATTAAAAGTATAGACATTTATCTAACAAGATTATTCTATTTCGATCAGTAAATGACTCATTAAACTTGGAGATAACATATTTGAGATAACAGAATTAGTTTTGACATTTTTCAATTACCATAAACCATCAGCCTATTTGAAGTTCAATAAATTGGCATTATGAATTGTTAGATGCGGTCAAATAGCACCTTTAAATCACGTGTGCACAGATTGAGTTATAGCTAATTTAAACATGTAGTACTTGCAAAAAATTTAAACCGTATTGTGTTGATTCAATAGGAGCACACCTAAGTTGTCCACATACACATTGATATCATGAAAATAACCTTATCAAGAATATGAACCATAAAACTCACCATTCACTGTTATATAAACCATGAAAGACCTCATTAGAAACTCACAAAATGAAACCACAAACTTTTCTTGATAAAGTAATAAATAAGTTATGAAGCAGATAACATCCAAAGAGTACTACTTTAGACAAATGATGTATAATATTTAAATTTACATCCATTAATAACCAAGGTTTGTTTCAAATACAATTCTTCATGAGCATAACCATGTAGGTTCTACACATGCAGGCATAGCAATTCATCGAAACAAAACACAAATTTACTAGTTCTATATACACTACTAAATCAAAAGGAGCGCACTATGCCATAATGATTAGGTTAGGATATAGCTAAGATAAACTTAAGGCTGCATGTCTAATTCTTCTCAAGAGTACGAGGGATATTGGTAGTTGAGGATGATGGATGATAGCCAAGTGGAAAGCCATTATCATCTAAACACATCGAAGCAAAAAATGAAGCGAACTGAGATGCCATACATGGGCTAGAAATGGACTGCATATAAGTCATCATCATGGACCAACGTTTAGCTTCAATTTCTTTCCTTGCCTTATCATCTTCTTGCCTTTCTTGCTCGGCCTGATCTCTTTCCTTAATCTTGTATTCTTGCAATTCTAATCGTTTCTCAAGGTCATCAGCATGTTTCTGAAGTTGTTCTCTCTGGCAAATTTCATTCTCTAAGTCCTCAATAAGGTGGACCTTCAGGAAAAGATGTTGGGTCAGTTGATGATGACCCCCACAATCCATAGTCATTCCAATAACTATTTTCTTTTCGAAAATGTTTGGCAAACAATGAAGCCTTAGATATCCCTAAGGGGTTGGCATCCTCTCCCAAGAACTCACTATTCACTTTTTCCTGAAAGCAAGTTAAATAACAATAAAAGAATGTCGATGTTTAATAACA
This sequence comes from Elaeagnus macrophylla, assembly GCA_029378325.1. Classification (NCBI taxonomy): domain Eukaryota; kingdom Viridiplantae; phylum Streptophyta; class Magnoliopsida; order Rosales; family Elaeagnaceae; genus Elaeagnus; species Elaeagnus macrophylla. The sequence continues at coordinate 39,337,091 of CM055641.1, forward strand.
GATTTTTCATAAAGTGAAAAATTAGTTAAACTCTTACCAAAACTTCTCTACTAGCATTTGAGGAGTACAAACTTTCCCACATTGCTCTTTTATCATTAGCAAGACCCTTTTTTTCTTGATTCAATAGTTAATAAATAATTAGAAGAATATGAAATTTATTAGTTTTTTTTTTTAAGTAATCTCAAAATTTATTTTAGAGCCAAATAAAATGTTGAAAATTATAATTTCCACCATACAAAATCATGTGCATGTTGTGCATATGACTTAGAGCCTATTGTGTGCTTGTGCTTAAGCATTTTGCGGTTCTCAGTATTTGTAGCTGACCTCTTCTGTGATAATTAGCAAGCATGTGAGTCATATATAAACTTATAGTTAAGTCCTTCATATAGAAGAAGACATTTTATTGACTAAAAAATTGACAACATGCCTTGAAGGTGGTATTAGTTGCAAAGTAATCACAAATTTTCACCTAGGCCTAATCAGTGAGGTGATCAACGTCATCTTTCTTAGATGGTCGATACCTATTGGCTTTCTTATACTCCATGGGCTTATCAACCATGCTTTTATAATATGTACTCAAATTTCCCACATATCTTCTAAATATGTTAGACATATTATTCTCCACCACTTCTTCAGTGTCCTTATCAGACCAGTTGATGTCATAGCCACCCTTAAAAACATCAAGGTTATATGATTAAGTTAAGCAAACAAGTTGATATGATAAAAAAAGGCAAAATTGTAGTATAGACAATTCCAAAAACTTACATTTATGAGATCCATGCACTTTTCTTTATCTTCCTTTTCAACTTTTGACCACACACCCTTAATCAACATTGCATTATTAGAGTGAACAATGCACCCTAAATCTCTTGCATAGTTTATTGCCTCATTCCATCTTAAACCAAATATTTTTTTGACTATTGGCAACTTTTTGTTTGCTAAACCCATCCCCCTATTGCGACAACGAACTTCTCTCTCCACTACAATATATTGGTAAGAATTTGAGAGGCAAGTTATTCTTACTATCAATACATGAAGTATAATAAATATTTAAAGAATAATATATTTTTGTTACAATATGACATTTATATTTAAAATATACAAGCGGGCTCATCAGACACTGATGAGCCATTTGCTACATCAGTCACATTTGTGGTGACCTCTGGTATAGTAGCATATCCGGCTACAGGGCAGTTTGTGGAAACATTTTGTAGAAAAGAAGAATGTGATATTTGGTTCTAAATATTTCACTCAATTGTTTTACTTTGCACAGATTACATGAATTTATAATAGAAATGAAACGACAGAAACGGATAATAGGTAAATACAATGATTTCTACCATATTGGGAATGATCTCTACCATATTGACATTTTATTTACTTTCCTATTTCAAAATGAATCTCAACACTTTCCCTCAAGTTGGTGCATACATGTCCCACATGCCCAATTTGTCTAAAAACTTTAAGAACACTCGATTTGAGACTGCTTTGGTGAGAATGTCAACTAACTGATCTTCTGAACGAATCTTTGGTAATTCCACAATTTTTCCATCCAACTTTTCCTTGATAAAAAATCTGTCTACCTCGACGTGCTTTGTACGGTCATGTTGAACTGGATTATCTGCAATATCACATGCTGCTTTATTGTCACAAAATATTTGGACAGGTTGTTCAGAAGGCAAACTCAAATCTTGTAATAGAAGTCTTAGCCATAGTGTCTCACAAAGTATATTTGCTAAACCTCTAAATTCAGCTTCTGCACTTGAGTGAGCTACAACATTTTGTTTCTTGCTTCTGCATGTCACAAGATTACCTCCTACAAAGGTGAAGTAGCCAGAAGTAGATCGCCTGTCACCCTTATCACCAGCCCAATCAGCATCAGTATATGCTTCTATACTTTGATAGTTTGTATTTTTGGTGAATAATACTCCTTTTCTAGGAGCAGACTTTAAATATCTCAAGATGCGAGTAACTGCATTCATATGTTGTTCTCCAAGATTATGCATAAATTGGCTGACAATACTTAAAGCATAAGCCAAATCTGGTCTAGTATGAGATAAGTACATCAACCTCCCAACAAGTCTTTGGTATCTTTCTTTGTTAACTGGTACCTAGTTAGATTCAACACACAATTTTAGACCTTCTTCTACTGGTGTATCAACTGGTTGATATGCTGACATACCAATCTCTTGTAATAGATCCAAGGCATATTTTCTTTGAGATAAAAAGATTTCATCCTTTGATCGAGAAACCTCGATCCCAAGAAAATACTTTAAGAACCCAACGTCTTTCTTTTCAAATTCTTTAGACAAATAACTTTGAAGAGCTTTTCTTTTTTCAGGATCATTTTCTGTTACGATTATATCATCTACATATACAATAAATATAGTGATCTTACCATGCTGTTTCTTTAGGAATAAAGTATGGTCTGAATTGCTCTACTGATAGTCAAATTCTTTCATAAGCTTTGTGAACCTGCCAAACCATGCTCTTGGAGATTGCTTTAATCCATACAGTGATTTATTTAATCTGCACACTTTTCCATTATGAATTTCTGACATCATACTTCCTGGTGGGAGATCCATGTAGACTTCTTTAGATAAATCTCCATGTAGAAAAGCATTCTTTACGTCGAACTGATTTAATGGCCAATCCAGATTTGCAGCTAGGTATAATATGACTCGAACTGTGTTCATTTTTGCTACAGGTGCAAAAGTCTCTGTATAGTTAATCCCATATGTTTGAGTGTATCCTTTTGCCACCAATCTTGCTTTATAATGTTCAATTGTACCATCTACTTGATACTTCACTGTAAAAATTCATCGACATCCAACAACTTTCTTTGTTGGTTGGCAATCAACAAGTTCCTAAGTCTTGTTCATTTGTAAGAATCTTAGCTCTTCATTCATAGTAGCTTTCCACTTTGGGTCAGCTAAAGTTTCCTGCACACTGTTAGGAATAGATACAACAGATAATTGATTCACAAATGACATGTTTGATTTTGTCAAACGATGGTTAGACACATAGTGACTCATGGGATATTTTACTTTACTAGAAAGTTCGGGTTCATATGTGGGTTTAGGAATACCTCTTGTGTTACGTTGTGGTAACTGTCTTCTGTTTAGCCCAAGAACAACTTCAGTAAACGATTGGTGTGATATATCAACAAGAGATGGATCCATACTATCCAATGGCTCAATTTCAGGCTGAGAAGTACTCAGTTCGTCAATGGGATGTTCATCACTTATTTCTTCAATTATTTAGTTCTCATTGACATTTTGATCTAATGTTGTTCCACTTGAATCTAATTCATATATTGCTTGGTTCGGTTCGGTTCGGTTGGTGAGTCATCAATAGTGTAATCCAATGCTATGTCACTTACATCTAACTTACTCACATCTTGGTTTTCACTTCCATCATAATCGAGAGTTTGAATTTCCTTCTGGTACTCCCCCTGAAGTTCAGCTTCAGAAAAGTACATTGTATCTTCATGAAAGACAACGTCCATTGTGACAAACAATTTCCGAGATGGGGGATGGTAACATCAATATCCTTTTTGATGACTAGCATATCCAACAAAAATGCATCGCAATGCTTGAGGAGGTAGTTTTGTGCTTTGATGTTTGTGGAGGTGTACAAACACCACGCAACCAAAGACACAAGGGGGTAAATTTGAGACAGTTGGGGCAACAACTACATCTGTTAGGGTTTGGATTGGTGTTTTGAAATTGATGGTACTGGAGGGGACCCTATTAATTAAATAGGTTGCAGAAGTGAGTGCTTCACCCCAATAAGATAAGGGCATATGGGCTTCAATTAATAAAGCTCAGACCATGGCCAACATGTGTCTATTCTTGCACTCTGCCACCCCTTTTTGTTGCGGTGTGTAAGAGCAAGTTGTGTGATGAATCATTCCTTGTGTCTCCAAAAATTGTTGAAGCTCAATACTCTAGTATTCTCCACCATTGTCACTCCGAAGAACTTGAATCTTTGCACGATATTGAGTTTCAATCATTTTATGGAACTTTTGAAATAACGAATTCACTTCACTCTTAGATTTCATCAAGCATAGCCATGTCATCCTTGTACAATCATCAATAAATGTTACAAACCTCCGTGCCCCACTCAAAGTAGTAACTTTAGATGGACCCCAAACATCAGAGTGAATAGTCATGAAAGGTAGTGGACTTTTGTTCAATCGTAATGAAAATGAAGCACGATGACTTCGTGCTAGTTCACAAACATCGCAGTGGAAGCTCGAAACATCAGCTGCTAAAAATAAACTAGGGAATAACCTTTTTAGATAACCAAAGGAAGCATGTCCAAAACGGCGATGCCACAACCATATTTCTTTTCTCTTTTTTTCTTCAGAACTAACAACTGCCAATGCTTGTTGTGAGCTTTCAATACTTGTTGAGTCCAAATTTAAGTAATACAACTGCCCCCGTCGAGTACCACAGTCAATCGTTTTTCTGGTGTTGATGTCCTTAAATACACAATAATCAGGCCAAAAAATTACAACACAAGATAAGGCAGTGGTTATTTGAGAAACAGATAATAGGTTATAATCTAAAGATGGAACAACTAAAACAGACTCTAATTTTAATGTATCAGTCAGAGTTAAAGAGCCTTCCCCAATAATTGGGGTTGAAGTACCATTTGCAACAGAGACAAAATGTTTGGTAGAGGGTCGAAGTGATGAAACATGTCTAGCATCATTTGTCATGTGATCTGTTGCACCCGAATCAATTATCCATATATTATTCAAAACAGAGGTAGAACTATTTAAAGCCTTACCAATATTATGCGTAGATATTACCAATGTTGAAGTTTGGTCAAGAATTTCATCTACTGGAGTAGTCGGGACAAATCTGATTCTCGAGGATGCAATTTGGTGACTCATTGTATCTCCTTTTTTTTTTTTTAAGGAAATAAAATCCCTTTTTTGTTTTTTTTTTTCTGTTGTTGTTTTTTTTTTGTCACTTTAAGTAGTCTCTACCCAATCAGGAAATAATTTTGTAGGTTTGCCGAGCTGGTGGGTGCGGCGCTCGTTGGGTGCGAGATCTGTAGTAGTAGAGCTGGTGGTGACGAGAGCTGGGTGCGGCGCTGGTGGCGACGAGAGCTGGGTGCGGCGCTGGAGGCGACGAAAGCTTGGTTTGGTGGCGCAATGGGGTCGCGAGGGGTTGGGTGTCGCTGGTTTTCGGTGACTGGCGCTGGTTTTTCGGGCCGAGTGGGTGGCGATGTGGGCTGCTGGGCGCGAAGCCGTGGGTATGGGTGGCTAGTTTTTTTGATTATGGTGGCTGTCTGATGGTTGGGATCTGATGGGCGTGAAGCCATGGGAATGGGTAGCTGGCGAGTTTGGGTGGTTGATTTGGGTGGGCTGGCTGTTTGTGGCGGCTGAGGAATGGTGGTGGGTGGTGGATCTGTTTTGATGGATCTATGGGAATGAGTGGCGGTGGCGAGTTTGGGTGGTTTTTTATTTTTTTTTATTTTTTTTCGATTCACAAATAGGTGGAAATGCGTGGCTGGTTTTTGATTTTGGGTGATTTGGGTGAGTGGCAATATGGGTGGTGGTAGGCTGTCGATTTGGGTGGCTGTCTGTGGTATTGGTATTGGCGATGTGGTGCGCGATGGGCACGGTGGACGTATGGCTATTGGTGCGCGGCGCGGCACTGATTGGGTGCGCGATGGGCGCCGTGGACGCATGACTGTTGGCTGCTTGGTTTTTTTTTTTTTTTTGTTATAGGTGGATCTGTTTATGGTTGATCTGGTGGGTTGAGATGATACCAACCAGTGGTGGTTTTGTTTGGTTGGGCGATGGTTGTTGGTTTTGGGTGGTAGATGGTGTTTGGTGGTTTTGGATGGTGGATGGTTTGGTGTTTGATGGGTGATTTTTTTTTATTTACAGAATCTTAATCGGCTCTGATAACATGTAGAAAAGAAAAATGTGATATTTGGTTCTGAATATTTCACTCAATTGTTTTACTTTGCACACATTACATGAATTTATAATAGAAATAAAACGACAGAAAAGGATAATAGTTAAATACAATAATTTCTACCATATTGAGAATGATCTCTACCATATTGACATTTTATTTACTTTCCTATTTCAAAATAAATCTCAACACATTTCTTGGTTCCTTTGTTGTTGTAGCAGGTCCCATTGGAGGGCAAGTTGGAGCAGCCAAAGTAGGAACCTCTAGTGTAGTTGTGGATCTTGCCAAATAAATTCGAGCCCTACCTCTACCAACCATCTTAACCTACTAAAATGGAACATAATAAGTAACAAATTACTTGAAATTTTTCAAAGAAGACAGTATTGTTAACTTTGAAAGACTTAAGTAAATATAAAATTCATAGTATGCATTTGGAAACAAATATTATAGGAAGTAACATCAAAATATGTCCAGTTGAATAAAAGAACTATTTTGGTTACAAGGAGAGGAGTAGACGTCAACTATACATAATAGATGAAGATATTCATCAAGTCAATGAATGAAAAGTCTAGATGTGGTAATATCATGTAGCAATGAAGCAAATGTTATTGTTTATTAACATGTAAAACAATTAATTTCTTTAAAACGCACAAATCTTTAAAAAAAAAAAATGATTCATGCTAAAACAAAATAAAAATCATAGTGATCAGTGAATGAAGTATATATATATGGATTGATTATAGATTAAAAAAAAAGGGGTTAGTTTTCAACATTCATATTATTATTAACCTGTCATGAACTACCGAATGCTCCATTTATTCCCAATATCAAATGATAATAATGTCCAAAACAACAATTAAAGAAACAAATTTAAAAAACCCTTCACCGACTGAGGGGATCTGATAAGCAAGTGATGGCTATAAAATGAGAGTTGACAATGGATATGGGCTCAAAACTCATAAGATAATTGAGAGGAAAAGAAAAGGAATGGGGTAATCTCAGTGGGAGTTAACACACATATAAATACTTAAGTTGTAGATACTATGTCGTGACAAGTGCACATTTTCTTTGGAAATTATTTTTTTTCTTTAAAAATATTTTGGCAGATATTTATTTAATCAATTTTAGTTTTTACGAAATGAATTAACTTTGTTTTGCTAAAATATAAAACAAATAAATTATTTTTATCGAAAATTAAAATAATAATGAAACATTAATTATATTTATTGTTTCATTATTAGAAGAAACCTTATTAATAGAAGAAGCTTTATTAGAGTTGTTAATAGGACGGGACGAAGTTGAAGACTCTCTCTTTAATCTTCATTCAAAATTTTGAATTTGTCTTTTATCTTTACTTAAAATTCTTATAAGGACATATAAGAATTCTTAGGGGGAAACAACAATCCAAATAATATTAAAATTATTAATTTTTTTTTAATAATTTTTTATTTTTATTATAAAAAATAATTTAATAATAAATTGAGAAGAAAAATAAAATTTTGAGCCAATAAATAATATTATATGATAAGAAGTAAAATAACATGTAATAATAAATACATAATCTTTTTATACTAAATAATATTGATATAATTTTTTATAAATAACTTTGAATTAATAAGAATAAATTATAATATAATTATATGATTTTAAATTTTTATAATTTAACTAAATAGTTTAATTATTATTTATAAAACAACTATTGATGTATTAAAAAAATAAAACCATAATTTAAAGATGAAATATATAATATATAATGCTATTTAGGATTAGTTTGAATTCTGTGTAACTAAATTTATAAAAAGTTAAAAAAAATATAAATAAATTTATATATTTATTAAAATGAGGTATATAATTTGAAAAATAGGGCAAAAAATGCAATTTTCGTTTTTGTCCTAGCTTGTATTATAAAATACAGATCCCCATTCCTCATTCTCTGTTTCTCATTCCCCATTTTATTGTCTCAATTCTTCCCTCCAAACGGATAATTCCTACAAGAATTTGCCTCGTTAAGAAAAATTGACAAGCATAAACCTTACTCTAGCTTTACAACACGTCTCTTATAAAATATAAATGACCTTAAATGTATAATTTATATACAATTATACGTTTAATTATAAAATCAGACCATATTATATAATAAAAAAATTTGTTCCCAAGAATAAGAGCCCAAATTATCGTCGTTCAATTTTAATTGAACACAGGGGTGCTAGTTTTGTTATTATAATTTTTAGGGGGTGTTAGTTTTGTTATTTTCTCTATATATTTTTAGTGAAATATTAGAAAAATATTAAGTGTAGAAGGATTAATATTATATAAGTAAAATAAAAATTTGAATAATTAATTCATTTTTTTTCCAAATGTTTAATAATAAATTAAAAATGTAAATAAATTTAAAAATTAAAAGATGAATTAGTAAAGATATTTAATTGAATTTTTTTTATAAAGTAATATGATGAGAAAATTGGTAAAATATAATTTTTTTTTAAATGTATATAAGTTGAAATTCAACAACGTATTGGTAAAGATATTTAATTGAATTTTGTTATAAAGAAATAATGCAGTAAAATAAAAAGTTTAAATTTTTTTATATATTTATTTTAAAATAAAACAAATACACATACACAAGATAAAGATGTCTGTCAAGTAATTGTAGTCACGATCATCCATCTTAGGATCAATGACATAGTTAGTTTGGTTGTTCTAACTTGATTGTGTTAGTTAACTAATCTTAAGGTAGTCTCTCATGATAATAAGTCTTGTTTCTTCGGTTAGCTTAGTGATTAAATTATAACTCAATCTTGGGTCAAATTCTTACTTAGATGTATTTGGGAGTTTTTTATTTGGAAGCGTACAACCTCATTTTGGTCTAGATTGCTAGTGGTAGAAATACAAAATTTGGACAATTAGGTTCCTTTTGGGTAAAATTGTAAACAGGAAGGTCGTGTGGTTGTCAAGTCGTCTTATTTATAACTTAACCTGTATAAGCTTAACTCAAATCTAACTAGTTTATTAAATAGATTAGAAAGTATAACTCTAACTTAATCTGTTTAATAAATTATTGACCTGTATTAAACAGTGCCCATTTAAATATATTAAATAATATATATTATATTTTATAATATAAGAAAATTTGACATATTGTACTAAATATCAACGTATACTTATGTAATATGTTAATATAATAAATTCTAATTAAACTTAAAAAATTAAATTAATTTAAGAATTATTTCAATAAATAATATTAAAATATTAATTAATATAAAATACAAACAATATTAATAGTCATAAGTATTATAATATATCAAAGTCAAAGCGTTAAAGTTTCAAATACTAACAAAAAGGTCTAACAAAAATATATATATCATAGTTTTTTGTAATTAAAAACTTATTTAAGTCTAAAATAAATAATAAATAATTAAAACATACGAAACTAAACTAAATAACATATTACTATAAATTAATAAAAACACAAAAATAAAAAATAAAATAAATTTGAACATCATTCTAATAATTTATAATATAATTATTTTGTAGGTCTATATTTTAAAATATTCTTAAATTTTTTTTCCAAACAGTGTATTTTGTAGGTTCGCTTGGATAAGTTATACGTAATTAAAAAAGTGTATTTTTAATTTTTTTTAACTAATACCATATTTTATGTGAAAAATCTCATCATTTTTAGAGGGAAAGTTTCCCACTATATTATTCCTTTTGGTGGGAAAATTTCCCGCAATATATGGAAAAATTTTGTGGAGGGAAAGTTCCCTTAAAAACTTACATCCAAAGTCATAATTCATCAGTGGAAGAAGCAGCCTTTCAATAATGCGGGAAACTAATTTTTTTGGCGCTTTCCATAACAAAGTGAAACAATTCACTTGCCGCCTTTCTTCAATCCTCTTCAGCTCAACATTTTCTTTTATTATCATACAACAATAATAAATAAGTACAAAAAAAAAAAAAAATCCAAAACACATTAAGAAATAAGAACTTCTATTGTAAAACTCATTCTCAAAATCTTCTCTGCAAACTTTTTTTGTCATTTCTCGTGTTTCTCTTTCTTTCCTATTAAATCTCTCTGCTTTTCACTCTTACTAAGATTTTAGTGTCGATCGATGATGCAAATTTCATGACCAAGATCAGTACGTACGTAGAACCCATAATCTCAGATAAGCCAACTTTTTTAGTGCTTTCTTTATCCATATAAGGTTTTGAAAAACAGGGCATGTTATATTCACCTTTTTCCCCCTTCTAATCTACAGGTTCTTCTCTTCATTTACTTTGTAACTAGCCAAGTAAGAAAAGGTAAATTTTTGCTTTTGGTTAATTTTACATCTCTGAAGAGATACATTTTACTAATCCAATAATGAGTGATGATGTTTTTTTTTTCATAGAAGAGTGATGATATTAATTGATCAACTTCCTCACAATATTACAGGGTGCCTCTCGTTACTAATAAAAAAAATTATTTTACAATAAGGCAAGTATGATTCCAGGTTTTCCTTAATAAATAGTTATATTTTTGTTCTTGAACTCATGTGGTATTCCTCTCTTTCTTCCTCTCTGTTTTTTGTAACTTTGTTTTACTTTTAAAATTATTTTCTCTTGGATGATGATAAATGCACTTTTCATTTTTCTTTCTTGTTTCTTTCAATATATATTATGTATTAATTATTATTCTTTTCTTGCTTCAAAAATATAAATGGAGACTCCTCATTTCTGCACTCATGTGTTTTGTTCTTTATGCAAGTGGAAGTTAAAGCATTAGCTCTCTTACCCTTCTTTCTTCATGCAATGTTAAGGTTTATTAGTTTTATCATTGAACAAATGAAAAAAGCATTTATGACTACTGAACAATATATTGCTTTAACAATTGATAACATTTATTTTTTCTTTTATTTTGTGCAAAGAGTCTTGCCAAAATGGTTGCAGCTGGTGGTGGTGGACATAATGCTGGTTGTATTATAAAAAGTGGTTCACTTTATGGAAATAAATGTTATGGATCCTTATAAAAGGTTGTGGGTCCTGTTTGTGTCCGCATGAAAATTGATTTAGGTTAGTTAAATGATAGTTTGTTTTCCATAGAAAATTCCAATTGTTAATGTATGTCAAAAACTTGATATCGTATTCAGTATATGTATGCTAATACTAATTTGTGTTGTTTCTTTGTTAACAAAATGAATTGCATGCCATCTAATATGTATTGATTTATAAATTTTCATTTCTTGATTTGAAAGATGTAGTGTAATGAGTAAACTAGCTAGTCAAGCCTTGGTAAGAGCTTTTATTTATTTCTTTTATAATTTGATAAAAGAGTTCTAATGAATAAGAACTTATTATTTATTCATGGCAAGGATAAGACATGGCACGTAACTTTCATTGTTTACATATGGTTCTTAGTATTTTTATTTTGCAACTAGGATTAAACTTCTTTTTATTGTGGTAGCTACGTAGCTATTGTGAATGAGATTTAACGTTGGGCATGCTATATGTATTTTTTTCAATTCTATGCAAGTTTGTCTTTTTAATTCTTCATACTTTTATTATTATATTTTATGGTTTCTTGAAGCATTTAGCTTTCACATGTTTACTTTATTAGCATTCACTTTTAAGATGTTAACAAAATAAAAACTAATTAATTGAATTTTATTGATCTAAAAAATAGATATTACATCATTTTCTTTTTTTAATTTCATGAAATTTTATTAACTATGAATTGTTCTTTTTGAACATGCAGGATGCAGGATTAATTTGAAGTGGATTCAAGCTATAAACAAGTGAGAGGAATATCAATTTAAAATATATTTTGTCTAAATTAAAGTTGTTCTTAATGCTATAACTTTTTATATATTAATTGATCATAAATTTATAATTGATAAACTAGTATTTTTTTTTTTGATTGAATAAATTAGAATCTTTGAGTGCATGAAGCTGTGAAGACTTAAAAACCTCCCTCTATTTAAATTTGCAAAAATAAATTTCTCCATTTTGATACTCGACATGAATGTAAGTGTGTGTATATATATATATTAAATGTGTTTTGTTTCAAATTTGTCCCTAAATGGAAATATTTAATACAAAAATTAATTTAAATTTTATCCCTAATTAAGATAAATTTCAATTAATTTTGTATTTAAAATTACATTTAATTTTGCAATATTGTTACAATTTTGTCCCAAAAACAAAATTTTAATATAAAATTGACATCACTCGTTGAGAAAATGTTGGCCTATATTATTTTCTCTCAAAATTGTTCCCTTTATTAAAAATTATTATCATAAAATTTTGTCAATGATGATATATTTTAGGAAAAAGTATTTTCTCAACATTTTGTCATGAAAATGTATTTTCTGGGACAAATTGTCACGTTAAGCTTTAGTTTAAAAATATTTTTAAGGAAAAATATTTTTTCAAATTTTTATCCTAAAATAAACATTCCATGATAAAATATTTTATTAATTTTTGTCCTAGAAGGATCTTTTTAGTACAAGTTGTTTGTGAAAAAATTGTCCATAAATGATTTCTTCTAAAACAAAATACTTGTCCAAAATTGCATCCATAAGTGACTTTTGAGACAAAATATTTGTTAATTTTTTGTCAATAAATGGCACTTTATAGGACAGTTTTTTTGTCACAATTTTTTTCCAAAATGCAATTTTTTAGAACATAATATTTTGTTAAAAATATATTCTTAAATGTTATTTTTATGTATGATAAATCTGCAATTACTTGCATATCAATAACTCTATCAATGTAGTAATGGATAAATAAGGGATCGTTAGAGATCGGGGACTGAAGGGACACCTACAATAAGCGTTAGCATAATAAATATTCACAAATATATAATGTGTACAAGAATTTATGAGATTTTGGAATCGGTTTTTAATTAAAAGAAAAACAAAAATTATATACAAGTGATCATCTCTATTCATACAATCATAGATAACCAAGCATTCAATCAGATTGTCATGACTAATAGCAACGAATTTAATCCCATAAGCATGCATAAGAATTGAACCTTTGAGAATAAGGGCAATGGCCTCAAATACTCAACATATTCTTCTAAATTCTCTAAGATATAGGAAACGTCCATTACCTAGATATTTTACCCGACTTAAACATAGCAGAAATGTCTAACCATGTGAAAATTAAAGTAGATTATTAAACTTTCATGAATATAGTTCGAATACAAGCTAAGACTATGGGTGTCAAACCATAAATAATTACCTTGCAATCCTCACACACACTTTTACAAGTTTCACTTTTTGATTAAAACCTCATAAGGATCGCCCTATGAGAATCCTAATAGGCAATATGATACTTTTCATTACCACATAGAAAACGTTCATATGTAATACTACTAACTACCAATGATATATAAATCCTATATGTTTCGAACCATATAAGACTACATATCTAAATTAGAGTGAAAATTCTTACACATAATCATAGTTCATGAATTCATAACTACATATCATTAACAATCAAATTTAATGATTTAATCAAATATGAAAATAAACAAGACATATACCAAATAAATCATATTTTCAATAAAAGAATCCAAAACAAATAACTTCAATACAATAACAAAAATAATTAAAAACAATAAACATAAATATTACACTTTTGAAGCTTGAGAAGTCTTGATGATGATTCTTACATCTTTGAGAAATCTTGATAATAATCTTCCCTTCTTTTTCAATGTGGGACTCATTATACCTCCTTTATAGGATAATTTTTTGCTAATCTTTGCTCTAATTTCGATGTGGGACTTGGTGTGCTCTTTTGAGTTGAATTCAAAATCCAAGTTTTCGGACAGATTGACCATCGATTACTAAAATAGGAATATCTCAGCCATAAAAATAGATATGATCAAGTTCTTGAAGATTCTAGAAACTAGACATGTAGGGCTTTCCAATGACACCTCATTCATGATTTTTGGACTTTTGAATTGTCTGGTAGAGCCCCGCGAAGTTGGACTATGAAATCTGTCAAAATTCCATTTTCCTTCAAATTTGAGTTTTATTTTGATTGTCTCTTGGCCTCCACTCCTTCCTTTTCAAGTGTAACAAGCCCTAAACTCTCCAATTTGATGATGATAATTCAGATTCCTTACAAAAGAATTAAGAATTTATAAGAAAAGAAAAGTTACATTAAACAAGAAAAGCTCAAAAACTTTATTTTTGCTCATTTTTACACACCAATGTTATCTAGGGATTCATTTCAACAAACTAAGTTAAAATACCACAATTAAGATCAAAGTGTAACCAAATAAGTAAGGATATACATTAAAAATGTCACACAAAGTGTTCCTATCAATGTACAAAATATTTTATCCTAATTTCGTCTCAACCTGTTATAGGTTAAAATCTTTTGTTCAAAATTTTGTCCTCATATTAGCCTTTATAAGACAAAATATTTTGTCACTAATTTATCCTCATATTTTTTTTTTTTTAAAGATAAAGTAATTTTGTCCCAAAAAATACTCAATTTGTGACAAAAAATTTCGTCCAACAAGGTCATTTTAGGGGAATAAAATTCATAATTTAAGGACAAAGTATTTAGTCCCACAAAATTAAGTTCAAGGACAAAAAAATTTAGGACAAATATTTTAATTTCAAGAACAAAATATTTGTTCTTGTAGATCCTTAACTATGCCTTATGGCTATTTTAAAGGTCAAATGATTTTCTTAACAAAGACAAAATAATTGTTCTTGAATGTGATATGATTTAGCTACAAAATTAATTTTTGTTAATTTTTAAGGACGGTGTTTGAAGAATAAAGTTTGTGATAAAATATTTTTTTCTTGATTCTTTTCAAAGACGAAATGTCAAATTTCAAGGACAAAATATTTTGTCCCAAAAAGTTAATATTCTTGTAGTGACACCGAGCTTATTCTACATCTCTCTCTATATATAGTAGTATTAAGTATTCTAGCTAACACCTCTAACATTGTAACAATATTGAGCCTAGCACATGCAAGTACTAACATCACATATAACTACATACTCTTAAAGCCCTTTGTTAAACTTAAGGTTTTGGCAAAACCATCATTTTAAGTTTAAGGGAATGAAACTAAGAAGCAAGTGGCTTAGTAAGAATGTCAACTAATTGGTTAGATGAAGGCACATGTTCAAGAAAGAGTTGCTGTTAAAGAACCTGACCTTGCACAAAATGTTTGCGAAGCTTGATATGCTTGGTCGGAGAATGTAAAACATGATTCTTATCCCAACTAATGGTACTAAGATTATCACAGTACAAAACTGCTGTTGTTGCAATGGGCAAAATGAAGCTTAGAAAGTAAAGACCGTAACCAAAGATGCTCAACTATAACACTTGCCAAAACACGATATTCTGACTCAATGCTAGATCATGAAACAACCCATTGCTTGGACATATGCCAAGAATTGAGGTTATGTCCCAAAAAAACAAAATAAGCCCCAGTAGACCATCTATCATCAACACTAGATGCCTAGTTAGCATCACAGTATATAGTAAGAGACAGTGTGGGAGACTTGAAAAAGGTGAGGCCATGATGATGGTACCCTTAAGATAGCAAAGTAAACGATTCAAAGCAACCCAATGTACATTCGTAGGACAAGATATGAATTGACATAATTTGTTTCCACTGAAGGAAATGTCAAGACATGTCAAGAATCCTATTGAAAACTAGGTGGCTGCACCATGAACACATCCTCAATAAAATCTCCATTGAGAAAAAACATTATTCACATCCACTTGTCTTAGCATCCATCCCTTAGACAAAGCTAGTGTTAAAATGACTCGAATAGTGATAGGTTTTACAACAGGTGAAAAAGTTTAAAATAAATCAACTCCTTCAACTTGTAAAAAAACCTTTAGCAACCAACCTAGCTTTATATTTGTCCAAAGTTCTATCAACCTTCAACTTCACCTTAAACACCCACTTACATCCAATAACAACTTTACCTTGTGGTAACTTAACCAGATCCAATATACCATTTGCAACCAACGCTTCAAGCTCCAAATACATTGCATTGTACCATTTAGGTGTTTTAAGGGCCTTATTGTAGGCCTTGGTTCTGGAAGAATTGAGACACTATGAAGAAAAAAAGCATATAGCTTGGGCTTAACAACACCAAACTTAGCTCTAGTAATCATTCCATGAGAGTTGGTTGGGCAAGAAGGAGCATTAGAAGGACAAGAAACATTACTAACCTCATTAAAAGGCACAAGCTTAGTAGAAATATCATGAGAATAAAGTGAAGCAATAAGAGGGAAATCAAAAGCAAGTTGTAATGTGTTAGATGGGGATGATAAGATAGTAAACAAAGCACCATTAGATAAGGTAATAGGGGAGGAAACAATACCACTAGAAAACAAGCTACTGTCAGATAAAGCAACATCAACAGTTTAATTCGTGGATGTGTACTAAACCTCAATGAGGCCATAATGGCAAGAATTGCAAATTATAGGCACCATTGTGGGCTGACCAAAAGGCATAGTACCAAAAATAGATAGATTAGGACAAAAAGATGTTGTTAGTAGACTAGGCAATGCTAGGCATGTGGGCACATGTAAAACCAAGCTAGAAGCCAACAAACCAATGGACACACTAGGCAAGTCTGACACTTCTTTAAATGGATAAAAATGCTAGTTGAATACCACATGCCAACTTGTGTAAAATTTATCACCTCTGCAAACAAAACACACATATCCCTTTTGTTTAAAACACTCAACTGACCTAGCATCAAGGTTGTCATGAGTATAAAGTAGTATACAAGGAAAACATTGGCTCCTAAACATCCTAAGCATAGAGAAATCACAGGGCTTCTTATAAAGTACTTAAAAAGGAAAATTTCCATTTAGAACCTTAGTAGGAGTTCTATTTGTAAGTCCTATAAGTCCCTTTGTGTCTTTGTTGGTATTCCTGTGTGCAAAATACGAAATTTATTTATTTTACTTAATATTTTGTCCATCTCTTTGTACGGTGCTTGTGATCAGTATCGCACACATTCACGTAGATTTTAATACTATTGTATGTTTGTATGATACGCACACCACATCAAGAAGGAGCATTAAAAGGACACGAAACATTACTAACCTCATTAGAAGGCACAGGCTCAACAAAAGCAAGTTGTAATGTGTTAGATGGGGATGATAGGATAGTAAATAAAGTACCATCAAATAAGGTAATAGGGGAGGAAACAATACTACTAGAAAACAAGCTACTGTCAGATAAAGCAACATCAACAGTTTAATTCGTGGATGCGTACTGAACCTCAACGAGGCCATAATGGTTAGAATTGCAGACTATAGGTACCATTGTGGGCTGACCAAAAGGCATAGTACCAAAAATAGATAGATCAGGACAAAAAGATGTTGGCAGACTAGGCAACGCTAGCTATGTGGGCACATGTAAAACTAAGCTAGAAGCTAATAGACCAATGGATACACTAAGCAAGTCTGACACTTCTTTAAATGGATAAAAATGCTAGTTGAACACCACATGCTAACTTGTGTAAAATTTATCATCTCTGCAATCAAAACACACATATCTCTTTTGCTTACCACACTCAACTGACCTAGCATCAAGCTTGTCATGAGAATATGGTAGTATACAAGAAAAACACTGGCTCCTAAACATCCTAAGCATAGAGAAATCACAGGGCTTCTTATAAAGTACTTCAAAAGGAGAATTTCCATTTAGAACCTAAGTGGGAGTCCTATTTGTAAGTCTTATAAGTCCCTTTGTATCTTTGTTGGTATTCTGTGTGCAAAGCATAAAATTTATTTATTTTACTTGATGTTTTGTCTATCTCTTTGTACGATTCTTTGTTTGTGATCAGTATCGCATACATTCAAGTAGATCTTAATACTGATACACACACCACGAGATAATTGAGAGCATATTTATTGCATATTAAAATGTGTTTTTACTTACATGTGTTTCCTTGAATAGGTGGGTGTTTATGACTTTTTATTTAGTGAAGTTTTATCTCGAAAAAACTTATTTTTAATGGCTAGCCTCGAGCTGGCAGAGATCTCGCCAATTGCTTGCCAATATAGTCAACAAAGGATCCGTGAGTGTGCACGAAGTGAAAAATCGAGATGAACCCATATTCATATACAGGTCAATTTATATCATTGAGTAACCAGTATAACCTTAAATATCATTAACATTGTTTAACCATCATATTTGTAAATTTGAAAAAATTAATAAAGGATATAAAAAAAATTCATTAAAAAACATTTTGTTATAAGTCAAAAGAAGATAAAACCTATAAAGATTAATTGATTATTTCACTAAATTAAAAAAGAAACATAACTTAACAAAAGAACCAACGAATGAGCACATAAATTTAAAACCAAGTCTAAAAATTAACTAATAAAAATTCAAAACAATTTAATTTTTTTTACAAATGATTATACCTAGAATTATAAATTTAAACAAAAGTCATAAAAGTCTAATCTCACTTTAGTAACATAGATTTCTATATCATGTTTTTAGCATATATAAAATTAAAAATAAACAAAATAATATTATCACAAGAACAAATGGATATATGAAAAAGAATCTTAAAAGAATCAAAAATAAAAATAAAATAAAATAAAAATTAGAAAAATTAAAAAAAATTTAACCACTTAAAAAAATTAATTTTTTTTTAAATGACATCCAAATAATTAAAAAATGATATAATTTTTTTAAAAAAAATTATTCTAATTTTTATAAATCTTTTTTGTAAGCCTTTTAGACAGAGGGGTGTATTCAATTAAATTTTTTTGTGACTTTTATGAATTTTAGAAGTTTCTAAAAGTTTAAGTATATTCATTTAAGACTTTTTAATAATCCATAAAAATTTAGTTGTATTCAATTAAATTTTTAAAGATTTTATTAAAAGTTTATAAAAGTATTATGGTATTTAAAATGTCAATGACTTTTAAAACTTCACTTAATCAGAGACTTTTAAGAATTTTACATTTTTTATGTATAAATAAATTTTATCACAAGTAACATCTTCTCCAATGAGAATTTTAGAGATTTTTAAGGATTTTAAACATTTATAAAGTCTACCAAAAAGAACATCTTCTG
The DNA here is from genome assembly GCA_029378325.1 of Elaeagnus macrophylla. Taxonomy (NCBI): domain Eukaryota; kingdom Viridiplantae; phylum Streptophyta; class Magnoliopsida; order Rosales; family Elaeagnaceae; genus Elaeagnus; species Elaeagnus macrophylla. Next base: position 39,356,100 of record CM055641.1, read on the forward strand.
TGAGATTTTTATAGGCTTTTTTTTAACTCTCTTCTTTAACTTCGTACTCTTCTTCAACCATAAATCTAAAACATCATTGTTTTAATGAGAAATTCTTTTCTTGTAAGTTTGTTAGTATATATATATTTTTTAATATAGGCAATCTACTTATCTTATTTATTATTTTATTCTTTTATAAAAGTAAGAATACATAATTTTGTTATAAAAATAAAGTAAAATAATATAACTTACGGCTAATAACGATATCATAAAATTCGATATTATAGGTATAATTTTTTTCTCTCTAAAAGATGCAAAAGCTTATTTAATAATAAACTTTTTAATGTTAAATTTTATAATTTTTTTTATTATTAGTTCTATTAATATATATTTATTTTTTTCTCAATTATTTTTCACTTTATTGTATATTTGATATAAAATAATTGTATTGTTAATATTTTAAATATTTTTTTATGCAGTACATTCTATATTTTATTATAAGACATAAATAATATAATTTTTTATTAAAATGTATAATTAAATGGAAGAATTTTTAAATTTTACTTACTAATTTTGACATATCAACATTATTTTAAAAATGACAGAATATAAATAATTTTTTTAAAAAAGAAAAGAAATTAAAAAATGCAAAAAATTGATAACAAAAAAAATACTAAGTTCACAAAAATTTATAAAAATTTTAAAATAAAAAATCTAATAAAATTTATTATAATATGAAAAATCTATAAAATTCTATGAAATCTTGAAAAATTAATATAAATCTATAAAAAAAAAATTAATTTTAAATCTAGAAAAATTTAAATTAAATACACACCACTAATATCAATAAAACCAAAATTATTTTATTAAAGTCAGAGTTATAATAACCAAAACGTAAAAAAAAAACTTGGTCTATTTGAAATTTTTAGTTAAAAGCAAGCTACACGATTTAATGACCTAATATAGAGCCTCATTTTTGATATATACACTTTTTTTCAAAAATCACTATATATTGTCGTTTAAGAGGTAATGTTTTACGCTTATATCATTCTGAACATTTATTGCTTGGTTTCGCTCTCTCTTGCTTTGTTCGATCTGTTGACCCCAACAATATTCTCTTTATCCACTACAGTGGCCATGACAGTTCTTTTTAAGAGCTTAAACCAAAAGTTTTGAACTTATAAAAGTTATATATGTTTTTTATCAAATAAAATTATATAAATATTTCATTAAAATAATATAACATTATAAATAAAATAAATTTATATTAATTATTTTATCTACAAAATTAAACAGTATTATGTATATTATTTGTATCATAAATTACATCATAAACTATTTTATTTTTTACTACAAAAATTATTTAATTTAGAACATTCAAATAAATAAACATATATTCTTGGTTAATAAGAAATCTCTAAACTCCATAAATCCTTCGAACTGCAAATTATCAACCAATCATCCACCACCTAATTAACTATCTTCACTCTTAACTTAAACCTAGCTTAGCTCAGAGGATGATATTTCTAAAATTATCACCCAATTCACCACCAAATTTTGAGAGACAATGAGACAAATTAAAAGATATTATATGCTATGTAAACAAATATGTAAATTATTTACATACAATTTAAATGTAAAATATCATATTGATATGTAAATTTAATTTATATATTATATAAACTCATTTACATACTACCACTTGATATGTAAATTCATTTACATACTGTCACATTGGTATGTAAACTCATTTACATACTGTTATATTAATATGTAACACAGTTTACGTATATAAATAATTTACATATTAATATCACATATCACATGATTAAAAATATTTTTGTAATTTATCTAATTTTAATGTAATCAAAACTCACAATTTTGATCATATTATTACTAGTTTTATAAAATTTAACTTTTTAATCAAAATACTCCAAGCTACACCGGTCCAAACTCCCCCTCTCTTTTTGTTGGCTCCTTTTCACGATGATCAACTTCCCTATTAATATACAGATGCACAAGCATCCGTTTGTGAGACTACTTTCAAAATAAATATGATCGCAATCCTATACTTATCACCAACGTAACATATTCAGCAAGTATAATGCCCATAAAATGGATACGGACGAAAAAAGAAAGCCCAAAAAATGAAAGGTAAGACAACACTGGTGTGAGAAAAACAATATTTAGCTATCATATTTTCACAAGGAATTTTACACCAGCCTCTCAATTAATATTTTTTTTTATTTACATCTTAGTTAATTTTTTTTATAAAAAAACTACTTTATTAATAAAAAAAAAATACACTCACACACTTTAAATAAAATTACAACACACTTTAAATAAGATTGAAACTTTTATCCCTGGTGAAAAATTTAAAAATCTTACCACCTAAACTTCACCTAAAACTCAAAAAATTCCCGATCAACAAGCCCCAACTTATATATTTTTGGTTACATCCTCTCAGTTAATTGTCAATTCACAATTTCGACAATTTTTATACCGAGGAAACCTCCAGGTCTAACTCAAAGACATGATGCTTTATGGTTTCAGTAGTTGATTTTGTCTTCAGTTGCAATAACTTTGTGGTCCATATAACCCCAAGCTTGGTACGTGCATAGATGACCCTGAAGCACCCATGGCGTTTGTGTCGAAACGCATCCTCTTGGAGCAATGAGATGCTCCAAAAACTGATGATCCACAATACAATGGAGCATCATCAAATTCAAACCCTTGAGCCATGTCCATGAACATTGACTGTAGTTCTTCCAAGCTATAAATCTTCTCCTGTAAAAGTTCACCAGAACAATTAAAAAACAGGACGATCAGGCTCCCTGAAAATATAACACACCGAATGGACAAAAGAAAATGCTCCTTATGATCATGACATGATGACACTATTAGGAATAATTCAGAAACTATTATGAAACTCACGGACATGTTCATTAACAGCCATTGTAACACATGATGAAACTTAGGGTCCTTTGGAACTGCTTCCCTTTTTAATTAAAATTGGTTTCAAGTGAACCAAAGCTCTCTTGACAATTTTTTCCCTGTTTGATCCATCATCAAAAGCGCTTTTACAAAATACTAGAAGCAAAAACAAGTTCTAAACCAATATCTTTCCTTAAAACTTTATTTTCTACTAACACATGTTGATCAAGCAAGTTTAAATTCAAAAAATTATATAAGTTATTAGCTTAACAAACATGTGAATGGTATTCTACTTAGCTTGATAATTATCCACGTGATTCCACCATCTCTATCATCAATAGAATTCATTGATACAAAGCAATCAAAGAAGCTATTGAACCAAAAAATCTCCATTGCAGAATTGTAATCCAAGTAAAAAGGGAACTTCTTGTTTTTTTGAAAAATAGAAGGGAATCACAAAGTTATAAAAGCAAATTGTGATTTTGCTTGTCTAAACTTTGCCATGATTTCATATTAGTACATTAGTACCCTAAACGGCTAAACCTAAACTATACCAGAAGAAAAATTAATGCAAAACGTGATTTTGCTTGTCTACATGATTCACAAAGGGATAAAAGCAAATTGTGATTTTGCTTGTCTAAACTTTGACATGATTTCATATTAGTACATTAGTACCCTAAACGGGCAAACCTAAACTATACCAGAAGAAAAATTAATGCATAACTAAATGATAGTAACTTAAATTACCACTCAAACACACTTAAAAAAGAAAAGTAAATCAACCATACCTCTCTTCTCGTTTGTTCCATAAGAGATACCATTTCTTGAACAAAGTCAGCAAAGCCCTGAAGAAAATACCAGTTTCATAAGATCAGCAACATGAAGCAGGTAAAACATAGTGAAGGTTTTTTTTTTTTTAATAAATATAAAAATTCCATGAATATTTTTCAATAAAGTACCGACCTCGTCCTCTTCATCCTCAGGGTCATATAAGCCTGCATCGTACATTGCTCGTTTCCTCTTATCCGATAAGACTGCTCCCATGAAACGCAAAATGGAAGTAATTATCAACAAAACATTTACACTAAACACATTCTTCTAAAAACTTCTTATTCTTCTAAAGTTTTACTCTATTAGTAAAAAAGAATTTTCACAATACATGCCATACAGCTGTAGCTCATCGGCATGAACCAAGCATGTTGAAGGTCGGGTTTTAGTTCAGTTATAGGTGCATGATTTTGATTTTGTATTTAAAAATATATAAATATATATCACAGCACATTACAGAATACCTGAATAAGCTTCCTGAATTTTCTGAAATTTTCGTTTAGCTTCACCCAACTGAGAAGGGTTTCTTGTCCACCTATCTGGGTGCCATCGCTGCACCATGACAACAAGAAATGACATTCATCAATTCCTCATTCATTGCCCTTCAAACAAGTCGAAAATAAATTAACAAAGAAAAAAATCCACCAAATTACAAGCATCTCCGTTATCTTAATCTAATTCTACTGGTTCCCAATAATCATGCTCCACACGTTCAGTGTTCACATAAAATTTAAAGAAAATGGGCAAACAAAACTGCAACTTACCATCGCCAGCTTGCGATAAGCACGCCTTATTTCTTCAACAGAAGAATCTGAATTAACCCCTAGAACCCCATAATAGGATGAAGACCTCTGTTGTTCGCCCATGTCGATCCAAACCCACTAAAATCAAATCCTTAGAGAATCAAATTCCAAAACCCAATACGCCAAAACAAATCCAAAACTCGTCTTTAGGTCCCAAAGTCTCGTTTTTGACGTGGTATGGATGAGAACGTCCGTAAAAAAGGCGGTTGATACATTTATATAATCTGAAGGGTATGGGGGTTAAAATAGCACTTCGATGAACTTCTGAAAGCGAGAGAGAGAGCAAAAAATATCTGGAGTTTCGTTCTGTTCGTAATCCAGAATGTTCCGGAATGGTTGGCTTTTCGATATTTTGGAGGACTTCTAGATACTTCTCAAACGAGGACATGTGGACGCTGGCTCTTCTGGCAATTCAAAATTTTCTACAACGAGATTCAGAGATGTGTAAGTTGGTATGATAATTTGTGATATAATATAATTGTGTAAATTGAATATAAATTAAAAAAATACAAATTAAATACTAATAAATTTAATTTGAATTTATTTTGGACCGGTTTAAATAATAAAAAAAAATTAAGGTCGGGTTTGAATTAAGTTAAAATCAATCTAATAACATAAAAATAAAAAATAATTATTATATATATTATTACTATTATTTTTTTAATAGTTGAATCTATCAATTTATGTTATAAAAAATTTGCTACATTTTTCTTACTAATAATGTATAAATATATTATGTTATCACTAATCACAATTCTTTGAAGTTTAAGGTAATGGTTTATTGAGTTATTTTGTAATATAATTATGACTTTTAAACTTTTAATTTTTAATTTTGTAAAAAAATTTAACAAAATTTTTATTTGTATATTTAATGTTATTATAATGTATTAAATTTGGTTCAAATATTTTATTATTTTAATTAAATTAAAAATTATAAGAAATTTTATAATATTTTTAATTAATATCGGATTAAATAAGGTATACAAAGATTAATTAATATATGTAAATAAAAATTTGGGTCAATTTTGAGCTAGTTTGAGCCATCTTAAATTTTTTTTGGTTTGAGTTAAGGTTGACAATTTATAACATAAATTAAATTCGAACCAACTTTAATTAAACAAGGATGCACGAATTATCACCAAAGTGCAAGAGCACTAGTTTAGGAGATACGTGCTAGGATTGTATTTTGTCTTTAAAATTAATTTATATTTTTAAATATTTAATAAAAATGATACAATTAACATAAATATAAAATTGTTATAATTTAAATATGAATCTTAAATAAGGTTTTATTTCTTTTATAGTAAGATTTACTTCAACTTTTATTTGAAGTTTTAAATGAAAATTTAATATTTATTGTATCATAAATTTGTATTTAATTAAATTTAATCTATATTATATCTTAAATTCAAAATTTATATTGTATCTAGGGGTGGTAATTCGTGTCAAAATACGAATAAACAAACCAAAAAATACGAAACAAACACAAACGATTCAAATTTAGGTCAAAAATGAGTTGCCCCAAATAACACGAAATAATTCAGTCTGGATTTGGGCTGTGTTTACCGGAATAGAGAATTAAAAAAAAAAGAGAGTGTAAAGTTAATAAGTAATACAAAAAATCAAGCATTTTACCATTTTTCAGATTTTTTCTTTCCTCTTCTACGACAAGGGACAAGTAGAGCAAAGTCGTGGCCTCATTTAAGATACTATTGATTGGTGATTCTGGCATTGGCAAAAGCAGTATCCTTTTCAGCTTCATCTCTAACTCTGCTCAAGATCCTTTCTCTATTATTGGTAATATAATCTTTTTAGTTCTTACCTTCTACAGTTACTTTTGTTTCTTTTGTAAACAAGCAAATATAATGCTCTGATACGATTATAACACAACAAGCTAATATATAGTTCTGATACCATTTAAACAAAACAAGCTATTATATACAACACAAGCTTGTTATATACACACACACAAACAAGATAACGAAATTGCTCTGATACATATATAATACAAAGCAGACAATTCTTTATTTATGTACAATGAACTTGTATATTACAAACTAGAGAAAGAGAAGTATTGTGAGAAGGCCAAGTCTGCCTTACTACGATATAGGCTACCTCTATTTATAGCTGAGGCTTGCCTTACTATTCACACTATTACTATTCACTATTTGTCCTATATCATTACTAACCCTTATCTACCTATTGACTAATGAATCCATCTTTATCTTCTACGTAACACTTATCCTAAATATGGGACAGATGTTACTATTATACTATTACACTATTAATATTACATGTCGACATTACTATAGCCACACACGTATTGTACAGAAAGATAAGTATGACACTACACATACTATTACAGATAAGTATGACACATAGTAGACTCCACTTGTCTTCTCTGCAGATCTTATCTTGATTATTCTCTTGTCTTGTTCTGCATATATTATCTTGGTAATTCCACCACTCTTCCGCGACTCTAGATAATTGATATTTCTACTACGCTTTTGCGATTGAAATCAATCCCATCCATCATTGGGCTAGAATTCATCTGTAGTTGTTTCTCTCGAGTAGTTCTAGACAAATAGTCTACTAAAACATTGTGTTCACCTTTGATATGCTTGACATTCCATTGGTACTTCGAAAGCCATTCTGACCATAAGAAATTGAGGATTTTGAAGTTTACATTCTCTTCTTCTGAGTAATCTCTCAAAGTATTTATAATCAGTTTCAATAATAAATGGATTTTGTGATAGGTGGAATTGAAATTTCTTGATTCCATTTATTACTGCAAGTACTTCCTTTTTTGAAGAAGGTTAATGTTGTTGAGAGGCATTGAAGGAACCTAATTTGTATCCACATATTTCTCTGCATTTGTCTAGATTTTCTTCAATTAAGACTGCTGCCCAATATTGATATGAAACATCTGTTTGGAGTATGAGCTGACTATCTCTTGGGATCTTGAGAGGGGGAAGATTGTTGCATAGTTTCTTCAGAGTGATAACTGACTGGGTTGCTTCTAGTGACCAAGCATTAGCATTTTTTCTCAGGTGTCTAGAAATCTTTTTAGTGATACTAGCTAGATGAGGTATATGAGATGAAACATAATTTATAATCCCTAAGAATTGTTGTATATGCTTTCTTCTATGAAGTTCATCAGGAAATTCCTTTATTTTTTGTGTTATATGATCCTGTGAAATGATTGATCCATTTTTTTTTATCTTCAACCCAAGAAAATCAACATCTTATAATCCCAACTTCATCTTGGATTCTAAGAGAATTAATCCATGTTTATATGTTAATTTTTGAAATTGACGGAGATGCCTTTTATGTTGTTCTTCATCTTCACTAAAGATCAAGACATCGTCAATATAGATGAGACAGTTTGATGACAAAGGGGCATAGACTTCATCTATTTTGTGTTGGAATTTTGAAGGTGCATTCTTTAAACTGAATGGCATGACATTCCATTCATAATGTCCATGCGGCACTATAAAGGCTGTTTTATGTATGTCTTTTGGATTAATACCAATTTTCCAAAATCCTGACTTCATATCAAACTTGGAGAATATCTTGGCTTTGTTCATTCTCTTTACCAATTGATCTCTTTTGGGGATAGGATATCGAATATCCTTTAAACAATTGTTCAACTTTTGGCAATCTATTACCAATCTTTTCTTTCCCCGTACTTGCTCAAAGTGTTTATTCACATAAAAAGCTAGACTTGCCCACTGGAACTTGGATGGACTTATTAATCTAAGATCTAGTAATCCTTGGATCTCATTTCTACACAATTGTTCATCATGTGGCATTCCTGAATGAGATGCTGTCTGGTGTGGCATTTTTCATCCTTCATTATATGGCAAAGAGACAAAGTATTGTTCTCTTGTTTAGAACTTGTTTGGAATATCAGCACAACACTAGAGAAATAGTGTTCTTTCTTTAGCAAAAGTATTATGGTTAATTCTAGCTACCCCGAAAAGAGTTTTTTCTCTACCCAAGGAACTTTCTGTTTTATGTATGGTGAAAAGCCATCATGAAGGAAAGCAAATGGGGATCATAAAGTTAATAAATCAAATCCCAATATTGCATCTTCTCCTAATTCATCATGCATATAGAAGCAGTGTCTTTGAGATAATGAATATGACAGGAAGACTTCAATAGGTTTGGAATATACGAGACTATAGAAATTATTTCCATTTGCTGTTGTGAATGATGCTTTTGTTGGAATCCACTGACCTTTTGGTAGACATTTACTATGAAGAAGTGATATTGATGCTCCGATATCCACCAATGCTATAAGATTGATGGGTTGAGACTGTGGTGAGGTAAGAGTGATTTGAAGATAAGGACGAAATGGTTCTCCTTGATGATAAAAGATGTCATCCACTTTTTCACTGGTTGGTGTTTGAACTATTTGATGAATAGATTCTTCTGTATTAGAATCAGAGTCTGATGATTGTGATTCTTCTGATTCTGTGTCATCAAAGAAATCTAATCGTAGGATAGCTTCAGTTGGTTGAGTAGTCCAGTCGAACTATTGATCTTCAAATTCTTTATCATCAATAAGCTTGATCAACTTTTGAGGAAGTTTCATTCTTTTAGGACATTGTTTTGCCCAGTGTCCCTTCTTTCCACAAATAAAACATGTGTCTCTAGACAACTTTGGTTGTTCCCTTCTTTTGATAATTTTGCATCTCCTTCCTTTATATGGTCTCCAGCTTTATATCTTTTTTCTGCCTTTTCCAAATTTCTTCAATTTTCTTTTGTTATAATGACATGAAGCAGTATCATTGCATCCAAACTTTTGAGAATCTTTCTTGCAAAACTTTGTCAAGGAGGCTCATTTTGATTGCTTCATAGTCTTTTTGAGCTTCTGTGAAAGGCAATGATCTTGTATTAATTTTTTTGCAAGCTTGTATAGAATAGCTAGGCTAGCTTGTGTGATATCCACATCTTGCTCTTTTAGCTTTTCTTCGACTAATTCACTGACAAGTTGTGGCATGTTGAGAACAAACGTTCTTTTGATTATTTCTGTATATTTGTGGAATGTGTAAAAGAGTTGTTCTTGTCTTATATAGTGCTCTTTTAGCTTTGAGACATCACAATACTTATTCTGGAGAAATTCCTTTTTAGCTTTTTGTGTTTCTAGATCTTCAACTCCAACAAAGACCTTGTTAATAACATTTAACAATGTTGTTATAGGCTAATCAGTTTGTTGGATAAGACATCTATCATTTTTTTGGGAGATGATACTACCATCATCTTAGTGAACATTGAATGCTGTTGTGCTCCTGTCAAGGACTTCTTTGAGATTTAAGTTAGAGTTTCTCCTTCTGCCCAAGCAACCATCTTTTCTAGATATTGACCTCTTTGTTCGGGATCAATCTGATCAATATTTCAGAATTGTTTGTGATCTGGAGCATGTGGTATTATAACTTTGTATTCTGCTGGAGCAATACGATCTTCTTCATGTTGTTGTTCCTGATATAGAAATTGCGTAGGATTTGAGGTCTGTAATTGTTCATAAGAACTTTGGAATTGTGAGGCTGCTAATGAATCTCCAATTGGTTCTGTTTGAGAAACACTGACTCCTTTATTTCTTCCAGTAAGATCAGCATGAAAAGGGTATGCAAGAATTGTCATCATGAACTGGTTTGTTTGGAAAATTTCTTTTAAGGCTTCATTCTGAGATTTGGCATTGACATTTGACCAGGTTATAACAGCTTCAATAGGAACAATATCGTCAACAGTCATTCTTTTGACTAGCCATTTTCCTTGGCTGACTTCTCCTTTTGAGCCTATGCAGAAATTGTCTTCTAAAAATTGTTGAGTAATCATGGAAACAAATCTTCTTCCTGGAAAAACTTTTCTATGTACATGAGGGTAAGACATCGATACTTTTCCATTGATCTGGCACTATTCATATGGCTACAAAGGTCTTGTCTGTTTTGGAAAGGTCATTGAAATGCTACCATCTGATTCCCTTCTGATTTGTCCATCATCATGTATGACTTTAGGCTTATGTCTTTTTTCATAATCCGTTTTCCAAGAAGGTGGAAAAATGAGTTGATCATCAGTGTGTACTTTTGATTGGAAAACATTTCCATTTTCAATAACTCTAACAACTGGTTTAGAGTTATGATCCATGAAAAATAAGTGAAACTGTAGCCTGTACGTCATAGTATAATGAACTGCACATGCTGTTTTTGTTGGCATCATATTTGCACTATAAAGCTGGACCTTGATCTGGATAGTCTAAGAGAGTATTGGTCTGGATAGGTCCAAAGTAAAATTTGGATCTACTTGTAATAGTACATGACCATTTTTAACTCCTGCTTCACTTGTGTGATTACTACATCTTTAAAATTTGTCCATATGGTATTAAGTAAAGTGACACAGCAGACAACATTTTTTCCAACTAGCAAAGTAGGTTGTACACCAATACGAATTGCACCTAGATGTAGTCTTTTGTAACCTTCACTTTTGTATCTTTTCAAATCTCTGTCATCTAAGATAGGGAGATAGGTTTTAGAATCTGAACTAGATACTGTTTTACAGCAACAGTGAAGGATTTATATACAGGTACGAGCTTGGCCTTTTTTGTGCGTATGATATTTTTAAAAGATAAAAGTTGGGAAGTATTATAGAATTTATAAGGATTAAGAGGACATTGGGAGGTTGGGGTAATTATAGAATTTTCAGACCACTCAACTTCAACATTAAAGTTGATATCTTCATCAGTAAAATGAGACTTTTGGACTATGGGTTCAGAATTGCTACCTTGGATGATTTCTCTTGACATGATCTCTAAATACCTCAAGAGGTTTTATAATAGAGCAGAGTATACTGTGTAGAACTTGAGAGTCCAACAGGGTTTTACAACACCTCAACTCTTCAAACGGCTATTGTCCAAAACTCTTTCTTTTACAACCACTCAACAAATCATATAGGTTTGGAGGACAAGAAGTTGGGTAGATTTGTGAGATTATAGTCTAGAACTATTTATCTTTTCTGATGTGGGAGATCAGCTTCAAGCTGCAGCCACAGAACATACTTTGAATAATAATTATGGATATAAGGAAAGTATTTAGTTATGGTGGGTTTTGTGTTTAAGCTTAGGAAGAGAATGACAAAAGAGATGGATATATAAGAGATAGACGAATGGATAGTCTAGTAGATGAGATGGATTTCTCTAATAAGATATAAAGTATGGTAACTATGATATAAGGAAAGTAACTCTAATATATGATATAAGACAAGGATTCTTATAAATAGAGATTTGTGGAATAGTAAAAGGCTCGACTCTTTTAAGAATAGGCTCCTGAAGTTTAGAGATAGGCTCTAATACCATAAAAGAAAAACAAGCGAATATAATGCTCTAATACCATTATAACACAACAAGCTAATATATAGCTTTGATACCATTTAAACAAAACAAGCTATTATATACAATACATGCTTGTTATATATTACAAGAACACACACACAAACAAGATAACTGAATTGCTCTGATACATATATGATACAAGTAGGCAACTCTTTATTTATGTACAGTGAGACTTGTATATTACAAACTAGAGAGAGAACTATTGAGACTAAACTACGCTCTAGTGAGAAGGCCAAGTCTGCCTTACTACAATACAGGCTTTCTCTATTTATAACTGAAGCTTGCCTTTACTATTCACACTATTACTATTCACTATTCATATTTGTCATATATCATCACTAACCCTTATCTACCTATTGACTAATGACTCCATCTTTATCTTCTATGTAACACTTATCCTAAACATGGGATATGTATTACTATTATACTATTACACCATTAATATTATATGTCGGCATTACTATAGCCACACACGTATTGTACAGACAAATAAGTATGACACTACACACACTATTACAGATAAGTATGACACATAGTAGACTGCACTTGTCTTCTCTATAGATCTTATCTTGATTGTTCTCTTGTCTTGTTCTACAGATATTATTAAAAACAAAACAAGCAAATATAACGCTCTGATACCATTATAACACAACAAGCTAATATATAGCTTTGATACCATTTAAACAAAACAAGCTATTATATACAACACAAGCTTGTTATATATTACAAGAACACACACACAAAAACAGGATAACGGAATTGCTCTGATACATATATGATACAAACAGGCAATTCTTTATTTGTGTACAATGAGACTTGTATATTACAAACTAGAGAGAGAAAGACCGAGTCTAAACTACGCTCTAGTATGAAGGCCAAGTTTGCCTTACTACAATACTGGCTTCCTCTATTTATAGTTGAGGCTTGCCTTTACTATTCACACTATTATTATTCACTATTCACTATTTGTCCTATATCATTACTAATCCTTATCTACCTATTGACGAATAACTCCATCTTTATCTTCTATATAACACTTATCCTAAACATGGGACAGGTGTTACTATTATACTATTATGCCATTAACATTACATGTCGGCATAGCCACACACGTATTGTACAGACAGATAAGTATGACACTACACACACTATTACAGAAAAATATGACACATTGTAGACTTCACTTGTCTTCTCTGCAGATCTTATCTTGATAGCTCTCTTGTCTTGTTCTGTAGATATTATCTTGGTATCCTATTTTGCATTTTCAGATTCTGATAACTAATCTTTTATTTATGCTTGGTTTTCTTCGAAGTCGGCATCTTTAATTTCCTAAATGATGCTTGAACAAGTTACTATTTGATTGCTTATAATTTCCTAAAGATTATTGGTAATATAATCTTTTTAGTTCTTACCTTCTATAGTTACTTTTGATTCTTTTGTATATATGTCCTATTTTGTATTTTCAAATTCTGATAACTAATCTTTTATTTATGCTTTGTTTTCTTCGAAGTCGGCATCTTTAATTTCCTAAATGATGCTTGAACAAGTTACTATTTGATTGCTTATATTTTTCTTTCTTTTTTTCTCATGGAAAATAAAATAACTAGAATACCCTCGAGTATATATTTTTTGGGCTTGAACCAGGAAAAAAGATATCAAAAAAGGATTGAGATTTTTGAGAACCCCACGATATAAAATTTGGGCGTTAGTTTTTAGTTTATGATATATTGATGAGGTTTATGCCAGCTTTTATGCTTAAAAGTTCGATATTAGGCATGAGTGATTTTGATTCAGTTATGAGTCTATCAGGTTTCTTATTAAACTGAAATGTCACTAAACTATTGTCTCTCTAATGGGTTTTATAGAGTAAATTTGTTGCTATTCTTAAAAAGGGATACCAAAAGGGACAGTTGGGTCTAATACCAGTAAAAGGGCTTTGTAAGTAGTTTCTAGATTCTACAAATGCATTTTTATATGTTTGAAACAAACATCTTTTAGGTAACCGTCTAAGAAATGTTTCCTTCTTCTACAAACATCTTTTAGGTCCATTTGGGCCAGCCCAAACTTTAACAATTTGTATTTGGGTTATGTGAATTAAGGATAGGTTTGCTTGGGCCAGCCAGAACTGGCCCAGCCTGCACGAATTGCCACTCCTAATTGTATCTTACAAACCTTATAAAACAGGGCCTTTATCAGTATACTGGAAAAAACAACAATCAATGAGAATTATCTATTTGCTCTTTATTTTCTTCTCTTATTTTTACTTAGTTTTATAACATGTCATCAGGACGAATATTTGTACAAAACTTGTGGTTTTATACATGTAAAATGACCTTAGTTATAATATATTACAAATTTTTTGTAGTATAATGGTATATCACAAAATTTACAAGTTCTTGAATTTTTTTATTCTTTATGATTAAACTCAAATCTTATTTTCATTCAAAATCTATCAAGATTATATTTATTATTATATCTTAATCAATTTAATTAGCATCATAAATTAATAATATTTATGTTTATTTACTTTTTAGATTTGTAAGCTGTTTGGTTTATACATCAATATCTATATATATTCATATTGTAATTGACTTTAAAATTTATTAAGTTGTTTGATTTATATATCAAAATCTGTATTATAGTATTGTCTTCAACTATTTTAGATACGTATCATACTAGAAATCTAACAAACTCTAAAAATGTCTTAAATCAAATTTCTTTTTATTATAGAATACATATTATTATTTGCATATATATTTTCTATGAATAATTTGTTATAACTTATATTTTTTTTTATTTGATATTATTATAAAAAGATAATTTGTTATATTTTTAGAAAATTGTTTGAATCATCTATCCATGTTTAAGATTTAAATTCAATATTGTTATGAAAATAAATATTAGCAAATAATAAATTCTTATTTAAGCTCATTGTTGTAATCATTAATAAAATTTGAAATTAAATCAATAATAAAATATTAGCTATATATACTAATCTTTGTTTGTTTGTTATTTTCCTGCTAAATATATTACAAATAATATATATATATATATATATATACACACACTATGTATCATTATAAATATATAATATCATGCCTTATTTAGCAATTACCAAAACAAATACAATAGAATAAAACATAGAGATAGTAGCTTAGTTTCAAAAATATAGAACCTCTTCTAGCTACCTGTGTTGGCTATAGTCATAGAATGCTTGACAAATTAAGTAAAAAAGCAACAGTCTACCGAACAACATATGACACACGTAACTTTTAATCCTCAAATAACATTTTTAGCCTTCCATAATTTTTATTTTAATAGAAAAAACTGGATTGGCACAAGCAAAAATAAATAAATAAATTATTGAATCCAATTTCGATCCAGCCTTCATTTCCTTCCACGTCAACTTGCATGTCATTCAAAAATCACATCACAAGGAAAGACAAGTGGGGTGTTGTATTTACTCCGATACTTAAGTCAGGTTTTAAAGAGAATAATTAAGATCAAAGAAAATTTTAGTGGTTTTGAGAAAGTGCATACGTGTATCTTTTCAGATTGTGAAACCCTATTTAAAGAGTTTGGGTGGATGACTTTTTTGTAAATAAACTATATTAATTAATATTTATATTATTTAATAATAATGTAAATATCATAGCCATTAATATGCCTTATTTAATGAAGATTTATCTGACTGTGTACTGATTGTACTATTTGACTTTTCTCCTACTGATATGACAAATCAAATGGTGTCACGTGTAACTGGTTTATTTTCTAGCCAACACAAGCCCCCTAAGCCTCCTTGGTTGCTTTGGCGTGGTAGGTGGTTTATATTTTCTCCTGAGATACGGTGGCTCAATGACAGTTGGCTTTGGGACTCTTGATTGAGACAAGCAACTAGTATCCCAAATTTCTTCATGCCTTTGTGTTCTCATGGTCATTAAGTTTCCAATGCCTATTTTTGGTCCACAATTCAAGTCTCGATTGAAAAGTTATGAGAGGTTAAATCTTTGGAAAAAAGTCAACTATGGGTACGCAAGTTTGACTTCCCAAAAGAATTTGATTTTAGTCATGATTCTCCAAAATTTTTTCCTTATCTCATTCCTTGGATCCTTATCTGATGGGTGGTTAAGATTAGACCTACCAATCTATTTAAAGACCTGGTCATTCTCAACCAATTCACTTCAGAATCCTAAGGTCAGAACTTTGGAGAGAGAGTTTTGAGGTTAGCATTTGACTCTACTCTAGCAAGGTAAGTGGTTCAAAATTCACTTTTTAACCTTTTATCCTTCAGTTAGATTTGAATATGCATGGACTTAGGATTTAGGTAGAACAACATAGACCCTTAAATTTTTTTTTAACTTTTCCTTTACTTTGATCCAACTTGGTAGACTAGAAAATTTTCTAAAGGGTTTGCAAATTTTTTTATTTTTTATATGGTCCAGGTGATAACTGTTCCTTGAGAATAGTATTTACCCTAGGAACTCATGACTAGCAAGAGCATACACTCACAGTAAAAACTCATAGCATAAGAGTAGAGTTAACATGATTGACTAGTATGCTAAAAACATTGAAAGCGGGAGTGGGAAGCAGCATGGATATGAAACTGGGGGGCCTTGTAGTCAATCAAGAGGGGACCGAATAGGTGAGATCAAGGCGTAGAGATGAAGCCATGGTGGGAAGAGGTCGACCGGCCAGCTATCAGCCGGTGATCTCCATCCCGATGCTTTTGAAAACTTCAGTGTTGAATTGGGTCCTGATACGAATCAGCTGGCGCTACCACCACTTCGCATCCCGAACGGGCCAATCATGAGATCGAAGGCGAGACAACTCAAGGAAGCCTTGAACGGACTTGTCCAAGAGTTAAAACAAGGTCAAGGGATGATGAGGAATGACTACATAGCTTGTGAGAGGCCAACCAATGTGATAGAGGCAGAATTGGAAGAAGAAGTTCTGCGCCGCGACATGGATTTATAACCGCTGCGGCGAGTGGTCCTCTGTTTTGGGTAGGATTTTGGCGAGGCATGCGCACCGCGGCAAGCATTTGTGGTGCCACTGCCCAAAGGGTTCTGTTTTGGCATGGCAAATGGACAGGCGCGAGTGCGAGTGTGGGCAGATGTGCGCGCAGAGATGGGCGAGTGTGCGTGCCGCGGCACAAGCCTCTCGGGTTGGATGTCAAGGTTGCTTGCCGCGGCATGAATTTTACTCCGCCGCGACCCGCCTATTTTAAATGTTGTATCCCGAGCCTCCTCGCCGCGGCATGAATGTTTTACCGCCGCGGCACAAATGTAATTTTTTGTAATTAGGACAATTGGATCAAATCCAATGGCTAAGATGCTTTCTTTTCTTTAGGTTTTATTTGTACTCTATAAAAGACAAGTTGTAGTAGCCCAAAAGGAAACTTTGTTCATTAATGAGATTTGTGTTTTATCAAACAAATTTGAGAGCCCAAGAGCTCATTGCTTCATTGCAAATCCAAAACTTATCAAAGGACTTGCATTCCTTTGTGGCATTTCTACTCTTCTTCGTGCATGGTGCGTAATATCCATGTGTTGAGGTGAGTTGCTTGCAGCCAAAAATCTGTTGTTGTGCTTAGAAATCACATGCTAATTTATTGTTGGGTCTTGAACCGTTATCTTGTGGTTCTCTAGTCTTCGTTGCTAGTGGGTCGTAGGAATCGTGTTGCGGGGTTCGCATCATTTGGTATCAGAGCTCTAGGTTGTGACTCTAGATTCCTATCTTAATTTTTGTCATTTTTGATTTCATAGCAACCAAGAAAATTCCTTCAAAAAAATTTATGTGTTCTTCTTTGTTTCTATATGTTTATTGTATTTTCTGGATTAATCTGATTGATGTTGTTGTTTCCTTCTTATCTTGATTGAATTTGGAGAGGTTTTCATGTCGAAATTTGTTCGAAATTTGTTTTCGTAAAGGAAGGGTATTTTGGTAATCTCACATGTTTTGTTCGTATTGAAAAGTGAGAAGAAAACTTTATTCTCTTTATTTCAAAAAAAATATCTTTCGAAAATATCTCGTGAAAATATCTCGCTAGATAGAAAAAGATAGAAAAGAAAAGGGGATATTTCAGAAATTATAAAAAAAAAGAGAAAAAGAAATAGAGAATTCTTAATTCACGAGAATTTATGAAATTTCTTTCATTTTAGCGTCGTTCACGTTTTAACGGATCGTTTCTTTGTTTGTTTACATTTTACGAGTTTGAATTTGCTAAATTGAACTTGTTTCCAAAATTCATAGAGTTAGAGTTTCAAAACACTTCGAGTTAGTTTCCTTTGTACTTAACATTGGATATTACGAACTACAGATTGTTGAGGACAAAAAACTCTACAATTGTGTGGAAGTCTTGGACAGTTTGGTTTGTCAAAGGGCTTCGAGCGATTCAGCAATCAAATTCGAGTGTTAAGCACCTGAGGTAACGAGTGAAAGTTTCAATTTTGTTAATTGCTAATCGTTTGTTTGTGTTAGTTGTTGTTAAGAATGTCTGACAGGAACAGCTCATAGGAAAGGCACGATACAGCTTTTATGATGAGGGCGTTACAATAGTCTATGGAATGGATGAATGCTGTCATGGTCAACATGAATGAGCGAATGAAGAGACAAAAGGCAACTATTGCCAACTTGCGGCAAGAGGCACCGCAAAATACTCCTAATGTAGGAAGGCCTAATAGGAGGGCCCATATTGAGGATGAGTTGGAGGAGGATAGTTTTGGTAAAGATTATTATGAGGGTGAAGGGAGGATGCCCTTTAGAGGAAGACATGGGCCTAGAGGTGGTCAAGGTCAGGGAGGAGTTAGGAGACCCCCACAACGACCCTATGATGGGGTTGATAGAAACTTGGAGAGTATTAAGATGAAAATGCCGGCATTCCAAGGAAAGAATGACCCGAAACTGTATTTGGAATGGGAGAAGAAAGTGGAACATATATTTGAATGCCACAACCACTCCGATGAGAAAAAGGTTAAATTGGTGGTGATTGAGTTTACTGACTATGCTTTGAATTGGTGGGATCAGTTGGTAGTTAGTAGAAGGAGGAATGAAGAAAGGCCGATAAGTAGTTGGGAGGATATGAAAGCAATCATGCGGAAGAGGTTTATTCCAAGCCACTACTACCGAGAGCTTTATCAGAAATTACAACGACTCAATCAAGGCTTTCAATCGGTTGATGAGTATTACAAGGATATGGAAATGACCATGGTTAGAGCTAACATAGAGGAGGATATGGAAGCCACAATGGCTAGGTTTGTTAGTGGTTTGAACCAAGACATTGCCAATGTTGTAGAGCTACATCACTATGTAGAGTTGGAGGACATGGTACATATGACAATCAAGGTGGAAAGGCAATTACAGAAGAAGAGTGGCCAAACTTTCCCACCTAAGATTAACCCAACGACATCAAAACCCACCCCTACCACACCATGGAAAGTTGGAAGAAAGATGAAGCAACTAGCTCCAAGCCAAGGTTTGAACCGAATAGAGGCAAGGAAATGGAGGCTAGTAAGGATAAGGGTAAGGTTGAAAACCCGATCTGATACCGAGATGTCAAGTGTTTTAAATGTCTTTGAACCAGACACATTGCTTCCCAATGTCCGAATAAAAAGACAATGATCGCTCAAGCTAATGGCGACATTGAGACGGATGAGGATAGTGATGATGAAGAGATGCCACTGCTAAAGGAAGCTAGTGATGAGGAAATAGGGCCCGTTGAAGGAGAGGCTCTAGTGATAATGAGGTCCTTAAGTATCCAATACAAGGAAAAGGATGCGGAGCAACAACGAGAGAACATATTTCACACAAGGTGTCATGTGAACTCTAAGGTGTGTGATGTGTTAAAATGTGTACTCGCAAGTGTACGAATCACTCGTAGTAAAGTGACAAGCAACTTCCAAGGTCGGTCTCTCAAGGAATTGCAGTGGTTTTAAATAACTAACTTTTAACTTAAACAGAGTTCTAATGAAAACAAAACACTAATTAAATAGAGTTCTAGTGAAACTAAAACTCTAAGTAACTATAATCCTAACGCTAATAAAACTGTAAAAAGGTTGTTTGTTTTTGGTAACGAGAACAATCATACGACACTCAAACGAAAACAAAATCGCAATCAAACAATCAATTCAATTAAATCAAATATCAATAGAGGATGTATGGACGTTTAGCTTGGTTGACCATGCTTGCATCGAAAAGGTATGGTGAGATAACATGAACGTCCTATATAAACAAAACTACTGGCTTTCCTTTTAATTACGAAACTCCTTTTGGCGGGGGTAGGTCTCTTTGTTGATTAACTAATTAACTGCCTTTGGCGGGGGTAAATTAAATAGCAATCAAATTATGCGCAAGGAAAACATGCCAATCAAATTAATGCTATGACTAAGTCACTAACTTGAAGCTTTGATTAAGTGTTTCGGAATAAAGTTAAGGTGACGTTCCTATAACTAAATTCTCAGATTTTTCAACCTAACTACGAACATCAAATGGGCCCATGATTATTCATAATCAAATATCTAAACATGCTCTTAATCAAAAAGTAATTTATTCATAAATCAATAAAATATACCATACACAATTCTAGCAAACATGGCAACACAAACTAAACATCCATAATTAGACTAGCCGCTCATGTTCATATTATTATTCATAGACAAATAAAATATGATCATACACTTTAACAAATAGAGAAGAGAAATTAATTCTATAACAACAAGAAAATCCTAGATCTAAATACCGCTTATGGATTGGATGACGTTCTTCTCCGTAAGCTTTATCTTCGATCGTCGTTGGCTTCCTTGAATCCTTAGAATATTGTCTCTCGCTTCGTTAGAGTGTGGCAACGCTCTCAAAACTGATTGAATGTAGTGTTTGGGTCACAAAATTGAGAAGAATGAGAGTTGTGTACGAATTGGTCGAGTTCTCTGTAAGGGGGACTCTAGGGAGGTATTTATAGATGTAAGGGTTTCTGCAAATCCTATGTGCAATAGGAATAGGCGCGCCGCGGCATGCATTTTTCCCGCCGCGGCGCAACACAAATTCTAAAAAATATGCAAAAACCCGAGAGCTCCCCGCCGCGGCATGCAATTCCCCCGCCGCGGCGCGCAATGTTTATATGTTTTCCAGGATTCAACCCGAGAGCCTCTCGCCGCGGCATGTATTTTCCTCGCCACGGCGCGCAATGCCTTCCTTCCCTTCATGTTCCCCCCTTACATATGTGATGGCACTTTATGTAAGGCTTACATATTTGTCTCGTTTAGCCCGTAACTCGTGATCCGAGCGCCGTAGGTGTCCCGTCTTTGCGTGTTTTCATCATTTGACTCATTTGACGCTAAAAACACCTGAAATGCACTAAAATATACTTGTGACTCCGAATGGATAGATTTATGAAAATAATCGAATAAACAATCATAATAAATCTAAATATCAAACAATTAAGCACAATTAATCACGAAATATTAGTGCTTTTCGAGCACTCATCAGTGTGCAATGTCATTATTGACGGTGGGAGTTGCACAAATGTGGCTAGTACTACCTTAGTTGAGAAGTTAGGGTTACCGACAATCAAACACCCGAAACCCTACAAGCTACAATGGTTGAATGATAGGGGGGAAGCGAAGGTTAACAAACAAGTACTAGTATCCTTTTCAATTGGGAAGTACAAGGATGAAATAATGTGTGACGTAGTGCCTATGCAAGCAGGACATATATTACTTGGGAGACCATGGCAATATGATAGGAGGGTCACACATGATGGATACAAGAACAAGTATTCATTTGAGTTGGAGGGAAAGAAGATTACACTTGCACCTTTATCTCCTAAGCAAGTTTTTGAGGACCAAAAGAGGATGGTTAAAGAAAAAAGAGATAAATTGAGAGAAAAGAGTGAGGTGGGAGAGAAGAGTGGAGAGAGAGAAAAAGAAACAGAAAAGAAAATTGAAAATTTTTACGCAAAGGCGAGTGACGTAGGACACGCCTTCTTGGCAAAGAGGTTTGTGCTTGTACTTTTGTATAAGGAGACTTATTTTTCTACTAACGAACTTGACAATGCGTTGCTAAGTATTTTTGTTTCTTTGTTGCAGGAATATGAAGATGTGTTTCCTGAAGAGATCTCGGACGGTGTACCACCATTGCAAGGGATTGAGCACCAGATTGACTTCATTCCTGGAGTGTCTCTTCTAAACCGACCGGCTTATCGTACCAACCAGGACGATACCAAGGAGATACAAAAGCAGGTCGAAGAATTTTTGACTAAGGGACAAGTCAGGGAAAGCTTGAGTCCTTGAGCAATGCCTGTGCTACTTGTGCCTAAGAAGGATGGGTCAAGTTGTATGTGTGTTGATTGTCGAGCCGTCAACAACATCACGGTAAAGTATCGTCATCCCATTCCTAGGTTAGATGACATGTTAGATGAGTTGCATGGCTCTAGCATATTTTCAAAAATTGATCTTAAAAGTGGGTATCATCAAATAAGGATGAAAGAAGGGGATGAATGGAAAACCGCTTTTAAAACAAAACATGGGTTGTATGAATGGTTAGTGATGCCTTTCGGGTTATCTAACGCACCCAGTACTTTTATGAGACTAATGAACCATGTTTTACGTCACTTAATTGGAAAATTTGTGGTTGTCTATTTTGATGATATTCTCATTTATAGCAAAACTTTGGAAGAGCATGTTCAACACTTGCGTGCTGTTCTTGAAATCTTAAGAAAAGAAAAACTGTATGCCAATTTAAAGAAGTGCTGTTTTTGCATGAAAAAGCTAGTTTTTCTTGGTTTTGTTGTAAGTGCTAATGGTATAAAGGTAGATGGGGAAAAAGTAAAGGCGATTAGGGATTGGCCCTTGCCTAAGTCTGTTACTGAGGTTCGTAGTTTTCATGGCTTGGCTAGTTTCCATCGAAGATTTGTTAGAGACTTTAGCACTATAGCCGCACCTTTAACCGAGGTGATTAAGAAAACTGTAGGTTTTAGATGGGGAGTAGAGCAAGAAAAAGCTTTTAATCTATTGAAGGATAAATTATGTACTGCGCCTATTCTATCCTTGCCTGATTTTACTAAAACCTTTGAAGTTGAGTGTGATGCTTCAGGTATAGGCATAGGAGCTGTTTTGATGCAGGAGAAGTGGCCAATTGCCTATTTCAGTGAGAAGCTCAGTGGAGCCTCCTTGAACTATATATGACAAGGAGCTCTATGCTTTGGTTAGAACCCTGGAGACTTGGCAGCACTATCTATGGCCGAAAGAATTCGTCATCCACACGGATCATGAATCCTTGAATCATCTAAAGAGCCAAGGGAAATTGAACCGGCGACATGCAAGGTGGTTAGAGTTCATCGAAACCTTTCCTTATATTATTCAATATAAGTGAGGTAAGGAAAATACTGTCGCATACGCATTGTCAAGGAGGTATACCTTACTCTCTACTTTAAATGCTAAATTATTAGGGTTTGAGTATATTAAGGAAATGTATGCTGCTAATAATGATTTTTCTGCTATATATCATGCATGTCATAAGTCGGCTTTTGAAAAATTTTATTTGTTAGATGGGTATTTATTTAGAGAGAACCATTTATGTATACCCAACTGCTCTACGAGAGAGCTACTAAGTAGAGAGGCCCATGGGGAGGTCTAATGGGACACTTCGGTGTGGCCAAGACCATGAATGTTCTACGTGAACATTTCTTTTGGCTTAAAATGAGGCGTGATGTAGAAAGAATTTTCTTTAAGTGCATCACGTGTAAGCAAGCAAAGTCCAGCGTCCTACCTCAAGGACTATATACACTCTTACCCGTGCCTAGTTCACCTTGAGTGGATATTTCTATGGACTTTATTTTGGGTTTGCCTAGGTCTAAAGGCAGAAGAGATTCCATTTTTGTAGTTGTTGACAGGTTTTCAAAAATGGCACACTTTATTGAGTGTCACAAAACCGATGACGCAACTAACATTGACAATCCTTTTTTTAAAGAGATTGTACGGCTACAAGGGGTTCCAAAAAGTATAATTTCTGATAGGGATGTCAAGTTCCTAAGTTATTTTTGGAAAACTCTATGGGCTAAGTTGGGGACGAAACTTTTGTTTTCTACTACTTATCATCCCCAAACTGATGGCTAAACAGAGGTAGTTAATCGAACTTTGTCTACTCTGTTAAGAACACTCATTCAGAAAAACTTGAAAAATTGGGTGGATTGTTTGCCTTTTATTGAATTTGCTTATAATAGGAGTGTGCATTCCACTACTAACCATACACATTTTGAAATTGTTTATGGTTTTAACCCACTCACTCCTATGGATTTATTGCCTTTACCTGTTTCAGTTAGAATAGATTTAACAGGTGCCAAGAAGGTTGAAATGATAAAGAAACTACATGAGAGCATTCACGAGCGCATTAAGAAAAAGAATGAAGAAGTTGCGTTCAAGGCTACAAAAGGGCGACGTAGGGTCATTTTCGAACCCGGTGATTGGATTTGGGTACATATGAGGAAGGAACGATTTCCTGAAAAATGAAGGTCCAAGCTACAACCTCGAGGAGATGGACCATTCCAAATACTCGAACGTATCAATGATAATGCCTACAAGCTCGACCTTCTAGGTGAATACAATATTAACGCATCTTTTAATGTTTCTGATCTTTCTCCTTTTGATTATGTAGGTAAAGATTCGAGGTCGAATCCTTTTGAAGATAGGGGGAATAATACGAATCAGCTGGCGCTACCACCATTTCGCATCCCGAATGGGCCAATCATAAGGTCAAAGGCGAGACAACTCAAGGAACCCTTGAACGGACTTATCCAAGAGTTAATACAAGGCCAAGGGATGATGAGGAATGACTACATAGCTTGTGAGAGGTCAAGCAATGTGATAGAGGCAGAATTGGAAGAAAAAGTTCTGCGTCGCGGCATGGATTTATAGCCGCCGCGGCGAGTGGTCCTCTGTTTTGGGTAGGATTTTGGCAAGGCATGCATGCCGCGGCCCAAAGGGTTCCGTTTTGGCATGGCAACTGGACAGGCGCGCGCACGAGTGTGGGCAGATGTGCGCGCAGAGATGCGCGAGTGTGCGCGTCGCGGCATGGTTTTGGTGCGCCACGGCACAAGCCTCTCGGGTTGGATGTCAAGGTTGCTCGCCACAGCATGGATTTTAATCTGCAGTGGCCCGCCTATTTTAAATGTTGTATCCTGAGCCTCCTCGCCGCGGCATGAATGTTTTACCGCTGCGGCACAAATGTAATTTTTTGTAATTAGGACAATTGGATCAAATCCAATAGCTAAGATGCTTTCTTTTCTTTAGGTTTTGTTTGTACTCTATAAAAGACAAGTTGTAGCAGCCCAAAAGGCAACTTTGTTCATTAATGAGACAAATTTGAGAGCCCAAGAGCTCATTGCTTCATTGCAAACCCAAAACTTATCAAAGGACTTGCATCCCTTTGTGGCGTTTCTACTCTTCTTCGTGCGTGGTGCGTAATATCTATGTGTGGAAGTGAGTTTCTTGCAGCCAAAAATCTGTTGTTGTGCTTAGAAATCACATGCTAATTTGTTGTTGGGTCTTGAACCGTTATCTTGTGGTTCTCTAGTCTTCGTTGCTAGTGGGTCGTAGGAATCGTGTTGCGGGGTTCGTATCAGGTCCTCTATCCAAATTTTCTCCCCATTTTGGCTGCACTTGTTTCGTTGAGGCTCCTGGTTCCATTTATGGCAGAGATGCTTTTGATGGAGATCCAAATGATGAGTGATGTGTTAAATTGTGTACTCGCAAGTGTACGAATCACTCGTAGATAAGTGATAAGCAACTTCCAAGGTCGGTCTCTCAAGGAATTGCAGTGGTTCTAAATAACTATCTTCTTAATGTAAATAGAGTTCTAACAAAAATGAAACACTAATTAAATAGAGTTCTAGTAAAACTAAAACTCTAAGTAACTAGAATCCTAAAGCTAGTAAAACTATAAAAAGGTGTTTGATTTGTAACGGGAACAAAGTACGAGCAATTAAACGAAAACAAAATTGCAATTTAACAATCAATTCAGATATATTTGAAGATCAATGGAGGATGTATGGACGTTTAGCTTGGTTGACCATGCTTGCATCGAAAAGGTATGGTGAAATAACATGAACGTTCTATATAAACAAAATTACCGGCTTTCTTTTTAATTACGAGACTTCCTGCGGTCGGGGTAAATCTATATAAACAAAATTACCGGCTTTCCTTTTAATTACGAGACTGCCTGCGGTCGGGGTAAATCTCTTTGTTGATTAACTAATTAACTGCCTTCGGTCGGGGTAAATTAAATAGTAATCAAATTACGCGCAAGGAAAAACATGCCAATCAAATTAATGCTATGACTAAGTCACTAAATTGAAGCTTTGATTAAGTGTTTCGGAATAAAGTTAAGGTGACGTTCCTATAACTAAATTCTAAGATCTTTCAACCTAACTACGAATCTCAAATTGGCCCATGATAATTCATAATTAAATATCTAAACATGCTCTTAATCAAAAAGTAATTTGTTTATATTAAATCAATAAAATATACACCATACACAGTTCTAGCAAACATGGCAACACAAACTAAACATCCATAATGAAATTAGCCACTCATGTTCATATTAATATTCATAGACAAATAAAATATGAACATACACTCCAACGAAAGAAGAAGAAAATTAGAATTCTATAACACCAAAGAAAACCTAGATCTAAATACCGCTTATGGATGGGATAGCGTTCTTCTCCAAAAGCTTTATCTTCGATTGTCGTCGGCTTCCTTGGATCCTTAGAATGGTTTCTCTCGCTTCGTTTGAGTGTAGCAAAGCTCCCAAAGCTGATTGAATGTAGTGTTTGGTCGCAAAATTGTAATGTGTAAGAGTTGTGTACAAGTTGTTCGAGTTGTCTGTAAGGGGGGCTCTAAGGGGGTATTTATAAATGTAAGGGTTTACACAAATCCTGATTGCCATAGGAATAGGCACGCTGCGGCATGCATTTTTCCCGCCGCGGTGCAACACAAATTTTGAAAATAATGTAAAAACCCGAGAGCTCCTCGCCGCGGCATGACTTTTCCTCGCCGCGGCGCGCGTTGTCTTCTGTTTCTTCACGTTTACCCCCTTACATATGTGATGGCTCGTTATCTAAGGCTTACATATTTGTCTCGTTTAGCCCGTAACTCGTGATCTGAGCGCCGTAAGTGTTCCGTCTTTGCGTGTTTTCATTATTTGACTCATTTGACGCTAAAAATACCTAAAATGCACTAAAACATACCCGTGACTTCAAATGGATAGATTTATGAAAATAATCAAATAAACAATCATAACAAATCTATATTTTAAACAATTAAGCACAATTAATCACGAAATATTAGTGTTTTTCGAGCACTCATCAATGAGCCGGTATCCGACTTAGATTATGAAGTTGATTCCTTAGTACCTTTCATAACCTAACTATCTATAAACAGGCTAAGGGAGTTATTTGAGATCCCTGATGATATATTTGAGCTAGCATTTGAGAAAAAATCAATTTGGATCATGAATTTGAGATTATTTCTTTCTAACTTTGAAACAACAAGTTTAGTTTATTTATTAGTTTACATTTATATTTTTAGCGTAGGTTGAAGCTTTTGATTTTCCTTGCTTTATCACTTACCAATTATCCTAGAGTTTATTGCTTGAGGACAAGCAAGATGCTAAGTTTGGGGGAGTTGATAACTCTAATTTATTAGAGTAAATATTATCTCTTATTTCTTTAAACTTGCTTGGCCATGTGAAAAGAGTTGCACATTATGCTTATTTGGACACCATTTATGAAATTTATGAAAATGGGTGAATTATTTGGTATTAATTCTGAAATTATCTTGCATTGCATTAAAAAGACTTATATTTTAAAGTTCATTCATGAGATTTTTATGCGTGCCTTCATAGAGAACAAAAAGAGCACAAAAAAGTACTAGCTTTGCTGCAGCTTTGCCGCAGCGTTGCTGCAACAACGCGCACCACGAAAAAACAACGTTAAACTGCCAAATTAGCAATTAAGCTTAGGCTTTTTATTAAATTGACGATAAGGGTAGTTTATGACACACATATTTAAGGGCAAACTTGAAAGTTAACACAAATATATCATCTCTTATCAATTGAACCTAAAAGGAACATATAAAGGAGATAAAATAGGGACTGATTTAGGCAGCAGAGAAGAGAAAAATACACAGTAGATTTAGGGTAGTAGAAAAAAATGCAACAGAGAGGCAGAAAAGAACACCAAAAATAGAGCAAAAAGAGCAGCAAATTGAGATCTAGAAAGAGATTAATTGAAGGGCTTGATTTGCAAGGATTATTAGTGAGGAAAGCAAGAGAGTTAGAGATTTGGAGTCAAATTGATTGAGATTTAATTAAAGGAATTTTTATTAATTTATTCCTTCTTCTATTATTCTTTTATTGTTCTTCAAATTTCTGTAACTCAATGGATCTGATTTTGAATATGGATGATTTAATATTTGATTTCATAGATATAATTGGCTAATTTTTCTTTTGTTAGGGTTGTAGATGTGTAAGTGATTGTAGTTTTATTCTTCAATTTTAAAGATTTATGTTTTGCTTGACAAAAGGGTGCTAGTTATTCAATGCTTATTTTATTGATAATTTTTTTGATTGCTTGATCATCAATTGATAGGATAGTAAACTGAGATTAATTCTGGAAAGGTTAATTTAAGTTGGATGAAGCTTGAATAATGTGTGTTTAATTTGAATCTAAGGATAAGAATTAAAATTGCAATTAATATAGGAATATACAATTGTCTCACATAACCCAAAGAAATTGGTGCATTAAATATTGTTCTTAGACTCAGTTGTCCATAGGAATGTGTTTCATTCAGCCTAAGAAATTATAGACTTTGCAGATTCGGAAGAATCCTTTGCAATTTTTGCAATTCTAGTTACAGGTGCACTTTGCCACAACATTGTTACAACAACGCTGTAGCAATGCAGTCTGTCTACATCATTTATCACATTGGCAATCCTAATTGAATTATCCACTTGAGATTCTTGTTATTCTTCTTGTTAAACTTTGTTTTAGTATTTTTACTCTTATCATCTCGTATTTATTATTTTAATTTATTTTACTTCATTTTATTACACAAAAATATCGAATATTGATTTTATTGATTAATTTTTACAATACTTTCTAATATTCTAATTTCCATGGGAACGATATTTTTTATTATTATATTAATTGTTGGCAACACGTGCACTTACATATTGTCTTATACACTTATAGAGCAATAAGTTTTTAGAGCCGTTGCTGGGGATTGAACCCGGGTCACCCGCGTGACAGGCGGGAATAGTTACCACTATCAAGGTTAGCATGAAAGGCACAATTGAATCCAAAGAAGGCTTAAATCATTTTCTTGATTAATAAATTTTCTAGGATTTCGCCTTGAGAGATTCTCCAAACTAATTTTAGAAGCCTAAGCTCTCCCATAAACTTTCCTCATTCAAAGTTCATATCAAACAAGCAAACGAAATGATGGTGCACATGAGTTGTGAGGTGTATTTTAAAATAAGTTTTCAAAATTTGTCAACTAACACTCAATCAAGTCAATTCTTTTCATAAACTAAGATATTTCTTCTAACAAATTAACTATTAAACTTGCAAAGACACTACAAAGAAATTAAGAGTAGGTTACAACTTTTGCACAATGCAGTTCATCATAATTGATTAATTACAAAATTACAGCAGCACATATCATAAACTTAGATTTCAAAACACAAGCAAATAAATTAACCCTCCCAAACTTAAAATAAATAGTGTCCTCACTGCTTATAAATAAAGAAGAATAAAACAAGAAAACAAACAACAAACAACAAACAAAAATGAAATATAGGTAAAGAAATGCCCATGTTTGCTGTAGCGTTGCTACAACAAAATTGCAGCAAAGTTTCCAAGTTTTAAAACTGTGAAGATGTTGTTTCTACTTTGCTTCTTGCTTCTTCTCGTGTTTCTATGATGACGTGAAAATGCAAAAGAATAACCCAATAAAATAAAATAATAATAAAATTTAAATAAACTAAATTAAAGTATAAAACATAAAAGAAAAAGTAAGAAACATAGGTTGCCTCCCATGAGCGCTTGTGTTAAAGTCGACAGCCCGACTTCTCTTACAGTCATAGATCTGTGAGTGGAATGGAGGTATGCTCCCTGTCAACAATTCCTCCCCAATAATGTTTGATGCATTGGCCATTAACATGGAATTTTCTCTTGGACCAACATGTCCAATATTTTTGGTTCAGATCAACAGTTTTCTTTAAGATCCTCCTAATTTCTCGATAGGAATGAAATTGTTGCAAAATATTCACCATTTCATCTTCTGGAATACACCTTCTAATCTTTTGGTTTGCATATTGCTTGAGCAAGAATGGTTTATCCCAATAGTAGAACTTCATATTGTAGAAAAAAAATTTCTTTTGATGAGAATTTGAATCTGGTGGCACATCAACTGAAGACTTAAGAAGATTGAAATCCCAAGATGACAAATCTAGGGACTGGAATTTATTTCAAAGCCTGTATGTATTAGAATCTGCTTCCAACCAAGGTAATTTATCATCTTTCTCTTCATAATCGGAATCATATTGCAATAAAATTTGTAGAGAATCATTATAGCTACATTTCTCATGTTCTTTAGATACCACAGAATCCACAACTGAGATGGATGAGCACTCTTCAACATTATTGGGAAATTTCATGGTTTTAAACACATTGAAAGTGACTTGTTCATCTTGAACTCTCATAGTTAATTCTCCTTTATTAACGTCAATCAAAGTTCGGCCTGTAACTAAGAATGACCTTCCCAAAATAATAGGCACTTCTCGGTCCTCTTCATAGTCAAGTATAATAAAATCCACTGGGAAGATGAATTTATCCACTTTCACTCAGACATCTTCAATTTTTTCTTCCGGATGAGCAATGGATCGATCTGCTAATTGTAAAGACACTGTAGTAGGCCATGCAGCACTAATCCCCAATTTCTTAAAAATTGACATGGGCATCAAATTAATACTTGTTCCCAAATCACATAGAGCCTTGCCAAAATATTTATTACCTATTGAGCATGGAATTGTGAAACTGTAGCACTACTTTCAGTTGTAGTACTACTTTAACTTGTTAAGGCAACTATCTCGAAGTCGCCAAACCGTCTCTTTTTGGTCAAGATGTCTTTCATGAATTTGACATAATTTGGCATTTGTTCCAAGGCTTCCACCAATGGAATGTTAATATGAAGGTGCTTAAGAACATCCAAAAATCTCCTGAATTGAAGGTGCTGTTGTTGTTTCTGAAATCACTGAGGAAATGGTGGAGGTGGTTTGTGCTGCTGGGAACTTTGCTACAGCAATGCTGTAGCATTTTGGGTACCAAAATATTCAGTATTTTTCAAAACTATCTCAGATTTATCCAGCTCTTTTTTCTCCTTATCTTGGACTAAAATGCTCTCATTTTGACTCATTTTCTGCCTACTTGGTTTCTCTAATTCTTTTTCACTCCTTAGAGTAATGGCTTTGCAAAACTCCTTTCTTTCTCTTATTGGAGTTTCGGTATTACTTGGAAGTGCACCTCTTGGACGGTTCCTAAGTTCACTAACCAACTGTCCCACTTGATTTTCTAGATTTCTCATTGACATAGCTTGGCTTTGGAGGATTGCATCATTTTTTGCCATGTATTCTTTACGTAAAGTTTCCAGCGAACTAGATGGTTCATTTGGTTGGTTTCTTTGTGGTTGTTGCTAAAAACCTGGAGGATATTCAGGACGGTTGGGCATGGAAGAACTTGCTTGACCACCCCCTTGATTATTCCACGAGAAATTGGGATGTTGCCTCCATCCTGGGTTATAAGTGTTGGAGTATGGATTGTGGTTTCGGTTCGCATTACCCACAAAACATGCTGATTATGGATTTGAAGGACAATTGTCAAATACATGAGATCCTGAACAATAAACACATGAAATTCCTGAATCTTGTATTGAATTCACTTTTGCTGTCACATGTTGATTCTTCAACAGATTAACCAAAGATGAAACTTGAGCTGTAAGTGTTGTAACATCATTAACCTCATGCACACCAGCCACTCTTTTTGCAGCTGCTACTCTATCCATTGGCCATTTATAATTGTTGCTAGCCATTCTCTCAAGTAAATCATAGGCTTCATTGTAGGACTTGGCTAAAAAAGCTCCATTAGCAGATGCATCAACAACAGTTCTTGTTTGGGCATTGAGACCATTGTAGAAAGTCTCCATTTGGATCCAATGAATGCCATGGTGAGGACACTTTCGTAACAGTTCTTTAAACCTTTCCCAAGCCTCATATAAAGATTCCCCATCCATTTGTTGATAAGAAGTAATATCATTCCTTAATTTGGTATTCTTTGTTCGTGGGAAATATTTCATCAAGAATTTCTTTGCCAAATCATTCCAAGTAGAAATAGAATCAGGTGGCAAAGAATTATGCCACACTCTAGCACGATCTCTCAAGGAATAAGGAAATAATTTGAGCCTGAAAGCCTCCTTGATCACACTTGTCCATTTAAAAGAATAACTGACTTCGATAAACAACCTGATATGCAGAGGATCTTTTGTAGGTAACCCACTGAATTGCCCAACTGTTTGTAGCATTTGAAACATCATTGGCTTTAACTCAAAGTGCGTTGCTTGAATATTTGGTCTTGTGATGCTTGGATTCAACACCTTTAGCATAGGCAATGCATATTGATTCAAATCTTTGTCCCTATCATCCATTGGAGGTATCACATTGATTGCATCATTTAAATTCTCTCCATGGCCATTGTTTCCAACCTCTGCATTTGTCATTTCTTCAATCTGAGCGAAACCTTATTGTTCTCTCCTTCTTAATCTGAAAGTACGTTCAATTTCGGGATCTAAGGGTAAGATATCCTCTTCACAAAATCTGTTCATACATAAGACACAAAGGAGATATTTGATAAACAAAAATTAAATAAAAACAAAAGTTGATTTCTACGAATAATTTCTAACGTTGCCAATCCCCGGCAATGGTACTAAAAACTTGTTGCTCAAAAAGTGTATAAGTTGTTATGCAAGCGTACGTGTCGCAAACAAGTAATATAATGATAAGAAAGATCATTTCTATGGAGATTGAAATACTATAAAGTATCATAAAAATTAACTATTAAAATCAATATTTGGTATTTTTTGTATCAAAATAAAATAAATAAAATAAAATAAATAGCACGAGATGACAAGAGTAAAAATACTGAAACAAAGTTCAACGAGAATGATATCAAGAATCGCAAGTAGATAAATCAGTTAGGATTGCAAATATGACAAATGATGTAGACAGATTACGTTGCTGCAGCATTGCTGTGGCAAAGTGCACTAGTAACTAGAATTGCAAAAATTACAAAGGATTCTTCCGAATCTCAAATGTTTATAATTTCTTAGGCTCAATGAAACACATTCCTATGCACAACTGAGTCTAAAAATAATATTTAATGCACCAATTCCTTTGGATTATATGAGGCAATTATATATTCCTATATTAATTGCAATTTAATTCTTATCCTTAGATTCAAATTAAACACACATTATTCAAGTTACATTCAACTTCAACTAATTTTTTCAAATTAATCTCAGTTTTCAATCCCATTCATTGGTGATCAAACAATCAATAGGAATTAATCAATAAAATAAGCATTGAATAACTAGCATCCTTTTGTCATGCAACGCACAAATCTTTAAAATTAAAGAACAATACTACAATCACTTGTATATCTACAACCCTAATTGAATGAAAATTTAGCTAATCATATTCATGAAATCAAATATCAATTCATTCATATTCAAAATTACATCCACAGAGTTATAGAAATTTGATAAACAATAAAAGAGTAATAGAAGAAGAAATAAATCAATAAAATCCCCTTTGATTAAATCTCAATTAATTGGATTACAAAAATCTCTAAATCTCTCTTGCTTTCTTCAATGATTATCCTTGTAAATCAAGCCTTCAATTGGTCTCTTTCTAGATTCCAATCTATTGCTCCTTTCTGCTCTATTTTTGGTGCCTCTTTGCTGTGTTTTGTTCTGCTACTCAAATCAGTCCTGATTTTATGTCCTTTATATGTTCCTTCTAGGTTTAATTGATAAGAGATGATATATTTGTGTTAACCTCTAAGTTTTTCCTTAAATATGTGAGTCATAAATTGCCCTTATCGTCATTTTAATAAGAAGCCCCAGCCCAATTACTGATGATCAGGTTTGGGCCTCATTGACTCGTACTTTAGAGGAGAAGAGAGAACTTGTTAAGGCTCTGTATGAGGAGACTTTGATCCAGTGAGTCTTATGTGCTAGCTTGATCTATTGTAAGGTTGATAAGTCCAAACTTAAGGGCAAGCAAGCCCAAAGAGACTCTGAGATGGAGAAGCCTAGGGATGAGGTCCAAAGGTTGACAATTGAGGTAGAGGCTACATGTCCATGAGCCGTGGATGCATACTTTGACTCTCAGGATTTCAAGGCAGATACTGATGTAGCATGGGCTCACAACTTTGAGTCTACCAAGAAAAGATTCTAGATAGTCTATCTAGGACAACGTCTACCCCACCTCAAGTTTCCAGACTACACTATGGCAGCAACTAAGTATGGGGTGTATATAGACGTTATTGACTCTGAAGGGAGTATGTCTTCTATTGAGAAAGAGTCCCAGGATCTTACTGGAGTAAGGGATGGGAACCAAGTCCAAGGCTCAGCTAGGACTCAGAAGAGAGTGCAGGTAACACCTATCTCTTTGGTCTTGTCCAAGAAGACTGGTCTTCAATAGTAGATTTAGGGTTAGATCTTGGTAACTCTTTTTTCTTGTTTTTTCTTTTACTTTTATAGAAGTACTTGGAAAGTTTAGTCAATTGGCCTTTAGCTTGTCACTACTCTTAGGAGCATGTCTTTGAATAAAGGATCAACTTTTGACTCTATTCCTTTTGTCTTATTGCACATTTGCCTTGGTGAAATTTTTTTATTATTTCCTTGCATGTGAATGTGGAACAAAGTTTCTCCATAGTAGCTAACTTGGTAATTTTTTTATTTTTTGTTTCCTTCAGAAATTGGAGCTAGGACCTACCCTTGACACTTTGGTAAGACGTTCTCAACTCCAATGACCTCAAGAGGCCACAAGTAGTTTTGATGTCCTTGGGAAATTGTACTTAGGACTTTGCGTCCTTGGTAGATCATCACTTGGACCTTGGGAAGCACACTTGACTTAGTTTTCAGAACCTATACCGGATGAGCTTATGACCTTTGGAACGAGGAATACTAGAACATCTTCCATGGTATTTGTAAGAAGCTGGCCATGAGAATATTTCAATAACACAATTACTTCAGGAGAGCACACCTCCACTCAGTAACCTATGCTTTTGAGAAATTCTTTGGTAATTGGGATGACATGACTAAAGTGAGATCGTCCTAGCCACTTAGGGAGAGTAGTGTGCTAGCCCCTAACGTGGGTCTAAATTTTTTTTGGAGAGTGCAAGCGGGGCATATGGTGACTGACGCACAATAGAACGTGACCAATGTGAGATTAGGGTGATCGGATGGTCTGTTGGACTAGTCAACTATGACGAAAAGATAGGAGGTACGATGCACAAATGCACGGGGGACATGGGACCAACGAGCATAGTTTGCCTGAAGGCTGGTCTACTGGTTGGCTTCCTGGTATGACCAACGAGGTCGTGGGTGCCCTTGCTTCTACGTGAAATTTTTGTCTGGTCAGCTCTACCAAATAGCGTCTGTTGTCGCTGTGATGTCGATTTTTGGCTAGCCGTATGGCCAGCGGTCCCGTCTTGAGTTATACGACATTCTCCAACTTAAATTTCTTGAACACCAACTTTTTTTCCTAACTCTAAATTTTTGTTAAGGCTATCTTTGTTTTGAAGGCCTTGTTTTGTTGATGAAGTCTTGAATCTCGTGAGAGAGTCCCAACTCAGTAAACAGCCAGAGTAAGGTAATATAGACACCTAAGAACTCACCATTCTTGTAAGTACAATGAAAACCATAGAAATAGATAACATATAGCAGATAATCACAAATAAAAATAAGGCAGATATTAAAAATAAAATAAAGCAATAAATGCTTTATAATCATCATATAATCTTAATATGTTGGCATATAAATCCAAGTTACATTGATTGAACTAACTTATGCAATAGAGCATTTCAACACAACAATATAATGTGATAAACCCACTTAGGCTCTAATCCTAAGTGGTAACATTTGTGGGTTACTTAACGCAACCACTCAACAACCAATTTTACTAAAAGCAATAAACAGTTAATATAGATTCGATAAGGTAAGAAGCCAAATACCTCTATCATTCAGGGATCTCCAAAAAGGTAAGTAGCCACCTTGCAGCGCACTTCCACTAGGCTTTGCAGACCACCCCCGCAAATCCCCCGTAAAATATCTGCAAGGTCTAATGAGTCACAAATCCATCCTGTGCATGCTTGCAAACCATTTTTCGAACACCTCGACGAGCTACCTACGAATTAAGTGAAAACACATTTTAACATGCAAACAACATGTTTAACATCATGCAAAGTGAAAACTCAGGGAAACAAATACAAGTGAAAACACATTTTAACATGCAAACAACATGCTCCAAACCACCCTATGGTGTGTGTATCATACAATCATGCAAAGTGTTAAAATCTAATTATGTGGGTGTGATATTGATCATAAGAAAAGCACCATACAAAGAGGTAGACAAAACATTAAGTAAACAAACAGAGTCTGTGTTTTATACATAGGAATGCCAAAAAAGACATAAAGAGACTTACAGGGCTTGCAATACCTATAAAAGGTAAGCATCAAACACAATATATTTATGCAAGATGATCTAAAGGAGTTCATTCCCATGAA
Organism: Elaeagnus macrophylla; assembly: GCA_029378325.1. NCBI lineage: Eukaryota > Viridiplantae > Streptophyta > Magnoliopsida > Rosales > Elaeagnaceae > Elaeagnus > Elaeagnus macrophylla. The sequence continues at coordinate 39,392,930 of CM055641.1, forward strand.
CAAACTGTGACATAGACAAGACACCCTCAACACACTTTCACTTCAAGTGCATCCGTCTTGTAGTGTTCCATCCATCTTCATGAATCAATATATCTGTCTTGATACTATCACTAGATCAAAATGAGCTACAAGATTCAAAACTACATCTGTAACCTGTACACACAAAACAAACACATAACCATGAACGTTTCATGCAAATCTATGTGTGGTCTAGCAAAACATTATTGTGTTATCCCTACATAGGTTCACATTTATTGGCAAACACAAGTAGATAGGAAAAATCCCCCTGACTTCATGCAACATTTCTCCTGAATGTATGCAAGTAAGACAAAATGATATGATCCAAACCTACACTCGCATCCCACACAATGCAGAAAACAGACGTACACGTGTAACAAATAAACTTCTTCCCTTTTTTGATAGAAAAAGTCAAAGGAACACCTCTATACGAGAGAGAGAAGGAATACAATATGCAATAATCCTATATACTCATGCAACACATGCAGAGAGAAAATAAAGTACAAGTAAAACAAACATAAGTAAGCACACAACATAAAAATAACCACTACTAACAAAGTAAAAGTTTCTTGACAGAAATTTGTTGTTAGTTTTTTTAAAAATTGATAAGGTACAATATGTAGTCAGTTTCTTAAAAACTACCAAGGTCTAAAATAATTACCTTGATAGTTTTTTGTAAAAACTGCCAAGGAAAATAATGTACAATTCTCAACTAAATTACATAAAAAAAAAAAAATCAAAACTAAATTTTTTACAAAAAATTGTCAAGGAAAATAATGTAAAATTTCGAACTAAATTATTTTTAAAAAAATCAAAACTAACAGAGTAAAAAAAGTACGTTATTTTACTGTGTGACTAGCTCTTCTTTATAGAAAAAAGAATTAAAACTAGCGCCTCGCAATATCAAACAAACGAACCATATAGCTCTCTTCTCTATCCTTACTCTTCTCTTTCATGATAATCTTTATTAGCAAATCTTTGGTCTGTAGAGTTCGATATCAACAAAGAAACAGAGTAGAAGAACAAGGATTCCCTTCTTCTACCTTCCATCATCTATTTCGTTATTTGGGTTCTTTTTTCTGCTCTAATTTCTATTCCATATTCTTATCATAAATTGAAATAAAAACTTCAGTTCTTGCTTCAAGTTTTGACCCATATTCTTACCAATACCAAGGGATCGCTCAGTGCTCATTTTAATTTGGCCGCAAGACCATTGGGGAAGAGACAGCCTAATACTAACATGTTTGCAGGTATGGTTATTCGTCTTCTTTATCTACCACATTCACAATTTTGATTTATTAGTTTAGATTATTAGATTGTTATGGTTTAAATCTTTCCACTACTAGTATATGCATATTCTGAATAGGAGATTGAGCTAATTAATTTGAAGGATACTGATATGAAGGGATTTTTATATATAGTGATAGATATAGTTCTTTGCTGTTTGTGCTGATATACATATATTGCATATTCTGCGTATATGCATATACTGCATAGATTTATAATTAATTCTTTGTTGCTTGTGCTGACAGATTTAATTCTTTGCTGTTTGTGCTGACAGATTTAATTATATATTGATATAGATTTATATATGGGGGTCTTCATTCTTTGTTGTTATTGCTGTACAGGGGCGGAGCCAGGAATTAATTCTTGGGGACTGTTCATAGAATTAAAATTTTAACTATGTTTGCATCTAGCAATCACTAGGAAAAAAAAATGCACAAAAAAGAGTACTTATTTGCTCAAAATTGAATTGGCTTTAACAACATATTGAGGTAGCTCTTTGAAGAAATTTACGATGCTGAAAGAAGGGAAAAGGGAGATTATAAATATCAAAAGACAACTAATTAGAAACAATAATATAAATTGAATTAACAACGTACCTCAACTTTGCAGCTCTCAATATCTAGCATAAATTACAAAATATTTACATTATGCATAAGTCCAAAATCATTATCATTATAAATATAAATGCGAGAAGGAGAAGAACTAAATTACTGAGGTCACCAAAACAGAGCTTCAATAGCTTACAATCAGTTCATTACATAGAGACAATATTGAAACTATTATAAAAAATAACATCTTGAAAATCAATTATTATTTAATTTTAACAAAAAGAAGCCATGAGACCCGTAATTAGAGTGAAAGACAGAGATGCTTCAAACTATAATTTTAACTATCGAAGTGGAGCTCTGCGATGCTTCAAACCATAGAATTCATCAATAACCCAGTCTGAATCAATAGTTTCTGCAAACTCCCTCTCAATATAAAGAACCATACAATCAGCTAAAAACTCTTCCTCCATTTTGTTTCGAAGAGATGTTTTAATAAGCTTCATTGCTGAAAATGCACGTTCTGTAGTAGCAGTAGATACCGGAAGAGTCAACACTAAACAGATTAATTTGTTAATTAAGAAATATATACCAGACCTTCCATCTTTAACTAATTCTTGTAACAAGATTGAAAAAGATGTAATTTCTTGAAATTTTGGATCTTTGACGACATTAATCTCGTAATGCATTAATTGTCTTCTCAAGTCTTCAATTTCTTTCCGAGTAAAGTCTTCAGAATAAAACTTACTAGCAAGATTGCATATATGATCAATGTTAAATGACTTAAAATGATGAACAGGATCTAAAGCAGAGCTAAGATTGAGAAGCTCCATTGCATTATTTGAAAATCTCCCACTTATCTCCTGTAATTGAAAATCAATTACAGCATTGAATATATCAAACTGATAATGATGATTAAATGTGAGATGATCTTTTTCAAGGCATGCCCGACGTGTGCCATCCAAATAAATATCACTCATAAGAGGTGTATTAATATCATGTTTATCACAAAATGATAACACGACTTGTAAAAAGTCGTCCCAACCACATGATCTTAATTTCTCCAAAAGTTCTTTTGTAGATTTGACTAATCTTGTAGCATTCAAAATATCTTGAGATTCAGATTGCAATGCTTGACACAGAAAGTTAGTAATTTCCATAACCTTGTTCATCAAATGTAGAATGAAAACAAAATCAAAGGATCTGATTGCTTTGAATGCCCCTTTAGTTTGCCCTCTTATATTATAATTACTCCCATCTTTAGCAATGTTGTCAAGAACAATACATGTTGCACCAAACATTTCAATTAATCTATTGACAGAAGCAAAATGAGAACTCTACCTTGTAACTCCAGGTCGTTGTAAAGTGCGAATTTGATTAACTCCACTTCTAGTCTCAAGTTCTCCACAGTCTAGCAACTCTGCTAATTCAAGGTCTCTTGCACATTTAAGTTCTGAGCAACGTTTGGCTGAAGCTCCAACAAGGTTGACAACCAAGCTTAACTTTGAAAAAAATTCCCACACATCATGAACATCTTTAGATGCTGCAACTAATGCTAATTGGAGACGATGTGCAAAGCAATGAACATAGTGCGCACATGGAGAATCTTTCATAAATAAAGCTTGCAACCCGTTCCATGCACCACGCATATTACTAGCACCATCATATCATTGACCCCGAATGTCCTTAACTTGAAGATTATATTTAGAAAGAGCTAAACAGATTTTCTCCTTCAGATTTAAAGCTGTAGTTTCTTGAACATGAATGATATCAAAAAATCGTTCACGAATAAAGCCATTACAATCAACAAATCTTAAGATAATTGCCATCTGCTCTTTAGTAGACTCATCAACAGCCTCATCAACAAGAATGGAAAATTTTGCATCACCAACTTCTTGGCGTATTTTCTTCCGAACATTATTTGCAATAATATTTAATACCTCTTTTTGAATTGTTGGAGAAGTATATTTTGCATTTAATGGAGCAGACTCTAAGGTAACTTTAGCAATATCTTCATCAATTACTCCAAACAATTTCACCATCTCAATAAAGTTACCACGGTTAGATGATGTGCTAGATTCATCATGACCTCTAAAAGCACATGCTTGCTTTGCAAGCCACTTAACGGTCTCTATTGAAGCCTTGAGTCGTAAACGATTTTGCATGACCTGTTCTGAAGATTTTCTATTGATCATTTTGTCAATGTGTGTTTCTGGATTTTTCAAAGCATGCCATTGTTGCATAGCACCATTATGTGATGAATTTGGCTCTCCTTCATGAGTAAAAAGACCACATCTATTTTTATCATTAACTCTCTTCCAATCTCTATATCCCTTAATAGTGAATGTTGGATACTTTGGAGGATTACTCTCAAAAAGAAAGCATGGAAAGCAAAACACTTTATCATTGTTTGGAGAGTACTCGAGTCAAGGATATTTTATGAACCATGAAGCTTGAAATCGACGTTGTTGCTTTCCATAAGAAGTGGACGGATACAAATCTAATTTAGGTTGATATGGTCCCATGTTAATATATTTTCTTCGAACATCATCTTGTTCATTAACATGGTATGACCAAATTGGACAACGTAAACTTGAATCACGTTGAAGAGAACTAGTATCATTTCTTCCAAGTTCACATCTTTGAGATTTAGAATAATGACTTTCGTCAACAATTGGAGAATCAATAGACACACTTGAACTTGATTTTGTTGAACTTGCTTCCTTTTTCTTAAAAAATGAATGAAGAGTTTTTGAAGACTTTGAGTTTTCACGTTCATGTTCCATTATAACTTATCACCTAATAAAAATTTACAAATATTCAACTCTTATTTAATCTTTAAATATATAACATTATAAACAATATAAATATATAAATATATAACAAATTAACTCAATAAAATTAATTTCAGCATAACAATATAAATATATAAATAATTAATTCAATAAAATTAATTTCAGCATAACAATATAAATATATAACAAATTAACTCAATAAAATTAATTTCAGCATAACAATATAAATATATAACTAATTAACAATGTAAATATATATAATAATAAACAATGTATATCAGTATTATAAACAATGTATATTAATATAATAATATCAGTATTACAGTATATGTATTAATGTATAGTATAATATATTATTAATATTACATTATTATTTATTACTAATATTAAATAAATATTACCAAAATAAAAAAAAAACCTGTAACTGGACCGTCTGTGGTGGCCGGCCGCCCCTGTGGTCACTGGAGGTGGAGGCTGGAGGGCCAGAGGAGTTGAGAGGGTGAGACGGTGAGGGCAGAGGCAGGATTGATGAGCTGCAGCGCTGGAGGAGTTGTCGGCTACTGCTCTGGAGTTGAGCGTGACGGGCCGACTGGGTGAGGCCGAGGCGTCGTGGCTGGGGCAGCGCGGAGGCAGGACGTGATATGCTGCTCGCTGGACTGGGAGTTGGGCTGGGCAGGAGACGCTCGGGCCGAGGAGGCAGGAGGGCAGGAGGCGGCGATTCTGAAAATTGAAAAATGAAACACGAGGGAGGCAGGGAGCTGAGGGGGATATATTAGGTTTGTATCTTGAGGGTAAAATAGTAATTTCATATATATATATATATATATAAAAAAATTGGAAAACTCAACCGGGGCTTCAGCCCCCCCTCACCCCTCCATACATCCGCCCCTGTTGCTGTGTATTAATACTGGAAAATAAGATAAATAACAATTGAACCCTATGGCCCATAATATCTTATCATGGGTAAACACCTTAAAAAAGCCCTTCCATGTGGCTAATTACAAATTCATACCCTATAGTAAAATTCTTGCAAAAATAAGCCCCTTACATAGGCAATAAACATATGGAATACTGATGTGTTAAAATGTGTACTCGCAAGTGTACGAATCACTCGTAGTAAAGTGATAAGCAACTTCCAAGGTCGGTCTCTCAAGGAATTGCAGTGATCTTAAATAACTAACTTTTTAACTTAAACAGAGTTCTAATGAAAATAAAAGACTAATTAAATAGAGTTCTAGTAAAACTAAAACTCTAAGTAACTAGAATCCTAAAGCTAGTAAAACTGTAAAAAGGTGTTTGATTTGTAACGGGAACAAAGTACGAGCAATTAAACGAAAACAAAATCGCAATTAAACAATCAATTCAGATATATTTGAAGATCAATGGAGAATGTATGGACGTTTAGCTTGGTTGACCATGCTTGCATCGAAAAGGTATGGTGAGATAACATGAACGTCCTATATAAACTAAACTACCGGCTTTCCTTTTAATTACGAGACTCCTTTTGGCGGGGGTAGGTCTCTTTATTGATTAACTAATTAATTGCCTTTGGCGGGGGTAAATCAAATAGTAATCAAATTATGCGCAAGGAAAACATGCCAATCAAATTAATGCTATGACTAAGTCACTAACTTGAAGCTTCGATTAAGTGTTTCGGAATAAAGTTAAGGTGACGTTCCTATAACTAAATTCTCAGATTTTTCAATCTAACTACGAACATCAAATGGGCCCATGATTATTCATAATCAAATATCTAAACATGCTCTTAATCAAAAAGTAATTTGTTTATATTAAATCAATAAAACATACACCATACACAGTTCTAGCAAACATGGCAACACAAACTAAACATCCATAATAAAACTAGCCAGATATGTTCATATTAATATTCATAGACAAATAAAATACGAACATACACTCCAACGAAAAAAGAAGAAAAATAGAATTCTACAACACCAAAGAAAACCTAGATCTAAATACCGCTTATGAATCGGTTGACGTACTCCTCCGTAAGCTTTATCTTCGATTGTCGACGGCTTCTTTGGATCCTTAGAATGGTTTCTTTTGCTTCGTTTTTGTGTAGCAAAACTCCCAAAGTTGATTGAATGTCGTGTTTGGTTGCAAAATTGTAAAGTGTAAGAGTTGTGTACCAATTCGAGTTCTTCTTGTAAAGGGGGTCTAAAGGGGGTATTTATAGATGTAAGGCATTCCTGATTGCAATAGGAATAGGCGCGCCGCGGCATGCATTTTCCCAGCCGCGGCGCAACACAAAATTTGGAAAATATGCAAAAACCCGAGAGCTCCCCGCCGCGGCATACAATTCCCTCGCCGCGGCGCGCAATGCTTCTATGTTTTCAGGATCAAACCCGAGAGCCTCACGCCGCGGCATGCAATTCTCTCGCCGCGGCGCGCATTGGTTTCCTTCTTTTCACGTCCCCCCTTACATATGTGATGGCACATTATGTAAGGCTTACATATTTGTCTCGTTTAGCCCGTAACTCGTGATCCGAGCGCCGTAAGTGTTCCGTCTTCGCGTGTTTTCATCATTTGACTCATTTTGACGCTAAAAACACCTGAAATGCACTAAAATATACTCGTGACTCCGAATGGATAGATTTATGAAAATAATCGAAATAATAGTCATAATAAATCTATATATCAATCAATCAAGCACAATTAATCACGAAATATTAGTGCTTTTTGAGCACTCATCACAACCCCCAACCAGCTTCTTGCTAGTCTCTAGCAAGTGAAGCGACCTAAAATAAAATTAAAAACAAATGAAATAAACTAACCTAACCTAAATCACTTCCGTAGATTGTCACGGTTGCATTTAGCATATGCAACAAGCCTTTAAACCCCTAGGTGGCCCTAGTGGACGAGTTGTAGTCTCGTGAGGGTTTCCATTGATGATACCCGCAAACATCGTATGACTCTCAAAACTAATAAAGACTCTAAACATACTTGAATCAATCCATGCATACGTCTCAAAAATTGTTAACAACAAATGACACACGAAATAGTCAAATATCACCTAAGCTCAAAAACAGTCCAAATATCAAACTCATCATGGTAATCGAATTTTGAACAACCAATCAAACCACAAACCCGTTAGTTACACTATCTGACCGTGTCATGCATGATATTCATAGATTAAATTTCAATATCTCATAAATGTGCAAGTAAAATATGAATGTGAATTTTTGCACTTACAAACTCCATATGCTCATTTTTCAAACTCATCTCCACTAATATAGAAACTAAACTACCTAGAATCAATAGGACTTCATTAAGCTTGTAAAGTTGTTGCTAGGTGTGTGATCATGAAAGTACAAAAATGATGTTTTCATATGATAAGAGTACCTTTTATTTCACAAACATATTTTCAACTTTTTTTTTTTTTCTACCAAGTGTTCTTTTCCATCCTCCCTTCAATTCAAATGTCCTTTGGATCTTTTGCTTGATTTTCTTCTCTTTTTTTTTTTTATTCTTGCTTACTGTTTCAATCATCATCATTTTTTTTTTTTTTTTTTATGATGAAGCAAGATAAACACAACATAATTGCTCATGAAAATCAAATATTACATTAAGTACTCTTATCACTAAGGGTAGTTCAATGTATGTCAATGTTGAGTTCAAGGGTATGCTATTGATAAAATATTGCGGGGAGGCATGAAAAGTCCAAACGGTCCAAAGATGGCCTAAATCATTTTCTAAGTGGTGTTTGTTTCTATTATTTCGCTTCAACGTGTTTTCAAATGAGTTCTAGAGATTGTTGAGACTTAAAACATATCATGAACATGCATACATTCCACAAATCAGAATAGTTAAACTAACCATGCAAACTACCACAAGTACCACAAAATTCTCAAATTAGATGAATCCAACATTTATGTGCTTCGTTGCTTAGGTAAAAATCTAACATCTCTCATATGTCATTGTCCTTACAATCATGTTAATATCATAGATTTCCGGATTGAATCAAGTAGACACGACACTAACTAAAAACAATTCAAGTGACAAAGTTAAAAATTAAAAATTGGTCATATTTCATGCTCATGGAATATTCTTCCCCACCCCCAACCTAATTTCTGCATTGTCCTCAATGTGAAAAAGAAGAACAAAAGAAATTAAGAAAAAATGTAAGAAGTTACCCCCCTTTCGTATGAAATTGTGTCGTTACTCGCTATGCTCCGGTTCACTGTTCCTCGCTTCTCTCATGAAGAATGTATGAACATATATTGAACCTCAAAGTGTATGCACACAATTCACATTCAAACCCAATTTTTAATTATAACTAAGGCAATTGAAGACACAAAAACATCAAACAAAGTTAAACAATCCAAAATAAAATAAAAAGAAATAAAAGAATGTAAAACTAAATAAAAACAAAATAAAGAAAAGAAAAGAAGTTAATACTACCGAATGTGGTGGGTTGCCTCCCACCAAGCGCTTTCTTTAACGTCTTAGCAAGACGTTGCTAATTCTTTTCTATCCACCATCATCAAAGATCTTGAAGTGTGTGATATCAATTTTCCGAGCTAATATGTCATTAAGCTTGTCCTTCCATCTCGGTAGTTGTTTTCCATGAAGCACAGCACACACTTTTTTGTGGAAGTGGTATAGAAAATAATTTGGGGATGTGCAAGTCTTAGGTGCCTTGTGTGGCATGGGAGGTGAAGATAATTCCTCCTTGTTCTCCACAGAATTTTGTAGAATTTGATATTCATCAGCTTGACATTCTTTGAGAATTGCTTGTGCTACAACTAAAAGATTGCAATACCCAAGTGTAGGTTGTCTCAAGTAATAAAACTCGGGAGTCCGAGTGTCGATCCTCAAGGAATTGGAAGGAACTGTATTAGATCAATAGAAATATGCAAGGTTAATTATTTGACAATAAACAAAGTTTCAATAAACGAAAGGACTAGAGCTTCTAGGATCCTCTTTGACAAACTTGTAATTAATGTTCTCCATTCACAATATAACTCAATTAAGAATCATCTAGGAAGTGATCTTAATTGGAAGATGGAGATATTATTGCATGACTATATTTAAAAGATAACCCATTCTTAACTATAATATGTAATAAAACCTATGAACTTGAAATGTTGAGATAGTCTAAGCATTCAATGTACCATGCACAATGTTAACAATGAATCAAAGTCTCAAACAAACCAAATACAATTTTAGTACATATGATTTAATTAATTGAAGGATTTCATTGAAGAACAAAAGAAGAAATGAAGAACAACATTACAAATTTATCAAAGTATCACCCTTAGCTCTAGCTAAGGTTCTAGCAAGACATATTATAAATTACACACAATAAAACTAAAAATGAACAAGACAATATGAAACTCTCAAATTCTAGCTTCCCTCCTCTGGTTTGTTGTGTAAATGCCTTCCTTTTATAGGCAATAAAAACGAGCATATGCTAGTGTGAATGTGAGTTGTCATTGTGGGCTAATGATTCAATTAAGCATCTCCATGTCGGCCATTTTCTGCTTTTTGCACTCCGAACTGGACAATATGGTCAACATGAACGTTGTAGAGCATCAAGTTAGCTTTACAACTCATTTTGAATCATATCATTCCAACATCTACAGCTCAAGATATGATTATTTTACTGAACCATGTGCAGTGATGGAGTTGTAATGATTCAATTAAGCATCTTAATGTCGGCCATTGTATGCTTTTCTACACTCCGATTTGGTCAACATGGTCAACATGAAAATTGTAGATAATTAAGTTATTGTTACAATGCAACTTGAATCAGATCATTTCAACATCTACAACTCAAGATATGAGTATTTTACTGAACCATGTGCAGTGGTGGCTGAAAACGCATTTTTCATGCAAGTTGCTTGAATAGTCAATACACATCAAGTTGAATGCACCTAAATTCATTCATAATAAATATAAGTCTCTCATATCATATTAAATCAACATTTATTTATATAGATATATTTAATTAAAATAATGTGATGAGAGTTCTTAATTGGTGCATAAGATAGCTTAATTAACAAAATAATATGTATAAATGTCTATGAAAATATATGTAAGTAATGCAATTTTAGACATTTATCAGCTTGCTCTCCATCTGTATTTTCTACACAAAGTGGTAAATCATCAAAAGTTTCAGGAAAATAAATATTTTCAAAATTTTTACCACTTTGAAGGATTATGTCATCCTTCACTTGCTCAATTTGAGTGGGCAACTCTTCTTGTTTTTGAATTTGTTCCGCTAATTGCCCAACTTGTATTTCTATTCGTTTCATTGATGCCTCCACAGACTCCATCCTTTCACTAGTAGATTGTATGAAAGCATTCAAGGTTTCCTCTAAGGTTGGCTTCCTAGGTTGATTAGAAACTCTACTTCCTTGTATGAAAGAATTCAAGCTCTCTTCGAAGGTGGCCCTAGATGGATATGTAGGAAAACTTGAGCTTTGCATTTGGTATTGTGCATAAGGTGGGTCATATGGTTGAAAATTAGAGCTTTGCATGTTGTATTGGGCATACGGTGGGTCATATGAATTTGAGCTTTGCATGTTGTATTGGGCATAAGGTGGGGTAAAGTTTGCTTGCCATGAAGAATTATGGTGATTTCCCCACTCAGGATTATAGGTACTGAAATAAGGATCATTCCAAGGTGGGTGACATCTCTCATTAAAATCAAAGTTTGGATTAGGGGATGCATAGTAATCACCTGCAAAAGTGCAAACATTAGCATAATGCCCATATAAACCACAAATGCTACATACCTCTATGTCTGTCATATCATGCAGCTCTTCATTTGTATTGGCTCTTGGATTTCAGTATCCAGCCTGATTAGGTGCATTTTAAAATTTGTTGATGTTGTTGATGAACGGTACCTTTCAAAAACTAACAAAAACAACAGAGAAATCAAAGCACCACAGATTAAGCAATTAAAAACACTATTTTTTTGATTTTTTTTATTTTCTGATTTTTTTTTGAATTTTTTTTTTTTTTTTGAATAAAATAAAAATAAAAATAAAATAAATAAATAAATAAAAGATAACAAATAAAATAAATAAACAAATAAAAAAAATTAAGAAACTCTAAAAAGTTAAAAAGAAAATTATTCAAAACGCCAATTCCCCGGCAACGGCGCCAAAAACTTGATGTGTTAAAATGTGTACTCGCAAGTGTACGAATCACTCGTAGTAAAGTGATAAGCAACTTCCAAGGTCGGTCTCTCAAGGAATTGCAGTGATCTTAAATAACTAACTTTTTAACTTAAACAGAGTTCTAATGAAAATAAAAGACTAATTAAATAGAGTTCTAGTAAAACTAAAACTCTAAGTAACTAGAATCCTAAAGCTAGTAAAACTGTAAAAAGGTGTTTGATTTGTAACGGGAACAAAGTACGAGCAATTAAACGAAAACAAAATCGCAATTAAACAATCAATTCAGATATATTTGAAGATCAATGGAGAATGTATGGACGTTTAGCTTGGTTGACCATGCTTGCATCGAAAAGGTATGGTGAGATAACATGAACGTCCTATATAAACTAAACTACCGGCTTTCCTTTTAATTACGAGACTCCTTTTGGCGGGGGTAGGTCTCTTTATTGATTAACTAATTAATTGCCTTTGGCGGGGGTAAATCAAATAGTAATCAAATTATGCGCAAGGAAAACATGCCAATCAAATTAATGCTATGACTAAGTCACTAACTTGAAGCTTCGATTAAGTGTTTCGGAATAAAGTTAAGGTGACGTTCCTATAACTAAATTCTCAGATTTTTCAATCTAACTACGAACATCAAATGGGCCCATGATTATTCATAATCAAATATCTAAACATGCTCTTAATCAAAAAGTAATTTGTTTATATTAAATCAATAAAACATACACCATACACAGTTCTAGCAAACATGGCAACACAAACTAAACATCCATAATAAAACTAGCCAGATATGTTCATATTAATATTCATAGACAAATAAAATACGAACATACACTCCAACGAAAAAAGAAGAAAAATAGAATTCTACAACACCAAAGAAAACCTAGATCTAAATACCGCTTATGGATCGGTTGACGTACTCCTCCGTAAGCTTTATCTTCGATTGTCGACGGCTTCTTTGGATCCTTAGAATGGTTTCTCTTGCTTCATTTTTGTGTAGCAAAACTCCCAAAGTTGATTGAATGTCGTGTTTGGTTGCAAAATTGTAAAGTGTAAGAGTTGTGTACCAATTCGAGTTCTTCTTGTAAAGGGGGTCTAAAGGGGGTATTTATAGATGTAAGGCATTCCTGATTGCAATAGGAATAGGCGCGCCGCGGCATGCATTTTCCCAGCCGCGGCGCAACACAAAATTTGGAAAATATGCAAAAATCCGAGAGCTCCCCGCCGCGGCATACAATTCCCTCGCCGCGGCGCGCAATGCTTCTATGTTTTCAGGATCAAACCCGAGAGCCTCACGCCGCGGCATGCAATTCTCTCGCCGCGGCGCGCATTGGTTTCCTTCTTTTCACGTCCCCCCTTACATATGTGATGGCACATTATGTAAGGCTTACATATTTGTCTCGTTTAGCCCGTAACTCGTGATCCGAGCGCCGTAAGTGTTCCGTCTTCGCGTGTTTTCATCATTTGACTCATTTTGACGCTAAAAACACCTGAAATGCACTAAAATATACTCGTGACTCCGAATGGATAGATTTATGAAAATAATCGAAATAATAGTCATAATAAATCTATATATCAATCAATCAAGCACAATTAATCACGAAATATTAGTGCTTTTTGAGCACTCATCAAATACCTTACAAAAATTATAACACTTTACAAAAGTAATAAAACTCTATAAAAATTTACAAAAAACATACAAATGTCAGAAATAATAGAAAATCAAGAAGTAATGGACATAGAAACACAAGACATTTCAGGATGTTTTTCACAAGAAATAGTATTCAGTAAAAAGAAATTTGAAGAAATTCAAAAATCAAAACTAAACTTAAAAGAAAAAGATGGATTTAGAGAAGAATCATTCTCTAAAATAAGAAAATTATTCCCAAGAAAAGACATAATATATTATGGCATAAGTAATAAAGAAATGAGCGTAACCATAGCAGATGCAAAAGGAAGATTTAATATACCATTAATTAATAAAGAAACTATTATAGAAAAATTATCAAAAATTCCTGAAAAAGACAGAGAAAAAATAGGATATATCCACTTAGGAGGAATACAAATTTTAATAAAAGCACACTTCAGGGAAGGAATAGATACACCAATAAAATTGGCATTATTAGACAACAGAATAACAAACAGAAAAGATGCTTTGCTAGGAATGATTAATGGAAATCTAGGACATCAGAAATTAAAATTTACAGCATACCCTAGATTTGCTGTGAGTATCCATGATAAAAACCTAAATCAAGTATTAAGTCTAGTTTATGATTTTGAACGAGGAAATTTAATGAAGGATGGAAATCACCCATTTTTAATCCACTATTTAGTAGGATATTCATTAACAAACAGCCACAATAGTTCAATATATGGACAAAATGAATTCATAGAAATAGATAAAACTTTTAAAGATATAGGACAAATAATAAAAAATCCAGAAAAATTATTAGAATATGAAATACCTGATGAATGGAACTTAGATATTAAGGAAAAACCTCTGATAACATCAAAGAGAAATAATATACAAAGAATAACATTTGTAGATACTCAAGCAGAATTCAGAAAAAGAAATAGAGAAATAGAAGAACTAAAAGAAGAAATAGAAGAAGTAAAAGATTTAGTCTACACAATGAAGTAATAATGATAAAAGAAAAACTATTAGAAATACGATTAGAAGGAAATAATAGTCTAACAAGTATAAATAAAAACCAAATATCTATAATGGAAGCATTAATTATTATAGCAGAAAAAATAGATACTACGGATAGGAATATACAAGAATCAAAAGAAAGACAGTTAGAGATACATAAAGAAATAATAGAGTTAAAGAACATACCAAGAGGAAATAGATTAAAAACTGATCCATTAAAAGGATTAAAAGAAGAACCCCCTAGAAGATCTGATGCTTTAATACCTATAAATGAAAAAAGAAAAGCAGAAGAATCTAAACAAATAATAACAATCTAATGGATTTAATAAGATACAGAAAAAACTTAGAAGAACAATTCATGAATCCTGAAAATAAGGATATAGAAAAGCTAATTAGTTTGTTAACATTAACAGATAAAGAATTAGAAAAATATTATGAAGAAAAACTTTGCACAAATAAAGAAGAAGATGATATGACAGTAATAAGTGAAGATGAATCTGAACAAGAAAATACAACCCAAAGAATTAATATGGAACCAGTATTAATACCTAGAACAAGCCCAGAAAGAGGAGAAACATCTGACCCTCATAGAGAAAATAGATATAGGCCAGAAGAGCCTAACCCACCATACAGAAGAAGACAACCACCTAAAATGGAAGAAGGATTACATTGGGGTACTAGAGGAAGTATTCCACCAGAATTTAGACCACATGAAAATTATAAAACAGACATTTTAGACCTAGATTGCATAAGAGATAGGAAAAAAGCCTTAGATGAATGGGCTAGTGGAATGAGTGTAATCATACAAACATCATCAACTACAAATACAAACCCTTCAATTTGTAAAGTATTAGTAGCTCACAAAATGACAGGAAACATAAAAGTTTGGTTTTCAAACCTAACTGATCAACAACATTTAAGAATGCAAGGAAATGCTACAACAGGAAGAGATTACTTAGATACGGTAATAAATGAAATATACAAGGAATTTATAAGAGAAGATAAAGGAAGAAACGTAACAGAATCTAGTGAAAATGAAATAGAAGAAGCTAAGTGGCACTTAACAAATATGGAAATATGTGATATGTGTTACATAGATTCTTTTATATGTGAATATGAAATGTATTATCATAAATTACCACCATCCATGCAAGAAATTTATAAAGAAATGTTTTACCAAAAATTACCTGGAACATTACATGCATAAAACAATAACAGAAGAATGGAATAATAGGAATAGACAAACTATACCTGATACTTTAGGAGGAAGAATAAGAGGACTTAAGAATTGAATAATAATAAAATGTCAAGAAAGAAAAGAATTCAAACAAATAAGAGGAAATGATAAAATCTGCTGTGATTCAAGAGATTTTAAAACACCAGGAAAATATGGTTGTAACATAAAACCTTACAATAAATATAAGAAACATAAAAAATTCAAAAGATTTAAGAAATACAAATTTAGAAAACAAAACTTCCAAAAATATAAAAGAAGGTATAAAAGAGAACCTTATAAAAAGAGATATTTTAGAAGAAAAAAATATTATACACTTGAAAAGAAAAATTATTGTCCATCAGGAAAAAAGAAATGCAGATGTTGGATATGTAATAAGGAAGGACATTATGCTAATGAATGCCCAAATAAACTCCAACATAAATTTAAAAAGGAATTTTCACAGAAAGCAAAAATATTAGAAGAAGCCTTTAGGATGGAACTAGAACCAATAGAAGAATCTGACATAGATGATACATACAGTATCTATCTATTAGAAGAAACCGAAGAAGAAATAACAGACTCAGAAACGTCTGACTATAATTCTGATTCTAATTCTGAATATGATTCAGAATAATGGATAAAATATTAAGCATAACAAATCCAAATAGTACATATATAAAAATAGGATTAAAATTCAAAGGATATAAAAATTATCATTTACATGCACATATTGACACAGGTGCAAGTATGTGTGTAGCTAGTAAATATGTATTTCCAGAAGAACTTTGGAAACAATCTCCAAAAGAATTAATAGTAAGAATAGCAAACAATACTACAATAAACTTAAATAAAGTATTAAAAGATACAGATATATCAATAGGAGGAGAAATCTTTCATATACCTACAATTTACCAACAAGAAACTGGAGTTGATATTCTACTAGGAAATAACTTTCTAAATCTATATTAACCATTCACACAATATTTAGACAAAATAAGTATAACAACTTTAGATGGAGAAACAATTTATGTATCAAAAATTAGGAAAGCATTAACCGTTTCATCACCAATTTTTATGTCCCAACATAAAAAGTGAAAACGTGGTGAGGATATAGAAAAATAAAAACCATACTTAGAAAATATTTCTTTAGACATAGAGGTCAACCAAAACCCTTTTCTAAACGAAATACAAGAGGATAAAGCCTTAACAGGAATAAGAAAATTATTAAAAACAGTGTGTTCAGAAAACCCTTTAGATCCAAACATAAATCGACCTAAAGAAATAGCAAGAATAGAATTAAAAGACCCCTTAAAGGTCATAAGAGTAAAACCAATGATTTATACCCCAGAAGACAGAGAGGAATTCGAAAAACAAATTCAAGAACTTTTGGAATTAAAAGTAATTATTCCCAGTAATTCACCACATTCCAGTTCAGCATTTTTAGTAGAAAAAGAAGCTGAGAAAAGAAGAAGAAAAAAGAGAATGGTAATAAATTTTAAAGCTTTAAATAAAGAAACAATTGATGATGGCTATTTCATACCAAAGAAAGAAGAATTATTATCACTAATTAAAGGGAAAAAATACTTTTCAAGTTTTGATTGCAAAAGTGGATTTTGGCAAATAAGACTTGATAATGAATCACAAAAATTAACGGCATTCAGCTGCCCTCAAGGACAATTCCAATAGACAGTTGTTCCATTTGGACTTAAACAAGCACCAGGTATTTTCCAAAGACATATGGATAATATCTTTAAAAAGTATCACAATTTTTGTTGTGTTTATATAGATGATATTCTAATATTCAGTAACGAATTACCAAAACACTATTTATATATTATTAATGTTTTACAAGAATGTAGAAAATCAGGAATAGTGTTATCAGAAAAGAAAGCAGTAATTGCTCAACAAAAAATAAAATATTTAGGGTTAGAAATAGAAGATGGAAAACATCATCTACAACCCCATATTTTAAACAACATACAAAATTTTCCTAGTATAATCAAAGATAAAAATCAATTTCAAAGATTTTTAGGATGTCTAACATATGCGGAAGCATATATAAAGAAATTAGCAGAAATGAGAAAACCATTACAGGCAAATCTTAAAAAAGACTATGTCTGGCAATGGACTGAAGAAAATACCAAATACATGGATAAAGTAAAAGCACAGGTAAAGGATTTACCAACTCTATATCATCCAGGACCAGATGATAAGATGATAATAGAAACAGATGCTTCACATGAATATTGGGAGCAGTATTAAAAGCAAAAGTTGACAACAAAGATGAATATCTTTGCAGATTCACTTCAGGATCTTTTCAAGGCCCTGAACTAAATTATCATAGTAATGAAAAAGAATATTTAGCTATAAAAAAGGCTATTAAGAAATTTGCAATATATGTAATAAGTTCAAAATTTATTATTAGAACTGATAGTAAAAATTTTGGACATTTTTTAAGAACTAAATTATAAACAAGGAAGACTTATAAGGTGGCAGCAATGGTTTAACTACTACAAATTTGATGTAGAACATTTACCAGGAAAGAAAAATTGTTTAGCTGATGCTTTAACTAGAGAATTAGCACCTTTAACTATGTTTTTCATGACAGGAATGGATTCTCTCGACATGGAGATTCTGATCAAGGAAAAAGAAATCTCGATTCATGAAACACAAATCAAATGCATCAAGGAACAATTGGAAGTATTAAAGCTTAAACAGAAATTAAGAAACAGGGAAACCATCACTAATCCAGAACTCCACATGGAAAAATCTGAAGAGGAGAAAGAAGGAACTTCAATAGGAACAAAGATGAGAAGAGCAGAGATTGAAGAAACTGCCAGCAATAACCCAGAACCTATCAAAGATTCAGAAAAGAAAAAGCAAAAGATGAATTGGGCTGATGAAGCCGAAAAGGAAGAATCAAAAAAGATTTATGTAGTTTATAATGGACCTAATCCAGGAATATACACCAATTGGCCAGAAGCAAGTAAAACAGTAAATGGAATTAGTGGAGTTATCCATAGATCCTTTACTAATAGAATTGAAGCAGAAGGAAGTTATAAAAACTTTAGAGTCCCTAAACTCATAACCCCATCAGAAATAGCAAAGAACTATTCCCAAATAGTACAGCAACCAGCAATAGGAACAAGTAGAATGAGAAATCTTTGAACAATCCACAGACCAATAATTTTCAAAGAAACAATTAATAACTCATTCGAAGAAGAAAAAGAAAGGCAAAGAAATTTGACCAAACAGGAATGGTTAGGATTATATAACCTAGCTAGAAAAACAACTGAGGAACATATTGAAAACATGAAGTTTTACACCACAGAAAAGGATTTCCCTTCAGGTAGTAAATTCAACATCTTAGAAGGAGCTAATCCAATATTTGTTTATAAAGCATTCCATGCAGGACTAATAGAAAATATATATCCAGGAAATGAACTAAGAGAATTAATATATTTTCCTAATAATTTTAAAAAATCTATTAGAAATTTTAAAAGAAAAATCAAGGCTACAGACAAGCCTATTTACTTAAGATGTTTCAGTTCTTTAATGGATTGGAACCAAGAAGAACCAGTAAGTCCTTATCATTTTATTAAGCTTGGTGTTTCAGGCAGCAAAAGAGAAGTAACTCGCCAAAGGGCTTACCAGAAAAGGAATTCAACATTGATGAATTAAACCTCGAAAGAGGACAAATGTTGAGTCAGATCTATTATGAAATAAGAAGAATTAATAATTCTTCAGAAATAAAAGTAAATTACTGCACAAGTAAAATTATTATTACTTCTCAAAGTAATAAAATTATCACTGAAGAAGACAGTGAAAAAGTAATTTCCTATGAAGCAAACTTCAATTGCAATAATATTGAAGTAAGCGAGGAAACAAAAAAGGTTTTTTGTTACTACTCAACACAACAATCAACTGATCACAAGTGCAATTATTGCATCAGAGGAAAAATTCCACTAGAAACAAGCTCGTCCAACAGCTCAATGTCGGCAGAGCCAACCATGTAGGACCCTCATCAATGGCTGAAGGCAATAATGTAGATTGCAATAATGTAGGCGTCTTAACGCCAAATAGGAAAAGGTAGGAATAGTGTATTCCCTCCATTGTAAATAGAGAACTCTTATTGCTTATAAAAGAGGACTCTCTGTACCTCAAGGAACACAACACGACTACCTATCATCTATCTTTCTGCTATGTATTCAAAAATCAGGAAGAACTAAGAACCTCTTCAAGGTTACTAGTTCTCTAGTTTGTAATATTACCTGTTAAATAAATAAAAAGTCCATTTCAATTCTAAACTATCTTTCTATTTTTCATTAAAATTAAGTACGGATCTCAGAGGATCAGTAGGGTCAGGAGGACTAAGTGCTTGGATCCAGGAGTGAGGTTTAGTTTTTGGAACAAGAAGATAGCAAGGAAGCGGAAGAACGCGGTGGACCCATATTTACAAAACAGGTGAATCTACAGGTAGAGACTAGTATTCCTTGAAGGTCCAAGAATATTGTTTAAACTTATTTATACTGCATGATATAATGAATAATGAACAAAACAGCATGAAAAGGAAATCTGAAACTATACTCTACAGAAGAAAGAATAGAAAATATTCAGAAAATCAAGAGAAATTAAAAGACGCAATATATTTAAAACAATCTTTGATATGTTTTAAAACATCTATAAAAGAAAACTTTGAAAAAAGCATAGGAAGATCAAAAGTAATAGAAAATTTACAAGGATTAATTGATCATTTCACCAAACAAGAACAAAGAAATAATCTAATAAAAAGAAAGGATAAAAAACACTTAGATTTAGAAGCAAGCCTCGACCTTGTACAAATGGATATAGAAGAAAGCCAGAAAATTATAGAATTAAGCCGTTGGATAGAATAAGAATTAGGAGAAAATAATTCTGGAACCCAACCAAAAAACAATGATTAGTATAGAACACTTTGAAAGAAAATATTTAGAACTATTAGATGAATATATAGATAATGAAGATTATGAAACATGTTTAGAAAATTTTACAAGGTTTGATACCCTATTAAGTGATTACACTGATTATGTTTCCAGCATATTATATCTAATAGATCACCCAATAGGAAGAATATTAAGAGATTATTTTATACATTATTTTGTACAAGTGAACAAAGAAGAATTTGATAATTTAATCTTTGGATTTTATTTATTCAGAGAACAAATAGGAAGATAATTAAGTAACTGAAACTTATTGAATTCAGCCCCCAAAAATTGGTATCAGAGCTAGATTATTAAACAAAAAGATGTATAAAATTCAAAAAGAACTATTTAAAATATTATAACGAAGAAACAATAGAATTAAAGAAATAAAGATAAAAATGCTTACAGAAACACAAATTAATAATTTAAAAGAACTAATTAATCTAATCAGAAATACAGAAGATAATAGAGAATTTAATAAAGATTTCACAGGAATGTTTTTAGCATGTTTAGAAATAAAAATGAATAAACTAATTTTATCCCAAGAACAAACAGAGACTTTAAAAGAAAAAATAGAACAATTAGAAAATATAAAAATAAAAGAAAAATTTATAAAAGAACTTAAAGATTTTATAAAATTTATTCTAGAAAAATTAATAGAAAACATTTAAAAGAAATAATCCTTTCCAAAACTCACTATAAGGGATCATTTTTGATAAAAAATCACTTAGGGGTACAAAAATGCAACTTGTCCCTCCAAAAGGTACATTTAAGATAAATACCCTCTTATCATAGCAGTACTCTTTCTTTGGTGGTTTGATGTATAATTGTTGCTACATTCTCATTAGTCAACCACTAGAAAAAAAGATAAAAAGATAAAATAAAAAAAAAAAAAAAAAGAAAGAGATTGCAAGTAAAAGATTATATATATATATATATTAGTAGGTGGAGTAGACTTTTTTCACGATTAATCGACTATCTAGCATAATTGATTGGATGGTATTTAGTAACTTTAAGATATATAGCTCAAGTCTTGCCTTATATATTGTGAACTTTAACCCTTGAAGTCAGGTATTTTATTTGCTGAATAGAATATGTTGTGTAAATTTAAATTAAGTTTCTTACATTATTTAATTATTAATTATTATTCTCTTGTTAGTAACTGAAGATTTGGAAATGGTATAGTGATCATTTAACAAAAGATTTAAGATATATAATTTTGGCTAGTTTCCTATCAATTAAAGTAATAAATAAAAAACTAATTCGCTGTACTTGTCTTATTATTATAAGGACAAGATAAGCTGTGTGATTACCCAAGTGTACAGTGCTACACTATTGCATATCTAAGGTATAAATTAGAAATATAATATTCAAATGTGAAATTAGTTCTTAAAATTAATTGGATCTAAGGTTTAAAAAATTGACTGCAATGTGATTTTTTTTTCTCACTCTAACCAAGGTTGGCTCAATAATATTTCCAAATTTTTGGAGAGTGGAGTAATCAATATATATATATATATATATATATATATATATGTTGTTTTCAAAATATTTTTAATAATATCCAAAAATGTTAAAAAAATTCAATATATTTGTAAAAATTCTGTTTTTTTTTTTTTTTTCATCTTATTTAAATATTTTTTCTTGTATTATGTGATAAAAATGGATAAGTCATGGATAGACTTTCTCAAGAATATATGGATGGAGTAAATAATTTCATCAACGTTGCTTGGCTCCATGCTGATGTCATTTGTACAAATTTGGAATACCATAATGTCGATGACATAAGAGATCATCTCATAGAACATGGTATTCTCCAAGGTTATAGGAATTGGAACTGGCATGGTGAGCAATTAAAGGAGTTGGTTAGCAAAACCAATCCTTGCGAAACCGAACCTACTTTCACCTATTGGAATTGAGTTGCTAATATCATATATAGATGAAACTATTGACATGGGTTGTGCAATGGAAGATGAAGAAAATATTGACCTCAATAATTTCAATAAATTATTGGAAGAAGCAGAAAAGCAGCTATATTCATTTTGCACAAGTTACACTAAGATGTCTGTACTAGTGAAACTATACAACCTAAAAGACAAGCATGGTGTGTCGGATAAGGAATTTACTGAATTCTTAACAACATTTGATGAGATGCTTTCCACTACAAATGAGTTGCCCACTTCCTTGTACGATGTAAGAAAGATATTAAATCAGTTTGGGATGGAATATATAAAGATTCATGCTTGTCCAAATGACTATATCTTGTATTGAAAACAATATCAGGATGTTAAGAAATGTCCAGAGTGTGGTGAATCAAGATGGAAATTAAGTACAAATGAAACCGAGCAAGAAGGAATTCCAACAAAGGTTCTTTGGTACTATCGACCAATTCCTTGATTTTGAAGAATGTTTAAAAGCAATGAGACATCAAAAATTTTGACATGGCATGCATAAAACAATTTTAAGGATGGAATGCTATGCCATCCTATGGATTCCCCATCATGGAAAGGAATTGATGAAAAATGGCCAAATTTTGCATCAAAGCTGAGGAACTTACACCTTGCCCTTGCTGTAGATGGAATTAATCCTCATAGTTCCTTGTTCTTGGCCTGTGATGTTGATAACATATAATTCTCCTCCATGGTTGTGCATGAAAAGAAAGTTCATAATGCTTTCACTGTTAATTTATGGACCAAAACAACCAGGCAACGATATTGATGTGTATTTGGAACCTTTGATTGAAGACTTGAGGTAACTTATGGGATATTGGCATCAATGTGTATGACTCCTTCAAAAAGGAAAACTTCAACTTGAGTTTTGTTCTATTGTGGACGATAAATGAGTTCCCTACTTATGGCAATTTGTCTGGACATGCAACAAAAGGGTATGTTGTATGTTCAATATGCAATGAAGAAACATATGCTAGGTATTTGCCTCATTTAAAGAAGTTATCGTATAGTGGACATAGACGATTCTTACCATTAATTAGAGCACAAGTTTTGGACCAAAAAGAAAGATATATGTGGTGTAGGAGGTGATGATGTCGCTCCAATACCTCTACTTGGAGATGAAGTATTATTTAAGCTAAATACTTTATCCTTTCAAAGATTTGGAAAGTTTGAACTAGTTGAGGAGACAACAAAACAAGTTAAGAAAGGAAAAGAAATAAGAGTAAAGTAAAGAAGATGAAGCAAAATAAGAAGAAAGTGGACAAGTGTGACCCATGTTGGAAGAAGTCAAAATTTTGGGATTTACCATATTGCAAATCATAACCTATGTGCTATCCATTAGATGTGATGAAAATCGAGCAGAATGTATGTGATAGTTTAATTGGCACATTACTCAATATTCCTGGTAAAACAAAGGATGAACTTGCTAGTCGGTTAGATTTGCAAGATTTTGACATGAGAGAAAATTTAGCACCGATTGACAAGTTGCTAGTCGGTTGGATCTTCAAGATTTTGACATGAGAGAAAATTTAGCACCGATTGACAAGGAAAAGAAACTTTACTTGCCTCCAGCTTGTTATACAAAAGAGAGAATATTTTTGCAAGTGTGTATCAAATGTGAAGGTTCCTGAAAGCTACTCATCTAACATCAAAAACTTGGTATCAATGGAAGAACTAAAGCTTTATGGTTTAAAATCGCATGATTGTCATGCTCTTATAAAGCAATTGTTTCCAGTTGCAATTAGGTCTATTCTTCCAGACCACGTTCGCTTTGTAATCATTTGATTGTGCCTTTTCTTCAATGCTATTTGTAAAAGTCTATTGTCATTTTAGAGTTGGAGACAATTCAACTTGAACTTGTGGAAACATTGTGCTTGCTAGAGAAATATTTCCCTACATCGTGCTTTGATATAATGGTCCACTTGACCGTTCATCTAGTTAGGGAAGTTCAATTATGTGGGCTTGTATTTATGTTGGATGTATCCATTTGAAAGATACATGATAATATTGAAGGGATATGTATGAAATTGTTGAAATTCAGAAGGATGCATAGTTAAAGCTTACATTTTAGAAGAGGCCATTGAATTCTGCACAGAGTACCTATCTAGTGTAACAGCCATTGGAAATCCTTCTCACAAATTGTTCTTAGAACATGAGAATCAAGCAGTAGGTAAACCAATGCTCACACCAAATTTGGAGTCAATTAGTTATGAACAATAGGAACAAAGCCACCGTTGGTATTGGCAAATAATGATGCGATTGAACCTTACATTGAGTATGGTTAACAATTATTATAAAGTTTTATATCAACTTTATCCTTTTAAAGTTAAAGCTACCATTAAAAAATATTTTTCCTTCTATTCTTTCTTTAAAAATAGAATGCACATGAAAATATTGAAGGCTGACCCCAAAAATAAAAAAAGGAGGGAGAAATGGTTCCAGGACGAGCATAACAAGAAGTTTATCCATTGGCTTCGTGATAAGGTTCATCACGAATTTCAAGTTGAAGGGAATTTTATAATAAAAATTGTAAGATGTCTTACGCATGGATCCCATCTTGAGGCTTTCAAATACAAAGGTTATGTCATTAGTGGATGTCGATTTTTTACTAAGATGTGGGATGACGAACGTGTTGTTCAAAAATAGTGGGGTTATAGTAGTTGCTGAAACTTGGTCGTTTTCTAGCTCTAAGGATAAAAATCCAATATTATCTTATTGTACATATTATTGGACAATTAAAGAGATATGGGAACTAACCTACCATGTATTTGACGTAGCATTATTTTTATGTAATTGATATTAGAGTAAAACTAATACTAAGGTACAAGAAGACATAGGCTTGAATCTCGTTGATCTTTCTAAGATACATAATCGCAATGATCCGTTCATTATGGCTGCTCATACAAGACAAATATTTTACATACAAGATCCAGTAGATACCAAATAGTCAGTTGTATTATTGCCTCCTAAACGAGAGCTTTATCAACAAGATGATGAAGAATTGGGTGAAATTTTGGTAGTGCATGATTCATTTACAACTAGGATACCAATAGTAGACAATGATGAAGATTTTGAAGAAGATGATAATTCGATTTATGCTCGCAATCATAACGATGATATCTATGTAAATCATTGAAGCAAACTTTGAATTAATAATGTAAGAGTTGGTGTTATCCTAACTTTTTTTAAATTTTGCAACTATCATGTACTTTAATGTTTAGGCAGGTTCAATTTAAGATAATTATTCATTTACATCTATGTGATTCTTTTTTGCCTTTTCGAGGCACATTTTAATTATTAATGCACATTTTATGCTTGTTTTTATTATAGTTTTGTTTTTCATATTAATGGCTGAAAAAGATGATACACCTCATCATGATGATTTCGCTAGTGATAATGATAGACCACTCATTGATAGTTATGAGGGTGAAATTTCAAAAGAGGATAAACCAGATAGAAGGCAGAAGGGCATAACAAAAATGACATATATTGCTAAAGGTATGCCTAATAGAAACAAGATAACAGTTAAATTTGCTGAACAAGGTCATCTAATTGAAGATGCAGGAACAAAAATGCTCTCTTATATTTGTGTATTGAGAAAGTCTTCATTGAATATTGCATGCAATGATTGGTGTAAAGCTAACAAGGATGAGAAAGAAGCCATTTGGGTAGACGTTAATGTAAGTGTATGGATGGAGATTGAGGATCCACAAGATCTTGAAGCTCTGATACCATAATAGAAAATAAGAATGAGAAGAAGAATAAGCAAATATTGTGTGAATGAAAGATATTCAATTCATTGATTAAGTTTTTTTTTTTTTTTTTTTTAAATAGGGTACTAAAGTCCCCTTCTTTTTTATTAATAAGAGAAAACACACTCACACATACGTGTGGGATTCGAACTTGGGTTTTTGGTAGGGGAATTGGGAGGCTTACCACCTGAACCATAAGAGAGTCCCAAAACATTGTTGATAACAATTCATTGATTAAGTTAGTTACAATATGTTTGTATATATAGCAGAAACCTAAGCACTAAGCTTTTAAAGCAAGTAACTAACTGACTAACAAACATTAAGAAATAATCCTCTACAACAGTACTCAAAACATAATTCTGCAACTCTATACAATTTAACACTTTGGTGGGCAGATGGAATCCCATTACTTCAATGCTAGGTTGACGTTCGAATCTTTTTTTACACCTTACCAAAATTTTCAAATAACATTGTTGATCTCATTACATACTACAATAGGTATCATAATAACGTGCTTATAGGGTAAAATGTAATGGACTATAAGGGGTGTCCATAGTCCGATTTATTTCGATTTTTAAAAGATTTATGAAACCGGACTTAACCATTTAGGCAACAAATTTTCGACCAAATTTGTTAAAGTCGTACAATTAGATTTGGTTTTGGTTTCTAACTACTTACATGTAATTTCTTACAAATATATACTTTAGTAATAGTTATAAATTGTATAAGCTATGCAGCGAAGTTTATTGAGATTCGAATCCTTGAAACTTCAACATGATAGTATTATATTTCAATGACATTTGACATGTAAATTAAATATATGCGAAAACTATTAAAGATTATTAATATTGTCCCGATCGATTGGATTAATTGAATTTTTATATGCTCTAGGTCAAGAGATCAATTCCTGACAAACAAATATCTCAGTCAATTTTGGTCTGATTTATACAGGTTTTTGGATACCCAGAATTGGTACCACAACTTAAATACAAGTTGATCTAGCTATTGGAGAGAGTAGAAAAACTTGCCATGATTTAATCCGTGACAAGATTATGCTTTTCAACCTATCAAAAGTAGATATCGTATATTACACATAGGTTAAACTTTCTTGAGAAAGTAAAACCTAATTTTTCATAAATAATTTCTTTTCTGGGCCAAAAACAATATAGGTGGTTTTATTTCTATTATATTCTAATTAAATAATTCAAATGGTCAGTTGCATCTGGTTTTTTCTTAAAGAAATTGTCCAAATTGGTCTGATCCTATTCGATTTTAAAGAAACCCCTAGCATGTACCACAACTTTTATACAAGTTGATCTACCTGCTTGAGAGAGTAGAGAAGTGTGCCATGATTCAATATGCGACATGGTTATGCTTTTCAACTTATCAATAATAGATCTTTTATTTGAGATGAAGGTTAAAATTCTTTGAGAAAATAATACTTGATTTTTTATAACTAATTTCTTATCTAGACCAAGAATAAATTGAAAATACAAAATGTTAAACCAAAAAACATGCATTTTAAGGAGATGTTAGAGAAAATGAAAGTTCTACATTGATAAAAACAATGCAACGATATAGTTTACAAGCAATATAAGTGTTTCTAACTATTGAGTTAATCTTTTGGCATTGGAAGAACCATACCGGCATGCTCTCTAGAGTTGGATTCGTTAGATAATGCACATCCCAAATAGTAGCTCTAATCTCAATATTAGCTGTAATAGACCCAATAACTTTCATTGGTTTTCACAAGGCCATTAGCTTCCCTTATTTTATTTGATAGGCTCAATACTCATAGGCTTTTGCAAGGCCATGAGCTCTTGTTGTTATTTTATTAATATGGACTTGTTCGCTCTTAATTCTTGACAATTTGGAGTTACTACCGATCTCATATTCTCTTGTTTTGATATAATAGATTGGACTAAACCTTCAAGAAAACAAGGAGAAGAAGACTTGAACAATAGTTGGAATTGTTGAACAAGGTACTTACCCATTTCATTATGTTCTTCAAGCCAATTCCCTCATTTAGTTTTAATTCTAAGAATGCAATTCTCTTATTTAGTATTTAGTGAAGTCATAATTCTCCCGACCTTCATTCAACATGTTTTCCAAGATTGCTTCGATCCTAAGGTGGTCTTTAGTTGGGATTGCATCTTGTAACTCCTTAATCTAATGTTTCAATATTTGTATCTGATTTTGATATATGCTAAATTCATTTGGCATATGTCAAAATGATAATTATTAACCCCTCTTCCTAATCTTTCATCTGAATTTACAAACATTATAACTTTGTTTTCATATCCGCCCAAGTTTTTGAAATAAACAAACATTCTACATTATTGATGTCCCTAAGAATGAATCTCAAACTTTGCGGTAGAGATTTTTGTGCCAGACAACGACAATTCCAAGTGCCCCTATCATGACTTTACAAAAATGAGTGTATGTGATATAACATTCCTATCCATATAGAAGAGTTAATCCAATGATCTTACAAAGATAATCAAACAAACCCACAAATCTCTGCACAAACAAATAATAAGTTTACTTAGATATAAAATAAGAAAATTACATGCACGTTTTGATGTGCTTAAGTTAGAAGTGGATTAAAGAAAAGTAGTTTGAAATAAAGAGGTTGATTAAAGTGGTTTAAAGAATATTAGCTTCTACTTGTTTGACTTGAAATTGATAAAAGAGATTTATTTTGATTGACACTTTAATAATTATTTTAAAACGATATTAAATATTATTTTTCAAAAATTTGAAAACACTTAGAGATAGCCAAATACTTTTACGTGTCCTTTTGACCACTCTAAACCATTTTTTTAAAAAAAAAAAAAAAAGTAACGGACCGTGCTTTTTCTTAATAGTCATAAATGTATAAAAGTATTATTATTAACAACTTAACAAATAATTGTATTGCTGATGCTTAGTTCGGTGGTACCATTTATTAAAGGTACAAGGTTTAAACTCTAACACTCACTTAAATACCAAATACTTATTTCAATTACTACGCCTATATGTTAGTTTTTCAAGTTCAATGACATTTAGAGGGATTTGAAACCTTTTGGAAGTTGTCCAAACTCTCGTAAATTCAACTACATGATACCAATTACAACCTATAATTTTTATTATAATAATGACAATCTTTAATGTTGACAGAGAAATTTTTAAAGAAATATTATTATTGATGGATAGTATCTATATTGTTTTTGCATAAAAAATAATAAAAATAACATCCTTTATATTTTAATCATTTATTTTTATAATTAAAAATGACTTTTACATTTTTTTGAACGTTCATCCAATTGAATGTCATTCAAATTAAATTGAAGCAATTTTGACCCGTTCAATCTTGAACGTTTAATATTATTAGAATGTAAATTTTATTATTATAAATTTTGGTGTTGTTATTTTTGATAATTTCTTAATAAAGAATCTTGTAAATTAGATTTTTATTAGGTTTTAAAGGAATGTACAATCTTTTTCTTGCCTAATGTTTATACACTCAACTATTTTTTGTGGCCAACTGTTTTCTAATATCTATACAATATAATAAAAAAGAAAAGTTGGGTTTTATTTGAAGCCATTTATTTGATATTTAATGTGTTTGACAATGTTTTTAATTTTGCAAAAATAAAATAAAAGATAAGACAAATGAGAGTAAAATAAGAAAGATTATAAGTTATTGTATTAAAATTTTCAAATTTTTTTTTTATTTTCTTAGAGAACATTCTTATTTAATAATATGAAAGTTTCTAATAAATATATTTTAGTTATTATTTTTTTGCAAGCAATCCGCCATAACTTTTTTTTTTTTTTTTTTTATCAAATTGGTGTAGGAAAAAAAGAGAAGAGGAAAAATAGAAGACGATCATGAACTCAAAAGAATTAAAGAAACATTAGCAATTATAATTTTTTTAGACATGAATTAACAATTACTAATTAAAGTTGAATCTTATCAGAAGAAACATATCATAAACAGTTCGTGCATATAAGAAAACAAGAAAAATTCATCAAACTCCAAAATTTCATGATAAAGAATTAATAAAATAGTATTGAATTTATCAACAACAAAAAAATATATTTTACATCCATTTTTTGTTTTGGGTTTTATTGCCTTAACCAGAAAGCTTTTTTTATTTTATTTTTTATTTGCTAAACGAATATAAATCTCTTTAAATAATCGTTATAAAAAATAAAAAATATATATTTTCTTTTACTTGCATTTTTTTCTGTAGTGTTTCTTTTTCAGAAATATATAGCTTCTTTGTTATATGAATTTATTATCTTAAGTTTTTTAGATTTTTTTTAATAAAACATAAAGATTTCTTATTTAACATTTTCCTACTACGAACAATTAACAAAACACGTATTTTAGCAAAAAAAGAAAATATTTTTTTTTCCTTTTATCTCCATTTCATTTAATTATAAAGACATTTTTTTTGGCATGAATATATAACTATTTAAATAATATTTTATAATTATATATACTTTTATTTGTATAGTTACACTATAAAATAATTTTCAATTGAATAATAATACTATAACAAACACGTGCGAAACATGCATCCAAAACTAGTAGTTAGGAAATGGTTGATATTTCCTATGGCAATATTCTAGTTCAAATCCTTCCGTACCCAAAATATTATTTGGTCAAAAAAAAAAAAAATTAGATCAAACAATTGGATACTAATTTTATTTAGTAAGCAATTGTAAGGTTTATTTTGTATTGGCAATTTTCGTGGACAAAATGTTTGATTGTAATCTAGAATAGGAATTCAACAATTATTCAGACCACACGTGATGATGGAGTCACCAAGCTTGCAACGCCCATATGACAGGTATAATATTCCATCATGCATACATCTGCACACAATTGAGCACGACACTTAGTATGGATCGTAACGAAAAATGTATTGTGCACATGTTGGTCGATCGATCGAGAGTATTGTTCGATCGATCGAGTGATCGATCGATCGAGACTGAGACAACTTCGATCTAGGTGCTCTCTGTTTGGACTGGATCGATCGAGCAATTGGACCGATCGATCGAACCATGTTCGATCGATCGAGTATAGAACAACTTCGATCCAGGTTCTCTCTGTTTGAGTTAGATCGATCGAGTTTTGTGTATCGATCGATCGAGACCTTCTCGATCGATCGAGACGGCCTTTCGATCGATCGAGCCAGTATTATATTCCTACTCAAACTCTATTTCTTAATTCGACCCTTATGTTTCTTTTACCTAATTGACCACATTTAATGTTAAGAACAGTATTCTTATTTGAGGATAATTGTGGTAATTGGTAAATCCTGATAGGAAAAGAGTTATAGTGAATTGCAAATCCTATTTGAACTAGGATTGGACTCTATATAAGTGAAGGGATGTTTATGCATAATCAATTAACTTGAGCATTTAGAATTATACAGCACTAATACTTTCTAGCATCTGAATTGTGCTTATTCTCTTCATCTATTGTTCTTAGGCTTTTTCATGTTTTATTCATATGCCTAATTGATTTGCATGATATTGAGCTTAATATTGAATGTTCTAGAGTTTGCTAGCTGATCCTGTTTTTACATCGCATGTTATTGAATCTGCTAGTTAGGATTGTTTATTGTTTGAATCCGCTCTAGGACACACATTGCACTTGTGTTTTTTGTGCTAACGTTACAGGTGACAGGTTCGGTATTTCGTGTGACTCGAAATTACCGAAGGTGACGGGTTCGGTTGATCTTGTGTGACTCAAGTAGATCGAAACGTTGGTCCGGATCCAGACATCTAACTATTGGAGGCTGTGAAAGGAGCAAGCGGCTCGTAAGTAAATTACAGAAAGGGGGATCTATCTGCGACGGGTAGTTCTGGACTCTATGGTTGTAATTGAACATAATTTTCATAGTGGATAGTTAGGTGGTCCGGTGGACCGGTGGTTTTCCTCTTAGGTCATTGTTGTGGCCTAGGTTGTTTCCACCTAAAAATTTCGTGTGTTGTTTTATTATTCCGCAATTATCTTTACACGCGATTGCATGTCTGGCCGTTGTGATTAGATTATATAATATTTGTTGAAAATTGAAAATAACCTATTCACCCCCTCTAGGCTTATTAGATCCGTAATTAAAAATTTTTCAGCAATGAATTGGTAGCCATCACAAAGAGTAACACTGCTCCAATAAAATCACAATGAAAACAATGAAAAGCTAGGGCCAAATTTATAACAAATTATGTTTTCAAGTTCTAGTTTTTGAACTCATTTTTTAAAATGTGTGTTATTTTTTAAAACTCAATTATATTTTGACACAGTTTTTAAAACTTAATATAAAAAAAAGTTTTGAAAAACATATTCTAAGTTCACTTTCCTTTCATTAGTTAACTTTAATTACTGTGACTTAAAAGAAAATAAAAGAAGAAAACCCAACTTTTTATTTAACGAGTTTTCATTTGTTTTATTTCCTAAATGAATTAGAAAATAGTAAACTATTTTCCAATACAAGAAAACATAACTCGTTACAAAATGAGCTCTAAGCAATACATCATAGAACACAAGCAACTCATAAGCCATTATCTCTCCTATAGGTGAGAAAGCTATCGTGCTGGCCAAAATCTTTAACAAACAAGGTTCAATCAAAATGGTACTAAAGCCTGGAACAAACACTTCACATTTAAAAACTACCATTTATGACCTTTCCAAACACGCTAGAGCTTGTAGCTACATTAGCCAACAAGTCAACTCCGTCATGCCGAAATTAATTCAACCAAAAAATTCCCAATAAAATTCAAGAAAAGTACCATTGTCATGTGGATGGAACGAGAAAGAAGAACATAATGTAGTTATAATAGTGCTAAAATTATGGTTCTTAACCAACAAATGGGCAAAAATCTCATAAGAAGAACCACAGAGAGTCATAAAGGGCAAGTAGTTACCGACTTCACATTCAACTCACATAAAACTTAACTGAGACTAGAAACATGTACAAGTCAACTTAATGCCTAATTAATGATTTTACTTTTCATCCCACATTAATCTTCTATGGTTGTATTAATAATAGTTTTAGATATAAAAACTTTGCATAAAAATTAATTTTGTAAAAAATATCACAGTTTAGTAATTAATCTTTATTTTCTCAAATTAAAATGATGGATATCGATGAAGTCATATTCTTCATATCTCCCTAACCTTGATTGGCCAAAGTTGAATGTTAATTCACCAATCTTTGACCATGATTGGCTTGTCGTTGATTTTTGTTACTATGGGTTTGAATCTAAGTATACCCCAATTTTAAGATGGACTTTCCTCACTACTTTTGTATACATATTAAAAAATATTTTTTTTAGTGCATGCGTTTAAAATATAAAAGTTGTCAAACTAGTCTCTAGCAACTCTGGTGATGGACAGTCACCAAAGAATCGATAAATCAAGTTATGCTTATAAAAAAAAAGTTATAGACTATATATACTAGTCTTAAACATGTGTTCAATTTTGATTATAAATTGATTAAGAGGTAAAAATGAAGATTGTAAATGGAGTCAAAATTTAGACTACTCTTTTTGTTAAATAATGTTTAGTATTGTACATGTGTAGTCCTTGTTGTGCAAGGAATACTTAGTTATAACAAACTACTTTAGAAGTGTGTAGGCTCATATAATCTATAAATATTGTTTCACTACACATAGTTTGGTGAAGCTTTCCTAAATAAAAGTTTTTACTCTTCTTCTATTCTTCCTTCGTTCATATGGTATCAGAGCCCTCTCTAAAGAAAAGCTTTGTCACAACTCTCATGGCTACTCCAAGTAGAAATGTTTCTATAGTTGTACACACTGGAAACAAAGGTCAATCATCACGAGTTTCTTCAGCAGTGACTACACCTTTAGTTAACTTGAGCTTCTCGATTAAGTTGGACAAAAAAAATTTCTAATTTAGAAGGAGCAAATGCTTTCACTCATCACTGCTTACAGTCTTGAGAGTTACATTGATCATCGCATTGTGCCTCCTTCGCAATTTCTTCTCTGTTCCACACTGATCAATCTGCATGTTCTTCTTGGAATCATATGAATAGTTTAGTTAAAAAATGGATATACGCATCTGTCAACCCTGGCATGAGTTCACATTTGGTAGGATCTGGAACTGCTGCTCATATATGGCACAAATTGGAACGAATTTTCTCTGCCTTATCTTGTGCAAGAGTGATGGATCGTCGTTTGCAACTTTAGACCTTCAAGAACGGTGATCTGAATATTGAAGATTATATTATCATAATTAAGATGATAGATAATCATCTTGCCGCAGTAGGTCATTCTATTCATCATCATGACTTAGTATTTTATGCTCTTGGAGGTTTAGATTCCAACTGGAACTTCTTTATTTCTGGTATAACTCTGAGACCTATACCTATCACCTTTGATGAACTTTATAGTCACCTAGTTGCACATGAACGTATTCTTGAACATCAATTTGGTAATAGCTTTGTTCAAGAAAATGTTGCAAAGATGAGTAATCTCAATATTAGGTCTTGAGGTAAAAATAAAAATACTCATGGTGGTAATACTGGACATAATCCTAAGTCTAATTGGAACCTTCAAGATTTGTTTGCTACTCAGTCTTCAGGATCTCAGTCTAATCACTTCTCTTTTGATTCAAAAGGCAAGAAACCTATGAACTCTAACTTTAATGGACCAAGTGATAAGGTTCAATGCCAGGTTTGTGGCAAGAATGGCGATTATGCTAATCAGTGTTTCAAGCTTCGTGACTTGATTCTTACAAGCTCAAATGGTGGTCCTCGTGCGTTGTGTGCTAAGTTATCCAATTCTTCTAGTAGCAAGCACTCATGCAACGCTGCCTCTTGGCTTCTCGATTCAAGTGCCTCTCATCACATTTCTGTTCTTAAGGATTCAAAACCATACACAAGCAATAACAACATTATTATAGGTAATGGTTCTATTTTACCAATTCTTAATTCAGGCACTGCATTTGTCCATATCAATGATTGCACTCTCAAATTAGATGATGTGCTTCATACACCTGCCATCTCACATAATTTGTTGTCTGTTTAAAAATTGTATGATCATAATGATGCTATAGTTGAGTTCAGTGCTAATGAATTTTATTAAGGATACACAAACAAGGAAGGTTTTCACTAGAGGCAAGGCCAGTAATGGACTTACACTCTTGCTGAGATGTTACCTACCTATGTGGATGTCAATGCCTATTGTTACACTATTGGAGTGAAGCAAAGCAACTCATCTTTTTGGCATGCTAGGCTTGCACATCCATTGATGAAGTTATGAGAAGTGTCTATACTACTTTGCAGTTCCCCACTAGTTCAATCAATAAGTGTAATTGTGAGATTTGTCCGCTCACTAAGGCTCACGAATTACCTAACTCAAAGTCATGAACATGTCTCTCAGCCTTTTCAATTGTTGTATATGGACCTTTGGGAGTCACTTATTGTATCAACTACTAGTGCTCGTTACTTTCTACTTATAGATGATTACATCAAGTTATCAAAGGATTTTTTCCTTGAATGCTAAGTCTGATGTTGAACCTGTCTTCACTTCTTTTATAAACATGGTGGAAAGACATTTTACAACTAAAATTCAATCTCTGCAAATTGATGGTGGAAAGGATTTCACATTTGTCACCACTCTTCTTTCAAAATTAGGAGTGAATCACAGAAAAATGTGCCTTTACACTTCTGAAAAAAATGGTAGTGTGGAGTGTAGCCATAGGAGAGTTGTAGAAAAGGGTATAGCCTTAGTGTTTCAGGAGTGCTGTTTTCACAATCAATAGGTTGCCTTCACCTTCTCTTAGTCCAAGTCACCTTTTGAACTCTTGTACAATCAAATTCTTGACTTTTCTTTTCTCAAAGTCTTTGGCACATTGAGCTTTCCCTGTTATCACTCTTTTGATCTGTTACACTCAAAAGTTGCTATCTTAGTTGAGCCTAATTTATTACTTTCCCCACTTGTTTCTGCAGTACCAGTGTTGTCTACATCACCTATTTCTCTTTCATCACCTTAGTCTAATCTATCTCAGTTTAGTCTTTCTTAGTCTAGCTCTTTTGATTCTTCACAACCTACCATTTCACCCTCACTTATTCATAGTGAGACTTGTTCTGAGTCTCCCACAACTTCCTCTCATTTCTCTTCTTGTCCTCAGCCTTTAGAATTGTTACATGATCCCTCTAATGATATTCAGCTCATTGTTGAGCTTCCACCCATTGATCTTCCATCTCTTACCTCTAGTGTTAGTACTCACCCTATGGTCACATGTGCCAAGGCTGGTATTCACAAAGCCAAACATGTTGCTTTTCATGTCAAACTTACCTCCTCTCTTTCAGGAGAGTTCCATCTCACACAATTGGCTATTGCCTTATCAATTTTTGATGCTTTCAGCACTCCTGAATGGTATGATGCAATGAGGTATGAGATTGATGCTCTCCTTAGAAATGGAATTTGGAAATTGGTAGAGTGTCCATCTCACGGTAAACCAATTGGTTGCAAGTGGGTGTTTAGAGTTAAATTGAGAAGTGATGGCCTATTGGACAAGTATAAAGCCAGCCTTGTGACAAAATGGTTCATCCAAGTGGAAGGCTTTGACTATACTGAGACCTTTTCTCCTATTATCAAGCACTAAACAGTGTGTGTTGTGTTGAACTTGGCACTTTCTTACGATTGGCTTGTAAAGCAATTAGATGTTAATAATGGATTTTTAAATGATAACTTGAGTGAGACAGTGTATATGAGGCAACCACCTGGCTTTGAAGATACTTTTAGTCCTCACCTTGTTTGTAAACTTCAGAAGGCAATTTATGACCTCCAGCAGGCACCTCGATCATGGTATCAAAAGCTTAGTTCTATTTTACTTGACGTTGGTTTTAAAAACTCCAAGGCTAATCCTAGCATATTCTTCAAGAGACATGGTACTGAGCTTATTTTCATGCTAGTGTATGTTGATGACATACTTCTCACTGGTAACAATGCTAAGTTTTTAGATCAGTTAGTTACTGATCTCAATAGCAAATTTGCTCTTAAGTTCCTTGGCGATGTTCATTACTTCCTCGGATTGGAGGTAACTCGCACTCCAACTACTATCTAGCTTAATCAACAAAAAAATGTGAAGGACTTGCTTCTTCAAAGTTGCTAAGACTCCCATGAAAGCTGGTACAATATTGTCTAAACTTGATGGAACTCCTTTAGTTGATCCTTCTTCATACAGAAGCTTGGTAGGTGCTTTGACAATACTATGTTCTAATTAGACCTGACATTTCTTTCTTAGTCAACAAGCTCTGTCAGTTCCTTCATGCACCAATTGACATCCATTGGGTTGTTGCAAAAAGAATTCTTCATTTTCTCAAGGGCATTTTGACTCATGGATTGACAATTCCAAGTCACACTATATGGACATAGTTAGTTTTTATGATTCAAACTGGGCAAGTTGCCCTGATGATCGATGACGCATTGGAGTTTTTGTTGTGTTCCTTAGTGATTCACTTGTATCTTGGAGCTCTTCCAAAAATAGGGTAGTTGCAAGGTCGAGCACTGAAGCAGAGTATAGGGCTTTGGTCTTAGCTTCTGCAGAAATCATTTGGATCAAAACTGTATTGTGTGAACTTGGTATCCACTTGTCCTCAATTCCTATTCTTCATTGTGATAATGTTAGTGCTACATAGCTTGTTGCAAACCCCATCATGCAAGCTCAGATGAAGCATGTTGAAATTGATTGATACTTTCTCAGAGATCAAGTTGTACAAGGTTTACTTGATATTAAGCATATAGTCTTGGCTCAACAATTGGTAGACACACCAGCTAAACCTCTTGCAGCGGGTCCTTTTCTTTCTCTTAAAACCAAACTCATGATATTGTTGTTACCTTGAGTTTGAGAGAGGTTGTTAAATACTGTTTAGTATTGTACACATGTAGTCCTTGTTGTGCAAGGAATAGTTAGTTATAACTAACTACTCTAGAAGTGTGTAGGCCTATATAGTCTATAAATACTGTTTCACTACACATAGTGTTGGTAAAGCTTTCTTGAATAAGAGTTTTTACTCTTCTTCTATTCTTCCTTTGTTCATACTTTTTTATTTTGGTATCCCAAATCACTCCAATTATCAACTTTGATATTTCAAATACTTGAATTTTAGTTAATTCTGTTTGAGCTAAACTAAACAATATTTTTTTATTAATTAATTTTATTTCAAAATCTTATTACTATAGATATTACGTATATGTAATTTTCTATTTTGAATAATTTTATTCCTTATAATTTTTATTTTAGACAATGATATCCAACTATTTACCTTAATCATAATATTTATCATTCCTTTCTTGAATCTAATTATAATTTTTTTCATTCGTTTCTTTAATCAACTTCTTTTCTAAGTCAAATTATCAAACCATGTTACTAATTATATTATACTATATAATTGTTAGTGTAGCCCCTCTTTTTTTAGTTTTAAAATTTTACAAAACATATTTTTCCCTTAATTAGAATACAATTACTTTTAAAAAGTCTGGCACTTAGTTGTTTTTCATTAAAATTAATTATTTGTGTAATGATAAATAACAAACATAATGACTTAAATTGAAATTAAAAACTATAATTCTAAAAGACTCCAAGTTTAGATTATTTAATCATTAATTCTTTAATAATTTTTTTTTATAAAATTAAAAAAATAACAAATTACATATAGTTATTTTGGTAATACCTTTTCTAAACTTTAATGTTTTTAATTAAAATTATTTCTTTATGTGATAATAAATAATAGTTAGCTAGAAATTAAAAATTAGATATCTAAAAGACTCCAAGTTTGAATATTTAATCACTATTTCATAACTTTTTTATATATAAAATTAAAATAGTTACATATTACTTATAGTTGTTTCGATAAGACTTGTTCTAAACTTTAATATTTTTAATTAAAATTAAAATTATGACAGCTAAGAATTAAAAATTAGAATACAGAAAGACTTCAATTTAGATTATTTAAGGCCATTTATAAACTTTTTATTGTAAATTAAGACAATTATAGATTGCATGATGTTATTTTGCTCAAACTTCGTCTAAAGTCTAATGTTCTTAATTAAAATTAATTATTTGTTAAAAAAATAACGAATATGATGAATTAGTTAATAATTTAAAATTATAATTTCAAAAGACTTCAATTTAGAATATATATTAATCTTATCTTAACTTTATTTTCTTAGAAAATTAAAACAGTTACATATTTCATATAGTTATTTTGATATACTTTTTTTATCCCAACCCAACAACAAAGGTTATATATCTAACTTACTAAAAAATATGGCTATGATTTTTCTACTTTTTCAAACTTCTTGTAAAGTATTTGATAATTTGAGGATGTAAAAAATGCAAAAGAGCAGCATAGTTAGGTTTGAGACTCAACTTTTTCAATTTTTTTTTTGGCCTTAAAATGCATATGTTTAATTCTATGAAAAGTAAGTTATCAAATTAAATATGATTTAATTTTCATTTGTTTCACAATATTCTTAATGACTATCTAACAAAAATTTTCAGAAAACAGTTGGATTTGTTGAATATTTATGTTTTTGATCTTTTGACAATTCTCATGACTCTCTTAATGATTTAAATTTTAAAATATGGGAAAAGTATTAGATTAATTCTGAAATTATCTTTGAAAATGCAGTTGTTTCCTAAAAATGTTGCACTTGAAGTCCAATTATTTTCTTTATTGGGTCAAATTTGTTCTAAGAAGTTAACAACATTAATTTATTCCATTTCAATTACCTCATGGATGATTTGAAAATGGGATAATTAAATGACTTTTATGTCTTTTTTTTTTTTTATATCATAATTTTAGTTTATATATATATATATATATATATATATATATATATTTTTTTTTTTTTTTTTCATTTCTCATTTCCAAGCTATCTATTCATAAAATTGTTTGTATAAAATGTTTAAATTTAATTAAATATTTAGGTTAAATATTAGTAAAATGCAAAATGTGTAATATTTTGGTTGGATAGTCTCATTTTTATTCTACATGTGAGTTTTTAAAAATGTAATTTGAATTCTAGGTTTTAGAAATGTAATACTAAGCTCAAATTGTTAGAGTTGTAAAAAACTTCAATGAATATATGGTGAGCCATATTTTCTCTACTTATAATTTATTACATCTTTTTATCATTAGATTGTATTAAATTTATTTAATTTTAATAGCATATTCATAACATACCATATTCTAAAAAACTTGAAGTATAAAATTTACAATAACATTGTCTTAAAAAATTAATAAAATTCAGTCAATTCTTAGAGATAAATTACACCAAAATAAGAGTGAAAATTGTTGGAAAATATTGAAAGAGGAAGATTTTTTTTTTATCTCACAAATACTCTTTGAGAAGAATAATTATAGGACTAGTTCTACAATGGGACTAAACTATTTTTTTAAATAATTATAGGACTTATAATGTTATGCACTTTTTAAAATATTGTACTTTTAAACTTAATATTACTTAATTTTCTTTGTTACATAATTTCTATGTCTATTTATGAAGTATTGATAAAAAAAATTATTTTATTTGCCTAATGTTTTTTATTTTCTAAAATGTTACTCTTATGTCATATGAAAACATGAAACTTAAATATTGAATTAGAGTAATTAAATATTTCTAATAAAAGCGAACTGCATATTAAGTATATATAGAATTCACAATTATTTTCTCAATCTATTTAAAATATTGTAATATAAATGAATTGGTATAAATAAAAATAATTTAATCTTTAATTTATAAGTGTAAAATTTTATGTAAGGCACATTGATGATTAATCTAATTAAACGTAAAGAATTGAAAATAAATAAAGGGCTACAAATATTCCACGTCACTATAAAGTAGAAATAATTATAAGTGCAATAACTTCATATAAATTTCACCATTGTCCTTACTAATGTCTCATATTTAATAAAAATTATTAAAATAATATTATTTATTATTAATGAATTTTTTTTA
The DNA here is from genome assembly GCA_029378325.1 of Elaeagnus macrophylla. Lineage (NCBI taxonomy): Eukaryota > Viridiplantae > Streptophyta > Magnoliopsida > Rosales > Elaeagnaceae > Elaeagnus > Elaeagnus macrophylla. The sequence goes on from CM055641.1 coordinate 39,434,248, forward strand.
AAAACAATTCGAGAGTTGTTGTTCTAAATTAACAATAAACATTATTTCTTTCAAATTTTCATTATATTTGTTTGGTTTAAAATTTTAAGCAACAAATCAAATTTATTAGATCGATTTTTGCTACAAAAATAATTAGAATCGATCCAACACAATACAATAATATTTTTTTTATTTTATATTTTGTAACATAATATCATTATTTTTAATTATATATTTAACATTTAGAAAGAATGAAAATATTGTTTATTTTAATGCAAAAAATGAACCTTCAAGGCTTTAACCACTTCAGATGCTTTTTATCCCTAAATTTCTCTCGTTTTTTAAATTTCTTTTCGGTTCTATTCATAGCCACCTCCCATATAATTATTTTTTAAATAAAATATTTTTCCACACATACATAATTGAAATGGAAACTAATATGTAGTATAGTTACTTGGAGGTGCGTACAACTAAATTTATGTTACTGAAAACATTAATAATAAAAAAATAATATTTAATTAATTATTAAAAGAAAAATTATAATAACTTAACAACATCTATTGGGGGAAAAATGAAAGCATTCTATGATTTAGGGTGATATTCTAAACAACTTATTTTTAGATGTGATGAAGTGGGGATCAAATTTTCGGGAGATAATGTATGATTTTTCAAATAAAAAATGTAAAGATATTGCCATAACAATAATTTATATTCTATAAATTTTTTCAATAATAGTGAGATTAATATGTAATTAATAATAATTATAAAGTAGACATTTAGTACATTTTGTTTATAACAATATAATATGAAAAGTAGTTGAAACAACGTCATTATTAGTTATTTCTTTTGAAAAAGTGTACCCCATATTAATTAATAATATTTTTGGGTAAGTTCTTTAGAGGTGGACATAAGAACCGATAAGGCAACCTATCTACTATAATTGAGTCGAGTTTTATATTTTATAGGTCCATATAGGTTCGTTCGGTTTTGAAAATGTAAAACTGATTTATGTTGGATCGGTTAAGGTTTTAAAATTTGTAAATTGACACTTAATCAAACCGAACTATATATTACTAATACATAGATATTTGTTAATTTTATACATTTATAATATATATAACACATATATTTATGTCATTTAATTTAGGTTTATCTTTTATGTATATTGAGAACGTGAATCAACATATAATATTATTCTATAATGCTCAATTTTATAAATATTATATAATTAATAAAAATCTATATTACACTTTTTTATCGAATTTTAAATAATTTGCTCATTTTCAAGAATTATTATCACTGAAAATTAGCGCACAATTTTAATTTAAATGCTAATATACAGCTTTTTGAATTTAATTATTGATTAAACATTATATCTTATTTAAAAATTTAACCTTGTTAAATAAGTCACAATATTTAAACTAACTTTCAAAGAAGTATGTATAAATTGCAAATAGAACCAACAAACTGACATATTTAACCTTGTGAAGGAATTTTTTGAAGTCAAAGGATTTGAAGAGCTTGATATTCGTAGAATTAGTTAAAGAAGAAAACGACAAGGTAAATTCTTATTTTTGCTCTTCGGTGGAATTATATATTTGATTCATTTTTATTCCTTAAATATTTAGTTTGAGTCAAGTTTGTGAATGTAGTTCTTAAATTCCTTCTAATTATCTGTCCTTTTGAGCAGCATGGATTGTGGTCATCTAATTATAGATTATACAATTGGTCCATTCAAACATAGAGTGAATTATGTGGTTAATTATGGAAGCAATCTTGAAAATTTGAGGAGACAAGTTGATGATTTAAGCAACGCAAGGGAAGATCTTGAGATACTTGTTGATAATGAGACGAGAAAGGGTACAAGGATCCTTCCTACAGTGGAAAGATGGATGAAAAAAGCTGCTGAGATCATTATAGAGGCAAACAAATTATTGGAAGAATGTGAAATCAAAGCAAAGTGCATTTTTGTGAAGGCTCGATATCAGCGAAGCAAGAAAGCAACGACATTGGCTAAGAGAGTTGTTGAATTGTTAGACCAAAAAGAAAAGTTTTCCAATAATGTTTCGTTCGAAGCTCCCACAAAAGAGAGATTGATTATTCCAACAAGAGATTATGAGCCTCTTACATCAAGAATTTCACTTGTGGAGCAAATCTTAAAAGAATTTGAAAATGTTAAAATGAGCTTAATTGGGGTGTACGGAATCGGTGGTGTAGGTAAGACCACACTTACCCAAGAGGTTGTTAGGGAGGCTAAAAATCTCAAGTTATTTGATGATGTAGTTCCAGTTTTGGACGTGAAACAGATTCCAAATCTAGAAAACCTTCAGAAAGAGATTGCTCAAAGTTTAGGTTTGGAGTTTGGTGAAGAAGAAACTATAGACACAAGGGCTGTTCGTTTGTTTAATAGGATGGAAAACAAGAAGGTTTTGGTGATTTTAGATGATGTATTAGAAGAAATTGATTTGGAGAAAATTGGGCTTCATTCTAAGGTGTGCAAAATACTTATGACTGCAAGAAGACGACAAGTATTTTCATCGCCTAGGATGCATACTCAAAAAGAATTTCTTCTTGAAACTTTGGATGAAGAAGAAACATGGTGTCTATTTGCGAAGATAGCGGGTGATGTTGTTCAGGACTCCAAAATAAAAGGGGTAGCAATTGAAGTTGCTAACAGATGCGGTGGGTTGCCTGTCTTAGTTGTTACAATTGCAGCAGCTTTGAAAAACAAAAATAATACGCATTTATGGAAAGATGTTCGGAGATGTTTAAAGAATTTTGGTGATAATGAAGGATGCTTGTTAGAAAAAGCATACTTGGGCATAAAATGGAGTTACAATCAGTTAGATGATGATGAAACAAAGAAGTTATTCTTGTTATGCTGTGGACTTGCAGCCAATAGCCTTAGTTTTAATGACCTTCTGAAATATTCATTTGGCATGGGTATTTTTAGTAATAATATCCTTACTGTGGAAGAAGTACGAAATAAATTACATGCACTGGTGGATAAACTTAAAGACTCATGTTTGTTACTTGATGATGATAGTAACGAGGAAATCAAGTTGCATGATCTTGTAAGAGAAGTTGGCATTAAAATTAAGGGCAAAGATAAGAGTATCTTAACCATGGGACGAGAAAAAGAGTTAAAACATTGGCCAGATGATGATTTTTTAAAAAACTGCACTATGATTGATATTAATATTATCGATGTGCCACTTCCTAAAAGGTTAGAATGCCCCAACCTGGAATTCTTTTGTTTAGAAAGTAATGTACATTTCCTATCAGAAATCCCAAGCAACTTCTTCAAAGAAATGAAGGCACTCAAAGTGTTAGATTTAACTCAATTCAATATAAATTCATTACCTTCAACTTTTGTTGACCTAACAAGTCTTAAAACATTGTGTCTAGATCAGTCTAAATTAGAAGACATCTCTTTGATTGGACAACTAAGGAACCTTGAAATTCTTAGTTTAATATATTCTACATTTAAAAACCTATCGAAAGAAATAGGACAGTTGACTCATTTAAGGTTGTTGGATTTGCGTTACTGTTCTGAACTTCAAGTGATTGCTCCTAATGTTCTTTCAAGCTTGACATCACTTGAAGAGTTGAAAATGAGAAATAGTTTTAACAGATGGGATATTGAAGGTAATGCTAGCCTTTCTGAGCTTAAACAATTATCTCGTCTAACTACATTGGAAATTCATATTCCGAATGCTTCCCATCTTCCAATGAACTTGTTCTCCCATAATTTAGAGTACTTTAAGATACTCATTGGTGATACGTGGGAGTGGAGTGATGTGTCTGAAGATTCCTTGAATAAGGTGCTGAAACTCAAGCTTGTTGGAAGTAGTCAACTGGACAGAGGTCTTAAAAGACTGTTGAAGAAATCTGAATTCTTGTATTTGGACGAGATGAAAGGTGTTGATAACATTTTCACTCAATTAGACAATGAAGGTTTTCAATGCTTGAAGCATCTCCACATTCAAAATAATCCAGAAATTATAAGTGTCATACAGTCATTTCGATCCAACAACTCCAATATTAATGTCTTTCCTTTCTTGGAGTCACTAGTGCTTCAAAACCTTTATAGCATAGAACATCTTTGCATTGGCCAGCTTAACTTTAACCCTTTCAAAATTTTAAGAAGTATAAAAGTGAGAAGATGTCCTAACTTGAAGACAGTCCTTTCTTTTTCCATTGCAAAATGCCTATCACAACTCGAAGAGATGGAAGTGGTGGATTGCAAAATAATGGAAGAGATTGTTGGACGAGAAAAAGAAGATGATGATTACTTGAGAAACAAAGCCGATGTTATCATTGAATTTAAGAAAATGAGATTGTTGACCTTGAAAAGTCTTCCAAAGCTTGTGGGTTTCTCCTCCATAGGCAACACCGTTGATGATGCATCAATAAAGACAAATCAGTTACTACATGCAAGCCGAGATTCCAGGAAGATAATTGAAAAGAGAGATATTGATCTTATAACACTTTTCAGTGGAGAGGTATGATTTTTGTTTCACCTTGATAAATATATTATGTACCATATTTAATTATTTTATTTTCTATTAGAACTTCTATCATTTTGCAATTTATATTTATCTCTTATTTTACTTGTATATTAATAGTTCTGTTGGAATAATTTTGATATGTTATATTTATTCTATTTTTTTCTCCATTCATATTCTGTAGTATGTTAATTTTGACATATTTATGTTATTTTTATTTTATAAATTTTAGATTTATAAAATCATAAATTTTCAAGGGTATATTTAATCTAGATTTTTATAAACTCTTATAATTTTAAATCCTAATTTGTTTTATAGATTTATATAAACTTTTTAAGACTTTAGATGAAATTTTATAGAATTTTTTAGATTTCAATAGACTTTATTAGATTTTTTATTTTAAGACTTTCATAAACTTACAATATTTACATAATTTCATATATTTTTATTATTAATTTTTTTAAACAATATTTAAAATCCTAAAATTTCAGATTAAGTGAAAATTTTGATATTTATTGATATTTTGAATACCCTAATACTTTTATAAACTTTTAAAAAGTAGTAATTAAATATACCTAGACTTTTATAAATTTTTAAAAAGTCTTAGATTCTTAAAAAGTCTCGAATAAAAACACCTAAACTTTTAGGAACTTTTAAAATTCATTAAAAATGATTAAAAATCTCAATTGAATACACTCTTCTAAAAAATCATTATCTATTCTTTTGATTTCTCGATTAGAAGAAACTTTTACATGTGCCAAGTTTATAAATAAGATATAGAAAATTGTAAATTAAACTGTAAATTTTTCAATGTTGTAGAAAACTTCATATTAAATCTAGCAATATTGTCATACTTTCTGGAGCTTTATAATAAAAGTATGACGATGGAGGGATGGACTTTTTGCATACTTATTGCGTCAACAACCTCTTCCAAAATAAACATTAACAAAGAAAAATCTCTATATAAAGTACTGCCATGCTATTTGTGTATAGATAAAAAATCTAGTAACAAGTCAATATAGCAACTTTCAAACAGGACTTGCTCCACACTACTCGCTTTTTGATGGAATAGTAAACTTTCTATGTTTGTAATGTTAGCATGCCTGTATATGTTTTAATTTTGTATAAATGAATGTGTCTGACTTATAGGTACAATTTCCTAGCTTGGTGCTCTTGGAGGTCAGTAATTTGAATAAAGTGACAACGATATGGCCTAACAAACTCCATACCAACTCCTTCTGTGCACTCAAAGAAGTCAAGATTGAACATCGCCAAAGTGTTGAAACATTTGTCAAGCATCAACATGCATTTCTATCGAATTTAAATTCAATCAAAATAAGGTGTTGTCCGAATTTGAAGAATTTTATTCCAGCTTCCTTCGTTGGAAGTCTTCAAGGACTAGAACAATTGGAAATAGAGCATTGTGGGGCACTAGAGGAAATCTTGAAGAGGGAAGAGGAACAAGAAACAAATCAGCTTATTACGTTTGAGTTCCCAAAAGTAAAGCTGGTGAAATTTCTTGATCTGCCTCAACTTAGGAGCTTTTATGGAGGAATGCATTCTTCCAAATGGCCATTACTCACATATTTGAAAGTATTGTTAGGATGCAACAATAACATAGTGCAGATTTTGGTCCAAGAACATTCAAGCTTCCAAGAAAAGTGCAAAACGGATAGTCCAATGAAACAACCTCTCTTTCTAATTGAAAAGGTTAGTAAGAGTAATAATCCTTACCAATTTCTGAGAAGGAAAGATCCTTATTTTATTTCCTTGCTAGCTAACTAATTATATAATCGATAAGGTACATAACTTTTGAAGTTTTAGGATATGACAATAGGTTATTTAAGTGCATCTCATATATTAAATGCAAATCAAATCAACGAAATAAATACGAAAAAATGTTTACCTTAATGTTTGTGAAATATGTCATTGTCAAATTATTTTATTGCATTCAAAATTGGAATTAAATGCGAGAAGAGTAAAAGATAGAATTAGCATAGTTGATATAATATTATGTATTAATATTTCAGGATTGAAAAAGTTGATCTTGAGTGCCTCCATGGAGGTGTGCGATGATCCAATTACAGCGGCTTGTTTGAGCAGAGTGAAAGGTTTTCTGTTTGATTGTAACAACGTCAACTCTTCCAATATTTTCCTCTCCAACTGCTTTCGGTATTTCCATAGTAGTTTTGAAGAACTATCTCTGCAGAGAGCTCCATTTCGAGAAATATTTGTGGATGATGATATTGAACAAGAATTTGTTAATGTTAATAATCATGGTAGGGGATCAATATCAGAGTATACCGTTGGGACCCTCCCACATCTAAAAGCTTTGAGCATGGTGGCCATGCCTTTGCTGTCTAATTTATGGAAGGAAAACTCTCAACCTGCATCAACAGTACTCCCAGTTTTACCAAACCTGGAATATCTGCAAGTGGGTTGGTGTGACAGATTAAAGAACATAGTATCCTCTGCAATATCCTTCCGCAATCTGACAGACTTATTAGTAACTAGTTGTCATGGATTGAAATACTTGGTAACCTATTCAGTTGCTAAAAGCTTAACCCAACTCAAGAGCATGACAGTTCGAGATTGTAAAAGAATGAGAGTAATCTTGTAAAGCAGTAATAGAGACGATGATGATGATGGGAATAATATTAATAGTATTGAGATTGTCTTTGGGGAATTGCGGTATTTGGAGCTCAAATCTCTGCCAAGTCTGGGAGGCTTTTGCAATGTAAATGATCGTTATTGTGTCAAAGTACCATTCTTAAAGACTTTGAACGTGATTGATTGCAACATTGAGTTAAAAATGTCTGATGAAGGAGTGTTGTTCCATAGTCATGCAAATTTAGAAAGACTGCAGGAAATAACATCTCAGTAATCATTTTGGGTGAACCACGTAAATACTTGTGTTCGTTTTATCTTCATTCTCTCAACTTTACTTTGATTGTGTGTTAGCTTCAACCCCTAAATTTCCTAACAGTGGTATCAGAGCTTTGGTTGTGGGTACTGTTCACGGTTCACGGTTCACGTATATAGTTACTATTCAAGTATACGGTTACTGTTCACGTATACGGTTACTGTTCACAAATACAATTATTGTTCACTTGTAATAGTGGGAGCCGGTTCAAGTAAGAAGCATATCAAAAATGACGACAACAACAAAGTTCGATGTTGAGAAGTTCAACGGAAGTAATTTTTCGTTGTGGAAAATGAAGATTAAAGCAATTTTGAGGAAGGATAATTGCTTGGAAGCAATTGGAGAAAGGCCAGCTGAGATCATTGATGATCAAAAATGGAATGAAAAGGATGGCAATGCAATTGCTGATCTACACTTAGCACTAGCCGATGGAGTTTTATCCAGTGTGGCAGAAAAGAAGACAGCAAAGGAGATTTGTGATACTCTAACAAGACTGTACGAGGCCAAGTCACTTCACAACAAGATCTTCTTAAAAAGAAGACTTTACACTCTTCGAATGGCAGAATCCACATCGGTAACTGACCATATCAACACCTTGAATACTCTATTTTCGCAACTTACATCAATGGGTTACAAAATAGAGACAGCTGAATGTGCGGAGCTTCTACTTCAAAGTCTACCTGACTCGTATGATCAACTCATCATCAACCTGACGAACAACATCCTTTCGGACTATCTGATCTTTGATGAAATTACAGCTGCTGTTTTGGAAGAAGAAACTCGGCGTAAAAACAAAGAAGACAGACAACTAAGTTCGCAGCAAGCAGAAGCTTTGACGGTGATGAGAGGAAGATCAACAGAACGTGGCTCTAGTGGGAGTCAAAATTATGGTAGATCAAAATCAAGAAGTAAGAAGAATTTCAAGTGCTATAATTGTGGCAAGAAAAGGCACGTCAAAAAGGATTGTTGGAGTAGAAGAAAGAATGAAGACCCTGAGCCATCAAATGCTCAAGGGAATGTAGCAAGTATCCCTGATGATGGTGAAGTCTTATACAGCGAGGCTACAGCAGCAGTTAAAGGTAGAAAGCAGTTTTCTGACGTCTGGTTAATAGACTCAGGAGCAACATGGCACATGACATCTCGAAAAGAATGGTTCCACAAATATGAACCAATCTCAGGAGGTTATGTACACATGGGGGATGATCATGCTTTGGAAATTGCTGGTATTGGTACTATCAAAATAAAAATGTTTGATGGTACAGTTCGCACTATTCAGGAGGTACGACATGTGAAGGGCTTAAAGAAGAATCTATTGTCTTTGGGGCAGATAGATAGTCTTGGATGCAAGACCCATGTTGAAAATGGGATTATGAAAATTGTCAGAGGTGCGCTTGTGGTTTTGAAAGCAGAAAAGATTGCAGCGAATCTATTCATGCTTAAGGGAGAAACACTACAGGAAGCTGATGCATGTGTCGCATCAACCAGTAAGGGAGAAGATTCAACGATGATGTGGCATCTCAAATTAGGCCATATGTCAGAACGAGGTTTGAAGATTCTCTCTGACAGAAAGTTGCTTCCAGGGCTCAAATCGGTAAATCTACCTTTTTGTGAGCATTGTGTTACAAGTAAGCAGCATAGATTGAAGTTTAGCAGATCTGATGCAATGAGTAAATACATTCTTGACTTGATTCATTCTGATGTATGGGAATCACCAGAGATGTCCCTAGGAGGTGCAAAGTACTTAGTGTCTTTCATTGATGACTACTCTAGGAGATGTTGGGTATATCCAATCAAGAAGAAGTCAGATGTGTTTTGATGCACAAAAACTTGATAGTCAAATTTTGTATTTTATATAAGCTCGCAAGTGCACGAGTCACTTATAGTAAGCGACAAGTATACTCCTAAGATCGTCTCTCAAAGGAATTGCTGTGGTTTTAAAACGTTATCTATTTTCTTATTTAGTCGAACAAACAATCCTAAACATTCTAACAGTTGTCAATTGAAGAACAGATCGTAAATTCGGAATTAAATTGAAAACTAAAATAAAATGAAAATAAAAGTGATCACAACCAAGGGGAGGATGATGGATGTAATTGGGAATATTAGTTTGCTATCCATTCATGGCAAAAACAAATTAAGCATTCAATTAGAAGTTGGATTTAATGATTTTTCCGCTAAACCTAGAAAATCCCAAATCAATGGCAATTTTCACTACGATCAACTAATTAACGTCTTTGGCCCGGATCATTAACTAATCAATTGGAATTAGCTCAAGGAAATAATTCTAACCACCTAAACTAACACAAATCAATGCAATCAATTTAGGCTCTTGTTCATAATGCACAATTAAGCAAAGATGGCGTTTCTAATGCCTAATTCTAAAATATTCTTTCTAATCACAAACTAAGATTTGGTCCACCATCAATTCACAATCAGAAAATAATAAGAACATGAACAAGAAATAAATCCAAATCATATATAATTAAATTACAAAATTGTTCTTCCAATCATTGGAAGCAATACTAACATCCCAATATACATATATTAGCCAACCATAACTAAATTGGTGTCAATCAATTTAGTCATGGAGGCAAACCACAAAATCAGAGAAGAAAAAGATATTACACTAAAAATACCCCAATGAATCTTCTAGCTCCAAATCTTTGAACTTGATTGATCCTCTTTCTCAAATCCTTGGAGTAGCTTCAACAATGGAGGGTCTCCTCTTGATTTTGGGTTGGTTTTTGGGTAGAAAACCCTTGCTGCAGTAGCAGCAGAGGTGGGAGAGAAATTGGCTGCAAAAACTTATGTTTGGGAGAGGTATAATGTTGTATTTATAGGGGGAAAGAAGTGGAATACGTGTTTTAGGGTTTCTGGGCAATTTTGGCACCTCCTGCCGCGGCACAGGTTTTTTCCGCCGCGGCGCGTGTTGAATTTTGGCTCGTTGGTTCAAAACAGAAACATCCCCGCCGCGGCGCACAATAATCATGCCGCGGCGCGCCATGTTTTCATGATTTTCCAGGATCAACCCGAGAGCCTCTCGCCGCGGCATAGGTTTTGCCCGCCGCGGCGCGCCTTGTTTTCTTGCGCTGTAAATGCCCTTACATAGTATGTTGATTCTCGATGTAAGGCTTACGTTGCTAAGCCTTTGTTTGTCCCCCTTACATAGTGAATGACATCCAATGTAAGGCTTACATTTTTAAACACTTTTGCTCTCTTTTTCCACAATTCTTCCCAAACCTACAAAACACAAAAATACCTTCCAAAACACGAAAATAATAAAATAAAAGATAAAATGAATGCTTAAAAACATAACAAAATATAGGTCAAAAATGTGTTCATCATGTTTCAAGTGTTCAAAGACTTCAAAGCGCAGGTGGAACTTGAATCTGGGAAGAAGATCAAGTGCTTGAGGACAGATAATGGAGGAGAGTATATAGATGGCGAGTTTCTTGCATTTTGTAAACAAGAAGGTATCAAAAGACAGTTCACAGTCGCATACACGCCTCAACAAAATGGAGTGGCAGAGCGGATGAACAGAACTCTTGCAGAAAAGATAAGAGCTATGTTGAGGTCTGCGGGTCAATCCAACTCATTTTGGGCAGAAGCAGCCAAAACTGCATGTTATGTGATAAATCGGTCGCCATCAACGGCAATTGAGTTTAAGACACCGATGGAGATGTGGACTGGTAAGCCAGCAGATTACTCGACTTTACATTCATTTGGATGTCCTGTGTACGTAATGTACAACGCCCAAGAAAGATCGAAGTTGGATCCAAAATCTAGAAGGTGTATCTTCTTGGGATATGCTGATGGTGTCAAGGGGTATCGCTTGTGGGATCCCACTACCCGCAAGCTCATAATCAGCAGGGATGTGATCTTTGTAGAAGATCAATTACAAAGAAAAGATGGAGTCGATAGCACATCAAATGAGAATTCAGAGACTACAATAGTTCAGGTGAAAAATAATTCAATACAAGAAATTCAAGATTCTACTGAAGCAGCACCACAACACGATGTACAAGAACCAGTTGAGTCCGAGGCTCCAGAAGTTCGTCGGTCAACTCGTGAAAGAAGGCCGTCAACTTGGCACTCGGAGTATGTTACTGAAAGTAATGTTGCATACTGTCTTTTAACGGAGGATGGAGAGCCATCAACTTTCCATGAAGCTACAAGTAGTTCAGATGCATCTCTGTGGATGACAGCAATGCAGGAAGAAATTGAAGCTTTACATAAGAACACGACTTGGAAACTAGTACCATTACCACATGGAAGAAAAGCCATTGGTAACAAATGGGTCTACAAGATCAAGCGAGATAGCAATGATCAAGTGGAACGCTATCGTGCAAGATTGGTGGTAAAAGGATATGCTCAGAAAGAAGGTATTGATTTCAATGAAATATTTTCCCCAGTAGTATGACTTACAACAGTCAGAGTAGTCTTGGCAATGTGTGCAACGTTTGACTTACATCTAGAGCAGTTGGATGTAAAAACTGCATTTCTTCATGGAGAACTTGAAGAAGAAATTTATATGCTTCAACCAGAAGGTTTTGCTGAAACAGGCAAGGAGGACTTGGTTTGCAGGTTGAACAAATCTCTGTACGGTCTCAAACAGGCGCCGAGATGTTGGTATAAGAGATTTGATTCCTTCATTATTAGCCTTGGATACAACAGACTTAGTTCAGACCATTGTACATACTACAAAAGGTTTGATGGTGATAATGACTTTATTATCTTGTTGTTGTATGTGGACGACATGTTGGTAGCAGGACCCAACAAAGATCAAATCCAAGAATTAAAGGCTCAATTGGCTAGGGAGTTTGATATGAAGGACTTGGGACCAACAAACAAGATTCTAGGGATGCAGATTCACCGAGACAGAAATAACAGGAAGATTTGGCTTTCTCAGAAGAACTACTTCAACAAGATCTTGCGACGCTTCAACATGCAAGATTGTAAGCCAATATCTACCCCACTTCCTGTTAATTTTAAGTTATCCTCAAGTATGTCTCCTAGCAATGAAGCAGAGAGGAGGGATATGTCTCGAGTACCGTATGCATCAGCAGTGGGAAGTTTGATGTTCGCTATGATATGTACAAGACCAGACATTGCACAAGCAGTGGGAGCGGTCAGTCGATTTATGGCGAATCCTGGTGGAGAGCATTGGAACACTGTAAAGAGGATCCTTAGATACATCAAAGGAACCTCAAGTGCTGCATTATGTTTTGGAGGATCAGAATTAACTGTCAGAGGTTATGTGGATTTAGATTTTGCAGGAGATCTCGACAAAAGTAAATCCACTACGGGCTATGTGTTTACACTTGCAGGAGGAGCTGTAAGCTGGGTTTCTAAATTACAAACTATTGTGGCTTTATCTACAACGGAAGCAGAATACATGGCAGCTACACAAGCTTGCAAGGAAGCAATCTGGATTCAAAGGTTATTGGAGGAACTCGAGCACAAGCAGGAGAAGATTGTTTTGTTTTGTGACAGTCAGAGTGCCTTGCACATTGCAAGAAATCCAGCCTTTCATTCCCGGACAAAGCACATAAGGGTTCAATACCACTTCGTTCGACAAGTAGTAGAGGAAGGAAGTGTGGATATGCAAAAGATTCACACAGATGAGAACCTAGCAGATGTAATGACAAAACCAATCAACCCTGACAAGTTTGTATGGTGTCGATCCTCATATGGTTTAGCAGAGACGTAAGCAGCAAGGTTTGAGCAAAGGCTAGTTGGAAGAGATATTCGTGAAAGATGACTTCAAGTGGGAGATTGAAAGACAAGTGTGAAGCCATTTTCAACTTCTTAAACAATGTCAAGAGGGATGGCTTAATTGATGGAATATTATTGCAATTTCAAAAGGATGACCTAAGCGCTTGCATCATCAAAGTGATGAGATAAGCGCTTACATCATCAAAGTGATGAGCTAAGCGCTTGCATCATCAAAATGATGAGCTAAGCGCATGTGTCATCTCTCCAAATAGTAACATTTTTCTCTCTATAAATAGAGAGCTCATTTGCTCATTTCCATCATCCCAAAATCTCAAACATCCTAAGCATTCCAAGCTTCTCCACTTAGAAAAGTTCTTTCCTCATTGTGAGAGAGAGGTTAATTGTATTCTCCTAGTATAAGAGAGAGAGGTATCTTGTTCTCTCCTTGTATTTAGAGAGAGGTTGTAAATCTTTCAGTATAGTGAATTCCTTCTGGCCTTTGCCCGTGGAGTAGCCCGTAATCATTTTGGGTGAACCACGTAAATACTTGTGTTCGTTTTATCTTCATTCTCTCAACTTTACTTTGATTGTGTATTAGCTTCAACCCCTAAATTTCCTAACAATGTCTTTAAAAATAATGATGAAACGGTATGCTTTTTATATTTTTGTTAAGATTCTTTTCAATTTACATATATAGTGAACATTTTCAAATAGTGTATAAGTGATAATAGCGTGGATATATAAGAACTAATCTTCTCAATATTATATTTTATTTATATTAAATAAATAACATTGTCGTTGATATTCCTTCTTTATTTTTATAGTTACGTGAACACTCTCAGAAGTGGCTTGCTACGTTGATCAAAGACAAAAGCTAAGGCATTCAGTCATACGATCTATAAAAGCTCATCTTCTTGGTAAGTTTTTATATATACTGAGCTTCTTATTATTCCAATTATTTATATGTTTCTCATGGAAAAAAAAATTATGCTTGTATGTATCAATTTCACTAGTGTGTAATTATCAACAACAAAAAAAAAATGAAATAGTTAGTAATTTCTATAGTTGTTTTCCATCCAAATACGTTTAAAGAAGACTTCTTTGTTTTTGACTTAATTCCACAATCATTACGTAAAATAGAACTCATTGATTTCTGTACATTCATTTCAGTTACATAATAAAAATAAGGGATAGGATCAAGGGCTCCTTTTTTTATACAATTTATTACATTCCCTTATTTTAAGGGTTGAGATTTTAGGGAATGATTTTATTTTTTCTATTCGTAATAAATCTCAACAGTTTTGATAAAATACTGTAATAAATTGTGTAAAAATTGGACTTTTGATTATGTCCCTAAATCTTAAAACAATGTAAGCATCGCAATTTTATTCTATTTTTTGCTTCAGTGTCATATTTGATAACTTAAATGATCCTTTTGTTTTTCTAATTGCTGAAAAAAAAAAAAAAAGACCTAAACAATTGTATTCTATTAGCTTAACAAATGGTAAGGAGATGCAAACTTGCACTCACTTACTTACTATCAGGATCAACCACAAATCTTTCCTCCATGCACGGGACGCATCTTGAAAAATGGTAAACTTACTTTCTCTCTTATCTAATTCAAGTTTGTATCAAAATCATAATTGAGTAAATTCCATAAAATTTTTGAATTAGTTTTTTCTAATTTCATGACTAACCTTATTGCAGTAAAATGACAACAATTTTCAAATGATTCTTTTCCAGAGATTAACATAAATCATAATCTTTTACACAATTATAAACTTTCAAGCCTTGGCCATTAGTACACATACACATTAGCTGAATGTTCTATACAAGAGGGTAAAGAAGTTAAACCTTCTAATCTATACAACAAAATTTTGATCCTAATTCTCCAACATCACTATCAGGCTATCTTTCCTCAATTCTGCTATTTGAGGGATGACAACAATGGTGAGCTTGAAAGCTTAGTGAGTGGATGAGTATCATAAATTGTGTGCATAACATGAGTTTCATAAAATAACTGTAATTTGGTACTTGTAAAATCTGTTAATGAAATGCTCATGACTTACAATGAAATAACATGATGGTAAGCATAATTTGCATATAATTTTTAGAATAAAATAAATGTATTATCTTGTGATTTACCATGAAACAACATTTAGATGAAAAATGGACTTTTTGATTATTAAAATATAGTAACCTACTTGATAAGTATGCAAATGAAAACATAATCATGAGAAATATACTTTGATTTTATCATGCAAATAGCACATGAGGATTTGGTCGCACACGAATGAGATATTTAGCACTAGTTTTAGCTCTCAACTACACGTGTGCAAAACTTCCTTGATACAACCATTAAATGGCTGAGTTGGCTCTACTATACATATGTCATGTGCACATTAAATTGATTTGATACATATCATATTGAACTTGTAACATCAGACTAAACTGAATTGATATTGAGCTGAACTATACTGATAACTGAACTTGTAACATCATAATGAACTAAACTAATATCATATAGACCTGAATTGTACTAATAAATATTGTACTGAACTTGTAGGTAATATTGAATAGAATTGATATCATACTAAGCTGAACTGGATCAAATCTGTTGGTCATGACATCTTACCAAGTCACAGCATATCTAAATGCTGAGCATAGCCAACTATCATAAACATATGAGGGTCAGTACTCTAGCAGGTGTAAAATATTCATTGAACTTGCAAGGTTGTATAAAAACTAGTATAAGTAATAAAATTGATTTAATCATAACTTCCATACAAATTATCTTGCTTTTAGCTTACTAGTTCTGATAATGAAATATATTCTCATGGTGTTATCATTTTAAAAGTGCATTAAAACAAACATATATAAATTGTTGTTAAATTATGAATACACTTTCAACTCTAATGTTCAAAAATACATGTTATTTGTACCAACTGAAATTACTTGAATGTAAATGAGGTTCTAAATGCTGCTCTAGAAAAGTAACCTTATTATTACTTTGCAAACTTTCATAAAAAAGATTTCGCTAGTAAAAACATATTTTTATTGTGTTGATGCTGCTGACTATGTCTTGGCTGGTTCAAGTGCCAAATGAAAAACATGTTTCCATAATATGGTTTCATGAACATGCATATAAAGTGCATTGACTTAAAACATTCACTTTTAAGTTGGATATGAATAACTATAGTAGTAAAGTTTTTGCATTAAATTTGCAATGTTAGAAAATAACATACATGTGCTTCTAAAAATTTGGTTAAATAGTGAATACACTTTCAACTCTAATGTTCAAAAATACATGCTATTTGTACCAACTGAAATTACTTGAATGTAAATGAGGTTCTGAATGCTGCTCTAGAAAAGTCACCTTATTATTACTTTGTAAGCTTTCATAAAAAAGATTTAGCTAGTAAAAGCATATTTTTATTGTGTTGATGCTGCTGACTATGTCTTGGTTGGTTCAAGTGCCAAATGAAAAACATGTTTCCATAATATGGTTTCATGAACATGCATATAAAGTGCATTGACTTAAAACATACACTTTTAAATTGGATATGAATAACTATAGTAGTAAAGTTTTTGCATTAAATCTGCAATGTTAGAAAATAACATACATGTGCTTCTAAAAATTTGGTTAAATAGTGAATACACTTTCAACTCTAATGTTCAAAAATACATGCTATTTGTACCAACTGAAATTACTTGAATGTAAATGAGGTTCTAAATGCTGCTCTAGAAAAGTAACCTTATTATTACTTTGTAAGCTTTCATAAAAAAGATTTAGCTAGTAAAAACATATTTTTATTGTGTTGATGCTGTTGACTATGTCTTGGTTGGTTCAAGTGCCAAATGAAAAACATGTTTCCATAATATGGTTTCATGAACATGCATATAAAGTGCATTGACTTAAAACATACACTTTTAAATTGGATATGAATAACTATAGTAGTAAAGTTTTTGCATTAAATCTGCAATGTTAGAAAATAACATACATGTGCTTCTAAAAACATGAATATAAAGTGCATTAACTTAAAACATACACTTTTAAATTGGATATGAATAACTATAGTAGTAAAGTTTTTGCATTAAATCTGCAAGGTTAGAAAATAACATATTTGTGCTTCTAAAAATTTGTTCTAACTAAACTAGTAATCTCATATTCATATGCATGAACTTTACAGAATATTGAATGAATTGGTTGTTGAAATTAAATAGTAAAGTAAGAGTGTAAACTCATGTGATTTGGTTCTAAATTGAATATCCACTCACAGTATTGTATCATTGCTATTGCTCTAGTTGCACTGTAATGTCCTCTGAATCATTCAGTTCTATATGATCATACTTGTGTCAGTAACAAGAATAACATGATAGCTAATTTGATTAATTTATAACTTAAGGTCCTCTAAAATTTTTAAACCATGGGTTGTTAACATATAACTGAATTTCCTCTTTTATGGATAAAAGTAATCAAAGTGCTAACTTCAGCATAGATATTTCTAAGCTCCTTGTCAATTAAAATAGTAAACTCTTAAATCATTTCAACATATGCAAGAATAGTTCAATACTACTTAGAAACATCAATGAAACACAAAGACTGAACTCAGCCTCTTGGACATGAACTTGGTATCACATCTTTTGAAATTAATAAAAATAATTTCTTCATTCAAACACACATAACTCTAAGTGAAAATGTCTAAATTAAAATATGTCAAAACACTTAAAAAGTAGACATTCTAACCTTTCTTAAAAGGTAATATATGCACATTCGGGATCACTAACTCTGTTTTAAAAACTAAATGAAGTTTGTGTCATCTTACTATACACTGTTATAAAATAATTCAAACCTATCACAACATAAATAGGTATTCTTTTCATAAAAATGTCCAAATTTAATTCTATAAATTGATACATAAACTAGGCATTTCAAACTTTAAAACAAGATATAATACACTTATATTGGATTAGTAAATCCTTTTTAAAAATGCATAACACCAATTAGTTGCAAACATTATTTTTAGCAACATTTTCACAAAACATAACCTTAGTAAAATTGTTATAACTTTGTCTAAAAAACTTGAAACGACAAATCGTAAAATTTTTCTAAAAATCACATTTCAACATTTAAAACAAGGTATAATTTACCGAATTTCAATATGTAAACTCACTTCAAATAATAGAAATACCAATAAGTTCAAAACAGTGTTTCCAACATGATTTCAATAAAACCACCCTTAGTTAAATAGATATAATTTTGCATAGAAAACTCTGAATAAAACACCATAAATTAATACTAAACTAGACATATTAAGAATTAAAACAAGATATATCGTATCCAATTCAAATTAATAAAATTATTTCAAATAACAAAATATCAATTGTGTTCCAAACATGTTTCCCAGGACTAATCTCACTTGATATATCCTTGGTTAAACATGATTAACTTTGTCTAAAAATATCAAAATGACAAACCATAAATTAAATATTAAAGTAAACATCCATACCTTTCTAAAGACATATGGATCAGAGTCTAGTTTGTCTTGACTCTATCTCAGTTTCCATTTAAACTTTCTATACAAACAAGTACTAGATAGGCTATAACTTAAAATCTCTATTTTCCTCCACTTGCTCTCTCTTTTCTTTTCTTCTACTCTTTTATTTATTTATTTATTATTATTTGTGTTTCTTTTTCTTTGCTATGCTTAATCTCTTATGAGCTCTTAAGGAGCTTTCCAAGTGAGGATAAGCTCTAATCAAACTTATCCCATGCGAGGAAAAGTTTCCTCTAACAGATCATGCATATTTGATGGGTAAATTTTAGTACTCGCAAGTATATGAATTACATGTAGTAAACAATAAGCAAACTTCTAAGGTCGATATCTTAAAGAATTGCAGTAGTCTCAAATAATCTTTTTAACTTATTAAAAATTCTGAAAACTAACATAAACGCAGTAAATCAAATCGCATACAAGAAGATTATAATTCAATTTGAAACTAGCTTAAAAAGGTTGAATAAAATTAATGGAGGATATTTGAGACTATGCTTGCATTGAAATATTATGGTAAATTAACATAAATGAATTTATAAATTAAGATTATTGGCTTTCCTTTTATTTAAGAAAATTGCTATGGATCGAATAATTTTCTAGGAATTTTCTTTTGTAATTAACTAACTAATATCCTTTGGATTGGATATATTAACTATCAATCAAATTATGCACACAAAAAAAACTAATTTAACCAATGTCATGACTATGTCATCAATTTAAATTTTTGATTAAGTTTTTCAAAATATAGTTAAGGTTATGTTTCTAAAACTAAATTTGTAAAATTTTTCGATCTATTTATAAACATCAAATTGGTCTATGAAAATTGACAAATAAATATTTAAAAACGCCCTAAATCAAAATGTAAACTTTATTTATTTTATGCAATTAAAATATTCATTATAATAAATCTAAGCAAACATAGCGACACAAGCTAAACACCCATATTAAATTTAGCAAAATATGTTTAGATTAATATTCATCGACAAATATAATCTAACATACATGCTAGAGAGGAGAAGAAAAAGATATATCCAACAACTAAAAATCTAGATCTAGATACTACAAATAGTTTGGATGATGTTTCCTTTCCTAAATGCTTAATCTTTGATTTCAATGGCTTCTTGTCTCCATAAATGTGCATCTCTTACCTACAATGATATGAAAAAACTCCAAAATTCTAATAAATTTCGTAAAAAATCTTGTAAAATTGTATTTTAGTTGGAAACTTAATCGGGTATTTATAGGTATAAGGATTACTAATGTGCAAATTATAATACTCGCAAGTGTACAAATAACTCATAGCAAATGATAAGCAACTCCGAGGTCGGTCTCTCAAGAAATTGCGGTGGTTTTTAAAACGTGTCAAATGTTTCCCAAAAATTATTTACAAAAGTAAATCCTAAACACTCTAACAAAGTTTGTTGATGGAAAGAATGTTAAAATTGTAAAGTTTTCACGAGAATTAAAATAGACTTGAGAAAAGATTAACTGAAGTGATATGATGGAATAACGTGGGAAGTTAACTATCTAATCAATCGTAGATAGAATATTTTACGAGAGTTTCATAATTAAGTACGAAAAGTTAGATTTATTGACTTTTCCTAATCCTAGAAATTCCCAAATCAATAGAGAATTTATCTTAATTCATTAATTAACCACTTTGAACCAGAACGTTAATTAATCAATTAGCATAAACCCTTAAGAAATCAAATTAGTCACCTAATGTAAGACAAATTAATGTACTTCAATTAGGCTCTTGTTCAAGATTTTTAAATTAAGCAAAGATGATATCTCTAATACTTAATTCTAATTTATTCTCTAATGTTGATAAATTAACATGATCAAGATTAATCATGAACAAAGATATTAACAATAATGAACAAGACATAAATCACTTTAATCCAAATTAAATCATAAAAATATTCATCCACTCATGGAAGCATCACTAAATCCCACACAATAAGTGTAGCTACTCATAATATAATCTAAATCAATATTTTATATTACAAATAGCATTCTTAAAATCCAAGAGAGAAAAGAAATTACAAACAAATGAGATACCCTTATTTCCACTCTTGCAATGCCTTTCTTGGAGTTAGATGGTCACCTCTTCCAATTTGGTTTTTGAAGGAGCTTCAATGGAGTATCAATGTAGGTTTCTCCCTCTAGAAAATGGAGAAGAAGGATTATGGGTGATGAAAATCAGCTACTGTTCAAGCATCCCCTTGGAGAGGGTTTTTGAGATTTATTTATAGGTTAGGTTAAGAGTGTGGAGTAGTGTGTAAAAAATCTGGGCGTGTAAGTGTAATAAGGGTGTGCGGGCGTGCGTTGAATTTATGGACTGCTTGGCAAAACAGGAACCTCCTCACCGCAACGCACACTTTCTCCTGCCGCGGCACCTATTGAATTTCTGGTTTCCCATAATGCAACCGGAGAGCTCCACACCGCGGCACACATTTTCTTCTACTGCGGTACACATTGTTGTACATGCCTTGTAAAGGTCCTTACACAGTTGCTGATTCTTAACGTATGCCTTACGTTCTTTTGCTCTAGTTTACCCCCTTACATAGTAAATGAAATACAATGTAAGGGTTACATTTTTCAGCTCTTTTTGAACACTTAACTCCACTTTTCATCTCACATTGCTTGAACTTATAAAACATGAAAATACTTGCCAAATCAAAGTAATACCGAAATAAATCATGAAATAAATACTTAAAAACTAACAAATAATAGGTCCAAAATAATATTCATTAAATACCCCTAAACCTACGTTTTGCTAGTTTTCAAGCAAAACTAAAATTAAAAAGATAAATAACAAAACTAAAAAGTGAAATTAACAAAACTTGTCATGCTTTAGTTTCTTTCCAATTTATAACCAAGAGTTATGCATAGGTTTATCCAACATTCTAACACATTAAAGCTCACCATGTAAATTAGTTTCGTTTCACAAATCTAAACCCCAATACTAAAAATATATCAACATTGATTCCCCCAAACCTAGTATTAGGAATTTGAATTCGCTTCAACTCTAATCCTCACAAGAATTACTCTCTAAATCACACTGATCCTATGGGTTCAAATACTCAAGAAAGTATATGCGAATATAAGTTATATAAAAAAATGAGCTAATAGATTCACATATGATTTAACAAGAAAGGCTCAAAAAGTGCATAACATTGATCTCATGAAAGGAATTAAATGATAGGATTTATAAAGAAATCACATTACTAATCCCATGAATCAATTAAATCCTCAAGCAAAAACTTCAAGTGTATGCCCTAAAATGAATGAAAATGCATTGACTTCAAGGCAAATTATTGTCTATTTTTCATAATAACCATTTCACCATTTGAAGAACTTTAGGATCACAATAATATATATATATATATATATATATATGTATGTATTTTATCGACCCAAATACATGAGTATTTTGTGAATGGAAAATTTTTGGCTTTTTTTGTGTTGGATATAGGAATTCTTTTATATCTTTTAAATCATTTAATCTAACCAATTCAATTGAATACATGATTCTTCATTAGATGTTCAAAATCCTAAAATTTAATGTAAAAATCTATAGAGATTATTTAACAATTTGAAATGATACGAAAGGTGTTTAAAGGAATAGAAAAATAATTATCTCTCAGAATGAAGCGTTAAAGGCTCAATAATCATCTCACAAGGTAGTCTCTACTATTTGACTCTTAAACATAAGATTCGGGTTCATCTCAATTTTAACAACAAAAGCATGAAACAAAGATTGCAAATTAAAACTAATCTTTACAGCAACCTTTAAACAAATTTTAAACATTAGACAAGCAATGCATAAAGACTCGATTATTCATCAAAAATTGACCAAAAATATGATAATTTTGTTATAATTTTTTTTATTGGACCAGTTTGCACTCCCAAACTTAAACTAAATATTGTCCTCAAGGTTTTTAACTACGCAACAGTTTAGAAAAGTATTTAGACAAGAAAAATGAAAAACTAACTAAACTAAAAGAAATGATAGATATAACTTAAAACGGTGGGTTGCCTCTCACCAAGCGCCTAGTTTAATGTCTTAGTAAGACGATGTTTGGATCTAAGGTGCATGCACTTCAATGCACTCCACATCCCTATTGTGAACGACTCCCTCCAAGTAAGGCTTAATATGGTGTCTGTTCACTTTGAATATTATTTGAGTCTTCAGATTCAACAATTCAACAACTCCAAGGGAAAAAACTTCAACTGTTTGGTATAGTCCACTCCATCTTGATCTAAGTTTTTCTGAAAAAAGTTTAAAACGAGAGTTAAATAAAAGTACTTTCATTCCAGGGTAGAGAGACTTACTAATGAGCCCTTTGTCATAGTAACGCTTGGTGCATTCTTTGTAAATCTTGGCATTCTCATAAGCCTCATTTCGAATCTCCTCAAGCTCATCAAGTTGAAGTAAGTGTTTCTCTCCCACTTGTTGATAGTCCATGTTCAATTGCTTGATTGCCCAATAGGCCTTGTGCTCAAGTTCAACGAGCAAATGACATGCTTTTCCATAAATCAATAGGGATGGGCTCATCCCAATAGGTGTTTTGCACACCGTACGGTAAGCGCATAATGCATCATTGAGCTTTGAAGCCCAATCCTTTCTTGAAGGTCGCACCGTAAGTTCCAAAATACCCTTGATTTGTCGGTTACTCACTTCAACTTGTCCGAATATTTGTGGATGATATGGAGTAGCTACTTTATGAGTGATGTTGTACTTGCTCAACAATCCATCAAAAAGCTTATTACAAAAGTGACTCCCTTCATCACTGATTATCGCCCTTGGTGTTCCAAACCTGCTAAATATTATATCCTTAAAAAACTTCACAACATAGTTAGCATCATTAGATTTAGTGGGTATAGCCTCTACCTACTTGGACACATAATCAACAGCAACCAAAATATATTCAAATCCAGAAGAAGGGGAAAAAAGACCCATGAAGTCAATCCTCCATACATCAAATAACTCAACAACTAAATTATATGTCAGAGGCATTTCATTACGTCTACCTATGTTACTAGTCCTCTGACATCGATCACAGCGCATACGAAAATCATAAGCATCTTTAAACAGAGTAGGAAAATAAAAACCAGATTGGAGTACCTTAATGACGGTTTTCTTACCACCAAAATGTCCTCCACACTGAAGCTCATGACAAAATGCCAAAATGCTTGCATGCTCTTCTTCCTGCACACACCTTCGGATGACTTCGTCTTGGCAAATTTTGAACAAATACAGGTCATCTCAAAAGTATTTCCTGCAAACATGAAAAAATCTTTTATTTTCCTGAAAAGAAATATTAGGCCTCAACAAACCACTAGCAAGATAATTCACTATGTCCGCATACCAAGGGTTTGGACCTACAGAAAATAACTATTCATTAGGAAAAGTCTCAACAATATATTTTTCTTTGTTACTCTCAATAGTGTCAAAGTCAGAAATTAACCTAGATAGATGATCAGCTACAACATTTTTAGTTCCTTTTTTTTATCCATAATCTCTAAGTCAAGCTCTTGTAAAAGCAAAACCCATCAAATTAATCTTGGCTTAGCATTCGGCTTACTCAATAAATACCGCATAGCCGCATGGTCCGAATGTACAATAACTTTAGATCCTACCAAATAAGATCTAAATTTATCTAAAGAAAACACAACAGCCAAAAATTATTTTTCGGTAATTGAGTAGTTAAGTTGGGATCATTAAGAGTTTTACTAGCATAGTAAATGACATGTAAATGCTTATCTAATCTTTATCCTAAAACAGTCTCAATAGAAAAATCCAAAGCATCACACATAATTTCAAAGGGTAATGACCAATCAGGTGCCATGATAATAGGCTCAAAAGCCAATTTCTCTTTTAAAACAGTAAAAGCAATTAGGCAATCATCATTAAAGATAAAAGAAACATCCTTAGCTAACAGATTACATAGAGGACGACTTATTTTAGAATTTTTTTTATTAAATCTCCTATAGAAACCTACGTGGCCTAGAAAGCTCCTAATTCCTTTTACATTAATGGGAAGTGACAATTTAGCTATCAAATCAATTTTTGCTTTATCTACCTCAATGCCTCTACTAAAAATGACATGTCCTAATACAATGCCTTGTTTGACCATAAAATGACTCTTCTTCCAACTAAGGGTCAAATTATAATCAATACATCGTTCTAACACCAAAATCAATTTGTGCAAGCAATCATCAAAAGAATTACCCAAAATAGAAAAATCATCCATAAATACCTCAATGAATTTCTCCACGATGTCTGAAAATATAGACATCATGCATCTCTAAAAGGTAGCGGGTGCATTGCATAGTCCAAATGGCATCCTCCTGAAGGCAAAAGTACCGAATGGGCATGTGAATGTCCTCTTCTCTTGATCCTCCAGAGCAATGGGTACCTAATAATAACCTGAAAGACCATCCAAAAAATAGTAGAAATCATATCCAGCTAGTCTTTCTAACATGTGATCAAAAAATATTAAGAATAGCGTGGGAAGTTAGCTATCTAACTAATCGTAGATAGAATATTTTACGAGAGTTTCACAATTAAGCACGAAAAGTTAGATTTATTGACTTTTCCTAACCCTAGACATTCCCAAATCAATAGAGAATTTCTCTTAATTCATTAATTAACCTCTTTGATCCAGAACATTAATTAATCAATTAGCATAAACCCTTATAAAATTAAATTAGCCACCTAATCTAAGACAAATTAATATACTTTAATTAGGCTCTTGTTCAAGATTTTTAAATTAAGCAAAGATGATATCTCTAATACTTAATTCTAATTTATTCTCTAATGTTCATAAATTAACATGATCAAGATTAATCATGAACAAAGATATTAACAACAATGAACAAGACATAAATTACTTTAATCCAAATTAAATCATAAAAATATTCATCCTCTCATAAAAGCATCAGTAAATCCCACACAATAAGTTTAGCTACTCATAATAAAATCTAAATGAGATACCCCTATTTCCACTCTTGCAATGCCTTTCTTGGAGTTGGATGGTCACCTCTTCCAATTTGATTCTTGAAGGAGCTTCAATGGAGGTTTCTCTCTCTAAAAAATGGAGAAGAAGGATTGTGGGTGATGAAAATCGGCTACTGTTCAAGCATCCCCTCGGAGAGGGTTTTTGAAATGTATTTATAGGTTAGGCTAGGAGTGTAGAGGAGTGGGTAAAAAATTTGGGCGTGTAAGTGTAATCAAGGTACGTGGGCCGCAGCACGCATTGAATTTCTGGACTGCTCACACTTTCTCCTACTGCGGCATGCATTGAATTTATGGTTTCCCATAATGCAACCCGAGAGCTCCACACCGCAACAAGCATTTTCTTCTACCGCGGCACGCATTGTTGTACATGCCTTGTATGGGTCCTTACACAGTTACTAATTCTTAATGTAAACCTTACGTTCTTTTACTCTAGTTTACCCCCTTACATAGTAAATGAAATACAATGTAAGGGTTACATTTTTTTGCTTTTTTTGAACACTTAACTCCACTTTTCATCTCATATTGCTTGAACATATTAAACATGAAAATACTTAAATTATGAAATTAATACTTAAAAACTAACAAATAATAGATCCAAAATAATGTTCATCAATTACTTACAACTTGGACTCGTACGTGCATCGTGGCACACAATTTTATCCATTGCGGCTACATGCTATAGTAAAACTCGGGAGCAGTGCGATGCGGCACAAACTTTTGCATGCTACGGCGGGCATTAAATTGTATGTCCAATAGTAAAATCTAAGAGTTGTCCATCATAGCACACATTTTCTTCTGCCATGGCACGAGTAACCCTTACTAACTAGTTGGTTTCTGATGTAAGACTTACATACTATAGTCTTTTTTGCCCCTAGGATGCTATGTGAGTGTTCTACATGTCTCATCCTCGTGTATTGAATTATTTTTTCTCTTTAAAGCTAAATACACCTAAAATACACAAAATATACCTTGATTTTGATATGATAGATTATGAAAATAATAAGATAAAAGATTTATAATTATTCTATTTGATATAATTGAGTGCATTAATTCACGAAATATTAGTGCTTTCAAGCACTCATTACAACCCCCAAACCAACTTTTTACTAGTCTCTAGCAAGTGAAGCAATCAAAAATCTAAAAAGAAAAATAACCTTAATCACTTCTGTAGATTGTCACGGTTGCATTTAGTATATGCAACAAATTTTTAAACCTTTAGGTGGCCAGAATGGACTAGTTTTAGTCTTTTGAAGTCTTCCAGTGATGATACCTACAAACATTCTATGACACTTAAACTAACAATGAATCTAAATATGCTCAGGTCAATCCATGTATATGTTTTAAAAATTGTTTGTGGCACATGACATATGAAATAGTTGAAAACCATCAAAGCTCAAAAACTATCCAAACATCAAACTCATTTTAGTAATCGGTTCTTGAAGAAACAATCAAACCACAAACCCATTAGTTACAATACTGGATTATGCCATGCATGACATTCATAGATTCCATTTTAGATCTAAAGATTGTGTAAATAAGATATGAATGAGAATTCCAATCACAAACTCCATAGGCTTACATTTCAAATCCATCTCCACTAATATAGAAATCACAATTACTTTGAATCAATAGGGCTTAATTAAGCTTGTAATGTTAAGATAAGGTGTGGGGCTACGAAAGAACAGAAAGATTATTCTCAAAAAGATAAGAGCACTTAACATTTTTAGAGTATCACAACTATTTTAAGTTCTTCAAACACTCAAAAATTCACCCATCATTTTCAACCAAGTGTTTTTCTCTCCTCCTATTTTATAAACTCCATGTTTCTCTTTAATCTTTATTTAGTTTCTCTCTTCCTTTGTATCTCTTGCTTATGGCATTTTTTTTAAATTTTATTATTTTATTTATTCATTTTTTTTTTATCAAAAGCAAGAGATATCTAACTCTTCCATATTTAAATGCCCTAAAAAAACTTGTGTTACATTGAATACTCTTATCACTATTGGTAGAGTGATAAATGTCTAAAATTGCATTACTTGCATATATTTTCATAGACATTTATACACATTATTTTGTTAATTAAGCTATCTTATGCACCAATTAAGAAGTCTCATCACATTATTTTAATTAAACATATCTATATGAATAAATGTTGATTTAATATGATATGAGAGACTTATATTTATTATCTTTCAAATTATGAATGAATTTAGGTGCATTCAATTTGATGTGTATTGACCATTCAAGCAACTTGCATGAAAAATGCGTTTTCAGCCACCACTGCACATGGTTTAGTAAAATAATCATATCTTGAGATGTAGATGTTGGAATGATATGACTCAAGTTGAGTTGTAAAGATAACTTAATGTTCTACAACTCTCATGCTGACCATGTTGACCAAATCGGAGTGTAGAAAATCAGACAATGGCCGACATTGAGATGCTTAATTGAATCATTACAACACCATCACTGCACATGGTTCAGTAAAATAATCATATCTTGAGCTGTGTATGTTGGAATGATATTATTCAAGTTGCGTTGTAAAGCTAACTTAATGCTCTACAACGTTCATGTTGACCATGTTGTCCAATTCGGAGTGTAAAAAGCAGAAAATGGCCGACATAGAGATGCTTAATTGAATCATTAGCCCACAATGACAACTCACATTCACACTAGCATATGCTCGTTTTGTTGCCTATAAAAGGAGGGCATTTACACAACAAGGGGAAGCTAGAATTTGAGAGTTTCATCTTGTCTTGTTCATTTTTAGTTTTGTTGTGTATAATTTACATTATGTCTTGCTAGAACCTTAGCTAGAGCTAAGGGTGATACTTTGATGAATTTGTAGTGTTGTTCTTCATTTCTTCTTTTGTTCTTCAATGAAATCCTTCAATTAATTGAATCATATGTACTAAAATTATATTTGGTTTGTTTGAGACTTTGATTCATTGTTAACATTGTGCATGGTGCATTGAATGCTTAGACTATCTCAACATTTCAAGTTCATAGGTTTTACTACATATTATAGTTAAGAATGGATTATCTTTTAAATATAGTCATGCAATAACCTCTCCATCTTCCAATTAAGATCACTTCCTAGATGAGTCTTAATTGAGTTATATTGTGAATGGAGAACATTTATTACAAGTTTGTCAAAGAGGATCCTAAAAGCTCTAGTGCTTTCGTTTATTGAAACTTTGTTTATTATCAAATAATTAACTTTGCATATTTCTATTGATCTAATACATTTCCTTCCAATTCCTTGAGGATCGACACTCGGACTCCCGAGTTTTATTACTTGAGACAACCTGCACTTGGGTACTGCAACCTTTCAGTTGTACCAAGTTTTTGGCGCCGTTGTCGGGGAATAAATGTTGATTTAATATGATATGAGAGACTTATATTTATTATCTTTCAAATTATGAATGAATTTAGGTGCATTCAACTTGATGTGTATTGATCATTCAAGCAACTTGCATGAAAACGCGTTTTCAGCCACCACTGCACATGGTTTAGTAAAATAATCATATCTTGAGCTGTAGATGTTGGAATGATATGATTCAAGTTGCATTGTAAAGATAACTTAATGCTCTACAAATCTAAATGTCGGCCATTGTCTTCTTTTCTACACTCCAATTTGGTCAACATGGTCAACATGAGAGTTGTAGAGCATTAAGTTATCTTTACAACGCAACTTGAATCATATCATTCCAATATCTACAGCTCAAGATATGATTATTTTACTAAACCATGTGCAGTGGTGGCTGAAAACGCGTTTTTCATGCAAGTTGCTTGAATGGTCAATACACATCAAATTTAATGCACCTAAATTCATTCATAATTTGATGTCTATTGACCATTCAAGCAACTTGCATGAAAAATGCGTTTTCAGCCACCACTGCACATGGTTTAGTAAAATAATCATATCTTGAGCTGTAGATGTTGGAATGATATGATTCAAGTTGTGTTGTAAAGATAACTTAATGCTCTACAACTCTCATGTTGACCATGTTGACCAAATTGGAGTGTAGAAAAGAAGACAATGGCCGACATTGAGATTTGTAGAGCATTAAGTTATCTTTACAACGCAACTTGAATCATATCATTCCAACATCTACAGCTCAAGATATGATTATTTTACTAAACCATGTGTAGTGGTGGCTGAAAACGCGTTTTTCATGCAAGTTGCTTGAATGGTCAATACACATCAAGTTGAATGCACCTAAATTCATTCATAATTTGATGTGTATTGACCTTTCAAGCAACTTGCATGAAACACGCGTTTTCAGCCACCACTGCACATGGTTTAGTAAAATAATCATATCTTGAGCTGTAGATGTTGGAATGATATGATTCAAGTTGCGTTGTAAAGATAACTTAATGCTCTACAACTCTCATGTTGACCATGTTGACCAAATTGGAGTGTAGAAAAGAAGACAATGGCCGACATTGAGATTTGTAGAGCATTAAGTTATCTTTACAACGCAACTTGAATCATATCATTCCAACATCTACAGCTCAAGATATGATTATTTTACTAAACCATGTGCAGTGGTGGCTGAAAACGCGTTTTCATGCAAGTTGCTTGAATGGTCAATACACATCAAGTTGAATGCACCTAAATTCATTCATAATTTGAAAGATAATAAATATAAGTCTCTCATATCATATTAAATCAACATTTATTCCCTGACAACGGCGCCAAAAACTTGGTACAACTGAAAGGTTGCAGTACCCAAGTGCAGGTTGTCTCAAGTAATAAAATTCGGGAGTCCGAGTGTCGATCCTCAAGGAATTGGAAGGAAATGTATTAGATCAATAGAAATATGCAAAGTTAATTATTTGATAATAAACAAAGTTTCAATAAACGAAAGCACTAGAGCTTTTAGGATCCTCTTTGACAAACTTGTAATAAATGTTCTCCATTCACAATATAACTCAATTAAGACTCATCTAGGAAGTGATCTTAATTGGAAGATGGAGAGGTTATTGCATGACTATATTTAAAAGATAATCCATTCTTAACTATAATATGTAGTAAAACCTATGAACTTGAAATGTTGAGATAGTCTAAGCATTCAATGTACCATGCACAATGTTAACAATGAATCAAAGTCTCAAACAAACCAAATATAATTTTAGTACATATGATTCAATTAATTGAAGGATTTCATTGAAGAACAAAAGAAGAAATGAAGAACAACACTACAAATTCATCAAAGTATCACCCTTAGCTCTAGTTAAGGTTCTAGCAAGACATATTGTAAATTATACACAACAAAACTAAAAATGAACAAGATAAGATGAAACTCTCAAATTCTAGCTTCCCCTTGTTGTGTAAATGCCCTCCTTTTATAGGCAACAAAACGAGCATATGCTAGTGTGAATGTGAGTTGTCATTGTGGGCTAATGATTCAATTAAGCATCTCTATGTCGGCCATTTTCTGCTTTTTACACTCCGAATTGGACAACATGGTCAACATGAACGTTGTAGAGCATTAAGTTAGCTTTACAACGCAACTTGAATAATATCATTCCAACATATACAGCTCAAGATATGATTATTTTACTGAACCATGTGCAATGATGGTGTTGTAATGATTCAATTAAGCATCTCAATGTCGGCCATTGTCTGCTTTTCTACACTCCGATTTGGTCAACATGGTCAGCATGAGAGTTGTAGAACATTAAGTTATCTTTACAACACAACTTGAATCATATCATTCCATCATCTACAGCTCAAGATATGATTATTTTACTAAACCATGTGCAGTGGTGGCTGAAAACGCGTTTTTCATGCAAGTTGCTTGAATGGTCAATACACATCAAGTTGAATGCACCTAAATTCATTCATAATTTGAAAGATAATAAATATAAGTCTCTCATATCATATTAAATCAACATTTATTCATATAGATATGTTTAATTAAAATAATGTGATGAGACTTCTTAATTGGTGCATAAGATAGCTTAATTAACAAAATAATATGTATAAATGTCTATGAAAATATATGCAAGTAATGCAATTTTAGACATTTATCATAGAGCAATGTACATTTTTGACTCATAAAGGTGGGTTATGATAAATTTAGGAAAGAAAAATTCTAAGGTCAAATTATATCATAATTAAGGTCAAACAAGGTGACTATGGATAAAATTATATAGGGGGGACTCGAAAAGTTCAAAAGGTCCATAGATAGCCTAAATCACCTTCTAAGTAATGTGTAGTCTTATTATTTCTACTCAATGGATTTTCAAGTTGTAGAATTTGTTGAGACTTACAATGTGTCATGAACATGCATACATTGCAACATTCCAAAATATTTATACTAACTAAATAAACTACCTCATATTGAAAAAGTCTTAAACTAAATAAAACTAACATTCATATGTCTTTTTGCTTAAAGCAAAAATCAATGTTTTTCACATGTCAATTCCATTATAATCATGTTAATATCATAAACTTATAAATTGATTTGATAAAAGTAAACATTATCCTAATAAAAATGAAATAAAGATGCTAAAAACAATCGCAAAAACAATTAAAATTAGTCCTAATTCATGGTCATGCAAATAATTTTCCTACCCCCAACCTAAATCGTACACTATCCTCAATGTATCACAGAAAAAACAAAAGAAATTAAGTTAAAGAGTGAAG
Organism: Elaeagnus macrophylla; assembly: GCA_029378325.1. Taxonomy (NCBI): domain Eukaryota; kingdom Viridiplantae; phylum Streptophyta; class Magnoliopsida; order Rosales; family Elaeagnaceae; genus Elaeagnus; species Elaeagnus macrophylla. The sequence goes on from CM055641.1 coordinate 39,466,613, forward strand.
AAGTTACCCTCCTTTTGTATGTCATTATGTGCATATTCAATTAAACTCTGTTTCACTTCTTGTATTTCTCATGTTCTAGCATTTAGCTCTCAAAAGGCATGACAAGTGAAACCCTCAAAATTGCATCACATCTCAATGGTAGAATTAGGACTCCTAAAAAAATTTAAATTACCAAACAAGGTTTGCTGTTGAAGTACAAACAAAACAAAAAATAAGAAATAAAAACTCAAAATGAAAATAATAAAAAAGTAAAACTAAGGCGGGCCACAATGCCTAATGAGTGTATGAAATACGTAAATATTCTATGATTATTTGGTGCTTAAATGAGATTTTAGAACATATTTATGTTCATTTTCATTAGATTTTTTCACAATTACTGTTTGAGGAGTCACGGGATATAATTGATGCATTTCAGATATTTTAAGTGAAAACAAAACATGTGCTTGGCAAGCAATACGACAAAGGTACAAACAACAAGCAAATTTACACACAAGGGCGCGCACCTTGGCCTAAAATAATTAGTGCTGTAGCCTGACCCTTTCGGATAAAAAATGGGCAACTATGAATATCAATGAGCACTTCAGTGTGAAATATGTTGAGCTGTGGTGGTGCCCTTTAGGGTTACAATTGTATCCCATGTTTTCATCTTGCGCCACGATGGTAGAAATGTTGAGCCACGACCCCCATGGATTTTGTGCAATTCCTGGACTTGATTTTCAGCATCACATTTGGACTAAAACATATTGTGCCTAGGTTTTGTGTGCTTATAAACACAATATTAGAGTCTTAAACCTACAAGGAATAATATAGAGATACATTATGAGTATTTTTCATAAATTAGATTAGCTGCATTCAACCTTCAAGAGAAATTTTCAGCATAGAGTATTGAGAGAATCAAGAGCAATCAAGAATACAAGTAAGGAAGGAAAAACTTTTGGTGAAGAAGATTCAAGTGAAGAATTGGTTGTAATCTTTCTTCTCCTTTTCTTCCTTTAATTGTAATGTTTTTCTTCATGAATAGTTTGGATTATATTAATACAATGAGTAGCTAATTTTTCATTAACCTAGGATTCTTATAAACCCAATTTTCTAACATTTGTTGATATAAATTATTCCTCTCTTGTGAGTGCAATTCTTGTTATATTATTTGATCTGAATTTAATTTTTAATTAATTGTTTGATTAATAATTAATTTATAGAGGCATATAGATAACTTTAAGAGAAATATTTATTTATTTGTATTGATCAAATAGCATGCATAGTTTATAAGTCGAGAAGTACGATTCGTATGTGTGTAATCCATAATTGATGCTCTTCATGAGTAATAATTTAATCTAATTAGCATTAGACTATGATTAGATTAAGTTATTATATTGTGTGTAGTTTACTTGATAAAAAAAATGTGTGCATAGTTTAGAGTCAATTGATCATATGATTTGTTGCTAGTCACTTTGTAAGGAATTTAGGGATTCACATACTTAGAAAATTTAGGGGATTAATGACTTTCTAGGTTATTTTTGTCATTCATATTTCTTCACTGCAATTTGTGTTATTAAAACTTAGCTTATAGTTATTTAATTTTAGTCATTATCTTTTATTATCCAAATAGTAATCTTAATATTCACGTTGGTACTCGGTTAATAGTTATATTTTTTCTCTTGGGTTCCATACTTGTTTTTAAAAATACTTATCACTTGTACGCTTCCCATGTACTTGCAGTTTGATGTGGTCAGTGCCAAGTTTTTCAAGCCACGGTGCTAGTGCATTTTTGTGCCTGAGCCAATTTCTCGAGATCTAAATGTCACAGCGCCCAAAATATTCTGCGGCAACGCGCAATAAATTTTGTGTCCTAGCCAAAAACCTAATATTAGTCCGCAGCACATAAAATGTTGTGTCGTGGCACACACACTTAGCAAATTTCTTTCTTTTTTTTTTATAACTAAAATCAATAATTCCCCAACCCCTGGTTCTGATGGTAAATGAGAGTGCCCCACCAAAAAAGGTCATGAGTTCGAACCTTGAAAGAGTTGTAAAATCTGTCATTGGTGCCAAGTTTACACCCAAAGGGTGCCTATCATTTGATTAAACAAACCAAAAAATAAATGCTAAAATATAATACAACTAAAATGTTTACCAGATGGGTACTTCCCATCAAGGACTTAGTTTAATGTCTTAGCCAGATGCGGCTTGTCATTGTCAAGAAGGTATCAATGTAGACTTGACTCCTTTGTTGCCTCCTTTTTCTTTCTCAAAATGAGCCTTCATATTCCAAGTTGGGTTTTCGTTGTTGGAATGCTTAATGCGTTCTTTGTAGGCACCGTCCCTTCTTGGGTCTATCAATTTTTTCTTCCCTCTCCGTTCAATGTTTGGAGCCTCAGTTCTGTTACCTATACTTGTTTGCCAATTAGTGTCAGAAATAGTAAGGGAGGATTGAAGCACTTTAAACTGTACAGTACTAGTCTCTCCTAAGACTGACATTGATAACCTCCCATTATGGACCTCAATAGTTATCTTGGTTGTGGCCATGAATGTCCTACCAAGAAGAATTGTGTGTTCTTTTCCCTTGGGTAAATTATTCTCCATCTCTAGCACCACGAAATCTACAAGTCCAATTAGCATGTCCACCTGTACTAACAAATCTTTCAGTATCCCCTACGGATATTAAACAGAGTTGTTTGCAACTTGAAGGGTCATAGTTGTTGTTCTAAGCTCCCTCAAACCTATTTGCAAGTGCACTGAATATGACAAGAGGTTTATACCTACTCTTTAGTCCAACATAACCTTGAACACCTTTTTGTCTCCCATGGTGATATTGATGTTGATAAAGTGTACAAACAACTAATCAAGAAAATAATCAACTCTACCATAACTTGTTTTGTTCAGAAGGTAGGTGTGTATCAATCTCATTTCCAAGGTCTACGTATACTTTTTTGCATACGCTCATTGTTAGGAAACTCTTGATTGTCTATTGCATGTTGATATTTTCAATTTCGATTGTACTTGATGGTATCTAGCATGGAGGAATTATTGGTTGGTCCTCAAACATAAAAACTTTTTGTATGAGTTAGGTATATGAGTATATGGTGTGCCTTAATCATTTCTAAAAGATATTATTAGTAGCTACATAAAATGGGCCCTTTATATGCAAGTAAATGCATTCAAGTAAAGCAATCAATGGAAGGATTCTCTAGGTCATCTATGAGTCTGGCTCATATAAAAGTAAGTTAACCACTGTTAGTCCAGACCAATTAACATGGGAGAGAGATGATAGTGAGGGTTACAAAAGATACATGTTTTCTCACTCTTTCTTTTCTTACTATATGTATTCCCTATTTTAATTGGCCTGAACTATCTCAATTATTTTTTTATAGCATGACTCATTCTAAATACCATAAAAAAAGATGATTATATCTATATTTAGCTCATCTTTTATTGTTGCAGGATGGATTATTAGTCAATAAGGACTTGAGAGTTCAGCAGAGCTATGAGGACCTAGAAGCCATATTTGAGGCAGGTGAAGAGTTTAGATTTGAAGCAATCATACTACTTCAATAAACGAACCGATCGAAAAAAACTTAAATCGACTACCGATGCTCTAACTTATGGTCTACCTTATGAGGCCAATTAGAACTGGTCAACATGTTTACCCTTCCAATTTTTGACATTGCTAATTTGATTCTCATACAAAAACAATGAGTTCCCTGTAAATCGGAAAATTCCATTCTCCTCCTAGAGCACTTAGTGTTTCTAAATATGTCTCCAAATAAACCTTTGCTACCGAGTTATATAGATTTTTGGTTGCTTCTTTGTCTTTATTTAGAAAAATAAGAATTTCTAGCTGCTTACATCGTGATTTAATTTGGTAACAATATGGTATTCACAAGAACGTGTAATATGTTATTTAAGAAAAATGTTGGTTACCCATACTAATTTTAAAATATGAATTACTATAAAAAAAAATATGAATGTTGCTTAAATATAATTTTTTTTTATAAAAAAATTGTAATTGTCAAAGTAGAGAAATCATTCATAGAGCAAGTAAGTTTCTCTCTTTTTTTTTTTTTATTATAATTAATTGGATTTGATTTTTTTGTTCTAAGAGAAAATTAAAGACATGTAATTTTGTTTAAGAAAAATGAAATTGCTTATTCTAATGAATGACGGATCAGTAATATTTTCTCGGTGGACCTGAATTGTAATGGCTAAGTTGCTTGTTCATTTATTTGATTTTCTCATAAATAATAGTTGTTTCATAATTGTTATGATAAGAATATTTAATAATAAATTTTAACAAAAAAAATTTAACGTGCTGTGTATTTCTCAAAAAACAAGACTCTTAAATTTATAAAAAAATTATTTTTTAATTCAAAACTCAAATAAACATAAATAATTCAAATTGGAAAATAATTATAACAAAACAATATATATAAATTCATGCATAAAGAGTCAGATAAGGTCACGAAGAAAGAAAAGAAAAGGAAAAAAAATGGATTTATTTATATGATTCAATTTTTAAGACCAAAAATAAAGTTTGTATTAAATATTAAAAATAGGCACATAAAATATTTTAATATGTTATTATTTGTAAAAAAGGAAGGAAAAATTATAAAAAATGTGATATATATATATATATTGCTTTGAAATATATAATTTCAAAAGGGTCATTAGTTTATTACTCATACTAGATAGAGAGAGTAAATAACCTCAAAATTATGTATAAAATTAACAAAATTACATAAATAGAGTGAATATATATAAAAGACAATTTATTCTATATTAACATATAATTTTATGAAATTATTCTTAATTTATTAACCCTTATAAATATTATTTATGTTAAAAGGTATTTAATGTTAGCATAAGTCATGTAATTTAGTGTATAATATATGTGTCTATCTGTAATAGAACTATAGGTTGAACATGATTCTAGTTTACTTAAGACTTTTGTAATTCATTTTCTACATATACCTCTATTGTGAGATAAGAATTAATAAGAAATAATTTTCATTCTCATTATATTTAATTTGGTATTAGAGCGAGGTTCAAAAAAAGAACTATATTTTTTTTCATCTCCTGTCAGCGCCGCCATGTCAGTGTCGCTGCCACCACCAAGCAGGGCCGCTACGCATCTGCCTGTCTCTACGACTATCGACGCTCCGGCTGCCACGCCAATCTCTGTCATTGTGCCTATCTCTCCACGCCGCTACCATCTCAGTTCAGCAGCAGCCATTCTCAACCACGGCCCACAAGTGCTGCTCTCCTGCAGTCATCACCGCTGCTGCCATACGTCTCCCTCAGCTGTCGCGTTCTATCTAGTCCGACCTTACCTTGCCAATTCGCGCACCAGGCCTTGCCTCGCCAGTTCGTGCACCATCTCTATTTCTGGTCAGATATACCGATCTCCACGTGCGCCGTGCCCCTCTATCATCAGCTCCTCTGTTCGCCAGTTTCTATCCGCGCAGTCTCTGTCAGCACCATGCACCTGTCTGCCCGCCTTCCTCAGCGCCGCCGCCCTAGATCTGCCCAAACCTAGATCTGCCGCTGCCTATCTCTGCAAACCCTAACAGCCCAACCCCAAGCCTGACATTCCCAAAAAAAAAAACCCACAGCACAAGGCCCAATTTCAGCCTAGTCTCATTCCTCTCATCCAGCCTAAGCCCATTCCTATCAGCCGGTCAACGGTCTGTCCAGTCAGTAGTCAACATACAGTCATCAGTCCAGTCAACAGACATAGTCAACACACAATCATCAGTCCAGTCAGCAATCTAATCAACAAACACAGTCATCACTCTAGTCAGCAGTCAACAGACACAATCAGCATTCAAGTCAACTGTCCAGTTAACAAATTCCAAAAAAAAAAAACTTTTATTCCGCTGCATATTATTATTGTCTTTTTCAATGGAAGATTCGAAAGAAAATCAGGATTCCAAGGAAAATGAAATATTTAGCCTAGCTATTCAAGCAAGGTCATCAATACCAGATTTTTATGGAGTAGCTGGATAATATCATTATACGACATGTAGAGGTAACCCTACAACTTCTATAGCTAGTCGTGGTAAGATTGGCACGGTTTCAAACGTTTCTCACTCTGTTGGATCTGATACTTGGATTATTGATTTTGGTGCATCTGATTATATGACTTATGATAAATCTTATTTTACTGACTTGTCTTCCCCCTGGTGTCTTATGTTACGAATGCTAATGGTGAAGCTTTTCCTATGCTAGAGATGGGGCCAGTTCGTATTGCCCCAACCTTACAGCTCCAAAATGTTTTATATGTATTGCATTTATCTCACACTTAATATCTGTCCCACAGTTGAATACTAAGTCTAAATGTTCTGTAACCTTTTATCCTATGTATGTGATTTTTCAGGATCTTCTTACCAGGAAAATAATTGGTCGGGGGTATTTGAGGAACATATTGTTTCGTCTGGATCAGAACTACTCAGGGGAGAAACCAAGAGCATAGTCTCGCACCGCTTTGACTTCGACTTTTGACCAGCTAAGTGAAATTTGGTTATGACATCGTCGCTTAGGGCATCCGTCTTTTAGTCTTATGAAAAAATCTATGCCTACTTTATTTATTGGTGTGAGTGAATCTACTTTACGTTATGAGACATATGTGTTGGCCAAGAGTCATCGTACTACTTATTCTCCAAGTATTTTTAATAGAAGTATAATTCCTTTTGAATTAATTCATTTTGATATTTGGGAACCGTCTAGAGAGCCTATTATATCGGGTATGAGATATTTTGTATCGTTTATTGATGATTGTATACGATTGTCATGGGTTGCTCTTCTTAAAAACAAAGATGAAGTTTTTCAAGCTTTTCAAAATTTTTTTACTCGTGTTCAAACACAATACAATAGCACCATTAGAGTCCTACGTTCTGACAATGGGGGAGAATATGTTAATAGTATTTTTCAAGATTTTTTCCAAACACATGGAATTGTTCACCAAACTACTTGCCTACAAACACCAGAATAAAATGGGGTGTCCGAAAGAAAAAATCGTCACTTACTTGATATGGCTCGTGCGCTCCTATTTAGTGCTAATATGCCAAAATATCTTTGGGGCGATGCTGTACAAGCTTCCACCCATCTCATCAATCGTCTTCCATCTAGTGTCCTTCACGGACAAATCCCATTTGAGGTTCTTGCATCTCATGCCACCCATCTCATCAATCGTTAAGTGTGTGTTTATTGGTTATGGAAGATATCAAAAAGGGTAAAAGTGCTACCACCCACCTACCAGAAAATATTGTCACTATAGATGTCACTTTCTTTGAAGATATGAGCTATTTTTTTTTTCATCTGATACTGCTCTTAAGGGGGAGAATTCATATTTTGAAGAGCTGTATCATGGTGAGGGAGAAGAATTGGAAGGAATTGTGGAAGTAACGCAATCAAAAGATATTTTGGTAGGTCCAGTTGAGGTTCTTATCTCGTTGAATTCAATAGTAAAAGAAGCAGATGCTTCAAGTATCCAAGCACCAAATCCGATCATTGAAAATTAAAATGAAGACACAACTATTCCCTCTCCTACCCTTGATCAACAACTCCTTAGTACTAAAGTCACTCACCTGAGGTATGTACACCCACTGATACTAATAACATTGAGTCTAATGTTGGATAGTATGTGTTACCAAATAGGTCTACTCGAGGTCAACCAGCCAAAAGATATAAACCAAATATTCATGCAAAATCAAAGTATCCAGTAGCCAACTACATGTCCACTAAAAGATTGTCTAAGTCATATGAATCATTTGTAAATCAAATATCTGATGTATCAGTACCTAACAAAGTACAGGATGCGTTGGGAGATCCAAAGTGGAGGAAGGCAATAGATGAAGAGATGGAGGCGTTACAGAAGAATGATACTTGGCAACTTGTGCCTCCACCACAGGACAAGAAGGCAGTTGGTTGTCGTTGGGTGTTTACTGTGAAACATAATGCTGATGGACCTGTAAATCGATATAAAGCCCGCCTTGTAGTAAAAGGGTTCACTCAAACATATGGTGTAGACTACGATGAGACTTTTGCTCCTGTTACCAAAATGAATACTATCCAGGTTCTACTTTCGCTTGCTGTTAGCTTGGACTGGCCACTTTGACAACTTGATGTTAAGAATGCGTTTCTTTATGGAGAGTTAGTCGAGGAGGTGTACATGAGTCTTCCACCTGGGTATGTAGCTGATTCTCCTGGTAATTTTGTATGCAAATTGAGGAAGTCTTTGTATGGTCTCAAGCAGTCCCCTCTTGCTTGGTTTGGAAGGTTTTCTCAGTTTATGCAGAAGGTTGATTATAGACAGAGTAATTCAGACCATACGTTGTTTCTCAAACATCCACAAGGGAAGGTAACTGCTTTAATTATTTATGTTGATGATATGATAATTACTGGCAATTATATTGTTGAGATGGATAGATTACAGAGACAACTAGCCTCTGAATTTGAGATGAAGGATTTGGGTGAACTGAAATACTTCTTAGGGATTGAGGTAGCTAGGGGGAGAGAATGAATTTTTCTGTGTCAGAGAAAGTACATTTTTTATCTGCTAACTGAGACAGGTATGTTGGATTGCAAATCTATTGACACTCCTATTGAGCAAAACCATTGTCTAGCAGAGTATCCAGATTAGGTACAAACTGATCGAGCTCGCTATCAGATATTAGCTGGTCGCTTAATTTATTTAACGTATACTAGACCAAATGTTGCATATGCGGTAAGTGTAGTAAGTCAGTTCATGCATAATGCGAGTCAGAGTCACATGGATGCAGTTGTAAGGATTTTATGGTACTTGAAGTTAGCTCCAGGGAGAGGAGTAATGTTCTCTAAACACAACAACCCTCTTAAAGTTTGCAGCTTCACAGATACAGATTAGGCAGGAAATATTACAAATAGAACGTCGACATCAGGTTATTTCACTTTCGTAGGAGGTAATTTGGTTACATAGAAAAGTAAGAAGTAGAAAGTTGTGGCGCGATCCAGTGCTGAGGCTAAGTATAGAGGTATGACTCAGGGGGTATGTGAATTGCTTGGATAAGAATTTTGCTATCTAATTTGGGTTTTGAACCCAAAAGTATATGAAGTTGTATTGCTACAATCGGGCAGCCATTGATATACAAAATCCAATACAACATGATCGCACTAAGCATGTAGAGGTTAATCGTCACTTTATAAAAGAAAAGCTAGATGCTAAACTAATCAGCTTCCCTTTTGTTCCAACTGGAAAGCAACTCGCAGATGTGCTTACCAAAGGAGTTTTCAAGAAGGTGTTTTATGACTCACTAAGCAAGTTGGGTATGGTCGATATGTATGCTTCAACTTGAGGGGGAGTGTTAGCGTGAGTCATGTAATGTAGTATATAATATATATTTCTATCTGTAATAGAACTATAAGTTGTACAAGATTCTAGTTTACTCAAGAATCTTGTAATTTATTTTTTATATATACCTCTATTATGAGGTAAGAATTAATAAGAAATAATTTTCATTCTCATTATATTTAATTTTTAGATCTTAAATAAGAAGAGAAACCTAGTTAAGCATATCATCTTAAATATAAGAACTTGGACAACTCAATATAAATGGGGCAATGAGATTTTGACAAGTGTGTGAGTAATTGATTGAGAATATAAGGTAGTTTCCTTTAAATGGAGAGCTCACTAATTACAAAAAGTAAAATTACATTACTAATATAGTTTCTAGTAATATTTGTTAGGATAGATAAATATAAATTGTATTCTAAATTTTATATAAAAAATACAAGTTGAGATTTATTTATATGTAAGTTACATAAGATTAAATTATGAATAATATGTGTATTTTTATTTTATTTATTTTTTTCAAATTTGGACCAGTTGCAGCCTACAATATAAGTCATTTCTACTTCTTTTGGACCAAATTGATGTTTAATCGAAATGGAAATTAGGGAGAGAAATAGAAGCAAAAAAAAACTAGAAATTGGTGTAGAGAATCAACATATAGGATTAAAAATTTAAACAAATAAAATTTATAAAAATTAAAAATAACATCAATACATGAAATAAAGTTTAATTAATTTGAATTCAATTGGATCTAATGGTTGGAGTTTAACTTAAATTGTGTTTAATTAGCTAGTATTAAATATAATATGCTGAAGTTGAATTTTTTTTTTTTATAATAAAAATACGTGAGATAAATATAATAATATTATTTTTATAATTATAAGTTTTAAAAATATATAAGTATTTTTCTTCAAAATTATTTCTGTAATTATGTGCGACAAGACTTCAACGTAATATAAAGGGATGCTAATTGCACTCCTTAAGTAGCTCTTCTTGCGCTCTTACCCCTTTATGAATAACAAATGTCCTTTTCTAAAATTATATTTCATAAAATAAAAAAATATATTGTAGAAATAATGCAATATATTAGAGAGTTTATAAATAAGTGTCGTTAGCATTCCCATTAACATATATCCTGGTGATTCCCAACGAATTTTGATACTGTAGTAATATTATTGTTAAATAAAATGTATACATATAAATTTATATTAATAATTTTTACATTTAATTTTAATTATATTGGTGGTAAATTATGATTTAATTGGGATTTTTAACATGTACCATACACATATAGAGGGGTAACAATTTTTATATGACTTGATAACACAACACGAATACTATATGACACGAATAAATTTTTTAGTATGAGTTGATCGATAATTTTTTTCATATTCTTAAAAGTTTTGTTATTTCTTACTAGAAAAAAAATAAATTAAATTTTTTTCATGTGTCAACTGACATAAAAATCTGGCAAGATTAATGTCAAAACCCATCACGAATAATACAAACTAAAAACACTACACGATTGCCATCCCTATACATAAGCAAAAGATAAGGGAAAAACTCGTTTTTAAAATTGTTTTCCACTAAACCACCTCTCAGTCTTCAACCCATCATTTCTAAGACCATTAAACTGAAAATAAATTTTGTTAGGGGTTGATTTAAGATAAAATTCAATTTTTCTCGTAAAATCATCAATCCCTTGTTTAATTTTTATAATAACTTCATCATCTTCAACCATATTCGATTCATTTAGGACCTTTTTGTGATTCTCTCTCAACTTTTAGTGATTTCTTTATTTTGAAGTAAAACTGAAATTATTTTTTGGATTATTAATGGTTAAATAAACTTTTTATTATTATTTAATTATTTCAAAGACGAATTTTCCTTTCAAGTTTTTGCTCATGTGTGTAGTACATCTTAAAATTTTCAATTATATTTTAATTTTGGATTATTGGTGTACCTAAAATAAATGTAAAAAAAATTTATATATCATTATGAAAATATGAATCTATATGCATACATTTTATTGAATACAAGTACTACTAAAATACTAAACCCATTTCAAACTATTACATATTTTGGGTAAATTAAAGCGGGCTTATATTGATTGAATTCAAAAATATACGAGTGAACGAAAAGAAGTGAAACGAAAAGAATTGAAACGTCATAAACCCAAACCCACAAGACCAAAAATGAAAGGGAAAATTTCAATAGGGTTAGAGAGGTTGCTCAATTGGGACATTACTTGTTTATTTTTTTAATTTCTACAAATGGAAAAGTACAAAGCAATTGTGGGTAGATTTCTATTGAGAGAAGATCTAAACAAGAGCTTCTCATCATGGTAACTTTTTGCATTTTCTTTGGATTATTATATATTTATGACGTTAAGATTTATCTTACACTTGTATTTTTATGTGCTGCCTTCTGCTTGTGTTAGTGTTGGTACTAGACATCATTCTTTGTGAGAGTTTTCATTGTTCCTTTTACAAGTTGTCACCAATATTGTGTCATGTTCAAGATGATTGAAAGTTAAGAGCAATATTGTTTCTAATAATTCACGTAGAAATGTTTTTATTCTTATTTTAGTTATACAAAAGTCATTAGTAATATTAACGGAAATGCATTGGCAAGAATGAGGATGAGATGTAAAACATTGATCTAGTAGGCATAGGTGCAGAGGCCTAGTAGTAGCAAAACTCTGAATTGTGTGATTTACTTTAGTATGTCCTTTCTTGTACTCGAGTGTTCTTCTGATCGATATCAAATTGACGCTAATTTGGAGTATAACCATACGTTCATTTTGTCTATAACCTCTTCCAAATTATTTCAACCTTTAGGTTCCAAACTGCTTGAAATTAATAGGTGATAGCATAATCTCCTTAATGATAATGGGTCTATGAGATGTTGAAGCAATAATTTGTTATCTTTTTGATAATTTTATTAAAGTAGAGTTATTTATTCACTTCTAAGCTAACTATTTTTTTTTATATTTTGTGCTTAATATCATAAAAATGCTAAATTTGTGTTTAATTATGTCATTGTAGGTGGAACAATGGCAAATGGAGTGAAAAATGAGCCCCAACGGGAAAAAAAATAATGTCATGCCATAGCAGGCACTTCTATGTTCCACGACACACAAATGACTGGACACATAATTGAAAGAGTAAGCTCTATGCCACTGCGAAAAGGAATTGGTACCGCAACGTGCCTAGGCAACAAAGATTTCCTTAGAGATTCATGCTGTAGCAGGGATATTTTCATGTTGCGGCGCTCGATGTTTAGAATTCAACCCGAAAGCCTCTAGCCGAGGAGCACATGTTTTCATGCTGCGGAGTGCGTGTTTTATTGGACAGTCCAAAGAGCCTATGTTGTGGCATGCAATTCTTCAAACCGCAGCGCTCATTGTTTTTCTAGTTGTCAAATATCACGTCAAATCTATTTTCATTCTAGATTTCATACTCAACCCTTGGATCTTTTAGGATTTGATCCAAGGGTCTATATTAGGTCTTTTTTCCTTTAATTAAACCTAAATTTCCAAGAGTCAAACACAATTAGCATTTAGAACATAAATTTCTAGCAGCGAAGACTTAGAAGAGAAAGAATAAGGTCAAGAACACCTTTAGAGGAGACACAATTCTAACTATGATTGAAGAATAGATCGCAATAGAATCAAGAGATTGATTATTCTTCTTCCTTTTCTTTCTTCTACAGTTTTAATGTATTTTTTTATGGATTTTATGAACATGAACATAAGTAGCTAACTTTCTTAATATAAGAATCTTATGAATTCAATTTTATTCATGTGATGGTTTAAGAAATCTCCCCACTGTGATTGCAATTTTAATTATATTATTTAATCTGATTTGTATGTTATTAATTGTTTGATCAACAATTATACTATAGAAGCAATTAGATAGCTTTGATAGAAGTATTTGATCATTTGTCTTGATTAAATATCATACATAGTTTTTAGACCTAGATGTATGATTTTTTTGTATGTGGTCTATAATTGATGATCTTAATGAGTAATATAAAATCTAATTGGCATGAGAGTGATTAGGTTAATTATTATATGGTGTGTAGATTATATTACTTGGAGAAGAATGCATGCTATGTTAAATTTAATTGATCATATAATTGATTAGTAATTGCTTTGAGATTATTTTAGTGATTCATATGTTAGAAAATTGGGGCTTAAAGATCCCTAGATGTTATCTCCCATATATCTTTGCTATTGTGATCTTTGTGATTTGAATGATTAGTTGTAAATTTACTTTGCCTTTTTATTATCTTTCCATTGTTCAAATAGTATTAGCTACAGGCTAATTGATACTTAATTAAAAGTTACACAACTTCCTATGGGATCGACATCCGTAATTAAGTACACTTTATTACTCGCACAACCTGTATATGTATAGTTAGCGTGCTATTTATGCCAAAAATGTTGTGATTCTATATGACTGAGTTTGTATGCCTATCCTCTTCTTTTTTTGTGAGTGCTTTTTTATTTTTCTGATGCACAATTTTTGTATGTAGTAAGAAGTGTGAATATAAAACTAATATTTGTTCTTCCTCTAATTATAGGTTCTAGTATAGCCAGACTCGTTCCTTAATAAACTAACCATCACATTTGAGAAAAACATTGAGAAGGTTCTGTTTGGGTTACTCTTAAGGTGTAAGTACTTATTATTCTTGATTATGAATAGTTTTCCCTTTGACATGAATTGTGAATGTACTGGGGTTTATAGAATGAGTACTAGTATATTCACCATTTTCATGATCTTTTAGTATCATTGAAGTCTAAGGTGCACCAGAATAAATGAAAACTGCCAGAGAAGCAATTGAGGACAAATGCTTGATCCTAGAAACTGATAAGGAAAAGACAATTTCTATTTTATTTATTTATTTTTTGGCTTTTAACCTACTCTTCAGTTAATCTACTTAGAGAGGTTCTAGAAATTAGTTCAACATCTACCAATTGTTTTCTTTATATCTAAACTCTTAGAGAAAATTTGAATTAATGATAAAATATGAAAGGGTTGTTTTCTAGATCTGTTATATTTTTTCAATGAGATGTACTTCAGAAATTAAGGTCTATCGTGAACAGTATTCTGATTCCAAGATGAGAAATTTGTAGTGATAGATGAGAGTCTAAATTGGTAAAGCTTATATTGCCAATCTCTTGGGATAGTTGCAATCTGAACATATGGGGATGAGGGGATCTATAGTTTATTTTCTTCTTATAATATTCTATTTTATTATTGTAGGTTAAATTGCATGTGTAACATGTTTATGAAGGAAAACAACAGGGTCATGAGTGATTTTTATTTATCAGATTACATTATTAGTAAGGTGGTTTTGTTGTTTTCTAGTGCAAGCAAGCTAGTCATAACTTTAGTTTATTAATATGTCTCTGTGTATGATCGGCTGTCAATATTGTGCTTTCTAATTTAGTAATATTTGTGGGTCTTATATTATCTTTGGTCGTATAAACCCATGCTTTTATCAATAATGATATATTAGTTTCTAGTTGATAAAAATAAGAGTTAATTACTTTGTTGATCCATTACCTTTATCCTCATTAACCCTTTTTCATACAAAATAATCTCTAATTCTTTTAAAATTTTACACTTTTAGTCAAATTCATACAAAATGGTCCCTAATTTTTTAAAATTTCACATTTTTGGTTAATTTCATACAAAATGATCCATACAAAATGGTCAATTTC
The DNA here is from genome assembly GCA_029378325.1 of Elaeagnus macrophylla. Classification (NCBI taxonomy): domain Eukaryota; kingdom Viridiplantae; phylum Streptophyta; class Magnoliopsida; order Rosales; family Elaeagnaceae; genus Elaeagnus; species Elaeagnus macrophylla. Next base: position 39,481,669 of record CM055641.1, read on the forward strand.
ATACAATTTGACTAAAAGTGTGATATTCTAAACGATTAGAGATCATTTTGTATAAAAAAAAGGTTTATAACTAAAGTCTATTATTGGGTAAAAGTTAGGGACTGATGGAATTCTTGAACCCCTAGATTTGACAAACTTTCAAGTCTATATTAAGTACATTAAGGGAAAATGATCAAACATTACAAAATTAGGTGCCGAGAGTGCTACAGACGTCTTAGAACTTATAAATACTAATATATGTGGTACATTCCATATAGCTTCATGGAATGGTTAACAGTACTTCATTACGTTCATAAACAATTACTCTAGGTTTGGTTACCTATACTTGATATATGAAAAGTCACAATCCTTTGATGCTTTCAAGTCTTTAAAAGCTAAAGTTGAACTTCAACTTGGAAATAAAATTATCAAATTAGGCCATGGTGGTGAGTACAATGAGAGGTATGACGGATCAGGGGAACAACGTACAGGACCCTTCGCAATTTTCCTCGATGAGTGTGGAATTGTTCCACAATACACCATGCCACCCAGCGTCAATGGTGTTGTAGAGCGATAAAACCAAATTCTTAAGGACATAGTAAGGAGTATGCTTAGTTATTCCTCCTTACTAGAGTCACTTTGGGGAGAAGCTTTAAAGACCGCAGTATATATCCTTAATAGGATACCAAGCAAAGCAGTTGCCAAAACCCATATGAGCTTTGGACATGCAAAAAGCCGAGCATTAGGCACTTGCACATTTGGGGTTGTCTAACTGAGGCACAGTCTTATGGACCACATGAAAGAAAATTTGACTTAAGAAAGATTAGCTGTTATTTCGTTAGTTACGTTAAACACTCTCGAAGCTATAAGCTAGTTTTAGGATCCACAACAAAATCCTTCTTTGAAATACAAAATGCAAGATTTCTTGAGGATGTTGAGTTTGGGTTGGAAGAAAACATAAGGAATATTGTCTTTAAAGAAGAATATGTTATTAACGATGATTAGGTACTATTTCTATTTAAGATATAGATCCGGCACTAAATAACAATGTCATGCTCCTATTCCAGACATTGTTCCAGAGCATTGTTAAATTTTTCCTTAACTTTGATGAAATCATTATACTTTAATTCTTCAAACTTTTATTAGGTCATACATGAAATTATGTTAACTCAAATAATAGTGAGTATTGTCGTATTGTCTTTAAGACACATAAGTATTCATTATTTTAAATGATTGACAATAGTTACAAGCTCACTGTATATTTATTCATTCATAATTTTATGAATGAACACTATCCATCAAGATAAAAAGAGGACATATATTGGATAATGTTGATAAGTCATTAGAGATTAATTAGTATTATTTTATTTTGCTTCTATGAAAACTCAAGGTCCATTATAAAATTGATGTTCAAATATGTCGTGGCATTACAACAACTCCAAAATAATTTTTATTTGCCTATACGAGCTTTCAATTTTAATAATACGATAAAGATTATAACTACCACCTTGTTAGTATGAATATAATAACTCAAATTATGTACATGATCATTAGATAACATTCACTTCTAAGAATGATATGATCAAAATGTCTTTATTTTCACTACAATAATAATTGAATCTATGGACGGTTATGAATTGTAAAATCACGGCCAACCGTCTCTAAATGAGTGTTTTTGGGACGGTTGCGCGTAAAAATTTCGTATAGAGATTCTAAGACGGTTAATAACCGTCCCTAAAAGTCCTTTATAGCATAAATCCAAACCGCGCACGAGCTGTCTTAAATTTTCCAAACAAAATCCTAAATTACTCAACCTCCAACTGCGCGCCACGAGACACTTCTGGCGTTCCATGGCCCAGATCCTCCTCCAACCACTGTCACCTCCTCTTTGCTCCGTCGACCGTCACCGTAGCAGTCCCGCGTGCCAACTTCTTTCTAATCAGCACGTTAACACAGCCCTCCACCACAGTTCCTGTAGCGACGGCTCAAGTAGCAGCCTCTCCCTCACCGGTGCTCAGCCCCCTCCATCAGCAGACTCTATGTCACCGCAGCCAGCTCTCGCCGTGCGACTTCCAGGTTCCTCTTTATTTTATTTTATGCTACAAATGTTTAATTTGTTAAGTATTTTTTTTTTAATTTTTTTTGTAAATATTAATGTTATTCTATTTTTTTTAAATTTTTTTTTATTACTTGTTGATTTAAGGAGACTGCATAAGTAGACTGAGTTCTTCATCTCTAGCAAATTCAGGATACTCCTTATTGTTTGATATTCTCAGCTATTTTCTAGGTTTCCAAACGTGTACTTGATCATATATTCTTCCTTTTTCGCCAGATCCATTTTGACGAATCCGCTTTACTGCACAGCTCCATTTTGAGGTGATGCGAACCTAAGAACATGATTCCTACGACCTACAAACGACAATGGTTTGAGAACCACAAGATAATTCGATCTAAGACCCAACACAAATTAGCATGCAATTTTTAAGAACAAAACCAGATTTTTAGTAGCAAATACTCACCTTAATACATGGATATTACTCACCACGTAATAAGATGAGAAGAAACACCACAAAGGTTGCAAATCCTTTGATAAATTTGGGTTGAAAAGAAACAAGAAGCTCTTGGGCTCTCAATTTTGATTTGTGAATCAAATATAACATTCATGTCAAAAAGTTACATTCAGCTGCCATACTTTGTCCTGATATAGTATACAAACAAAACCTAAAGTGGGAAAAGATCCCAACCATTGGATTTGATCCAATTGTCCAAAATTACATAAAATTAAATTGTGCCGCGGCGGGTAAAATAGGTGTGCCGTGGCAAGGAGGTTCGGAATACAATTAAAAGTAGACAGGCCTCGACAGATGAATTTCCATGCTGCGGCAGGGAACTTGAAAAATCCAATCCTAATGGTTTGTGCCGCAACGGCCAAAATTCATGCCACAGCGTGCACGTCCTTCCTCCGCTGCGTGCACGTCTGCCCAAATTGCGCCCGCGTTTTCCCAGTACTAGTAGCCAAACAAGAAGCCTTGTGCCGCGTCACCCCAAATGCATGCCGTAGCGCGCATGCCTAGCAAATTTCCCCATCCGAAACAAATTATTTCTCGCCGCGGCGGCTATAAATCCATGCTGCGGCTCAGAGCTTCTTCTCCAAATTCTGCCTTCAATACATTGCTTGGTCTCTCACAAGCTTTATAATCACTCATCACCATCTCTTGGCCTTGTATCAACTTTTGTACAAGTCCGTTCAAAGCTTCCTTGAGTTGTTTAGCCTTCGACCTCGTGATTGGCCCGTTCGGGATGCATAATGGTGGTAGCACCATATGATTCGTATCATTCCCTCCTTCTTCGAAAGGATTCAACTTCAAATCATCACCTGAATAATCAAAAGGAGAAAGATCGAAAACATTAAAAGATACACTAATATTATACTTACCTGGAAGATCGAGCTTGTATGCATTATCATTGATTTGTTCGAGTACCTGGAACGGCCCATCTCCTCTAGGCTGTAGCTTGGACCTTCGCTTTTTAGGAAATCTTTCCTTCCTCATGTGTACCCAAACCTAATCACCAGGTTCAAAAATGACCCTACATTGCCCTTTGTTATCCTTGAATGTAAATTCTTCATTCTTTTTCTCAATGCGTTCGTGAATGCTTTCATGTAATTTCTTTACCATCTCAGCCTTCTTGGCGCCATCTAAATCTGTTCTTACTGAAATAGGTAAAGACAATAAATTCATAGGAGTAAGTGGGTTAAAACCATAAACAATTTCAAAATGTGTATGATCAATGGTTGAATGCACATTCCTATTATAAGCAAATTCAACAAAAGTCAAACAATCCTCCCAATTTTTCAATTTTTTTTGAATGACTGTTCGTAACAGAGTAGACAAAGTTCGATTGACTACTTCTATTTGGCCATCAGTTTGGGATGACAAGTAGTAGAAAATAAAAGTTTAGTCCCCAACTTAGCCCATAAAGTTTTCCAAAAATAACTTAGGAATTTAACATCCCTATCAGAAATGATACTTTTTAGAACTCCATGTAGCTATACAATTTCTCTAAAAAAAATCCGCAACATTTGTGGCATCATCAATTTTGTGACACGCAATGAAGTGCGCCATTTTTGAAAACCTATCCACAACCACAAAAATTGAGTCTCTACCCTTTCTCGACCTAGGCAATCCTAAGATAAAATCCATGGAAAGGTATAACCAAGGCGAATTAGGTACAGGTAGCAGAGTATACAATCCTTAGGACAGAACTTTAGACTTGGTCTGTTTACAAGTGATGCATCTCGAACAAATTCGTTCTACATCCCGCCTAAGTTTTAGCCAATTAAAATTTTCATGCAAAGTGTCTAAAGTCTTTTCAATGCCAAAATGCCCCATTAAACCTCCCCATGAACTTCATTAACTAACAGCTCACGCATAGAACAGTTGGGTATACACAATTGATTTTCTTTAAATAAATACTCATCCATTTGGTAAAACTTACCAAAACCAGTTTTACTGCATGCATTATAAAGCAAAGAAAAGTCGTCATCATTAGCATATATTTCCTTAATGTATTCAAATCCTAGGAACCTAGCACTCAATGCAAAAAGTAAAGTATACCTTTGCAACAAAGCATCAGCTACTATATTTTCTTACCTCTCTTATATTGAATAATATAAGGAAATGATTCAATAAATTCCATCCACTTTCCATGCCTCCGGTTCAACTTACCCTGTCCCCTCAAGTGCTTTAAGGATTCATGATCCGTGTGAATTACGAATTTCTTAGGCCATAGATAGTGCTGCCACATTTCAAGGGTCCTCACCAAGGCATAGAGCTCCTTGTCGTATGTTGGGTAGTTAAGGGCCGCTCCATTGAGTTTCTCGCTGAAGAATGCAATTAGCCTCTTTTCTTGCATTAAAATAGCTCCTATTCCTACTCCTAATGCATCACACTCAACTTCAAACATTTTAGTAAAATCAGGTAGAGATAACACAGACGTAAAACACAGTTTATATTTGATCAATTTAAAAGCCCTCTTTTGACTTTCTTCCCATCTAAACCCAACAGTTTTCTTAACGACTTTGGTTATAGGTGCAGCTAGAGTACTGAAATCTCTAACCAATCTACGGTAAAAACTATCTAGACCATGGAAGCTCCTAACATCGGTAACAGATTTAGGCATGTGTCAATCCCAAATCACCTTTACTTTCTATTCATCTACCTCTATTTCCTCAGAACTCACAACAAAACCAAGAAAAACTAATATTTTCATGCAAAAACAGCACTTGTTCAAATTAGCATACAATTTTTCTTTTCTTAAAATTTCAAGCACAACATGCTCTTCTAAGTTTTTGCTGTAAATAAGAATATCATTAAAATATACTACCACAAATTTTCCAATTAAGGGACGTAAAACATGGTTCATTAGTCTCATGAAAGTACTAGGTGCATTAGTTAACCCAAAAGACATCACTAACCATTCATATAACCCATGTTTTGTTTTAAAAGCAGTTTTCCATTCATCTCCTTATTTCATCCTAATTTGATGATATCCACTCTTAAGATCAATTTTTTAAAATATGCTAGAGCCATGCAATTCATCTAATATGTCATCTAACCTAGGAATTGGATGTCGATACTTTATCGTAATGTTGTTGACGGTGCGACAATCAACACACATTCGACTTGAACCATCCTTCTTAGGTACAAGCAGCACCAGTACTGTACAAGGGTTCAAGCTCTCCCTAACTTGCCCCTTAGTCCAAAATTCCTCGATCTGCTTTTGGATCTCCTTGGTATTGTCTGGATTGGTACGATAAACGGGTCGGTTTGGAAGAGATGCTTCAGGAATGAAGTCAATCTGATGCTCAATCCTTTTCAATGGTGGTACACCATCCGAAATCTCTTCAGGAAATACATCTTGAAATTCCTGCAACAAAGAAACAATAATACTTGGCAATGCATTGTGAAGTAAGTTAGTAGATAAATGAGTCTTCTTATACAAAAGTACAAGCACAAACCTTTTTGCCAAAATGGCTTGTTCTACCTCAATTGATTTTGCATAAAAGCTCTCATTCTTTTTTTCTATTTCTTTTTCTCCCTCTCCACTCTTTTCTTTCACCTCACTCTTTTCTCCCAATTTCTCTTTCTTTTCTCTCACCATCTTATTTTGGTCCTCAAAAATTTGTTTAGGAGATAAGGGTGAAAGCGTGACTTTCTTACCTTCCATCTCAAATGAGTACTTATTCTTGTATCCATCATGTGTAACCCTCCTATCATATTGCCAAGACCTTCCTAACAACATATGCCCGGCTTGCATGGGGACTACATCACACATTACTTCAACCTTATATCTTCCAATGGAGAAGGATACTAGTACTTACTTGCTAACCTTCACTTCTGCACTATCATTTAACCAATGCAACTTGTATGGCTTCGGGTGTTTGATTGTTGGCAACCCTAGTTTCTCAACTAAGGTAGTACTAGCCACATTTGTGCAACTCCCCCCATCAATGATTACATTGCAAACCTTAGAATTCACATGACACCTAGTGTGAAATATGTTCTCTCTTTGTTGCTCCACGTCCTCATCCTTGTATTGGATACTCAAGGATCTCATTATCACTAGAGCCTCTCCTTCAATGGGCCCAATCTCCTCATCACTAGCATCCTCTAGTGGTGGCATCTCCTCATCGTCACTATCCTCATCCGTCTCAATATGGCCATTAGCTTGAGCGATCATTGTCTTTTTATTCAGGCATTGGGATGCAATGTGACCCCTTTCAAAGCATCAAAAACATTTGACCTCTCGGTATCGGGTTGGGCTCTCAACCTTATCCTTACTAGTCTCCACTTCTTTGCCCTTGTTAGGTTCAAACTTTGGCTTGGAGCTAGTTCCCTCATCTTTTTTCCAACTCTTCCATGGTGTAGTAGGGGTCAGTTTTGGTGTTATTGGATTTACTTTAGATGGAAAAGTCTGGCTACTCTTTCTTCGTATTTGCCTCTCCACCTTGATTTCCATATGTACCATATCTTCCAATTCTACATAATGATGTAGCTCTACAACATTGGCAATATCTTGGTTCAAACCACTCACAAACCTAGCCATTGTGGCTTCCCTATCCTCCTCTACATTTTCCCTAACCATGGTCATCTCCATGTCCTTATAGTATTCATCAACCGATCAAATTCCTTGATTGAGCCTTTGCAATCTCTGATATAGCTCTCTATAATAATGGCTCAGAATAAATCTCTTTCTCATAATTGCTTTCATATCCTCCCAACTACTTATCGATCTTTCTCCATTCCTTCTCATACTAACTACCAACTGATCCCACCAATTCAATGCATAGTCATCAAACTCAATTACAGCCAACTTTACTTTTTTTTTTCCTCCAAATAATTGTGGCACTCAAAGATGTGCTCAACCTTCTTCTCCCATTCAAAATAAAGTTCTGGGTCGTTCTTTCCTTGAAAAGTTGGCATTTTCATCTTAATGCTACCCAATTCCTATCAACCCCATCATAGGGTCGTGGTGGGGGTCTCCTCATCCCTCCCCTATCATGTCCTCCTCTAGGCCCATGCCTTCTGCCTAAAGGTATCCTCCCTTCATCCTTATCAAAATCCTCTTCAAAACTATTCTCTTCTAACTCCTCCTTAACATAGGCTCTCCTAATAGGCCTTCTAACATTCGGAGCGTCTTTCGGTGCCTCTTGCTGCAATTGGCGATAGTTGCCTCTTGTCTCTCCATCCTCTTGTTCATATTTACCATAACGGCATTCATCCATTCCATGGATTGCTGTAACGCCCTCATCATAAAAATAGTGTCGGGCCTTTCCTCAGAGACATTCCTGTCAGACACTCTTAAAAAGGACTAACAAGAACAAACAGTTAGCAATTAACAAAAATTGAAATTTCACTCGTTACCTCACGTGTTTAACACTCAACTTTGACTGTCCAAGCGCTCGAAGCCCTTTAGCAAACCAAATCGTCCAAGTTTTCCAAACAATTGTAGAATTTTCGTTCTCACCAATTCGTAGTTTGCAATATCTAATGTTAAGCACAAAGGAAACTAACTCGAAGTGTTTTGAAACTCTAACTCTATGAATTTGAAAACAAGTTTAATTAAAGCAAATTTAAAATCGTGATATGCTAGCGAATAAAGAAACGATCCGTTAAAAGTGTGAACGACACTATAACGAAAAGAATTCGTAAATTCTTGGAAATTAAAAATTCACTCTTTTTCTTTTTTATATGGTTCCCGAAAATGTCTTTCTTTTCTTTTTCTTTTTTTATTTTTAAAATAAAAATATCTAGCGAGATATTTTCTCTTCTCTTTTTTTTTTTAAATCCAAGAGATATTGTTTTGTTCTAAATTTTCGATACGAACAAAACACGAGAGATTACCAAAATATCCTCTATTTTGACAAATTTAGAAAAAATTTTGATACGAAAATCTCCCCAAATCAAATTAGAATAAGAAGGAAACAACAACGTCAATCAGATTAATCTAGGAAATACAATAAACAAGAAGAAAATTTGAAAGAAACAAGTAGGAAATGAAGAACAAAGATTTTTTTCAGAAATTTTCTTGTTTTCTATGGAATAAAAAATGACAAAAATAAAGATAGGGATCTAAAATCACAACCTAGAGCTCTGATACCAAATAATGCGAACCTAAGAATACGATTCCTACAACCCACAAACGACAATGGTTTGAGAACCACAAGATAATTCGGCCTAAGACCCAACACAAATTAGCATGCAATTTCTAAGCACAAACCAAATTTTTAGTAGCAAATATTCACCTTAACACATGGATATTACGCACTGCGCAATAAGACGAGAAGAAATGCCACAAAGGTTGCAAATCCTTTGATAAGTTTGGGTTGAAAAGAAACAAGGAGCTCTTGGGCTCTTAATTTTGATTTGTGAATAAAAATAACATTTATGTCAAAAAGTTACATTCAGCTGCCACACTTTGTCCTTATATAGCATACAAACAAAAACCTGAAGTGGAAAAAGATCTCAGCCATAGGATTTGATCCAATGGTCCAAAATTACATAAAATTAAACTGTGCCGTGGCGGGTAAAAAAGGTGTGCCGCAACAAGAAGGCTCGGAATACAATTAAAGTACGCGGGCCGCGACAGATGAATATCCATGCCGTGGTAGGGAACTTGAAAAATCAAATCCGAATGGTTTGTGCCGCGGTGGCCAATATTCATGCCGCGGCGTACACGTCCTTCCTTCTCTGCGTGCACGTCTGCCCAAATGCGCACATGCCTGGAAACTTCCCTCATCCAAAACAAAGTGTTTCTCGCCGTAGCGGCTATAAATTCATGTTGTGGCGCAGAGATTCTTCTCCAAGTTTGCCTTCAATACATTGCTCGGTCTCTCACAAGCTTTATGATCACTTCTCACCATCCCTTGGCCTTGTATCAACTCTTGGACAAGTCCGTTCAAAGCTTCCATGAGTTGTTTAGCCTTCGAATTTGTGATTGGCCCGTTTGGGATACGTAATGGTGATAGCGCCATATGATTTGTATCATAAGGTCTATTTTTATTCTGCCTACTGTCAGTTTTGTTAAGAAGGAAATGTTTGGCTAAATAAAGTAAATTGGACTTTCTAAATTTTGTCGTATATTAGATCGGGGATTCATAGTTAGTATAGTTGTTATTTTACTGATTTTAATGTGTTTCCCGCTTGCTTTATGTGGCTCTGGTTGTTATTTCAAAATTAGTACAAGTTCTGACATGTTTTGAGAAAGCTTATTGATTTCTTGTGTGATGATTAGGGGTGGTTTTCAAGTAAACATGAATAGCATGAGAATTCAGGAAACCAAAAATTAAGTGACTTAATTCAGTTTAGTATTTCCTTCTTAAAGCTGCGATCTTTTTAGTTAAATGTGGACTCAATTTGAATAGGAAGTGGAATGGCAAATCAACTGAAGGAGGACGAAAAGAATGAACAAATCATTCGGGGTTTGCTTAAACTTCCTGAAAACCGTAGATGCATTAACTGTAATAGTTTGGTAAGCTATTCCTGGCTTTCTCGTGACATTAACTGGCTTAATTGGTAAAATTTGATGCAATTTTAGCTCTGTTCTGAATCTTCTGATAACAGGAGTGTTCACATGGTCACGGAATTGAATTTTAGTCCACATCAGTTAATTTTGATAATTTTGGCAATGTGGTCACGGATTTCTGTGTGCATAACTTTGGGTTATTGTTTGGTTAAAATTATTATTTTTTACTTTTCATTACAAATAGTTTTGGTTAGATGGTTTATTCTGGCGAGGGTTGGCTCTTGTCTACTTATCTCCCACTTTAGGGTATAACACCTCAACTACTGTAAATTAATTTACTAAGATGTGTCTGCTTTGTGGCTTCATATTTTTGGCATAGTAGGTCTTAGACTTTGCTTCTAGACTGAAGTAAAGTTAATATAATGTATGTTATGTGCATGTGTAAGAATAAGCTAGTGGTCTCTAATCCCCTATAGTTTGACATGGATAGTTTTCTCGATGACCCTAGTTTCATGGGCTTTAGATTCATGCTATAACGTGACACTTCCATGTATTGAAGCCACAAGAAACTGAATGCTTTTGCTTGGGTAGCTACATACTTTTTTTATATATGAAAGTAATAAAACTATAATCGAAATTAAGCCAATCTGAGTATTAATGTGAAGATTGTTTTATAGTGAAAATTATATACAACTTATGTAAAACAGGGAAGGAGAAAGGAGAGCAAATGGAATGGGGATATAATTACATAACAACTGAATGACTTTCATAAACAGTTCTAAAATATAACTGTTGTACTAAATTTAACGACCAAGCAAATATTTGATTTATTATTTATGGATACAAAAACACTATAAAAATTTAACTAATTTGATTTTATATCTTTTTTATTTCTAAATTTTATCTTATTAACACAGAAATTTATAGTAGATTATATATAGTTCATTTATGAAATATAGTAATAATACTTTTAAAAAATATAATTAAAGTATTGAAGCTCCCTTTCGAATATGTTTCGCGACAAGTTCAAATATGAAATATATGGAAAAAAAAATATCTTTTTTTTATAGATAAAATTAAATTTTATTAGTAAGATCAAAAATACAATTTAACTTATAATTTATCCATCTAAATACTTCAATAATCAAATTTAATAAATAAAACTAATGACATTCATTAGCACATAGAGAAAAACCTGAGTTTCCATCCTTCACTTTATTGTAAGGTAAATGTTTGATTCTTTTAGTTGATATATTAAATGTTCTATAGTAATAATTGAATCTTGATATAATCTTGTAATATTTAAGATCTCAAACACACTACATATAGATGAAGATTTAGATTTCTAACGAAATACAAGCAAAACAAACATAAACATAATATAAGTCATCCTAGATTAAAATCTAGATTAAAAAATATCACCTTAGAAATAATTTTTTCCTTTTTTAACTTGATAGTAAGGTGGATTGGATGTTTGAGAATAATTTTCTTTATTGTATTTTATTTTAATTTATTTAAAATATATATTTAAAATTTAATTATTTATTAAGACCATTTAAAGTATATTAAACTTTAGATATTAATTTTGTATTAAAATATCAATGATGGATAAAGCTCGAAAAAAAAAATCACAATAAGTTATTAAGCCATGTGAATCGAAAAATATTAAAATAATTATTATTAAAATAAAAAAAATATTAAGATTCAAAAACATTATCTGTATGAAGAAAATAAAATACCTAAATGAACTAAAACAATAAAAAAAAGGGAAATATGCTGTCATGACCCCCTATTTATTAAAAATCTGATATGACCCCCTCCACTTGATTTTTTTACATATTATGACAAAAATGCCCTTAATAACCCCTCAGTTGGACGACTGTCCAACTCACCTCAACAGAGTTGGACATGTGTCCAACTGAAAACCAGAGGAGTATATTTTAGAGGACACATATGTCCACTCGCCGGAGCTCAGTTGGACGACTGTCCGGCCGGCGATCCCACTCGCCGGAGTTCAGTTGGACACATGTCCAACTAGATTGCTCAGAATTGGACGACTGTCCAACTAGCAGAATTTTGATTGGCCGACGACCCCACTCGCCGGAGCTTAGTTGGACACATGTCCAACTGAATTGGACGTATGTCCAACTGATCAAATTTTGATTGGCCGATGACCCCACTCGTCGGAGCTCAGTTGGACGCATGTCCAACTAAAAACTACAGAGTTGGACGTATGTCCAACTAAAAACCAGCGAGCTTATTTCAACAGAGTTGGACATTTTTTCAACAGAGTTGGACGTACGTCCAACTAAAAATCAGTGAGCTTATTTCACTCGTCGGAGCTCAGTTGGACGACTGTCCAACTGATCAAATTTGTTATACGAGCTCCAATACACCACAAATTCTGAGCATCATAATTTAATTATATCATACTAAGAAACTCACAAACGAAAAAGCATGCCCAGATTGGCAATTCGTCAATTCCAAATAAAATCCAATAAATATTAACATTATGAACTCAAAAAGTTAAAATTTTGAATGAAGGCAAATAACCAAATGATTTTCTAATTTCAAATTTACAGTGATTACATGCTAAATGTCCGCCATCTCATCGTTCTCGTCTCATTCGCCCAAGCTTTCTTCGTAATCCTTCTTGTTTGTCACTTACTACTATTACTGCTATCAGAGTTGGTCGGCTTTGTTACTACTGTGATTTGGGTAGAATTTTTTGGTTCACTTCACTTTGTGCCCTGAGATTGATCGAGATTTTTCAACAATGGCTACTCTAGCTCGTTGTTCTCCATCAGTGCCTTCTCTGCCTCCGCCTTGTCCAAAATCCCCGCCGGAGTATCCAGATTTGTATGGAAAACGCCGGAAAACAGCTAAGGTGTCACTCGCCGATTCTGATGGGACTGCCATGGCCTCCCAATTGAGAACGAGATAGATAAGAAGCTTCAGATTGGACGGTGAGGGACTCATAGTCCCAGTAGTCTTTCTGCGCTTAATAATAGGGGGTCATTAAGGGTATAGTGGGAATATTATAAAAATTGTAAGTTGGGGTCTAATGTAGAATACAAATAATAATAGGGGGTCATATTAGCCTATTACATATAAAGTAGATAAAGTATAATAAATTAAAAAAAAAATACACTTATTTTACTTATTTTATAATTTATGTATTAATTTTGAAAGGACAAAAGTGATAATCCTATGAATTAAGAATCTTTTTGTTTCTGTTTATGGGATGCTACAAAAGTGCTTCAAGATCAAGTAGAAATTTTTATATCAAAAGCGCTTTTGGGGCTAAAAAAACACGCTTTTTACTTGCTGAAACCGCTTTAATTAGAAGAACAAGAAAGTAGAGCCTAAATATTTTGGACAAATAAAAAAGTGAACCTATAACCTTTGAACCGAAAGAAAATGCTGAAAACATGAGCACAGTCAAATCTGTGATCAGAAACCAACCTTTGATGTTTTACCTGGAAATGAGTCGGTCTATATGACAAAAAAAGTAATATGGTTAGAATCTATGACTGAGAAATCGATAAGAATTTTAAAATAACAAACTTTTGAATGAAAATGCTATCATCTTTGACCACACATTAAAGGGAAGGATACAGCACATCGCATACTTAAGCAAAAAAGATAATCAATACAACACCAACGAAGTTTCGAGATGAGAACAACAATAGCATATTTATTATACTATATTAAATATTTTAACTGTATAATTTATATATAATCATACATTTGGCTCTGAAATCAGACCGTATCGCACAATATAAAAATAGTATGGTTATGTAGAAATTTTGTACGATCAGGAGGTGTGGGTCTAAACCAAACTGGATAATTAACTCCATCTATTTGAATTTTTAATTATAAAATTATATGATTAATTTTTTCTTTTATCTCAAATTAAAAATAATATTTTTTTTATTTTTGAAAATGTAATAAAAATATAAATATGAATTTAAATAAATTTTATAATAAAAATTATTTTAAATGTAAATTATTTTAGTAATATATATAATCAATTTAATCCGATTATATTATACAACTTTTCACCAAACACTGTACATACTTATTATAATACAATTTAATACAGTTTAGTCCAATACGACTATACTTAATCTATCTAATATAATGTACTAGACATGCATAGACTTAGAAGATGTATGCTATGGTTGGATGCAACATACGTCCCTATATACCTTCTATGAAAGGATGTATGCATTGATCGACTTAAGTATAGCATTATAGAAATATGCATGATTTATGAATTAATAGGCTCAATATCTCCCACGAGTTTTTACAAGACTATGAGCTCTCATCTCAAAAAGTTAACCCCTTAGGTAAGGTTGATTCATGCACTTATAAACTCATGCTCCCATTATTATTTTATCAATGTAAGACTTGTTTGTTTTCACTGCTCAACAATTTTCCCCTCAAACAAGACCACTTGACTCCTTAGGTTTACACTCCGACTCAATCCAAATCCAGTCGGTCTTCCATGGCTAGTCCCCTTTGAACTTTGACCTTAACCCACTTTATTAGCCCAAAGTTTCAGGGTATTTCCAAGGTCCATCAAGTTCAATGTCCTCCCTAGAACACAACCCACCTTCTTTGCCCAAGGTTTTAGGGTCTCTACAAGTTCAAGTATTTTATTTCTGGAACGAGCCCACACCACTATAATTTTTAGAAAATTTCATTTCAAGCCCACATTTCACCAATTAATTCATGAGAATAACCATTGGCTCTGATACTATGATAGACCTAATGTCTCCATCAGTTTTTATAAGATAATGAACTCTCATCCCAAAAGGTTGACTCATTAAGTGAGGTTCACTCATGCACGTATAAACCCATGCTCCCATTGTTATTTTATTAGTGTGGGATTTGTTTGTTTTCACTTCAACCCGAACTCTAGAAATTATTAGGTCTAAAGAACCTTCAGCTCATAGAGAAAGTAGTTGAAAGTTTAACCATGGTACAAGGTGACCATATCAATTAGGCATCATTCCGTTACCTCTTTTTTGTCTGCGGAATCTTGGAACAGGTAGGAAAGTTCGAGCTAAATTTGTCAAAACATGATCAAAAACTTTTTGTGTCCCGATTCCATTCAAGTATGCTCTAAGCTGCTAATGGAACAACAAGTTTCATTTCATCAACTGAATTTCGTTTAAAAAAAAAATTCTATTTTCATAACTACCCAACCTATATATATGGGTAGAATTAGGATGTAAGGCACAGAGTGTATTCCAAATACAAAATCATAGTATTAGAGAGAGAGAGAGAGACAAAATGCACAAAAAAATGAGTTCAAATTAGCAAAGTTTCTGACATTGGACGAGTTTTAATAATATCTTTGCGAGCACACTTGCATCTTATTGTTGTCTTGAGATTCTACAACTATTTTGGCATTCTTCAATGCCAATACAACATGTTCTCTACTGCAATAGAAGCCTCCAAGCCTACATTACCAAAACAAAACAAAAAAGTCTTGTACATAGTAATCAAATATAAAAATGCAATTTCTTCTCTATTTCCTTTTCCTCTCTTCACTCTCTAAATGCTACTCATGTTATCACCAACTCTGTAATTTCTAGAGACTCATCTTGTGATAAAGATAATAAAGCTATGTCCTAATCTAGATTTGCTAAAATGCTTGTCTCTAGTTAATTAGTTTCTTTATATTTGTCTTATTACAAATATGAGGAACTCTTCCCAATAAGTACTGATGAGTCTAGCTAGGATAAAATTTTGTTCGCCTTTTTCATATTTTTTAAGTACTTCTCTATATTGATGCACTTGCACTTTTGTTTTGTAGCAGAGCAAGACTTACATGTTTCCAATGGAGCGTAGTACAAGCACTACTCGAAAAGAATTTCAAGAATTTTGTCATAAAGCAAACCAAGATTTCGATAAAATTATTGTAGTACTTGCAAAATAAAGGAACGAAGAGTATGAATCAAGCTCATGTTCCCAAAAATAACTCATGCACAACATCAAGATAGGGCTGTAGATGAAATTTAAATAGTGAAGCAAATAAACGACGAAACAATGATCCTACTGCATTTGCAAGAAGTTAAATATTTATTAGCACGAATGGGAAACCAAGAATTTCAAGTTTGTCATGAGGTAAACCAAGCTTTTGATAAAATTATGGTAGTACTTGCAAAATCAAAGAACAAAGAGTATGATGTTAAAATTGGTTTACTGAAAGTGAAAAACATGTTTTCTAAATTCCATGTTGAATCAAGAGAAGGAGAAGAGTATATAGCGGAAGCGTACCAGAATCCATAGTTTTCTTCAATCGAACGAGTTCATATCTTCTAATTGATGCGTAGTTGTTTTAAGAGTTTTTTTCTGTTGATGCGTAGTTGTTTTAAGAGTTTTTTTCTGTTCTTAAAGTTCTATGCTCAAATGGGGACCATGACCTTTTATATAGATAACTACCAAGCAGATATCAGAAAAATAACCGCCAAAGGTAGTTATCGACAATAAAATAACTACCAATGGTAGTTATCAACAATTAGTATTTTTAAATTGGCCCCTCATCAATTTAAAAATACAAGTCTGGTCTCTACACATTAATTTCAAGATAATTTAATAACCGATAGCCAAAATTAAACTTTATAGATTACCTTTTAATTGGCTAAACTATAAGATAGCATAACACATTTAAAACTACATGTGTAGCCCCACATTTTAATAATATTTTTCCAACATATGAATCAAGCTCCTGTTCCCAAAAAAAACTCACGCACAACATCAAGATAGGGCTCTATATGAAATTTAAATAGTGAAGCAAATAAATGACGAAACAATGATCCGACTGCATTTGCAATAAGTTAACTATGCATTAGAAAGAATGGGAAAAATAATAGAGCAATATGCTAAGGAAGATACACCAAACAATTTAAAGAAAGGTTCCTAAGATGACTTTGGGCGAAGACAAACATGACCAAATTATTAAGGCCTAAGGACCTATTATTAGAGATCATGCAAATTCTAGAGAGGAAATCTCTTCACAAGGTCTTACAGATGTAAAGCCACCGCCAAAATATGTAAAACATCACATGTGCTCCCAAAATATGTTAGGCCCTACATTCGATAACATTTGTAAAAATTCATATTGAGTTGTCAAATATAAGGCCTCTTTCATCCAGACTTACATTTGGAGTATATATAATGCATTACATATGTTTTCTAAAACATGTAAGGTCTTACATCCAGCAATCGCCAGTACCCTGGTGGGATTGTTGGAGATGGTCGTTGAAAATTCAATGAGATTGCCGGCGATAGTGGCTATCAGAGACCTATGGGGTTTAATCTTATTATTTTTTATTTTTTTTTAAATTTATGTAGTAAGAGTGTTTTGTTCTTTATGGTATGAAGTTGTGAGTTTGGTCATGAATTTTTCCAAATTTAGAAAATTGATTGAATATACAAAAACAAAAATCTATATTATGTTAATATTCTCGTTTTTGTTCATTTTGTGTGTAATGTATTTGTGTTCATGTATTTCGGTCCAAATATAAATATTTTTATTTAATTTATTTATTTATTTATAACAATAATAAGAAGAAAATTGAATATGTTTGTCATGATATATATGTATAAAGCAAATATAAAGTCTGTACATGCAGTGAAAGACTTCACCCTCGAGAGAACAAATTAGTAAAATATGCTAATATATTTATGCTTACCTGGATTGAATTGATAATTTGACCGCAAATAAGGAAACTTGAGTAAGATGAATGGAGGTGTTTGAATTCCATATAAATTCTTGTCAAATAACTAAATTAACTGTTTAATCATTAGGTTCGTTGTCCCTTCGACCTAATAAGATATGCTTACTATAGATGCGAACTAAATTTTACCAAAGCGAAACTTCAATCCACATCTAACATTCTAACCTAATGCCATTAACACATTGGTACATCTTTCATAATTATTTTTGAAAACATTAGAATCTTTTGATTATATAAATGAAACTTAAAATAACTTTCATAAAATATCAAACGTATAATGGAAGTGTTAAACTTAATTTCTATTGCACAATAAGTTACTAGTTAAAAAAAAAAAAAGGGACGTGAATTATTTATTTAAAAATATATCATAATATTTAGAGTTTTTATTAAATGTAATAATTATCGTATGGTTAAAAATTTTATTGGATTTGATCCTTATTCTATTATCATGTTATAGTCTTTATTTAATATGATTATAGTTCCTAAAATAACAATTAATATTAATACTTTAAAATATATGAATAATTTTATCTAAAAAATATTTAGCATAATTTTAATTTTTATATATAATATAGATTAAATAAATAAATATTTGTGTATGTATCTTGTTTCTTATTACTAGTATATTTGTTTGTACGTCACCTTCAGTTTTAGATTATTTTATTGTTAGTAATTTGTATTTTAGCCGAGGGTATTATAATAATTTCACCATTTTATTTTTATAAATTAAATATATTAATTTTTTTTTAAATTGATGTACATTGATCACCTAAATATTACAGATATGAACACTTTAATCATTCCTTATCAATTTTAATTTATTTGAATTTTTTTTATAAAAAAACTTAAAGTTAGATTTAATTAATTAACAAGAGCATGATAAATATTTGAAGAAAAAAATGTCTAAAAATTTTTAAAAATAAAATAATTAAAATAACAAAAATTAGTCTAAAATGACTAAAATATTCATATTAATAATAATTAAGTGATTAATATATACTAATTTAAAAAAAATAATCAATGTATTCTTTTTTTAAAAGCTAAATTACTGTAAATATAATTTTTTTCCTTTAGATAATCTTATCCAATTTAATTTGTAGATATATATTGCAATTTATGACCTCCACTAAAATTATTATTCATTCCGATCTTTTTTAATTAAATTGTATTACTATCACAGTAGAGTTAGATTATCATATTGACCAAAAAAAAAATATTATTTATATTATTTGCTTAGAATTATAGAAGTAGGTAATTCATTCCAAAGTTCTAATCTTTATGAATTTGTTTTAAGAGTTAAAAATAAATAAATTATATAATGATATTATTATCAATATTAATAATTTTTATTTTTGAAAAATATAATAGATTATTGATATTATCTTTATATTACGTTTTTTTTTTTTTTTGAGCAATTATATTACGCTTTATTGATATTATCTTTTTCACTCTATTCATTCCACTTATTTTTATTGAATTAAATTATTATAATAATATAATCATATTATTATAATAAACATTAATTATATTAGGCAAACGTTTATTTATTTTGGGTACTTTATGCCCTTTTTAAATGTAAGTCATGTCCACGTGTCACACATCTGAATAATAATAGATTCTAATGAAGAGTTATAAAGACTGTAGCCCAATAGACATCGTATGAAAAAATTAATTATTAGTACCAATTCGTTTTATTTGCTGTTTTAAACTTAATAAATAACTATCGAATAAATGTAGTGTATGGGAAAAAATTTCCTAAAAGTACTGGCATTATGTAACAATATTTATTTTAATATCATAATTTATAATAAGACACTTATATTTCTCTTATTTATCAAAATTAAGAATTTTGATGTAAAAATACACTTTGAAATTAGGAATTCAATATTTGCAATAGAACTTTAAATACTAATTTTTAATTATTAAAATTATGGTAATAAATGTTCTTATTTTTTCTCGTAACAAGATTATTAAAGTCTAACTTAATAATTACTAACGTTTGTGTTAATTATTTTTTTAAATATGGTCATTGTGTCACTCTTTCTTGATGTATATATATATATATATATATATATATATATATATATATTAATATATATATATATATATATATATATATATATATTATATATATATATAAGAATGAAAATTTTATGTCATATATTTGTAAAACTAGATTTAAGCATGTGCTAATACACATGATGTTATTTTTTTAATAAATTATTTTATTAATCTTATTTTATATTAATAATTTTAACTTTTTTTTATGGTAGAAATTAAGTTTCATTCTTAATAATTTATTGTAGTCACTTGTTTTTAATTTTAAAAGATGATTATTTTGTTCTTTTGAATTTGATAATTTATAACAATTTAATATTAATAAGATTTTTAATTGAAAACATTAATAACATTAAACCATTTACAAAATTAATTATAGTTAAAGTACTTGAAACACATGTTTATAATAAATATTTCTAAACCAAATATTAATGTATTTATTTGTGAGGTATTTTAGTCATTGCTAGTTGCATAGGATATACAATTGTTTAAGTATTAATATAAGGAGCATTTTGATATTTTTGCTATTCAAAGTCAACCTGGCTCATTTAGAATAGAGTAGATATAGATAAGTAGGACAAATAAAAAGAACTTAATTTAGTGCAAAACTATTATAAATCCTAATTATATATTATAAAATTTAAGAATTTATAATTTAAAATATATAATAAACATATATTTGAAATATATTGAATACAACTGTTCTTATTAAGAAAAAATAGTTCATAAAAAATTGAAAAATTAATATAATTAATAAAGTGACTAAACTTTTGATTGAGTTCTACTCTAAGGAATGATAAATATATAACACTATAATAAAATTAAAATTTGAAACTTTATTTACTCTTTTTCGATCTTTATTTTGTTGTTGTGAGTTCTTCACTACAATGGCTTCTTTCTTTTTTTCATCATTTAACTCTAAAATTTTTTGGGCAATAAGTTATTGCATTAGCTCTAATTTTTTTCATCTTAGGAATTAATATCATTACTTATAATAATTAAAATTTATTTTTATTAGAATTTTATTCAAAATAAATTAATATTTTAGCAAATAAATAAATATGAAAAATAAAATAATCATTGACAATTTGACATCTATTCTCGGAACTAAAATTCTATTCTTATTTTGGGTATCTTATTGCACGTAACCAAGTGACTTGCTACCAAGCAACCGGTTGTACATAATAGATATATGTTTTGAAGATTGTTGCAAGGTTTACGTTTGAAGTAGATAGTGTATTGACAAAATATCCAACTGCAATATGAAATTTTTTGTTTTACTATATGTATGTAATATTTTTTGTTCATTAATAGAAAACACTTGAAACAATAACTTAGCCCATGTTTCTTTTTTAATGTCTAAATTTTTTTTAGCAACAATATGCAATAAAATACAAAAATAAGAGTACTTCATTTTTTAATCCATAAATTCTAATTAGTAATTAGTAGAAATAGAAAGAAAAACAAATATGAAATTGGTTAATAAGTCCCTAGACAGCAACTTACAAATAAAAGTATATAAATGTTACATTAATGGAACAACTTATGTGTAAAAACCTTATTCAGAATGATAATATCAAGAACCCAAAAGGAAGATAAAATGTGATTATCTAACAGTGAACTATGACAAAGTTGACATATTGCAAAAACAATTAGGGAAATAAGTTTTTATAATAGTTAATTGGGTACTCAAAAATTACCCATTTTTAAAAGAAAAAAAAAAATCATCAATGGAATATTGAAACCCAAAAAAAAAAATCACCCATAGGATAGTTAAAAATACTAGGCGACAAGGTTTATTTATCTCTATCTTAAGCAGGCAGCCCATATAGTAGATTCATCCGAGTGATTGGTGACTATGCAGGGTCCATGGTAGATTCATCCGAGTGATTGGTGCCTATGCTGGGTCCGTAGTTTCACTGGACAGTGGAACGTAGGTTCGAGCCTTAAAACCTGCATTCTAATGTCGAACCTACACACAGGCCTTATATTTCCTGTGGTTGGTACACAACTTCTTTGAGATAAGGGCTCATCCAATAGCCGATAAACTGTGGTAGTGTGAGTGTGTAGTGGTAGCCTTATCTCTTAAACCTTAGTGAGGCCATGTTGACCAAAAAAAGGGTTAATTTATCTCTATCCTTGATAATCAATTTTTTCTCAGTTTTTATCTCTATAAGAGATTATATTATTTATCTTTAAATAATGATATAATTATTTTAAATAATGATAAGTAATTAATGTTACATTGTGTTAATTTATCTTTAAATAATGATATAATTATCTTCAAATAATGAAAAGTATAGATATTTAATACTAAAAAATCAAAATTTTAAATTTTATAGAGACAAAATTGGGAAAAAAAAATTGCACATCTATCCTAATAATCATTTTTTTTTTTTCATTTTTATCTTTATAAGAGGTTATTTTAATTTATCTTTTAATATTAATATAATTATCTTCAAAAAGAGATAAGTAATTATGTTATATTATGTTAATTTGTCTTTAAATAATGATATAATTATTTCCTATTAATGTTAATTATTAATATAACTTTAATATAAATCAATAATAAATTTTTTTTTTTGACAATCAATATTAATAGTTGGAATTGTATTGTGAATTTTGAAAAAAGAGAAAAAAGTACCCATGTGTTTACCCTATCTATTTTATTTTGCCCCACATTACTTTTTAACATATTTTTGGAGGTGTATATAAGCTCTTAAATTTAGACTTGGGATTGGGCCCCAAGGGGTACCCACTTTTATATAGGGAAGAGTAAATAGGCAATGGTGGCTCCATCTCCCATGCGCTCACCACTACCTCTGTCTGTCTGACCGGTCAAGCTGAGCACATGTGCATCAGGTGATGTTGCACTTTATTTTTTGAATAAATTTATTTTATTTAATTAAATTTTTTTTCAACAATTAGATAAAATTAGACTCTGTTAAAAACATTTATTCTTATTAAGACTAAGTCAGTCCTTATCTATGACTCCCATGATGTGATTGTGTCTTTTGTGATCGTTACATTATTACCCATGTAGTTCTTATCCTCCAGTTTCTTTTGTGACCATTGTGTTTCATTTTTGCCTACGAAAGAAGCCTCAATGCTCAGTATTGAATACAACTCATAAATGAAAAAAAAATCCTCTCAAACTCTCTCCTTTATTCTTCGATACAAAAACCTAGTAAACAGTTTCCAATACAGAAATCTTTGCACTATTTATTTTACTTATTTTTTGGTTTTTGAGCAATAATTTATTTTTCAGGTGTAGCATTCCGATCTTCAATTCGTGTAGTGAAGGTCTGAGATAGAATCAGATTTTGGGTTGTTTTATCCTAGGATAACGGAACTGACTACCTTTTGCACATTTTAGGTAGAGTTACAAAATGCCTTAAAGAGGGTGACCTAGTCCGTGACTCAACCCAAGCAGTAACATATTGGTAACTTCATTCCTAATTTTGTCTTACTAGTGCAATAATTTTAAGACGTTTTCTCTACCATGTATGCTAAATTAACTAATAATCTGAACAAACCCTTCTATTTTAAGGGGTTACATTTTAAAAGATGGAAACAATAAATATAGTTTTTCCTTACAATGAAAAAGGTCTAATCTATTCTTACAACTGAGAAACCTAGTCTGCTTAATCCACCTACTAAAGCTACAACAAAAGATTTAAACACTTAGGTGAAAAATATTTTTTTAATTAAAACATTTATTCTTAATGGTTTGGCTGATGATTTGCATGATTAGTACAATTCTAATAAGATAATTAAGGAAATCTGAAATGCACTTCAAAAGAAGTATGACACTGAAGAAGCTAGAACAAAGAAGTGTGTTGTCAGTAGATACTTGAAGTACAAAAAGATTGACTACAAATCTATAGAAGCTCAATCATATGAATTGCAAAAGATAGCACATGAAATAACTTTTGAAGATATGACTTTAAATGAATAATTTTAAGTTGCTATTATTATTGACAAATTACCCTCTGCATGGAAAGACTTTAAAAATATACTTAGGCACACAACTAAGGGATTTTTTTCTAGAAAGTCTTATTACCCATCTTCGCATTGAGGAAGAAGCTCGAAAATAAGATCAAAGAGATTAAGTACTTGTTGTTTCTAACAATAATGCTAATAAGAAATCCTCCTCTATAATTTTGAAACCCAAAGCAAGAAACATGAAGAATCAAAATTGCAATAATAACCAGAATCGTAATAATAACTAGAACTGCAACAGAAATCCTTCATAGAATGGACCTTAACTCCCTCCCAATAAATGAAACAACACATTCATATATTATAGTTGTAACAAGCCTGGCCACTTGGCTAGGAACTATCAGAATAGGCCTCGTCCTACTCTACAGGCAAACCTTACTAAAGACCAATCAACTTTGTGATTGGAGGGGTGGTGGGTAGACATTGGTGCTTCTTACCATGTTTGCTATGATTATTAACTATTTAAATCTTATTCTGACACTGAGGATAAGAAAGTGTTGTTGGGTGATTCCCACTCCACTAAAGTTGCTAGTACTAGTGAGGTGGAATTGAAGTTTACATCTGAAAAAACCGTCATCTTGAAGCATGTCTTGCATACTCTAGAGATAAGAAAGAAATTAGTTTCGGGTTATCTTCTCAACAAGGATGAGTTTACTCAAACCATTGGGGCTGATTTGTATACAATAACTAAAAATAATAATTTTGTTAGGAAAGGGTATGTCACTGATGATATGTTTAAATTAAATGTTGAAATTAATAAAGCATCTTCTTCTGCTTACAAGTTGTGTTCTTTTAATACTTGGTATGCTAAACTTTGTCACATAAATAAACGCATAATAAAAAAATATGAGTAGCTTAGGACTTATTCCTCTATAATCTTTGAATGATTTTGAGAAATATGATTTTTGAAGTCACGCTAAAATAACCAAAACCTTACATAAATCAGTAGTTAAAGAATTTAAACCACTACACTTAATTTACTCTGATATTTGTGAACTAGATGTTTTTAACTAGAAATGAAAAACTTTATTTTATAATTTTTATTGATGACTATTCTAACTACACTTTTGTATATCTTATGGAAAAAAAAAAAAAGTGAAGCATTTGACATGTTCAAAATATTTTTGACTGAAATTAAAAATTAACTTAATAAAAAAGTAAGAAGATTTTGTAGTGATAGAGACACTGAATATGATTCTAGTATTTTCAATAATTTTTATAAAACCCATGAAATCATTCTTAAAAAAACTGTACTTTATTTTCCTGAAATGAATGAAAAAGTTTAAAAAAAATAAAATTTTTACTAAATTAGTTGTTGCAAAACTTTTACTAAATTAATTGTTGCAATTTTACTAAATATTGGTATTGCTTTCCACCGGCAGGGAGAAATTTTGTTAACTGTATGTTATGTGCTTAATAGAGTTCCTAAATTTACAAGTAAAATTTCACCATATAAAATTTTGAAAAATAATAAATATAATTTATTTTATTTTAAAACTTGGGATTGTTTGGCCTATGTTTGAATTTCTAATCTTAAAAGAAATAAACTTGCTAGTAGAGGATATAAATATGTGTTTTATTGGATATGATGTGAATAGTAAAATTTATAGATTCTATGACTTGAATGATCATGTTGTAATAGAATTAAACGATATTGACTTTTATGATCATAGGTTTTCATTTAAATTGAAGAATAGTAGGCTAATATTCTAGTAGTTTGCTTATAACTAGAATAATTGAACCAAACGAGGAATTAAATTATGAACTTAGGAGAAGTAAACTAGTTAGAACCTCTAAGGATTATGGATCAAACTTTTATACTTATACCTTAGAGGAAGATTCCCAAACTCTTCATGAAACCTTTTCTTTTTTAGATGCCAACTTATAGAAAGAAGCCATTAATGATGAAATTGACTCTCTTGAGTCTAATAGAACTTGGCATTTAGTTGACTTGCCCTTTGGTTATAAGAAATTAGGCTATAAATGGATACTTAAGAAGAAATTGAAATCTAATGGTACTGTTGAAAATTACAATGCTCGTCTTGTAGCCAAAGGGTATAGGCAAAGAGAAAATATAAATTTATTTCATACATTTTCATATGTCACAAGAACAACTTTCATACGTGTGTTTTTTTCACTTGCTGCTATTCATGATCTTACTGTACACTAAATTAATGGTAAAATTGTCTTTTTAAATGGTGATTTAGAACAAAAGATTTATATGGACCAATCTGAGGGTTTTTTTTATCTCTAGTCAAGAAAATAAAGTTTGCAAACTAGATAAATCTCTATATAGTTTAAAACAAACACCTAAATAATGGCATGAAAAATTTGATAATCTTAGTATCTTACATGGTTTCAAAATGAATGAAAGTGACAAATGCATTATTATAAATCTGAAAATGACATTTGCACTATTCTATGTCTTTATGTGGATGACTTGCTTATTTTTAGTTCTAATATTCATGTCGTAAATAATGTAAAAAACTTATTGTGTGCTAATTTTAACATAAAAAACCTTTTCGAAACCAGTGTAATCCTTGGTATAAAGATTACTAGGTCTGAAAATGAAATTTCTTTATATCAATCTTATTATATTGAGAAGATCTTAAATAAATATAATTACTTTAATTGCAAACCTGCATATACTCCTTATGATCTTAGTATAAAGTTGTTCAAGAACATTGGCGATGGTGTTAGACAAATTGAGCATGCAAGCATCATTAGTAGCTTACATTATGCTACTGATTGTATTAGACCTAACATAGCTTATCTTGTGGGATTACTCTGTAGGTTTACTAGTACACCTAGTATAGAGCATCGGAATGCAATTGAAAAGGTCATGAGAAAACTAAAGAGAACTATGACTCTTGGATTACATTATCAGAAGTTTCTTGATGTTCTAGAAAGATACAACGATGCTGATTGGAATACCCTTTCAGAAGACTCCAAAGCAAACTAACGGCATAGCTGGTGGAGCTGTTTCTTGGAAGTTTGAAAACTAGATTATTTTGGCTCAATCTACGATGGAGTTAAAATTAAAGCACTGAGAAAGCAGGCTGATTAAGAAGTCTATTAGCTGAGATCTCTTTATGGGAAAGACCAATTCTAGCTGTATTGATCCACTGTGATAGTACCACAATTATTGCAAAGATTCATAATCATTATTATAATGGTAAGGACGACAGATGCATTTTAGGCACATTATTGTTAGAGAATTTCTTTCTACAAGAATTTTAAGAGTGGAACATGTACGTACTTTTGATAATTTGGCTGATTCTTTGACGAAAGGATTATCAAGAGAGAAGGTTTTCAAAACCTTGAAAGGATTGAGACTAAAGCCCTTAGAATGAAGAGTCACTTATGACGGTAACCCAACTTATATAGTGGAGATCCCTAGAAATAAGTTCAATGAGTAATAACATGTCGTGAAGTGATATGAGTTTAATCATCCTACTATAAGTCCTATTCTATATTGTTAAAAGCATGAAGTCATGAAGAGTTAATAATTAACTCTTAATAATGAGTTTCTATACTCTATGTGGAGTGAAGTACACAGCTACATTAATACTCTTGATAAACTCACCCATGTAAATGTAGAAATGTGGCCGCTTCCTATGAAATTTTGGAAAAAATTTACTAAAGCATTCACTATACTAGGATATACATGCATGGTTGTAAAGAACGAGCTTTTCAAACTACAACTTGGAAAGATGTGTATGTGATATTGTTAGAAATAGAGTTCAAATTTACGAGTTACTCTTATATATGCTAAAGCATCGTCTTTACTATGCAAAGGTTCAATACCTTTTGCTTATGCACAATCTTATATTTTGATTGATCAATTGACCGATGAAAACTATTTTTATAAAATTCAAGTGTTGGATTGTTAGAATTGTATTATGAATTTTGAAAAAAAGAGAGAAAAGTATCCATGTGAGTGATAACTCTAATTTATTAGAGTATTATTAGCTCTTATTCATAAATACTTGTTTGTTAATTTGAGAATATCCACACATTTTAATCATTTATACACTATTTGTGGGTTTTGTGATTTAAATGAATTCTTTGATAATAAATTCAAAATAATTATGAAATGTGTCAAAAAGAATTATATTTTGATGTGCACTCATTATATTTTCATTGCCCTTGCAGGAAATAAAGAAAATAACAAAGAAAATTTAAAAATACAACTTTGCTGCAGCTTTGCTACAGCATTGCTGCAGCAAAACCATACCAGGAAATAAACGCCAAAACAGAGACTGATGTGGAATCAAGAATTCAAGGGCTGATTTGGACTCTAAAAGAAAAGGACAATTTTGGGCTTTCATTAACTCACCTTTTGAGGGATAATATTGGAAATTAACACACCAAAATTTGTCTCCAATTAAACCTAATATAAAAGAGCAAAAACAGGGGCTGATTTCAAGGAGGAACTGCGGCAGAAAAGAACATACATACACAGCAAAATCTGGGCAGCAGGAGGACAGTGAGGAACAACCAGAATTGCGATAGAAAACAGAGAATAAATCAGCAGCAGCAAGGAGGAAAAACACAACAGATAGCAGCCCCAAATTCTGGACAGATTTGGTGCAAGGAAGGAGAGGCAAAACAGAGCATCAATTTGACTTTGGAAAGAGACCAATTGAGGCTTGATTTGCAAGGACTTTCATTGAAGAGAAAGCAAGAACGAGACAAAGGATCATAATCCAATTGGTTTAGGGTGGATTTAAGGGATTTATTTATTTATTTCATTATTTCTTTATTATTTGATTCTTCTAAATTCTCTAAACCATATGGATCTGATTTTGAGCATATATAATTTGATGTTTAATTTTATAAACATGCTTGGCTAAATTCTCATTCAGTTAGGGTTGTGGATATGCAAGTGTATGTAAACCTTGTGCTTTAATTTCATAAAATTGTGCTTTGCTTGGCAAGGAATGCTAGTTATTCTACGCTTGATTTATTGATTCATTCTTATTGATTGCTTGATCAACAATTGATAGGATATTAGACTGAAATTGAATCTGGAAAGGTTAATTTTAAGTTGGATAAAGCTAGAATAGTGTGAAGAAATTGATATAGGAATATATAATTATCTCACATAACTCAAAAGAATTTGTGCATGAACGTTGTTCTTAGATTCAGTTTTGCATAGGAATATGTTTCATTGAATCATAGAATTTATAAACATTGCAGATTCGGAAGAATCCTTTGTGAATTTTTGTAATTCTAGTTACTGGTATACTTTGCTACAGCATTGCTACAGCAAAGCTGCAGCAAAGCAGTTTGTCTACATCACTTGTCATATTTGCAATCCTAACTGATTTATCTATCTGTGATTTGTGATATTCTTCTTGTTGAACGTTGTTTCAGTGTTTTCACTCTTGTTCTCTCGTATTATTTATTTTATTTTATTTATTTATTTTATTTTAATAAACAAAAACACAAAATATTGATTTTAATTGTTAATTTTTACGATATTTTCTAGTATTCCAATCTCCGTGGGAACGATCTTTCTTATCATTATATTACTTGTTTGCGACACGTGCACTTGCGTTAAATCATATACACCATTGTGAGCAACAAGTTTTTGGCGCCGTTGCCGGGGATTGGCAACGTTAGAAATTATTCGTAGAAATCGACTTTTGTTTTTATTTAATTTTTGTTTATCTAATATCTCTTCTGTGTCTTTTGTATGAGCAGATTTCGCGACAAGGATATCCTACCCTTCGATCCCGAAATTGAACGTACTTTCAGACTACGAAGAAGAGAACAACAAGGTTTCGCTCAGATTGAAGATATGGCACAAGCAGGGAACGGAAACAATGGCCAAGAACAGAATTTTAACAATGCAATCAATGTGATACCTCCAATGGATGATAGGGACAGAGCTTTGAATGAATATGCATTGCCTATGCTAGAAGGGTTAAATCCAAGCATCACAAGACCAAACATTCAAGCAACTCACTTTGAGTTAAAACCGGTGATGTTTCAGATGCTACAAACAGTCGGGCAATTCAGTGGGTTACCTACAGAAGATCCTCATTTACATCTCAGGTTATTTATTGAAGTCAGTGACTCATTCAAATGGACAGGGGTAACCGAGGAAGCATTTAGGCTCAAATTATTTCCATATTCCTTAAGAGATCGCGCTAGAGCATGGCTTAACTCCTTGCCACCTGACTCTATTGCAACTTGGAACGATTTAGCTGAAAAATTTTTGATGAAATACTTTCCACCAACAAAGAATGCTAAATTGAGGAATGACATTACCTCCTATCAACAATTGGATGGAGAATCTCTATATGAAGCTTGGGAAAGATTTAAAGAATTATTAAGGAAATGTCCTCACCATGGTATACCTCATTGGATCCAAATGGAGACTTTCTATAATGGTCTCAATGCTCAAACGAGAACAATTGTTGATGCATCTGCTAATGGAGCTCTTTTAGCCAAGTCTTACAATGAAGCCTATGATCTACTTGAGAGGATGGCTAGCAATAACTATCAATGGCCAATGGACAGAGTTGCAGCTGCAAAAAGAGTGGCTGGTGTGCATGAGGTTAATGATGTTACAGCACTTACAGCTCAAGTGTCATCCCTGGTTAATCTGTTGAAGAACCAACACGTGTCAGCAAATGTGAATTCAATTCAAGATTCAGGGATTTCATGCGTCTATTGTTCAGGGTCTCATGTGTTTGAGAACTGTCCTTCAAATCCTGAATCAGCTTGTTTTGTGAGTAATGTCAACAGGAACCACAATCCATACTCCAACACATATAACCCAGGGTGGAGGCAACACCCTAATTTCTCTTGGAACAATCAAGGTGGTAGTCAAGCTAACCATACTACACCTAACCGCCCTGCATTCCCACCAGGATTTCAGCAGCAACAACAAAGAAACCTACCAAGTGAATCAACTAGTTCGTTAGAATCTCTACTCAAAGAATACATGGCTAAGAATGATGCAATCCTTCAAAGTCAAGCTGCTTCAATGAGAAATCTAGAAAATCAAGTGGGACAGCTAGCTAATGAACTTAGGAACCGTCCACAAGGTGCACTTCCAAGTGATACTGAAACTCCAATGAGAGAAAGAAAAGAATTTTGCAAAGCCATTACTCTAAGGAGTGGAAAAGAATTAGAGGGACCAAATGGACAGAAAATAAGTCAAAAGGGGAACATTTCAACCCAAGATAAGGAGGAAAAAGATTTGGAAAAATCTGAAGCAGTTCTGAAAAACTTAGAAAATTCTGGTACCCAAAATGCTACAGCATTGCTGCAGCAAAGTTCCCAGCAGCACAGACCACCTCCACCATTCCCTCAAAGATTTCAGAAACAGCAGCAAGACCTTCAATTCAGGAAATTTTTGGATGTTCTTAAGCAACTTCATATCAACATTCCATTGGTGGAAGCCTTGGAACAAATGCCAAATTATGTCAAATTCATGAAAGACATCCTGACCAAAAAGAGACGATTTGGCGAATTTGAGACAGTTGCCTTAACAAGTGAAAGTAGTGCTATGTTACAGAACAAACTTCCTCCTAAGCTCAAGGATCCTGGGAGTTTCACAATTCCATGCTCTATAGGTAATCAATATTTTGGTAAGGCTTTATGTGATTTGGGAGCAAGCATTAATTTGATGCCTTTGTCAATTTTTAAGAAGTTGGGGATTGGTGAAGCATGGCCTACTACAGTCTCTTTACAACTAGCGGATCGATCCATTGCTCATCCTGAAGGAAAAATTGAAGATGTCTTGGTAAAAGTGGACAAATTCATCTTCCCAGCGGATTTTATTGTACTTGACTATGAAGAAGACAGAGAAGTGCCTATTATTTTGGGAAGACCATTCTTAGCTACAGGCCGAACTTTGATTGACGTTCAAAAAGGAGAATTAACTATGAGAGTTCAAGATGAACAAGTCACTTTCAACGTGTTTAAAACCATGGAATCTCCCAATAATGTTGAAGAGTGCTCATCTATTTCAGTTGTGGATTCTCTGGTATCTAATGAACCTGAAAAATGTGGCTATAATGATTCTCTACAAATTTTATCGCAATATGATTCCGATTGTGAAGAGGAAATTGAGGAGAAATTACCTTGGTTGGATAAAACGGAAAATAAAGTTCAATTTCCAGACTTTTTGTCTCCAGACTTCAATCTTCCTAAGTCTTCAGTTGATGCGCCACCAGATTCAAATTCCTATCAAAAGAAGAAATTTTTCCATAATTTGAAGTTCTACTATTGGGATAGGCCATTCTTGTTCAAGCGATATACAAAACGAAAGATTAGAGAGTGTATTCCCGAAGATGAGATGGTGAATATTTTGCAACAATGTCAGTCCTATCGAGAAATTAAGAGGATCTTAAAGAACAATGTTGGTCTAAGTCAAAAATATTGGAAATGTTGGTCCAAGAAAAAATTTCAATATAATGGCCAACACATTAGACATTATTGGAGAGAAATTCTTGACAGGGAGCATACCTCCATTCCACTCCTAGACCCATGACTACAAGCAAAGTCGGGCTGTCGACTCTAACACAAGCGCTCATGGGAGGCAACCCATGTTTCTTCACTTTTCTTAATTTTTCTTAACGTTTAGTTTATGATTTTTATTTCAATTTAATTGTGTGAGTTCTCTTATTTAGAAGTTTATTTGTTGCATTTTCAGGTCATCCCAAAGAGTGAGAGCAAGAGAAAAGCAAAGCAAAACCAACAACCAAATGTATCTTCAAAGTGTAAACAAAATGGAAAATTTTGCTGCAGCTTTGCTGCAGCAACGCTATAACAACACTGTTACACTGTTCTATTTGAGCAAGGTTCTACGTTGGTTGGGCCTATTTTCAGTGCTTCAATTTTGAGTGTTGATGGATATTTACATATGGAGGCGAAGAAAGCAGAGGAGAAGTACACCAGAACCAAAAATTATCATGATTCAAAAAACTGAAAAATTTTGCTGCAGCATTGCTGCAGCAAAGCTAGAGCAAAATACTGTGTGTTCTTCCTTCCTCCCAGATCAAGGGCGTCTAGACGTTTTGAACATGGATTAATATTCAGCTTCATGGATTGGGCTTTAATGGAGATTGTAAACTTATTTTGGAGCTTCAGATTGGGCTTAAATGGGGATTAGCCCATGACATATTTTTGTAACTACACAAGCCAGTTAAAAAAAAAAAAAAAAACCAACTCAGCATCCAGACCCGCAACTCTTCTCGGGTTACCCAACAATTACCCATTACACTACCTACTCGAGCGCCTCTCTCCATTACACTCTCCTCACCCTGTACTCCCGAGTGCCTCCAGCCTCTACAAGATACATTCTCAAGCGCCTCCAACCCAGCCACTACAACCTCTCCAGCATCGCGACCACAACCTCCAACCCCGCCACTCACCACCGCTACTTACCCAAGCCTAGAACACCATCGACCCACCGAACTTCCCCGGCGCCGCCCAATCCCACTTCCACACTACCACCAGTCCACCCGAGAAACCCACCACTCGCAAATGCCACAATCTAGAAGACCCAACCCCTCGTCAACATCCCGAACATCCTAGAATTTTCCTCTCATTCGGCACCGCACCCCACTACCATCAACCTCCCTCACACACCCGAGCACCCCCAATCGTTTCAGCAAATGGTTGCCTAGCCACCAGCCCCTCATCCAGGCGCTACCCATAAGACCCAACACTCCGCCCATTCCCACGCCTCACCAATACCAGCCATCCATTTCAAGCCGTGGTCGCCACTCACGCTTCAAAAATTTGGACTTCAAAATTAGTTTTCATGGTTGTTCGGGTTAGCAATTCGTGTTATTCAGATCCTCCCCACGCCAATAACAACTGGGTGTTGCTATATTGGTTCATATTCACCAAATTGTTCATTCACGGGAGCAACACAGCAATAACAGGGCAGTCTCGTTACTTTGTCATTTTTATTTTGTTTTTCTTTCTGTCCTTTTTGCCTGCTGACTGATCTGTTTAGTTATGAGCACTGAGGACAGTGCTTGTTTTAAGTTTGGGGGGATGAATTTGCTGTTTACTATCTGATTTGTTTACTGTGCTTACTGTCTGATTTATCTACTGTTGCACTCTGGCATTAATGGAATTCATGTGATTACTTTGTGCTTACTGTTTAATGTTTGTGCTGTTGAGCTGTGAAACTGTGGAATTGAAAAAATAAATTTCTATGCTGAATTTTAATTTATGATACGAAATCTGCTGTGGTTCTATGATGAATTGCTTGATCTAAGGTTGTCATTAATTTCATGTTGTTATCTTGGTCCTAAAAAGAAACTGACTTATCAAAGTATTAGAGGAGATATCTTGCTTTATGAGAAAAATTGATTTGATTAAGTGTTAGTGAAAAATGTTGAAAACTCATTTTGTGATATATACCCACCACTCATATGCACGGTCAATTTGTTTGTTTGTTTGATATAAACTTTGAATAAAGGTAGTTTATGGGAGAGTTTGAGCCTCTAGAATTGGTTTGGAGAATTTCTCAAAGCGAAATTCTAGAAAGTTCACAACTCAATGAAATGATTTAGGCCTTCTTTGGATTCGATTGTGCTTTTCATGCTAACCTTGGTTAAAAATATATTTCATTTGCACACCTAATTTGAGCCATGAATGATCAAAAATTCTTTTTGTCAACACCCACATAAAAACTTAGCATTTCCTTATTTGCATATCCTTTGACCTTTACCTCACAAGTGCATTACCATCTTTAAGAATTGTTGTTAGAAAGGTTGATGCCTCTTGGAAGAAAGAAAATTATGGTGTTGAAAATGGTGTTGTTTATGATGAAAATCACTCTTGTTTGGTTATATTGAGATCGCCACTTCATTCAAAAAAAAAAAAAAAAAAAAAAGAGAGAGAAATCTAGAAACAACTTTGCTGCAGCTTTGCTACAGCATTGCTGCAGCAAAACAGATTCACTCCAAAAAAAAAAAAAAAAAACAAAAAAAAAAATGAATGAAGAGGAGTTTGGGGGTAGCAATGTAAATAAAGAGTCCAAAAGTATTCTTGAATAGTGTTTGTGCTTGTGGGGTATGATACCTAAATATGACCTTAACCTTACCTTTACCCTTGCCTTACATTTCAAGCCTATTTAAGTCCTTTTGATCTTTGATTAGTGAACATCTACATTAGTGGAGAGGGATTTAAAAGACCAACATATGGAGGCATGATTTTAAGCTTAAGGAACATAAATTACCTAAGTTTGGGGGGAAGTATCAAATAACAAATTATGAGACATCACACACACACATGGGGTTGTTTTGGAATGAGTTTGAGACATTGAAACTAACATTTGAGAAAAATCAATTTGGACCATGAATTTGAGATCTTTTCTTTCTAATGTTGAAACAAGTCTAGTTTATTTATTAGTTGACAACTATGTTCTTAACGTGAGTTGAAACCTTTGTTTTCAATGGCCACTTGCAAATCATCATATAAATTATTGCTTGAGGACAAGCAAGATGCTAAGTTTGGGGGAGTTGATAACTCTAATTTATTAGAGTATTATTAGCTCTTATTCATAAATACTTGTTTGTTAATTTGAGAATATCCACACATTTTAATCATTTATACACTATTTGTGGGTTTTGTGATTTAAATGAATTCTTTGATAATAAATTCAAAATAATTATGAAATGTGTCAAAAAGAATTATATTTTGATGTGCACTCATTATATTTTCATTGCCCTTGCAGGAAATAAAGAAAATAACAAAGAAAATTTAAAAATACAACTTTGCTGCAGCTTTGCTACAGCATTGCTGCAGCAAAACCATACCAGGAAATAAACGCCAAAACAGAGACTGATGTGGAATCAAGAATTCAAGGGCTGATTTGGACTCTAAAAGAAAAGGACAATTTTGGGCTTTCATTAACTCACCTTTTGAGGGATAATATTGGAAATTAACACACCAAAATTTGTCTCCAATTAAACCTAATATAAAAGAGCAAAAACAGGGGCTGATTTCAAGGAGGAACTGCGGCAGAAAAGAACATACATACACAGCAAAATCTGGGCAGCAGGAGGACAGTGAGGAACAACCAGAATTGCGATAGAAAACAGAGAATAAATCAGCAGCAGCAAGGAGGAAAAACACAACAGATAGCAGCCCCAAATTCTGGACAGATTTGGTGCAAGGAAGGAGAGGCAAAACAGAGCATCAATTTGACTTTGGAAAGAGACCAATTGAGGCTTGATTTGCAAGGACTTTCATTGAAGAGAAAGCAAGAACGAGACAAAGGATCATAATCCAATTGGTTTAGGGTGGATTTAAGGGATTTATTTATTTATTTCATTATTTCTTTATTATTTGATTCTTCTAAATTCTCTAAACCATATGGATCTGATTTTGAGCATATATAATTTGATGTTTAATTTTATAAACATGCTTGGCTAAATTCTCATTCAGTTAGGGTTGTGGATATGCAAGTGTATGTAAACCTTGTGCTTTAATTTCATAAAATTGTGCTTTGCTTGGCAAGGAATGCTAGTTATTCTACGCTTGATTTATTGATTCATTCTTATTGATTGCTTGATCAACAATTGATAGGATATTAGACTGAAATTGAATCTGGAAAGGTTAATTTTAAGTTGGATAAAGCTAGAATAGTGTGAAGAAATTGATATAGGAATATATAATTATCTCACATAACTCAAAAGAATTTGTGCATGAACGTTGTTCTTAGATTCAGTTTTGCATAGGAATATGTTTCATTGAATCATAGAATTTATAAACATTGCAGATTCGGAAGAATCCTTTGTGAATTTTTGTAATTCTAGTTACTGGTATACTTTGCTACAGCATTGCTACAGCAAAGCTGCAGCAAAGCAGTTTGTCTACATCACTTGTCATATTTGCAATCCTAACTGATTTATCTATCTGTGATTTGTGATATTCTTCTTGTTGAACGTTGTTTCAGTGTTTTCACTCTTGTTCTCTCGTATTATTTATTTTATTTTATTTATTTATTTTATTTTAATAAACAAAAACACAAAATATTGATTTTAATTGTTAATTTTTACGATATTTTCTAGTATTCCAATCTCCGTGGGAACGATCTTTCTTATCATTATATTACTTGTTTGCGACACGTGCACTTGCGTTAAATCATATACACCATTGTGAGCAACAGTGAGTTTACCCTTTCCATTTTATTTTGTCCTACATTGCTTTTTTACATCTTTTTGGAGGTGTATATAAGCTATTAAAGTTAGACTTGAGATTGGACCCCAAAGGGTATCCACTTTTGTGAAGGGGAGGAGAGATAGGCAATTATGTTTCCACCTCCACACGGGCACGCCACCATTCGTTCGACTGGTTGTGCCAAGCCGAGTGCGAGTGCATGAGATGAGGTAGCACTTTATGTTTTGAATAAAATTTATTTTATTTTGTTAATTTTTTTTAGCAATTAGATAAGATTAGACTCGGTCATAATTTTTTTTGTTCTTATTACATTATTACTCACGTCATTCTTATCCTCTCATTTCTTTTGTGACCATTGTGCTTCATTTTTTTCCTATAAAAAGTGCCTCAGTGCTTAGTATTGAACACAACTCATAAATGAAAAAAACAAATCCTCTCATGCTCAGTCCACTGTTCTTCTATACAAAAACCCAATAGATAGTTTTCGATACAGAAATCTCTTCACCATTTATTTTATTTTTTTTGTTGGTTTTTGAGCAACAATTGATTTTTCAAGTGTAGCATTCCGGTCTTTAATTAGTGCAATGAAGGTCCAAAATAAATTCAGATTCTAGGCTGTTTTATCATGGGGACGAAGAGCTGACTACTGGTTGCACACTTTGGGCAGAGTTGCCAAACATCTTAAAGAGACCAATCTAGTAGTAACTTCGTTCCTATTTTTATCTTTCTGTTGCAACGATTACTTTGGGGATAATTTTTTAATGCATGTAAAATAGGTAGGACAAAATTTTAAAAAAAACTCACTCATTCCAATCATTTGTTAAAATCATTTGCATGTGATCGATCACCTATATATATATATATATATATATATATATATATATATATATATAAAAGATACAGGATTTCATTATAAAGAAAATCATTACCACTTGTTGATGCAGTACAAGCATGAGTTCTAATTCAAGGAGTTTGTAAAATATAAATAATGTCTCTCATCTACAAACATGTAGATAGACTTCTTAGAAGAAATCATATATTTTTAAACTACCAACATGCAACTAGACTTCTTACGAAAATTATATAGTTCAATATTCATTAAAAATTTTAAGATATTTAATACTAAAATGTCAAATCTTTAAATTATTTGGAGACAAAATTGGAAAAAAAAAAAAAAAATTGCTGGTCAATCCTTAAAATCAAATTTTTTCTCATTGTTATCTCTACAAGAGATTATGTTAATTTAAAATTAAATAATGATATAATTATCTTCAAATAATAAAAAGTATAGATATTTAAAAAAATCAAAATTTTAAATTATATGGAGTCAAAGTTGGAAAAAATAATTGCGGGTGTATACTAGCAATCAATTTTTTTTCTTCCATTTTTATATCTATAAGAAATTATGTTAATTTATCTTTAACTAATTATATAATTATCTTCAAATACTCATAAGTAATTAATGTTACATTATATTAATTTATCTTTAAATAATAATATAATTATCTCTAATCAATAATAAGAATTAATCTAATATTAATATAAACTAATAATATAGATTTTTTTTTTGACAATCAATATTAATAAAATTACTCTAGGTATAATCTTGTAATACATGTAAAATAACTTGGACAAAATTGTAAAAAACATTCACCAATTCCATCACACTTTTGTATAGTAATAGGATTTACACCTATTATTATAAAAGGATTACTGATGTTTCAATCGACCAACTAAATTCTGCACTTGCACATGTATTTTACTAGCATGTATATGTATATATATACATATATACATATATGGCCCCTACGAATGGATAAATTAATAAGTCTTCTTTGAATGAAGGATCAAACAAAGGAAAGGCCAGCAAAGACGAAAAAAAAACTGATTGAGGCTTAAAAGAGATGTATGTACGTAAGATTCTATCTAGCCTTTCGCTGCTTAAGGGAGTCACTTAGTTCTAATTAAAGGGCCCCAATGAAAGAAAGAAGCTAAAAGGAGAACTTTTCTTCGAAGGTTCTGTACATGCAGCCAAAAAGGGGTAAGAACTATAGCAACACTCCTGACATGATACGGTATCGGGATCGAAATTAGGACAAGGCTATATATATATATATCGGGATCGAAATTAGTACAAGGCTATATATATATATATGTATGTATGTATGTATGTATATGTGCATACATACATATATACATGTATAGATATATATGTGTGTATCCTAGTTAAAAAGGCAAGCGAATTGTTTTACTTGTTTTAATTTTTCTCTTTAGTTAATTTATACAACATTTTGAAATAAATACAAAATTATTTTTTTTATGTTTTAAAATTAATTGTGATAGTAAAATTATATTTAGACTCTTTATTGAATACGATAATCATCATATGATTAAAATTCTTATTGAATATAATTATTATTTCATTATTATTTTTAGATTTCTTATTTAATGTGATAAAAAATCTTAAAAGGACAAGTAATGTCAATAGCTTAAATATAAGAATAATTTTGTCCAAAAATTTTAAGCATGATTTAGTATATAATAAAATAGAGTGATAGTAAATACATAAATAATTAACTTATGTAATAAATTATATACATAATAAAATTAAAATTAGTTAAGTGATGGAAGTAAATGATCTAAAAATTTCATTGAAACAGTATTATATTTTGCAAAGAGAAAGATATACAAATCAGGATTTGATGTGCCTGTAATTATTGTAAACTAATCTAATTAATGATCAACATGAGAACAGATGATCAGATGATAATCAGGCCTAACGGACAACGAAACTTTAATTAAGGTTTTGCAAAAGGACTTCTTACTTGACAAA
Source organism: Elaeagnus macrophylla (assembly GCA_029378325.1). Classification (NCBI taxonomy): domain Eukaryota; kingdom Viridiplantae; phylum Streptophyta; class Magnoliopsida; order Rosales; family Elaeagnaceae; genus Elaeagnus; species Elaeagnus macrophylla. Next base: position 39,521,485 of record CM055641.1, read on the forward strand.
ACATAGCATGGAGACCACTCACCGATAGAGAGATTTTTTGATCGGCCTTTAATTTTAATATGTTATCTGAAATTACAAAATTAAGGGAAATTTAAACAAAAATAATTACCTTATTAAAATTAAGATTAGTATAGCTGTAGAATTTTTGGTTAATTAGTTTTCAATCCACATGATTAAGAAGAAGAATACCTTAATATTGGAAAAGGAGTTCATGAACTTCAAAAACGACATGTTTATAATTCGTGTCAAGTTTTACCGATCCAAACCCAAATCAATACTAAATGGGATAACACGATATTGACCCGTTTAGTCGATAAGTGATAATTAATTGATAAAATTATACATCAACCCATTAGTGACCCGAATTTAACCTTTATGAAAGGTACAATACACACTTTTACACTCAATTCATATTAAAAACTAATAATTAATAATATAAAATGCATAAAAACAAGATTCCAAGTACTAAATACATATTATAAAATCAAGGTTCCAAGTACTAAATACATATTATAGACTCTTGAGTCTTCATTGGTATTGCTTACTAAATTTATTAGGGGTTAGGTTTATTGAGAATTGGAAGTGTGAAGCCAAAGGTTCATTAGGTTGCTTGCTAAGTTGATTAGGGGATACGGGAAATATTGAGATTTGAGAATATGAAACGTTACGTATATGAGTGGGAAGAGAAGTGAGATTCTAGGAACTTGAGAAATGCCAAAATGGTTGGATTTTACCTTTTATGATTTTATTGTTAATTAATACTTATTACTAGTAATTAGCCTAGTATATTTATATATATAACAACCCCAGTTTTATTTGTTTTTAAACGAGTCATAATGGGTTGACCCAAATGCATTACGATTTACGAATTAGGTTGTTTGAGTCATGTTCAAGTTGCATGTGCTAACAAGTTTGGTCCGAAGTTGCCACCCCAAGGCTATATGCTTGTTTTATAGGTAAAATCTAAGTGATCAAAATTACTAGATACATCATGAGGAGCTTTGACAAACTGGTGATCAAATAGACCTTATAGACAGAGAGTTTATTACCAGCTTCTCTCTCCAACCTTTTCACTTTTTGTTTGTATTCTAGAAAGAAAAAGAAAAAAAAAAAAAAAGAGTGCTAGGTATATATTTCTTTTCTTTTCCTTCCATCAATGTTATTCCTAATCTGGCCGTTTAAAGAAATGGGTGAGAAACTTCTAAATCTACTATCGGAGCAAATTACAAATACTTCCTCATATACTTGATTCTCACAACCTTAAAGCTATACGGCATCATCTCTATCACTTGAATAGTGTGTGATGGATTTTCAAAGGCTAGCTATCATAGTGGTTGGGAACATCATATTCTCTTATCTCACCTACTTAATTATTATTCCTTTAATCAACTTAATGTCATGCATTCATTCCTTGATAAGAAAAAGATGATAATTCTTGCTTTTAAGGTTAATTGTTCGAGTCATAGTAAATATTGTTTGATGTAAAAAATAACGTTATTTAATCCTTTCTACTTGAAATATGTTATATATGTTATGAATTGTTTTGGCCCCCCAATGGAATTACCATGTGAATCGGTTGTTACCCAATTAGAAAATCAATCAATATATAGGAGAACCAAATGTGGAAATCAATCCATAAACAAACAATATAATGCAATCACACAACCAATTAATCAATACGAAAATAAAAATCGAAAAATAATAAATGGACACACAAGATTTAATGTGATTTGAATCCAAACTTTAGAACTTACATTCACAACTCGAGCACTCAAGTAATGTTTCACTATGAATAAAGGAGGATTACAACCTATGCTACTCAATAGCATTACCATCATCAACTCTCTTCATACAAGCATCGATGAATCCATTTTAGCTCTAAAAAATTCTCCTAAGTTCCACACTCTTTCAATGGAGATATATAGATTCTAATGCTAACAATTATCAATTTCCAAAAAGATTAACCCCAAGGATGGTGATGCTCATGCTTATTTATAAATTCTATATTAGTATCATACTTAAGTAATGTGAGAAAATATTTCTAACATCCATAACTTTGTATTTTTAACCTATATTACTTTTATATTTTTTAACTTACATCACTTTATATTTTTAACCTATTTTATTATTATTCTATTTTATTTAGGTCATCTATTTTTTTTACATTTGCAAGGCCCATTTCATTTTTTCCAAGGTAAGACCCAAGATTTTTGAACCAATTGATTGAAACTCTGATACCATGTAAATTTTATATCGTGTATAAGCAACACAATGGATAGAGAAAAAAGAGAACAATAACTTAAAGAAACTTAAAACCCAAAGAGTTGCCCAAGACAACCAAGCTTCATTCTCCAGCTACAATGGTGAACAACTCTATTCTCACTTGTCTCTCTTTCTCTCTTCAAGCTCTTTAAATACTCTCACCAAATCTTGAAGAGAATGTCACTCAGAGAGACCTCACAAGTTCTAACACTCAACAATGGTGAAACCCTCTTGTGCTCTCTTTTCTAGACACTCTCTAAAGTGCTCAAATGATCTCTTTTAATGAGTTAGGGCACATAAAGAAGCTTATTTACACCTTTAAAGACATTTACAATAATACCCATTTACAAACTTAACCTTATAAAGTAAACTTCAAGCCTATTTTGGTCATTTTGATCCCATGCCCATTTTGGTCATTTTGATCCTATGCTCATTTTGGTCATTTCTTATAATGCTTCTAGTCCAACATTTGATCCTTAAATACTCACAATAGTTCTCAAGCATTCCTACAAATTTTAATCATAATATTACAATTTTTCATCTTGATGCTAATCTTTGAATACTTTATTGTTTGGGTTCTCTACCACCTTTCAACTACCATGAATAGGTATTCACCTCTACCAAGTAAAATCGCTCAACTAAGGTAACAAGTTCGATATCCATCGAGTCTTAAACTATATGATTTATGATTATCAACTCTCCCTCAAAATGTTCTCCAACAGCTTCCCAAATTAAACACATGATCATTTACAAAGCTTTGTACAGATCCACCAACTCGATAACACATCTTACTATGATAGAATACTAAGCCTCACAACAGGTTGAACCATGATCTCAAAGTTCATTGAATCAAACACAACCATGAAGTTCAAAACCATACTCCCAACATATCAAACTTTAAATAAACAAGGTAACTATACACATGACTAACCCAAACCATACCTCCAAGGCACATCAACACTATACTCATTTTATATCCAAAGTCTACCTCATTAAATGCATCCAAAAACTTTACCATCCCCACATCCACATCAATAGTAATAGAAAATAATGCAATAAATAAGTCAAAGTATTGAAACATGATGCTTTTTTGTTGTACAAACACCGTATGTGGGTATCCTCATTCCAACATTCTTTCTCAATAATCCTCACTATTACTTGCATGTTGAGGAACTAGTATCCATGCTTTATCATCATAGAGATAACCCATTTCATCATCTTCATTACGTATGTGGGTATCCTCCCTTCTCACACCCCTCCTAGAAATCACCAACTCCACACATAATGCATAAGCAAGGTCTAACCTCCTAGGAGACACTTTGTCTCGACAAACTCGATTTCTTGCCACAAGGCATTTATTAACTAGCCCAGATGGCTTAGCTAGCGCAGTATTGATCACTATCTTTGTATTATTTTTACAATGTTTTTTTTGTCTTCACCAAGTCTCTTTTGATTGCCTATACATCTTTATCGAATTTTGTTGCATACATTTCAACTACTTCACCTCACTACAAACTTGTCGGCTAAACATAGTGAGCAAATGAAATTCTCGAAATTGACTTGCATGAATATCACATCCTTCTCAAATGCTTTGTATATTCAAATACTCATTATATATACTTTGTATATTTTGTTATTGACTAATAACATAATGATAGCTCATCATAACAGAATAGGTTTTATACTATAGCTCTAATGGATTATATATTCAAACACTCATGTCACACACGTCTATATTGACCATAGATTTAGAATTATGATAAATTTGTAAATAATTAATTGCTTTAGTTGCATTAAAGAACAAATTAACAATTGATTGCCCACGTCAAAAAACGTGAATTTGAATCTTGGTAATGTCATTGTGTATATTTATTTGTTGTTAGGTGGGTGCTTTAATTTAGAAGGGAAATTTTTTTTTTTTTTTTTTAAAAGGAAGGTAAATAAATAAAGTTTTCACTTCTCTTTAATATTACCGGTTGTCAAGAAAAGCGTTGTTGCAAAGGATTTCATGTCTCATAGAAATTACAGCAAATACACATCATTTCTTCACGTTTTTTTGGAAATATGTCACTGTATAAATTGATTTGGCTTAACACCATGGACGAACCAACATGAGGACTAAAGAGTGATGGCCAACCCTGACTCTCAAAAAATTTCATTCAATTTGTCAATATGTTGATACATTTTAATACGGCAAATATAAGTATCTAAGTACTTCTTATAGTCATCTCTCACAAGTTACAACAATCATCTGGTTGAGTAGTAAAAGTTTGATACCTGTCAGATAATACGTCGGTTCAAATCTCTACTACCAATTATCATTTGATAAATATAAAAATAGAATACATAGAAAGCAAAAGTCTCTCATTGACTAAAGTACCAAATTGTAGGTCTAGTTTGGGCTTACATTAATTTATTTCTTTTGTCCATATGTTTATTTTTCCCCTTTTTTTATATATTAATTTAACATTTTCGATCATTTTAAAATCAGAAATTTTCTGTTTTTCATCCCTCTCTCTTATACGAGTCTAATACTAATTATAATTGACGTGTATTAATTAAATTTAAACCTTAATAATTTAAGAACTATTATTAATTTTTATGAAATTACTCATTAAGTTTTTAATATTTAATTTTATTTTAATTCAGCCCGCTTGATTTTTTATTTTAGTTCAGTCCCTAATAAACACTAATTGAAAGAAATATTAGTTAATTTGATGCTTTGATATATATATATATGAAAAAATGGGGATGATTCTTATTTTATGTTATTTCTAAAATGAATAAAATTCTCTAATATATATATATATATATATATACAAAATTTAGAAAAAGAATATAGGGCATAGCTAATAAATTGAAGAAATGGATCGTACCTGGAAATATGAAAGCACCCTTTATAGGCTCAAGAGTATTGCAAGAGAGGTGTTGAATACAATGCAAAGATTTGTCAAATATTCAGTCCCTTGCTAAAACCCCATATTCGTTGTCGGGTCGACCTCAAACACTTTTTTCATGTCGTCCCTCTAAAGGTTTTTTTTTTTTTTCCTTTTAACTTCGAAATCATATATATATATATATATATATATATATATATTTTTTTTTTTCAATTTTAATATCTTTGCATATATAAATGAAGAATAATGCTAAGAAAACATAAATTTACACTAAATTAATTATACCGTGACATATACCAAAGGTATATGAAAAAATGAATCATTTATATATTTTACAAAATAATTTTACCATATATTCTGATTAAATGATTTATGTGCATGTATAAATAGATGCAAATTTGTGCGGTATTAACATTTCTCTATTCAAAAAATTATCAAAGAATGCATTATTCTACCTACTTTCATTCATATATGTAACAAATAACCAATATTATCTCGGTCTACAAATAACTAAAAATAAATAAGCAAAATGTAAAAAATCATTAAATACTTTGATTCATGTTACCAAAATTTTAGAGTGTATTTCATGCATGCCTAGATTACTTGTTTCAACCGGGAACAAAATTTTGAAGGAATTAAGGTTATGTTCGGTTCAAAAAATGATAATATGAAAACAAATGTTAATTCGGTTCGAAGTGATCAACTAGCACAATCGTTTCAGATGAATCCAAATACTTGTAATATAAATATTTCTATAAATAACAATATCAGGAACTTATTAGAAAAAATTGATAACGATATTATCACAATTTAATTTATTATCGTCATTAATGTTCTTATTAATGACAACATTATACAATAATAATAGCACTAATTAATTTTAAGGTTAAAAAATTGTTTTCATTGACAAAGAAATTCACACTCCTACTTGCTAGTATTGAGTGAATACATTAAAATATTCTATTTTTCACTTAATAAAATTATCATTATAATGATCTTCCACTCATTTCTCCTCATTTAAAAGATTAAAGAAAAATTATTTCCAAAATTTTCCTTTTTTTAAATAAACATTACACAAAATCACACATTTTTTATACCAGACAAGACTCAAACCCATATCCTTCTATTGCACACTTGGAGCAAATATTATCGCACTATAAAACAATTGAATAATTTTGAATATTATGAATTTTTCCTTTATATTAATTCTACCACTCAAACAAGTGTAGAGTTGTTGATTTCATGTACTCCAACCTCCAAATGCATTTAATTACGAGAAATTCTTAAATTCTTAAAACCTTCAAGACTTGCTACCAGAAATTACTTCTTTTTGGATCAACCAACCTTTCTTTCACTGAGATTCTATTCAGCTAGTAATAATATCGAATTTAGTTCCCCCATATTGTTAGGAAAAAATATTTAAAATCAAAGAATATTGCTGTTCTGCATATTCAAATAATATTTGACTAGAGTATATGAAAGTATTTGGCATGCATAGAACCAATAAGCTTGTGAAGAGGGGCAGATTTGTATAGAGATTAGGAGGGACACATGTTCACTCTTATTTTTTGACTAAAAAAATTTAGGTGTAATATTTATAGAATTATATAGAAATTCATGCATATATAAAATAGAATTGTGTCCCTCCACTTTTAAATTTTATACTTTTTTCACTTAAAAGCTAATTATAAATTCAATAATTTGAATATATATAACACGTAGTATATAAAATAGATGTTATATATATATATATATATATATAACATCTTTATTCAGGGAGATCCAATCAATAAATTATAAATATTATTTAGTATTTTTATGGTGCCGGTCCTGAACTCTTATCGTATATCCACCTCTTTGTAAGTGTATAAAAGTATTTTGAATTCATTCTTCTAATAGTTTAAATTTTAGGAAAAATCTTTGTAGTACACTGTATGCAAAACTAAGAACCTCACAAAACCATTTATGTTCATACATAAAATACAATACGCACATAATATTCTACATGGTGATTCAAGCACCAGCTAGTAGTTTTAAATGTCAAGAGAGTTCATTCACTATTGCATGGATATGTGTTATACACTTATGTGTACCAACTTCATTTGGTCATTTTATATGACTATCTATAGTAAACTTAAAACTATTAATTAACAATGAGTAATATTAGGCAAAGTACTCAAATTAGTCATCATTTTTATCATGACTTATATATAAAATAGTGATTAAATAAATCATAAATTAAGTAATAAATATGACACTGAAGCAAATGACTTATATACAATTAAATTTTTCCACATGAGTGGTGATAGAGTCATGATTCAATTTAGTCAAGAAAATGCTACTTATCACTACTAAATTGAATCATGATTCTATCACCACTTATGTGACAAAATTTGATTGAATATATGTCATTAGATTTGTCATATTTATTGCTTGATTTATGCTTTGTCTAATCATTACTTTACACGTAAGTAATTCAAGTAGTATTACTTAGCGTTACTCTTAACAATAACAGTTCTACCTAGCTAATTAATGTATGCAGCTTTATATAGAGGTTGATTATTTTCTTTTTTCAATCAATATTTGAAATTCAAACTCACTAATTACTCTCTAAATTACGGGAGGGGTGTTTAAATCCATATTTAAGAGGATATGACACCACTTTTACCATCGAACTTCTGGGATGATAGGCTATAAAAATTGATTATTAGGGTTTATCTATATATATATATATATATAAGTAATTCAAGGTCGAACAGACAACGAACCTAAGGTTAATAAGCAAATAAAGGACTGCTCACTTGACAATAATCGCATGGAATTCAAGCACCCGTTAATACACTCAGTTTCCAACGGGTAGGTGTATAATTTTGAATCCCACCTAAAAAAAAGAAAATATATATACAATTAATTAATAAGTTCAGAAATTCAGGAAAATCTCAAAAAAGTTAAATGATAGATTAGAAGCATCAAGTTGTACAAGGAATCAAATAAAGGGGTCTATCGAGATCAAGAATATCATGAGCATGCAAGTACCTGATTACATCTTTCCTTTGTATCTGTTAATCTTCATATTGAAGCCTGTTCTTTACAAAGCTTAAAGCCCACTTTTATAGGCAAAAGGGGCTGAGAAAAAAAGAGAACAATACAATTATAAAATTAAAAATTAATTAATATATTTAGATTGATGTTGAAAGACTTAAACTCTATCTGTCATTGGTTTAACATGTGAGGAACTTTGACTCACGGATGACACACGTATAGAAGAGGAAATGTGCATGCGTTATTCCATCCTTAACAACCTTCCCTTTGTTATTTTTTATTTATTTATTTATTTATTACTATTTTAATATTATTCTAGCATGAATTTTCATTATTGTTCCTATATATATATAATGAGCAATGTTGTGGCCGATAGCTTAATAGTATAACTTATAAGATTTTTAGTATTTTTACTGCGATATGATGATGGGATGTCCCACCATTTGATATTGCTTTTATTTATTGGATGCTAATAACAGACTTAATTATTGGTTTTAGTGAGGATTAATTTATATTTATATTTTTTATTAATTTAATAATATTTATAGTTAAAAGATTAGAGAAAGATGTCAACTTAATGTCCAAGTGCACTTAATGAAGCCTATCGCCTACAACCATTCATTAAAAAAAAAATAACTTTTGTTTCTTTCTTTTCGTTATTTTTATTATATTTATTATAATTTTAAATATTTAAAACAAAAAGTCAAAGAGAATGACATTTCTTGCTAGGTTTTCCATTTCCAATGGGAGATATATATGTTTGCGTTGTTATAATGAGCACTGGTGTTCACTTTATAGAGAGCACCAAAGGTAAAAAAGTCACTTTCAATCTTTAAAATCATTTAATTCAATTTTCATAACTTATTATTTAAATTTCCATTAACTATGTTTCATAATTTCTATTTTATTGTAAATATATTTGTTGACTTTTCACGATTTATTATTATTATTATTTTTTTTTGGAGTGACAATTTTTCCCTCCAGGACCTTTTCATAAGATGATCAACATAGTTCATCATATCTTACAATCTCTCGCGCGCGCGCACATATAAGAAAAGTGTTTATGTTTGTTTGTGTTATGTACTTCATATCAGATTATATAAAGCTTTTGCTAGATTGGTGAGATAGAACAAGCATTAAATTCAAATAATAAATCAAAGTGAACTATTGAATGAATATAATATATTTGAATAATTCAATGGCGCAAAATTTGTAAACCAAACATGAAATGTAAAAAAACTTGAAACATGCATGGCGTAGAGATAATCTGTATAATGAGTACAGATTTTATCACTCGCATTGGTGCTTGTAGTCGATGAATTTTGTCTCACAAGACACATCCATTTCAAGGAAGGCAATGAGGCATGTGAGGGCTAGACCTAGGATGCTATGTCCATCTCCCGTTTAAACGTTCTTTTCATGGCTGAGGAGGCCAAGGTAAAGGTAGCTCTCTTTTCCATGCAAGCAAGCAGCAAGGGTCAAAGTTAATTAATACCTCTCTTTTCCATGCACGCAAGTAAGGTATGACTGCATTTTTTTTATCAACATTATTGGAATATTGTGGGTGATGATGTGTTGCTGCTTGTTTAAATTGTTGGATCCTTAATCCAATATTTTGGTTACATGTGAATAATTATGTGTTATGCAGGCTCTCCCATTTTAAAAGTATCCTGCTAAGGTTTAAGTAGTTTTGGCTTTAATTACATTTTTTTTTATAAATTAAAAAATATGTTTAATAATTAAAGCTCAAATAAAATTATATGAAATAACAAAAGAGTAAACGATAAACATAAGAGAAAAAAGATAATTCGTCTTAAAGCAAAAATTTTATTTCTAAATCAATTAGGTAGTGGGTAAACACAATTAAATCTCACTCATTTAAAACTCAAAGGCCGCCATGTCTTCATGAAAACTCACAATTAGAATAAATAGATCTTAACTCCTAACATTAGGCTTATATGTGAATAATTATGTATTATGGACTATTATATAAGTTTAAGCACGTTTTAAAAGTGGTCTTATAAGGTTTAAATAATTTGGGCTTTAATATATATAATAAGATGTGGTGTATAGAGACTTGAGTATTATTTCTATTTTATATTAGACTAAAATAAAAATACAATGATTATTTATGTAATATAGTAATTATGGTCCTGGCCAATCTATCTAATATCTCATTGTTAAACAGATACTAGAGAAAAAATGTACACGGTTCTCTTGAAAAAACGTATAAATTTGAAAGATAAACCACTCTACTGTAAAATCAATTAGTTGTTATAGATTTAAGTACACTTCAGTATATTTATCTTAAATTCTTGATAATCTGACATGAATGTTCTTAAATCTATTATGATGATAATTTTCACCAAATGTTATTTCCTAAAAAGTAGTATCATAGCATCTTTATGTTGAATTATCAAGAATTAAATTTGTTTTCGATCTAAGATTATTTGGTGTTCTTGAATCCAAAATTTTTTAGTTTAATATTATTAGATTTGAAAATAATTATTATTGTTTTTTAAAATTTAGATTTAAAAATAGTTTAAAATTGTGGATAATTGAATTCAAATCTAAAAAATATAAGTACTATTTTTCTACCATTAAATATATTTCCTAAAGAAATATTGGTTAGAGAATTTTTCTGTTAGCATCACTAATAAGGTCAAAGTATTAATTGCCGGCTCTATTCAAGATCAAAAGGAATCCGATAGGAAAAGAGTTTTGTCAGATACAATGAATTTGAAGACCTTTTCCGGTGCCTTAGTTTACAATTCTTTAAAAAGGACAATTCCCATTGGATTCATATAGTAACTTCGGTAAGTTGGTTACTGGCTGCATGACGTAGCCGGCTGCTTAGGATTATATTATTTTTTGTTCCTTGTATTTCGATAATTTTTACACAACTTTTTTTTTTTTTTTTTTAAGTTCAAAAATAATTTAAAAAAGAAAATATAAAGATATTTTATAAACTTAATGAAATTTTGGACCTAAGTTTAAGTTAATAGTTCAAATATATAGATATAAGTTTTATGATCCAATAAGTTTTAACCTAATCAGCTAGCTGGTTAGTGTTGACCACAGTTAACCAGAGTTGACTTTGATAAAAAAATATTATTTTTATTTATTATTTTGGGCAACTTTAAATTCAAATATTAATATTTTTATATATTTTTTGAAATAAATTAAATGAAATGACATGTCGCATGCAGTTCATTTAGCGCACTGGTGCCGAGGGTTGTAAAAAGTTTGACACCATGCCTCACCCTAAAGAGCACTTAGAGGGATTGCTCTTTTTTCAAGAAGACATAATCCTTAAATAATTGAATAATAATTATTTTATCAATTATTGATGTGCCCTTCATGCAAAACATGACATCCTCCCCCACTTCATTCCTTCAACGTCCTCGTTGAAGTGCTTTAAAGAGTATTTAGGCTCAGCATCTTCAAATTGGCTTCTAGCATGCAACTATCCCTCTATTTCATGTAGAATCACCCCTAGTGATTATCACCTTTGTGAGCCCCTCTAGACTTGGCCTGAGACTTCACTACATCTATTCCCCAAACTAAGCTCCACTTGAGCAAGTGTCATTCCCAATGACTCAAGTGTCTACACTCCACCAATGGCCACCCAAAATGACTAGCTCCTCCAATGAGGCTAGTCAAGTCCACTTAATAGACTAGCTCTCTTTAATATGTGGCTCATAAGCAAATTGCTATTCTATTGCAGAATCTTTCTCCAACTCTTAACTTCTTATTCGATAAAGCCATAATCATAGACTTGCCTTAGTCCCTATGGACGGATAGTTGCAGTTGACTTTCCCAACCCCCTTTGACATGCAAAAATTCAACCGATGAGTACGTGCACCTAAAGCTCACAGGCCTTTTCACAAGTGTACTATACTGACAATCTTTGTTTGCACTTGATGTTTCTTGGCTTTTCAATTTGCAACCCTTTTACATATGTACTTGACGCTTCTTGACCCTTCCATGATGCTACAATTCAAATTTGTTACTTATGCACTCTATGATTTAGGCCCTTCCAATATGTATTCTCTACAAAATGGTGTGCCAGTCCCTTGGGCATAGCACTCGTGCAAACTGTCTCTTATACTGCACCATGAAACTTTCCAAAGTGCAAGACGAATCCAACACTACAACAATATATACATTCAGGGACGATTCTTTTTAAAAAAAACCGGTGAACCGTCCCTAAAAGTGGGATTTTGGGACGGTTCAGCGTAAATTTTCGGAAATGACATTTAGGGACGGTTATTAACCATCCCCAAAAGTTTTACCTTTAGGGACGGTTAATAACCGTCCCTAAATGTCATTTATAAGCTGGCACCATTTCTCGCTCGCGTTATTTCTGATTGAAAAACCTAAAGTATCAGCCCCCCCTCCAGCCGCCTAGCCTCCAATCGCGCGCCAGCTCCTCTGTCCAAGCAGTGAACCAGCTCCTCCGTCCAAGCCGGTGGTATCTGCTCGCAGCAACGTGTACGACGAACCAGCTCCTCCGTCCAAGCCGGTGGTATCTGCTCGCAGCAACGTGTACGACGAACCAGCTCCTCCGTCCAAGCCGGTGGTATCTGCGAGCAGCAACGTGTACGAAGAACCAGCTACTCCGTCCAAGCCACAGCTCCTCCGCACGGCAGCCTCCACGTGACCTCTCCACCGCCACACCCCGCCTATTTTTTTTCCTCTCCGCACGGCAGCCGGTGGTATCAAGTCAGGGACGGTAACTTGTCCATTTTTTTTTCCTGCAATATATATGTGAATTAATATTGTATTTTTTGCAATATAAATGACTGAGAATGTGGGAGCAAAAGAGATTCCAGTAGTATGCATTTAATTAATTTTCTATTTGCTGTAAGTTATGGCTCAGGAAAATCCATTTATGATGTGTCAGTATGCAATGTTGAGTGAGTGTCGTATTAGCTCTTCTTATTTTGTTGTGAAATTTATTTGATGTCTGAAAGTTACATGTGTAATCTTGATGCAATACATTTTCAACCTCATTTGCTTGTTAATTTTCCAATTTTGTATATCTTCAATAAGATTTCTGTTCACCAGGAAGCAAATGACGATATCGCTCCTTTAACAGGCCGGGCCATAGTATGGTTTTGGTATATAAGGTTATCAATTTACTTGTCAGCGTTGTGTTCGTTAGAAACTTGTATATGAAGGAAAAATATGTTACTGTTTTGTTTAGTATCTTGGTTCAATTTAAGATGCGCCAATGTCTATAGTATATAGTATTTTTAGCCAGATGGTTGAATATGTTAGTACATGGTGTTGGATAATCTTAGAAGATGTTAAACGAGTATGTCATTCTCTTTTTTTAGTTCTGTTTGTCGGCACAAGTAAATAAACATTATTATTAGATCTAGTATTGCTGTTGCCACCACAACTCAGTATTATTTCTGCTATCATTTAACATCCTCGTTATCGTCTTTCACTGCTATCTGTATCATTACTTTATTCTAATACTGCTTTTATTAATTCCATATTTTATTTCTGTATGCATATTTACTTTTGAATTTTACCAACAAAACAAAAACAATGCATCAATTGTTAAAAACATTTTAGTAAACCTCTTATTCATCAAATTTTATTTTTACTATACTTTTACATTATTTTCTGTTTGATTATAACTATTTTTGGTATTATTATTCCTCATTTTCGATGTGGGAATGGTCTGATATCTTCTTGGTGATGCCAAAAGGGGACAGGGAATTGACACATTAAAATAAAAATAAAAAAGCACAGTTACCAGCACAGTAAAAGAGTTTCTGTGTATCCTTTGTGATCAAATATTGTTGTCTAGCTATTCCACCAGCGTGCTTCATGCATTCCTGTATCCAGTTCTCTATGGTTCCTTGTTTTTGTCTCCCTCTAAAGACATTTCTTTTCATCTGAACCATATACTTGTTTCCATATTGCATTGTTCTCTTTGGGTAAAATACTTGGATATTCCTCCTAGAGTCCCAAGTTTTGTGGACTAAACAAATCCTGATAGAAATTAGGATATAGATAATGATATTTCAAATTGTTTAGGACTGAAATTGTTAATATATTTTAGGATATTATTTTAAATATTTTATCTTTTAGATTTGAATTAAGTCATTAGGTTAGGAGAACCAAAAAATATGACATAATATTGTACTCTTTCTCATACTTAAGTTATGAATTGAATATCAGCTTTTTTCCTATTGTTTTCGTTCTGTTTCTTTCCCCTCTTTATCAATTCACTTCACTAAGACTTTTAAATTGACAATTGCATCCTCCTATTAAATATTTTTCATTCACCATGATTGAAAAAGTCACTTCATGAGATATTTTGTTATTTTCAAACTTGTGGTACTTTGCTATTTAAGAAAACCTAGAAAAGGTATTTGTAATTTTCCCTTTCCCTTTTTCGTTATTTGTATTTACAATTTTTGTTATCTATTAAATGCACCTAGTGGTAGAAACCCTTTTGGCAGTAGAGTTCAATGTAGGCAGTTTGCTATGTCATGTATATAATGTTGGCCAAAAATTTTAGCATAGATGGTTTCTGGCTTCACAAAATAAAGTTAGCCTTTGTGATCCATCACAGATAAATATAGAACAATTATTTAAGTTCTGAGGAGTTATCAGCAATTCTTGGTCTCTTGATAAGATTGTGCAAAAATAATACTAGTAGGTGCCCAACGATATGAACTAGTTGTACAAATTTGTGATCGTTAGCATGATAAAGCGGTGCTACGCTCTCTGTATCTGGACGTAAGTTCAAATTGACCCTGATCGCAAGACGTTCCCGTCATTATGCTGGTACAAGGTGAGTTCCTCTCACGTAAAATGTGTTGAATTGTTGATTGTATTCATTGTTTTCTGTATTAGACTTTTTGCATGCCTCCACTTTCTAGGGGTATAAATGGACCAGTTTGTTCTACCATGGTCATTGTAGCTGTCTGACACAATTTTGTATGCTTGTTTCCTTCATTCCTACTTTTAAGTGCTGTCTAACACTGGAAGAATTTGGGTTTTTTGGCATGTGCATTTAGGTTGTATGAGATGTTGTTATGTGCTGCAATTTTCATCTTTTATAGGTATCTAAAGCGAGGTGTAAATGAGGAAGGAAGAGTAGCCAATGATGTTGAGACAGAACAAATTGTATTTGTGGATGTTCCTGATGGATATCCTATGCATGTAAGCTCAGTTGTGCAGAACCGTGGCTCAATACCTCTGTTCTGGTCTCAAGAAACTTCTCGTTTGAACATTAAACCAGATATTATATGTATGTATAAGTTATTTACATATTTAGTTTAAGTTTTACGAACAGCCTTAATTTAGTTTAGAATTAGACCAAATTTTGTAATTAATTACTACTTGTTAGTAATTAACTAACTAGGTCTGTTATATGTTTAGTTTAATGTATATATTAGAGAATTCTTAACTCTAATTATTTTGTGACTAATCACTAATTATATTGTAATGATATGTAAACACTAATTATATTGTAATGATATGTAAACACTAATTATATTGTAATGATATGTAAACAGTAATATTGTCGTTCTAGTGATTTTGAATATATATATTCTTTCAGGATTTTACAGGTAATTATTTGTATAAGATCAGTATAATATTGAAATTAAAAAAAAAACATTTAGGGACGGTTATTAACCGTCCCCAAAAACCTCATACAAAAGTCTTTAGGGACGGTTACTGGAAAATTAACCGTCCCTAAAAATTTCCCAGTAACCGTCCCTAAAGACTTTCAGGGACGGTTGTTATACTTTTAGGGACGGTTACATTTCACTTTTAGGGACGGTTAAGTCTCACTTTTTGGGACGCCCGCATACGGGACGGTTACGACCCGAAACGGAACCGTCCCTAAATGTCTTTAGGGACGGTTAATAACCGTCCCTAAAGGTCTTTTTTGTAGTAGTGCAACTCTAATATATGAGATGTAGCCCTAAGGTAGAGTTTACAAACTCACTACTCTTTAACGACAACACCTCCATTCTAAAATTTTGATGTGCTACCCTTGTACCACAGTCCATAACTGACCTTCACTTTGAGTAAGAAACTTCAGTCGATGTCTTTGTCTCTTGCTTTCACTATGCCACATTCCCTTAGTGGTGTGAGGTCATCCCCCACTTCCTTCCTTGACATCCATCTCGAAGTATTCTCAAACTTGGCGATAAAAGATGAAGCTTTAAGCCATGTAAGCCTTCCATGGGCCCTTCCTACAAGGGAAAAATATTTTCACATCATGAGCATCTCATGCTCTAGCCCTTTTCATATTGATTACAGTCTATAGACATCGACATACTTTAACCCTTATCATTGACCCTTCACAGCACTCCACAGCCAATACAAACATGACACTAACCATTTGGTGACCCCACATGTAACACCCTTAGTTTTGTAGAACTTTGCTTCACTTTGATGACATGGGCACTTCATGGCCCTTCCTACTATCGAACCCACTAGCATTGGCTTTCCACATCCCCTCCAATACAAATTCCCTTGATCCTCATGGTCTTCAAACCTTTCATTGTTGACATTGAAGCTAACTCTACTACAATGACGACCCTTCATGGTCCCTCACTAGAAATTCATGCCTTTTGGCCAATCCATTAGTCTTTTTCCTCCCTCGAATACACTAATCGATCCACTTTGGTCTTCAATGGCACTCTTGCCTTGCCCTACTTGGCCTTCATATCTCAAATTTGGAGCTAGCTGCCATAGTCCCTTAGTTGGTCCTTGTGACCTTCCACTTCACATTATATTGCTCATGCCTTCCTTGACACTTCATGAGCAAGCACTCTGTGAGTCTTCAACACATTTCACCCCCTAACAAGGTTTTCTTCTCAAGGAAAACTTGAAATTTTGATCACCTAGACACATCTGGATTGTTCTTACTAATGCTACCTCAAAGCATAAGAGTTGTTAAGACTTCTTGCAGCAATTGATAATAACACTCTTGAAGCACAAACTTGTTGGCAACTAGATACCAAACCCATAACTTACAAGTCCTCAAATCTTAAGAGAAATGTGTCTTTATAACTGACAATCTGACGAAGGATGCGCTACCTGTGGCTTATAACTTCCGACAGATGCAACTGTTATAACGAATTATAGTCCCTTGCAACCTTTCACGAACAAAGCGTAAGCAAACCACATGGCCTCCAAATTTACCCACT
The DNA here is from genome assembly GCA_029378325.1 of Elaeagnus macrophylla. Taxonomy (NCBI): domain Eukaryota; kingdom Viridiplantae; phylum Streptophyta; class Magnoliopsida; order Rosales; family Elaeagnaceae; genus Elaeagnus; species Elaeagnus macrophylla. The sequence goes on from CM055641.1 coordinate 39,538,877, forward strand.
CATAGCCCCCAGACAAGGAACTCTACTCAAAGGAACTTCCTACAAATAACACCTTAATGCCCATCACTTGTTGTTTTCTTTATCAGCACACTTAAGTCTATACCAACTCAAACATACAGGGTCTTGCCAGCTTGAGTATTCTAAATGATGCAACCATTACAACCAATACTCGCTCGCTAGACACCAAGCTTCTAACAAATTGTTGAACTCCTCGAGCCAACCAATTAAACCAAGTAAGTTCCCTTAACTAGTAGTATCAAGTTCATGAAAACTCATCATCCAACACCTAGCACCATTCCTCTCCAACACACCTCTTACATGAGCGTGAGTCAGCTATGATGCAAACTATAACAGTCCACGAGTTTGCATAGTAGAAATTTGACCGTTTGGTGACAAGACTCTACAAGTCAAGGCCAACCCATTGCCTTTCAAGTCTGAAGCATGACCCTTGTCCAAATAATTTAGTGCTCATTGAGAAAATAGTAAGGAGAACTACTCTTAATGAGTCTCGCATGCATGTAACTTACTGATTGCTTCGTAACATTAAGGTTACTCAACTAAGACCCTCGCCCCATCATAAGGTTCCTCGTCATTAAGGCATTATATCGCACAATTACTCACACAACTATGCAAGTCACACATGCTGATAGGAAATAGTACAACAATGTACCAAGAGTTAGTTGGCTTCTCATAACTCTTGTCAGGTCTTTTCATACACACCCTCGTATAGGCATCTTCACACTAAGGGCCAACTCCTTGCCCAAAAGTCACCTTCAACTTGCATCCTTCATGCATATATACTCGGTTCTCCTTAGCATACTTTACTCAAGTTAACACCAATGCCAACTTATCTTCAAGTCATACAAATAAGTGTGTCTTCCATGCAAGTAAATTTCATTCATACAAACTCACATGTTGCCAAAGTGAGCAACTTCTTAATTCGTAACACACATATGATGCCTTTGTTTTATCACGTTTCTGCCTACTATCATTCTATCAAGCCTACAAATCCTTAATGCTTGGTCGAATCCATGACCAATGCACGTCCCTACTCAACCTCACCATCATGAGTGTTGTCACATTCACAATGTACCTTACTTAAAGCAACACTACCTTACTAGCATGTCGCTACTTGTTGATGCACCATAACTTGTGTAATGCCACACACAAGACGTGCCACATTCCCACGAAGGTACCTTCATATGCCCATATTGAGTAAACTATAGGGCATAGATCTTCCTTCTCGTGTAGCCTCTCACGGAGGAATCATGTGCAATACCTACCCTTCTGGATTATTGATATTGTTCGTAAGACTCTTAATCTTAAAAAGACATTAATGTGTCTACCTAGCACATCCAATGTCCACACTATGAGCATTCTCTAGCTCACAGGTAGCTTACTTAGCTAAGTTAGCACACCATGCCTATGGGTGCCGGGGTTGGTGGAAAGCTTGACTCTATGCCACCCTCTAAAGAGCTCTTAGAGCAATTTCTCTTATCTTAGGATTAAACATCACTTTACATGAGGAGATATAAGCTAAAAATAAATCAATAATTATTATTTTTTTTCATTTACCAAAGTGCACCCTATGCAAACCATGATACTAAGGCTCGATACTCAGCCTCAACACTAGAATTGGCAACCATCTTCTACCTACCTACCTTCAATGAGACCAAGGAATCTTCAAAGAAAATGAAATAACCAGTGTTGTGTCTTTCTTCCCAAAGATGGCCAATCTGAGTCATAAAAGCCAATGAGACCAAGAGATTAAGCCTTATTAAGAAGAAGAGCATGATGAGAAATTGCTAGCCAAACATCTTAGAAGAATTTTAAGAGACTGCCAATGAATTGAAGTAGGGGATTTAAAAAGCTAACATAGTTTTTTAATTGTGAAATGCGATTTCAGGATGTGTAAGAAAACAATAATGTAAGCCCCAAACAAGCTGCCCATACAATGTAGAATCTTCTAATTCATCGTCATCAAACTTAGACAGTCTAGTAGTAGAGATCATTGGAGTGGGTAGAGGCTTGGAAGAGATAAGATCATCCTTGGAAACCAAATCCATGACATACTTGTGTTGATTAAGATGAAGGAATCACCTCAATTGTGACCTAAAATCCAAGAAAGTAACTTAGCTCCCCTAAATCCTTCAAGAAATAGTTGATTGCAAGTTAGTAATGAGCACCTGAATAAAAGCTCTCTCACTCCGGTGATTATAATATCATCCAAATAGATAAGGACGATAGTAACTCTATTGGAAATGAACTAAACAAAGATGAAAGTGTCTACTTGTGATTGAGTAAAATGAAAACCAAGAAAAATGGAGTGAAGCTTTTGAAACTAGGCACGTGGGGCATAGAAAGCCTTATGCATTTTGCACACAAAATGAAGAGCATAAGGGTCAACCAAACCCTATGGTTGATCGATGTATACCTCATCCTCTAATTCACCATTTAGAAAAGTTGTGTTAACATCAATCTACATGATAATCCAGTCAAATATAAGTGCCAAATTGAGAACCACATGCACAGTTTGAGACTTAACTATTTGAAAAAATGTAACATAGTAGTAAATAACATGTCTATGCTTGTAACCTTGGCCACCACACGTGACTTATACTTGTCTAGGGAGCAATCATTCTTAACTTAATCTTGAACAATCACTTACAACCTATTGGCTTCTTGTCAAGAGGGAGAGGAACCAAATTTAAGTTTTATTAGTAATGAAATCATGATACTCCTCTGTAGCTTCTTCCCACTCAGGGATGCCCTTGGCTAAGGTACTATAGTAGTAGTAAAAGTAACCTAAAAATTTCTCTTGGATTTATGGATACCTGACATGGATCTAGTTTGCATAGGGTAAGAGTTGATGATAGATAGGGAATAGAATCCAAAGGAAGGTCAATGGCCAACTCAATGGGAAGAACCAATATGGTCTAGTGAGGGAAGAAAGGAGTTGAAGAAGGTGCATTTGAGGGAACAAAATATGAAGAGTGAACCCGTGATGACTCAAACAAAGATAAAGGAGAGAGTGAAACAATGGAGACTAAGGGCTAGATGGAATAGTTCCCTCCCATGCACGGTTAAGTCACCATTAGACATAGACAACACATGAGTGGTAGGTAAAAATGGAGACTGAGGGCTAGATGGAATAGTTCACTCAAGTGCACAATTAAGTTACCATTAAACATTGATAGCACAAAGTGGTAGGTAAAAATGGAAACTGAGGGGTGGATGGAATAGTCAAAGTATGAGACACATGTGATTAAGAATGAATAGGGACAGAGGAATTTAACACAATATAAGCATATGAAGCAGGTAAACTATTGTCACAACCTGAACGTCCAATAATAGGAATAGTAGGTAGAGGTACCATGGTAGAATTGACAAGACTTAAAGAAGAAATCATTGGTAAGTGTGTAGCTAGAACACTAGACTCAATAGCAAAAGAAAATAACATATGTGCAAGGTCAAGGAAGGAGTAATAGTGATCCATACTAGCTGAGATAGGGTAAAGAAAAGGAAAATGCTATTCATTAAAGTGACATGATGACTAGTATAAAGTTTACACATAGATCCATCTAACACAAGTAACCTATTAATTCTATAGCATATCACAAGAAGGTGCAGCTAATAGAATGAGGTTTAAGCTTATGTTTGTTGAAAGGTCTGAGGAAGGGAAAGCATTAGGAACTAAATACATGTAAGAAAGCATAATATGCATTTATGTCATACAATAAAGCATAGGGAAAGAAAGTGCTTTGCTAGAGAGTCTATTTGAGACATAGACAATACTCTTAAATGCATAGAACCAACATTTGGTAGGTAAACCAGCTTGAAATATCAGTGTATGATCTTTCTCAATGACACAATTACAACAAGTGTATTGGTCGTGCAAGTAATATAGTGTACCTTAGTACAAATATCGACCCCAATAAAAGTTAGTTACTTATAATCGAGTACCAATTTTATTATTACTAAAACTATTTGGATGATGGAAAATTTAATAAATTGCAAAAAATAATAAACTAATAACTAAAATCATGTGAAAATTGGTAAATTACTAAGAACATAAATATATGAGAATGAGCTCTAGGAACCTTAATTCCCCAATTTTCTAACCGTGTGAATTTCTAAAATCTTCCTATGTAATTGCTAGGATGATTATATGATCAACTGCATCGAAACTAGTATGCATTCTTCTCTTAAGTAAGCTACGCACGATACAGTAATAAATTGGATCACACTCTTATGCCAATCAAGTTGCATACTATTCATTAAGCCTACAATTATAGATTACACACATACGAATCATACATCTCTGCTTATTGTTCAACCATGACAAGCAATTAAGCAATTATCTCAAACATACCTTTTTGCCTCTATAGATCAATTAATGGCCAATCAACTAATAACATGAAAATTAGATCAAACAATATAATTGCAACATAATCACAATGGAAAAAATAATCACATACTAGAAAATTGGGTTGATAAGATTCCTAGATTAATTAATTTAGCTAGTAAACATATTCATTGAGTTCAAAATATTCATGTAAAAATACACAAACATTGCTAGAAAACTAAATAGAAGAAAGAATACAATCAATCTCTTAATATAAATAGCGATCGACTCTTCGATTTCCTTCAGTTCTGTGTCTTCTTTAGACTGTGTCTTGATCTCTCTACTCTTTGATCACATATTGTTCTCTCAATCAATGAATTAGGCTCTCAAAATTACTTTTAATTAGGTTAGAAACGACCTAATTTGGATCCTTGATCAATTCCCATAAGATCCAACTGTTGAAATTGACACATGGGAGTAAAAATGGGGCTGATGTGGACATTCATGATGGGCTCCATCAATTGAGAACCTCAGCTAGATCGATCAAGAAATGATTAGATTTTAACCCAAGAAGGCTTGATTGAAGCTCGATCAATTGAGGTCTTAGGTCGATCGATCTAACATTAATAGTAGATAAATCTAATAGCCCTCAAGAGAAGTTCGATCGAAGTTAGATAGATTAAGGTTCGATCGATCGAGGCTTTAACTAGATAGATTGAGACTATGCTGAATATGTCCTAATTAACTTGTTTTGACTCCATTTGTTATCATTCCAACTACATTAGCACAATTAAATACAACATACGCCTTATTAATAATATTTACTAAAAAATGAAACCAATAGCTAGCTTGAAGTGGTTAAATAACTCTACTTTCATAGAGTTATCACTCAATCACCCTCCTAAGTTTAGACTCAACAACCCAATTTTATTCAAAAAAAAAAAATGTGGACAAGGAACCTGTGAATAAGCCCCAAAGTGGCTAACTTAGCATCCAAACCCTTCACTTTGAAAAGATTTAAATTTAATAGATAAATTCCTTTCTACCATTTTCATGAATAAAATGAAAGCATGTTTTATGCTCCTTATTATTCAAGAAATAAATCCACATGTAGTGACTAATGTCATCTACAATCAAGAGAAAGCATTGGATAAGTCCACACATTCATGTAAATAAGATCAATTGGTTGTGCAGACTTAACATGATTAGAAATGAAAGGAAGTTTACGAGACTTTGCCACAAGAGATATTAAACAAAAAGTTTTATTATTGACATTTGTACAAGTAGGCAACAAAGAACGTTGCGCAAGTTTGCTTATAACCACATTAGATGGATGAGTTAACCTTATATACTAGTCATTAACATCTACATTAGTAGTACTACAAAAAGCATGAAAAATACAAGATTGAGGATCAGATGCATTGCTTGGACTGACAACACCAGACAAGCAATAGAGGCCATGATGAGCTTCACCTTGAGAGAATACCATATGTACCTTCCTGACACTAGAAGAATTGGTATTAAACTCTACACAAACATCATTATTAGCACAAAGATGATGAACAAAAAGAAGGTTTTGGTGTATAAAGAGTATTAGACAAATGAAGACTATGAGAACTCACACAAAGAGAATTGTGATCATGATCAAGTATAAATAATGAGGAACCATTACCAAAAGTGACCTTGTTAGGTTCATTTTAAGGCACAAGATGGTTAATGTGTGGTACTAGAATCCAATAGCCAGAGTGCTGAAGTAGATGTAGGTTCTGTGAATAGCGCTGAAGCGATCATAGTTGCAGCATTGCTTGTCTTGCCTAGCAAAATATATCTCAAAATGTTTGGGCTTTTTATAGATCTGAAAAGTGATCTTAGGTCCATTGAAGTTATTAGCAAGTTTTTAGCATCAATAACCACCCTCTTTAGAAATCTAGATGATGTAGGTTGATTATTCGAACTCTACCTAAGAAAATCATTCAAATTTAAACTAGATTGAGATGATTCATTATTCTTAAGAGGTTGACTTCAGACTAAGGATAGCAAAACCTGCAACCTTTGCCTAAAACAAGTCTTGGGACTCTATATGATGAGACTAATGCTCAAGCATTCTTTTGAGATATGAGTAGACTATGAATTTCATCAAATATGAGAGGTCGATACTACATGGAAAGAGAGAAGATTAAGAAATTATAATTGAAATCTAACCCTCAAACCACATCCTAAATCTCAAAAACTTTTTCACCAATAGCTGTGAGATGATAAAAAATATTCTTAATTTGCAGTAGATAATCTTCATTTGTGGAACCTTCTTTTTGAACAGTTTGCAATTGTTGCTTGAGATCCATTACTCTCACATGTGAAGGTGTAAAAATTGCTTTACTAAAGCAGACCAGTACTCAACAGCTATTGAACGATTGATCATATGAGAAGAGAAACTCTGTGTAATGGATCCAAGAATCCAAGATTTCACAATTTCATTCATCCGAGACCATTCCTTATATTCTGGATATGACATACTAGTACTAGAAATCACAGGAACAAGCATAGATCATGAGACATCGATACATTTCTCTAGGCCATACATTGTGATCACAATAAGTAGGTGCTCATGCCATAGGAGATAATTTGTGTAATCAAGTTAAATTGAGAAGCTGTTGACACAAATTTGATCTGTGGAGATGATTGCAGAAGCTAATAAAAGAAGATTGATTTTTCTGAGTCATTAGTTGCCATTGAAGCTAGATCTTGAATGTTCTTGAGAATTTTTTGCTTTGATACCATAAACGATTGAGAGCGGAATGAAGAGAATCAAGATAATTCTCATTGAGTATATTGAGTGAGTTACTTCAATATATATAAGGAAAGTGGTTAGCATCTTAGTAATAACCCAAGTAACAAACTCACTAAGACTAACCACTCGTACAACATAAACAATAATATAGGCCATACTAGCTAACATGGTTTGCCTAATAGTTTATACTATTGTTTAGTGTCGACAGCAATAAATTTTAGTAAAAGTGGTATACCATGTAAACTAATGAGTGAGAACAAATTTTTTGTATGTAGTTAACCAATTTGATATTTATGAAGAAATATATGAAATATATAATAAATAAGAAGTCAATTAAATTTATATTTTTTTATGTGAAAGAGTTATAAAAGAAATATTTAGGGATAAATTTGTGAACGGAATAAGATTATAAAACAGTTGATACATATCGTACTACAAAGTAAATAAAGGAGCCAAACAAATTCTTTAATAATTGGGTTTAGTATTAAATATTCCATAGAACAAATTAAAAAAAGTGATTTTATTGTTAAAAAGTGTTATTTTAGACATTTTTATCAAACGGTAAATTGAGGCAAGGATTTAAATAAAATTGTATTCTTAGAACGTAAAAAGCATTTAACATTTTACTAGAGAGCATTTTGTTTTGAACGTTAAAGAATTTAAAATTTGAACATCAAAAGGTATTTTAAAAAAAAAGAATAAAATCGAAGTGAAAATGTTGCAATTTTATTGGCTCTTAGATGTAAAAGTATTGAGATATACATATTTTAATACAAAGGTCTATAAAACTTGTCAACACTTCAATTATATGACATGTTTTGAAAAATAATAATTTTTTAGAGGGAATACCAATCAAATTGCACGCAAATACTAATATAAAAAGACATATTTACAAAATTTGTGAGGGAGCATGATCTCTTCCTCAACTAAACGTGCCTCAATCCTAGGAATTTGGTGTAACAAAAAGGTTCTCTTGTATTATGGTCAGGTGTGAAAATCATGGACTCTTTGACCCGAAAATTTGAAAATTCATTTTAAATATTTATTTAAGTTTAGAGTTAAGTTTTATAATTTTAATTCTAATTTTTATTATAAATATACTACTATTGTATATAAAATAATAATTAAACTAACAAAACATAAAATTTAACCATACCTATAATATTACCTCAAAAAAAAAAAAAACTATACCTATAATATGTACTATAAAATTTAAATTTATTATATTTAACTGTATAAAAAATATTCATAAATTTTATTTAGATTCTGTTTAATTCATTGAATTGTTGCTACATCATTTGCAATAATTTGTCGATGCTAAGGCGGCTTCGAATCTAAACAAGTAATACTACAATCACACTGTGGACCATACTTAGCTAAAGAATGGGCAGCAAAATTAATGGTCATTGAAGAAACACTCCACCCATAACCCTTTTTAGACTTCCCTAGCTATTGCACAAGACCAAAGAGCATGAGTAATGTTCTTAGCACCATCTGCACAAAAACAACAATCAATCTCCGCAGCCACTTGACGACATTTTTTTCAACACCACATTACACGGGATGACACCCTTTAGAACCAGCCATATAAATTGTTTAACCTTCCCCATAACCTTTAGACCCACAAGCGATGCCATAGTCTCTTAAACTCACCAATTCATAATGAGGAGACACGACCACGCCCAAGCTCACAAACTTCACGTGCCAATTTATAGCCACTCTTCACAGTATATTCCCCATGTTAATTATAATGCAATGTTAAGAAATCAGGTCAATATGTGGGCGCTAATGGAATGCCAAGCACAACTTTAGCTTTATAATCCTCAATGATGTCATTTACCAACACTAAATTTCATGTCCCATTCCCATTCAGCAACTCAGCCAGGGTAGAATCATCCCTCAAACAACACCTTGAACAAACCCAAAATCCACTTGCACTAATTGGAATCCACGGTCTCTATAGATCTGTATTGATTACACATCTCCCACCCTTTATTGTTTCCTTCCTTAATAGTTGTTGACCCCATACTAAGTGTAAGGTTTATGAGTGTTAGCAATTTTTGTGGACAAAATGTTTGATTGTAATATAATATCTAGGCTCATTGTCAAGTCAATCAATCAACGTTGAAGAAACTACTGAGCTCTCAATACGTATGTATCAGGTAAAAATATATGTTTCATGCATATACCATCACACAATAATGCACGTACACTTAGAAGAATTTTTGTGCACACAGTTAAATAGATAAAAGTGTTTTGATAATTTGTTTCATTTATCTTGCTTACCAATTTGACTTCATTTAATGTTGAAAGTAGAATCCTTATATAAGTAGTATTGTTGGGAAAGTAGAATCCTTGTTTGAGTATAATTGTTGTGAAAGCAAAATCTTAGTATGAATAGAATTGTTGTGAAAGTAGAATTCTTGTTTGAGTAGAATTGTTGTGAAAGCAAAATCCTAGTATGAGTAGAATTGTTGTGAAAGCTAAATCCTGATATGAGTAGAGTTATACTTTATTATTAATTCTCTCTTAGGTCAAATTGAACTCTATATAAACAACCCTTTGTTAGAGACAAAAACTACCACACTGCAAATAATATTTTTTACATCTGTTGAAGCTTTCAAAGAAAATTATTTTCTCTTCATCTATTAATCTTAGGTTTTTTCTTGATTTGATTGTTCAAACATATTGTGTGGTTATGTTTGAATAATTCATATGCCTAATTGTTTTTCATGATATTGAGCTGTACATGATTGTTCTAGAGTTTGCTAACTGATTTGGTTTTTACATAATATGCTATTTAATCTGCTAGTTAAGGTTTTTCATTGCTGAATCTGCTCTAGGACACACTTTGCACTTATGATATTTGTGCCAACGTTTCAGGTACTGAGGTGATGTGTTCGATAATCCGTGTAATTTGAAATTACCGAAGTTGACAGATTCGATTGATCTTGTGGGACTCAAGTAGATCGGAACATTGGTCCGGATCCAAACACCTATCTTGTGGAGGCTGTGAAAGGAGCGACGGCTCGTAAGTAAATTACATAAGGGGGATCTATCTGTGAAGGGTAGTCTAAGACCTGAGGTTGTAATTGAACATTAATTTTCATAGTGGATAGTTAGGTGGTCCGATGGACCGGTAGTTTTCCTCTTAGGTCATTGTTGTGACCTAAGTTGTTTCCACCTAAAAATCTCGTGTGTTATTCTTTAATTCTACATTTTATTTTTACACGCGATTGCATGTCTGACCGTTGTGTTTAGGTTATATAATTAATATCTGTTAAAATTAAAAATAACCTATTCACCCCCCTCTAGGCTTATTTGTTCTGTAACTAAAAACTTTCACTAAGGTATGCCATACAAAGCTTGCTCTAAACTTATAAGGAGTTATCCACAAATTACTAGCATAAGCATATCTAGCAAGTACAACCCTACTAGCTAATGCTTGCAAATTTTTAATCAAACGCCACACTTGCTTAGCCAACACCTCTTGGTTGAAATCAACTAAATTTCGAAACCCCAAGCCCCCTTTACATTTTGGCTTACACAATTTGCTCCAGAATATCCAATGAATGCCCTTACCCTCCTTTTTGATGAACTGTCAATACCTTTTTCCCCTATCATTGTCCAAAAATCAAATTAAGATGGAATTTGAATAAACTCATTGGGTAAATGGAGATGGCTTGGTATATGCCAATTTTAGTATAATTTCCTTACCTGCCTTGGACAATTCCTACTATTTTTACCCACCTAACTACCTCAAACATCTTCCTAGATCACCTGGAATGAACTCTTCTTATCATGTTTGAGCCCCGTTGGAAGGCCCAAGTATTTTTTGTGGCATGCACTACAAGGAAAAAGGCTTTTAGGTACAGTTGCTAACCGTATCTATAGGCTTTTAGGTACGGTTGTCTTTTAGCGCGTAATTGTACCCGTAGCTATAGGTTGACCTACGGGTACGGTTGTTAACCGTACCCGTAGAGTTTTAGGTACAGTTAACAACTGTACCCGTATTTATTTGTAACCGTACCTAAAACTCTATAGGTACGGTTTGTCAACTGTACCTATAGAGTTTTAGGTACAGTTGTTAACCGTACCCGTAGGTATTTGTAACCGTACCTAAATCCCTACGGGTACGGTTGTCAACTGTATCTGTAGAGTTTTAGGTACAGTTGTTAACCGTACCCGTAGGTATTTGTAACCGTACCTAAATCCATACGGGTACGGTTGTTAACTGTACTTGTAGATTTTTAGGTACAGATAACAACCGTACCCGTAGGATTTTAGGTACGTTTGTGTAACCGTACCTGTAGAGTTTTAGGTACAGTTAACAACCGTACCTAAAACCCTACGGGTACGGTTGTCTTATATATTACATGGTTTTAGGTACGGTTAACAACCGTACCTTTAGGTTAAATTTTTTTTTTTTTAATAATTATTTTCTGTAATTATATTTTTACCTGTTTTTATCCCTGCTCAGACTATATTATCAGACTTTAATCAGACATTTATATACATATCTCAACAAGCATACAAATATTCTATTACAATTATGCATATTGCGTCGTCATTTCAGTAAATTAAAATACATAGCTAATGTCACTAACCTAATTAAATTAACTATATATACATACAAGTTAAATCTAACTAATAGATATCAAAATGTAAAATATTTAATTGTCTAACTTGTGCTTCCAATACTATCAATAAGGAATTGACATACTTCTCTTCGACAAACATCAAGTTCTTCTCGTGTGTATGTTTTCTTTTCTGCAAACTAAAAAAAAGGTAATTAGATCTATATATAGTTATAAATAATTAGGAAATACATGATACTTAAAAATTTATGAATACAATGATTTAAAAAAATTACTAGCTAAATAATTGTATGTACAATCATAAATATTTTGTTAACTTACTAGTAGAGATTGAGACTTTCTTGGTTGATATATAATATCTCTCATATATCTCATCACAAAAAAACCACATTCAATGCTATTATTTTGAATAGGTGCCTACACACATATATAAAACATAAATTGCATAGTTAATTAATTTGAATAGCTTATCTAAATAATTACTTGTAATTAAAGATGTACAGGCATATAATAAACGATAAATTAATATATACTAACCTTAATAGGCCGGAAAGTAGGTGGTGGCTTAAACGAACGTGTTATAGTTTGGTACCATCTAGAAAAAGCACTATAATATCGACATAATAAATAAACATTATTCATATTCAATCATCCATGATTACTTAATTAGAAATAATTTAAAATCATGTTAATTAAATATATTAAGTTAATAATACACGATGATCATATCTTGAAATCTTTGTGGTGGACTGTTTCCAAGTGAATCAAACCACTCAACAACACCACTATATGGATGGATCACCCCAAGCATCCAATGATTTCTACAATTAATTGCAAATGATTGTTATAATAAGGACTTAACAAAATTAGAACATAAGAAAAGTATATGTATATAAAATACTCACGATAGCCAATAAGGAACAATAAGTCTTTCATTCTCTTTTACTCCAAGTATTCGTTCAATGAGAGCATCGATTTGATCATCAAGAGTAGGGCTCCATTGATTTGATATAAGTATAGGATGTAGAAAGCGATATAATTTGTGATTTTTTACATTTCTTGTTAAGTGATCAAATAAAATCCTATACTTAGAAAAAAATATAATTATTATATTTCGTATTATTGAAAAAAACTTATAAATAATATAAAAAGTTTAAATAAATGTTACCTCTCATATACTGCAATAATTGTTGCTTGTAGCCACCCAACAATACATAATGGCAATATGTCTTCGCTCCTAACCTCCAAGGGCTCCTCAATGCCCAATGCGTCTATGATATTAATTTGAAATGATTCACCATTAGCTATCATATTATTGCATGCATACATTGTCATACGTTCAATGGCACCTCCATCACCTATACATGGAATATCTTCAATTCTTTTTTCATAAGAAGTAACTTTTTTCTTTGGCTTCATTTGCTTTTTGGAGGCCTACGCTTAACAACAAATTATGTTAAATAATATAATTAAAATTGCATTATCAGCACATCAATTAATGTTAATGTATGCTAACCGAATCATTTTGGGTGATTATCCAATTTTTAGGCCAAGCTACCATACATCCTTCAGCTTGTCCAACACACATCAACTCATCCCCAATTGGAATTGGCAAAAATTCTTCATCTTTAAGTGACTTCTCAATACTAACTCGTGCATTATACTTACCAAGAAGCATATGATGCACTTTAGCATATGGGTCACTAGTTTGGTAAACTTTACCTTTAACCACAATGTTATTCAATTCATCCAATGCTAAATAACATGGACTTCCCTACAATTGAGATGAAACTCATATTAGCATTGCTTACAATGAAATACGTTATACTTGTAATTATATGTGATGCATACCTCTAAGTCATTGATAGGAAATGTTGAAATTGTTGGAGGCATAAAAGTATTGCTCTCTTGAGTGATACCTGGACTTTTTGACTTAAGTGCTTCATTCTCAGCCCTTAACCTGATATTCTCTTCTAAAAGTTGTTTTTCCTTGTCAACCTTCCCTTTACCTTTATTTGGCTTTATTGGGTTCTTCTCACGTGTGGGTGTGTGATATCTCTTAAGTATGGTAACCCCATAACTAGCACCTCTAACACGTCCAGGATGTTCTTTTGTTTGTAACGATTGACCCTATATATCCTTGTGACCAATGGGTATAAATTCTCCCGAATGGCTCTTTCTTTCATAATCTTCCTGCAAATTAAGTAATCACTATATAAGCTTAACACATGATAATATGAATGTAAGTTATAATCAACATATTTTATGTTAAACTTAATTCATTTACCATCAATTCTATTGCTTTTTGGGCAGCTTCATTAATTGGAACTCCATCTCTAGAATGCGTGTGCCTCCAAGTAATGTGTCTACCTGGGATAATTCCATCCTGAAAATTGGTTTTCTATAATAATAGCAATTATCAAGTTAGATAGATAAATGTTATATATAATCACATGAAATCAGGCACTTTATACAAGTTGTAATACCAATGACTCTTCGGTATTTGCAATACTTCTTCGACCAGTATAATTTACGTACACTAACTGTTCTCTATTTTGTTTGGACTCCTTGCTCATATCCTACAAAAACTAACTTGTATCAGTAAAACACTTTATATTATGTATATATATAGTATGTATTCAATGTAATTGATTTATATGTCATTACCTTAAAAGTGTCAGTTTGTGTCCACTCCACAAACCAATCCCATTGTTCTTGTGTAATAAAATCATACTTTTCGGGGGGTGTTCTCAACAAATCTGAAAAATCAAGATTAGCCACCACGTGCTCTTTGTATAACTTATGCTTGTGTTTCCTCCACATACACCCAACTTCTTCATGGTATATACTCGTGCTATCTCTGAGTCGATATTGGGAAATATAAAAGTTGTCTACATAAAACATGTACACAATATTTATAACCATGCATTTATTATGATAATCATTGAATTCAAGTAGAATAAGCAAAGAAAAATTATTACTTACTATCACATCCTACCACAAAAGTTCCTTGCAATCGTGAGGCACATCCGTCCATACTTTGTAATTAATTGGAATTGAAGATCGTGCTAATACCCCCAAATAACTAATGAAATCATTAGAATTTTGTCCAATAGGTATGTTTTCTGAATTAAATAGTACGGACGTCCTAATCCCTTCACTTCTTAATTTCACTAACTTATTCATTTGGGTACGACCTCTAGTTTTCTTCTCCGTACTACCACTTGAACGTTGAGACAATTCCATCCTGCAATATCAAAAGAATATTTATAAGTACACATATAATAACATGTTTAATTAACAACAAAATATATTAAGAAATTAATTAAATTAAAGTATAACTTACAAATACATAATGAGTATAACATTATTTTTCTTTGTCATGTACAATCCACGTTCCTTCATACTCAATTCGACAATAATCAACATTGTCATCTTCTTGTTGGTCTAAAATGTTACTTTCATCTAACAAACTAACAACCTCATCATGCTCCATTACGATGTCTCCTAATACGTCAATATTAAGAGTGTCATTATAATCCCGACGAGGAGGTGTTAAGACATTCCACCATTGTTTCTCTTGAGAATCATGAATGTAGAAAACTTGTTTAGCTTGTGAGGCCAAAATGAAAGAGTCATTAACATGTGACTTCTTATTTAGATCAACCAATGTGAAACCAAGTGCATCCTTCTTTATTCCATGTTTGCTATCCACCCAACTACACTTAAATAAAGGAATTCTAAACTTTACATAATCTAGATCCCATATTTCATCAATAACTCCATAATAATGAATGTCTCCTTCAATAGGTTGCATATCTTTGGCACTTGAAAATTGCATAGTTTTTGCAATTATAGAAACTCCACTATTTTGGGTAACACGATTGTCACTTCTATTTTTTGATAATGGGTCCCATTTATGGTATAACCATGATATTTAATGACATTAAACTTCGGACCTTGTGCTATCCATCTCAATTCTTCAGAGATATTACAACTTGTTCTATTCAATTCATTTGCAATCTAAAGCACAAAATTACCACATTTAACTCATTAGTAATTAGTAATAAATATAATGAATTAAATCTATAATTGACTAGTAAATACAACTTATAATTCACTTACTTGAGCTTTCAACCAATATATAAATGTTCGATTATGTTCATTTAATATCCATTTTTCTCTCTTATTTTGGTTTGTATGACGAATATGCTTCATATGTTTCCTACAAAAATAATTGATTTGTGTCAAAGTAAGATGAACATTTAATGATTAGAACAAAAAAATAAAGTATGAGGAGTACACATACTCGATATAAGGTTGAACTACTTCCAAGTTGTTCAAAACATTACTATGTGCTTGTTCCCAAAGTGCACGATCAATAGAATCAACCCACCCACCTTTATCTGGCTTTCCGGAGATGCTCTCACAATTTAAGTGCTTAATCAAGTCAACTGAAAGACCAATTGGTTTTACTCCAATTAAAAATTCAGAACAAAATTCTATTGCTTCCTCTGCCACATAACACTCTGCCATGCATCCTTCTGGACGATTACGATTACGATTACGAACGTAACCTTTAAGTACACTCATATGTCTTTCAAAAGGGTACATCCACGTTAAGTACACAGGTCCACATAACTCCAACTGTTTTGTGAGATGCACTGTTAAGTGTATCATTATGTCAAAGAATGATGGTGGAAAATACTTTTCAAATTTACATAATGTGAGCACAACTCTTTGTTAAATTTCTTCAAGCCTTGTAACATCCACAGACTTTTTGCATATATCATTAAAAAACGTACACATATCTATGATTGCACTCCTAACATCCTTAGGCAACATACCACGTATTATAACGGGTAATATTTGTTGTATTAAAGTGTGACAATCATGAGACTTCATTCCATTCAATTTCCAATTTGAAGTGTTAACCAAAGACTTTATATTAGAGGAATATCCAGAAGGAACTTTAACATTGGATAGTGCTTCCATAAATTTTTTTTTCTCCTCTTTAGACAAAGTAAAACACGCTGGAGGAAGAAAAGTGCGACGGTCCTCAAATTGAGGATGCAACTCTGGACGTAACTTCATGTCTGCTAAGTCCAATCGAGCACCTAATCCATCTTTTGTTTTTCCAGGAATATTCAACAAGGTGCCAAGAATACTATCACACACATTTTTCTCAATATGCATAACATCAAGAAGGTGTCTAATTGGCAAATGTCGCCAGTACTCTAATTCAAAGAATATTGATCTCTTCCTCCAACATATTGAAGTATTTAAAAGTTTTTGTTGTTCTTTTGATTTACCACGAGGAAAAGTTATTCCTTCAACTTCTTTTAGAATATCATCTCCAGTTGGTGGTAATGGAGCTTCATTATATTCTTGTGTTCCATCAAAACATCGTCTTTGATTTCTATATTTATGCCCAAGTGGAAGGAATTTGCGATGACCTCTGTAACACATTTTATGAGAATGGGCTAATTTATCCGCATATGTGTTTGTGCTACACACTGGACAAGCAAAATAGCCCTTCACAGCATGACCAGACAAGTTACCATATGCAGGAAAATCATTTATAGTCCACATTAGAATTGCCTTTAAGGTGAACTTCTCTTGATGATATGAATCAAATACTTCAATGCCATTATTCCATAAAATTTTTAAATCATCTATTAATGGCTCTAAAAACACGTCAATATCATTCCCTGGTTGCTTAGGGCCTGATATCAACAATGTTAGCATCATGAACTTCCTTCTCATGCATAGCCACGGTGGGAGATTATAATTGACCAACATAACGGGCCAACAACTATACTTAGTACTCATTGAGCTATACGGATTGATACCATCAGCTGCAAGTGCAAGTCTAAGATTTCTGGGCTCTGATGCAAATTCAGGCCACTTTTCATTGATGAGGTTCCAAGAACGAGAATGTGATGGATGTTCTATTTTACCATTAACAACCTCTTGAGCAGCATGCCATGATAAATTTTTGGATGTATCAATGCTTCGAAACATCCTTCGAATACGTGGAATAAGTGGAAAATACCACAACACCTTTGCAGGTATTTTTTTTTATTTTTCATCTAATCCAAATTTGGACTCTTTCCACCTTGATTCCTTACATATAGGACATTCACATGCATCTGTATACTCTTTCCTATATAGTATGCAGTCATTTCGACATGCATGTATTTTCTCATATCCCATACCTAGCTCATTAAGTGTTTTTTTAACATCATACATAGAATGAGGTAATTTATGATCCTCAGGCAACATATCACCTATTACAGTCAGAAGTTCTTTAAAATACTTATCAGGTATTCCACACTTCGCTTTAATATTGTACAATGTGACTAATGCAGAAATCTTAGTGTACTTCTTACACGCATTCCATAACGGTTTTTCAGCATCCTCTAAAATCTCATTAAACTCTTCACCCAACATATCGGCATTCAAATTATCTTGCACTGCATCTAACATTTCATTAGTATCAACAAAAGCTTCTTCACGCTTTCTCTTTTGTTGTGTAGGGGACGCATTGGGGAACTCATTACTATTCTTCATAATTTCTTCCCCATGCCAAAACCATATCTTATAACTTTTGTCAATACCATGTTTGAATACATGATTTCGAATTTCCATAACATTATGTCCTTTTCGGTTCCCACATTTCAGACAAGGACACTTAATTTTTTCATGATTACTTGCATTATCAGCAGCAAAAGTAAGAAAATTTTCAAGCCCTCCACTAAATTCATTTGACCTTCTATCCATTGACATCCAAGACTTATCCATTTAAAAACCTAATTAAAGATATATATATATATATATATATATATATATATAAACATTATGTCAATGAACATATATGATATTGTGAAATAACAAGTGACACAAATATTAAAAAAAAAGAATCAAATAATATATATATACAAATACAAACAACATTAATTCAAGTAAAAAAAAACAAAAATATATACAAGTTATACAACATTAATTCACAATCAACATATAACATTATATAATTTTTTATCGCACTATGCATATGTATATAATTTTTTTCATGAATAAATATACAATAATATATAACATTATAAATAATTAATAATAATAAACAAAATAAAATAAAAAAATTAAAACATATATATATATATTAACGGCAACTATATGCACATATAAAAATTTTCATGAACAAATATAAAATATGCATGAATAATAATATCATAGCAATTATAAATAAATAATGATAATATTTATTTTTAGGCAAAAATTCTCAAAACATATATATTCAAGGCATATAGCAAATATGGGTAATAGAGTTCATGAACTAATTAAGAAAAAAATCAAGTACATTACTCAAAAAAGAGTAAAAAATACATACCTTGAAGGAGAAAAGTTGATGGTGGCGGAAATGGAGGTCAAAATGGGACCTTTGGTGGCTGAAATGGTAGAGGAAAAAAATGGAATTTTTCGGCTGAAATGGGAGAAAAAACTAGGCGGCTAATGGTTAACAACCGTACAACACGGCAGCGGCAGCACTCATGCTGTCGGGGAAGCTGCCGGCAACGAAAAAACCCAAGCAAAACCGGTCACGTATGGCTTAGGGAGGGAGGCGGCGCTGGATATTGTGGCACAAGGGTGGGCTCGGGTGGGGAAAAAAATAAGATTTGTGTGGAGCCCGTGGATGTGGAGACCTAATTAAAAGATTTGACCTACGGGTACGGTTGTTAACCGTACCTAAAAGGCTACGGGTACAGTTAACAATCGTACCCGTAGGTTAATTAAAAAACTTTTAGGTACGGTTAACCCTTTTAGGTACGGTTGTTAACCGTATCTATAGGCTTTTAGGTACGGTTGTTAACCGTACCCTATCCTTTTAGGTACGGTTAACAACCGTAGCTAAAAGTTTTTTAATTAACCTACGGGTACGGTTGTTAACTGTACCCGTAGCCTTTTAGGTACGGTTAACAACCGTACACGTAGGTCAACTTTTAGGTACAGTTAACAACTGTACCTAAAAGTTTCCGTAATTTTTTCGAAAAAGTTCCGCGTTTTGGTTCACTTTTAGGTACGGTTAACAACTGTACCCATAGGTAATTCTTTTAAAATACACGGCCAACCGTACCTATAGCTATTTAGGTATTGTTGTTATCAAATTTTTAATTTAACAACCGTACCTATAGGTATATATTGTTGTAGTGATGGGACTTTGTTATACCTAAAGCCATGAGAATACCATCCTAGTATTATGAATAGTATTTGGACTAAAAGAAATGAAAGTTTTTTAAAGTTAACTTGCTTCCCAATAGCTCGCTCATAAACCATTAAAATCCTTTTAAATTCTTCACATTGCCTCATACAAGCATCCATGAAAATCAATGAATCATCTGCAAAAAACATATGTGGGAAATACTCGGACTCAACCTTGAAGCCTTTACTCCTTTAATTACACTAGCACTCTTTGCACACCTAATTAAAGAAGATAAACCCTCACCACATAGTAATAACAAGTACGGGCTTGTTGGATGCCCATACCGTAATCCCAATGTGGGTCGAATATTTCTAGTAATTGAGCCATCAACATTCACTGAATATCTCACTGAAGAAATACATCAATGCATTAAGAATAACCACCTATTAGGGAAGCCCATTTTCTTAAGAATTTGAATAATACTATCCCATTCCACACTATCACAGGCTTTACTCATATTCAACTTCAACGTAATACGACTCAGCTTGCATTTTGACCTCCTAATAGAGTGTACAATCTCGTAAACCTCAATAGCATGGAGACGAATACACTTTGGGCATCATTAATTAGATCTAGAAATGCCATTAAGTCTGTCGGAGAGCACTTTTGAAATAATTTTATAAAGAATTGTGCAAAGGTTAACTAGCCAAAACTTATAACCTTTTTGAGGAATTGACTTTACAGACCAGAGAGATTGTGGTCTTATTGATACTGCCAATTTCAGCACTTTCATTCAAGAAATTTATCATCACCATCACAGATCTAAAAATATTCATATTAGATCATCAAGAACTTAAAGACAAATATTTGAAAGTGTACCTAAATCCATAATAACTAATTGATTTTGCAGCAAAATGGCTTCTCTTCCAAATTTATATGTTTTTTTAAGATAACCCTTTACCTTTCTCTTTAGTATTTGTCTGACAATAGGCAATCAAATAAATTGGAACTTAATGTATGACCTAGAAACCATGACTACTATATATAGAAAATTATTGTATTTCTATTTTAACCCATCATCAAAATAAAAATAACCATTAGATATTTACACATTAAAGACCTACATCATATAATAAACATTAAAGCTCAAATTACTTAAAACTTAGCATATCACTTTTAAAATGAGCTCATAAAACACAATTATTCATATATAAACCCAATGTTGGAATAAAAATGGATATGAGTCCTACAAGCAAGACAATTAAAGATCCTTAACTTTTATTAATTATCACAAACTATTTTGATTATTACATTTCGTCTTCATTCTCTTGTAAATACTCATATATACTGAGTACAAGCTTACTCGAATAATCAAGAATTTTGCAAATTATTTGAAGAATAATATAGCACATGTTATTAAATATAATATACTTTTATTTATTCTAATTTTAGCAATTTAAAATACACATAATTTGCATTTAAGTCTCATATCCTAACACGAACATCTTGCTTCAAATATTTTCTTCATAGCAGGATGACGCATGTTAAGATTGATTGGCATTTTATAAGAGATTAGGTGGACAAAAAGGATCGTTGGAGGTGCACTATACTCACTACTACAATACTGCTGTAATTCACCAGTGTTTAACCCGTGAAAAACCCATTTTTTGTCGGTTGTCATCAACTTTTTCACCAGTTTTTTATAAACCAACAAAATATAAGTGGCACAACAGGACTAAATATTGTAGTGGTGATTCCCTCTGTTAATCAACTAGATGATTATTCACCAAGCCTTTTCCTAAGTACCAATTTTGTTCTATTCCACCAGATAAGTTTGACTAAGCACAGTATGTAATTAGCTAGTATATAGGTTGTGTACAATAACTGATTATTTATGTTGTATAAGTGGTTAGTTTTAATGAGCTTGTTTCTCAAGGTTGTTACGGAGATGCTAACCACTTTCCTTATATATACTGATGTAACACAATATATTCAACGAGAATTATCTTGATTCTTTACATTCAGCTCTTAGTTGTTTACAAACACCCTTTTTTCATTAGTCAGACACATTTTTTTTTAAATAACATTACATACCTCACATATACCTCGCAATTGAACCAACAGTGTGAATTTGGATGCTTCACAATGAGAGAATTTGACGTCACTATGCTACTATAACACAAGCTAGTCCAAACACCCATGAAGACCTACTAATACAAAGTGAATCTCTCTCAAATATTGAACTATTGGATGCTAGACCTATTTTAGGGCCATGGCCACCCCTGCATTTAGGGAAAATGCTTTATTACCAAAAATGTTAAAATATTGAAAAACATATTGTAGTTAGTCTGGTCCTCTTAAGATTTGCAATCTGGTTCAGTCCATACTCAAAATAGTGGTCCCAGGTCCTAATAATTAAATTCTTTTTGACTGAAGGATGGCAAGAATGATGAATAAAAAATGTGTTTAATTATATGGTATAGTTTTTCTTTATGTATATAGTTTTATTTTTAACTCCTTTAATGAAAAAAGTATATGTTTATTTTTCTTATAATGTAAATGAATATATGTTTTTTTTTTTTTTAGTATTAGTAGAAAATAAATATATATATATATATATATATATATATATTTTTTAGGGGAGTTAAAAATGAAACCAATAGAATAATTTGATCATTTATAGACAATTTGGTAAAAAATGGCACATAAATAAATTTTCCAACAATTTTTAACCCTAATAGGTGGTGTATGTATGATATATAGTAAAAACAAAGATGATTTCGTATGCAATAGCTATGTGAGAGGTAGTTTATTTGTCGGAGGTGACGAACACATGATAGTAGGGTTGACAAAGGAGTACCAAAAGAGAAAGTGAGGTTAGCTACACAGTGTGATTTTGAAATGCTGATAGAGAAAGTAAATTTGTGTTTGTTTTGGTTCTTCCGTGCCCAACCTCACATGATCTCACTTTCTATCTACCTGATCTGAATTCTATAAGATCCCTTACACATTAGAAGGTATCTTTTTTTTTTCAACAACAATTATATACTCATAAATCTACGCACATATATAAATAATGAGGTCAAACCTTACATAACTTTCAATTTTTACGGTGAGCATATATCTTTATACTAAAATGTTAGTATATTTTAGCTTGATAAAAATACCACCACTCATAGCTATTATAAAAATGATACTCAATATCTTTTTTATAACAGGTTAGTAATATATATTGTTATTAAAAAGTGACTACACAATGATAAAGTCAATTTTTTTCATTTTATTTTTTAATTTTTTTTAATTGTATTAAATATATGTCGTCTTAACTTGAATAAACTATAATCAAAAGATTTGAAGAAAAAATTAAATAAAAATAGAGAAAAAAATATAAACTTAAAAGATAGTTATTTGTCATTATGTGGTCACTTTTTAATAAGAATAAAATTAAATTGTCACTAAAAATTTAAGTATTATTTTTAAAATATATATATGACCTGTACAGTCACTCTTTTGTTTAGTTTTCAATTTTTGCATTTCTTATACCTACTTTTAATATCTTGTTTTTAGCTTGTTTTTCAAATCTTTTTGAAAAAGTTGCCACAAAGTAATACGTGGAAAAATATGTTCCACGTTTCAAAAGTTTAGAGCTGGTGGCAAAAATGCCTCCAACAATAAATTTATTGCAAAAATACTCAAATATTTAATTTTTTATAAAAATATATTTAATTTTGTTAATATTTATATTATTTTAATTATTTTTTTTTTTTTTACGGATTAAGTTTTTTAATATTATGTTTAACCACTATTTCTATAATGATCACTACTATAATCTGATCGAGTAATATATGACAGTCTTTAATATAGAGTGAGAATAAATAGGATGGTCCTATTATGGAAAATATTTGGTGACCGTCCTATAAACTTTATAGGATGGCTATTATGAAAAATATTTTGCAAATTTCTATAGTGCGATTTATCATTTTAAAATTTTTTCTTATAAGATAATTATTAACTATTTTATACATTAACATAGAGGACGGCTATAAGCCGTCTTATAAGAAAAAAATTAGGTTTTCACGTTCTAAAATTATTAGCGTCCCTAATCTTGCATCTTGCTTCCTCTCACTCTTGTCCACTTCCGAAAACCACCAACCTTAGCCCACTCCTTCGTCGGCCTCAGCCTACTCCGTTGATCTTAGCCCACCTCGTCATTCTCAGCCACTCCGTCGCACTGCAGCCAACACGGGTGTGTAACAGCTTGTGTCATTCCAAATTTGTGAAAAGTGTAATGGGTTCCGGGTGTCATCTGCTCATCTTCAATAAAACTGTTTCTCAGCCTCAAAAGGGACATATTGTAATTCTTCATTCTTGGCTAATGTATTAGATATCTGGGTCTCTCTCTATTGGGCCTTTTAGAGCTCGCATGATATTAAAGGTGACATATTTTTGATTCATGTCTAGATTCACTAAATGGGTTTTGGGTTATAGTTTTGTTTTTGATTGATAATGTAAGTTTGTATTTTGCTTTGGTTGTGTAAGAACCGTTAATTTTAGTTCCAAGCAAATTCAAAGAAATCCCAATTCTATTTCTAGATAAAATTCACTAATTCAGTACTTCATAATAATGGCTAGTAGAAAGCTATCTGGTTATATCAATAATTTTTTTGGCATGCTTTTCTAGTGGATTTAATCCCCTAGATAATTTCCTCATTAGCTGTGGAGCACTATCAAATACCTCAGTGGGTAATACGGTTTTTATATCTGATAAACTTGCTTCCAAGTTTCTCTCAACCCCCAAAAGTGTTCTTGCAAGTACCCCTTTGAAATCAATAACCTCTTCTGATGATTCACTGTTTTATCGTTCAGATTCTTCAACGGCGCCAGGTATGTTCTGTAGATTTTTTTTTTGCTGGCTATTTTTGTATAATCCATTGCTGCCTTTTCTAGTGATTTTAGTTGACACATAGGTATATAAACATGGTGTCAGACATATATATGGAATCTTGCCTTATACATAGAAAAGGAGATAAAAGGTATTATAAATGCCTTAGTCCTTAAGTCTGTGATGTTGGGAAGAAAAATATTAAAAAATGTAAGGTAAAAGGATAATCCTCTACTTCAGTAATCGAACGGACTTTGTGTATTTTTTTTTTTTCTTCCCAAATATTTAACTTTCTTTGATTTTTGATTCTGTAAAATGCATTAGTTGTGCAGCTAACTACATATGCTTTTTTTCCTTCTCTTTTCTTCATATGACCCTTTTGTTTTTTCATATGAATGCCAGATTCCTTTCATTTTCAATTAAGATATTAGAAATAGAAGTACTTATATTAGGACCTAAAAGAGCTTATGTTATTGTCATTATAATCTTCATATCTTGTAAGCAATGGAAGATGATTATTGATATTCCTTGCAGGAAGGAAGTATCCCAAATTAATCAAGATACAAATAGACTCCACAGTTCTTATTTTTGTAGAACAAAAGTTTGCTATAGAGAAGAAGAACATTAAGCTTTTATTGGTCAGGAGAATTACATTACTTTTCTATTTTCTTTTACTAAATTTATCTTTATCCATGTTTCTATTCTTTTCTCTACTTGGTAAAGGATTTGAACATTATAGTATTGATCTAGCATACATTGTCCTTCCCACTAAACTTCTTGTTGTCTTACCACTCTGTTATCTTAAGTTATTTGCCTCAGTGAAGGAGTTATATGCCTCATTGTTTTACTATTTTCATCTTCCTTTATCATTACTATTTTGTCCTCAAAGCGCTTGTATATGTAGTATTTTATTTTTGCTAGTGGCCTTGGGGGGCCTAATTTTTTTTTTTTTTAAATGTTTTCCTGTTGAGCAAGTGGCAGTTTGAATAAAATGATTGACCATCTCCTGCAAGTGGTAGAGAATAATGACATGCATTGCTTGTTCAACGAAAGGCTTCATATGTGTAAGGACTCATTCCCATCAACTTTTCTTTTGGAGGCTACTCACATTTTATGACACGTATTAGCAACTGTGCATGAAAGTTGAATTATAGGATTACTAGTGGACTGGTAGTTCAATATTTTCAATCATCTGCTCGAACCATAATACATTGGGGGGGTCCTAGCCAATTATTCCGGCTAATATCTATATATCTAATAAAGCTTGTTAAAATTTATAGATTGAATTATTCTTAACTTATGTGAAATGAGTAGCTCTTAGCCTCATACTGCTGTTTATTTTTCAGCTGAAAATTGGATGTGATTAATTTCTTATGGCATACTTAGTTGAATATAGAGGTTTTTATTGTAAAAAAAGTTGGATAACATAAAGTAAGTTGATACACTAGGGTTGTTTCTTAATGAACTGGAGGGAGGAGTTCAGATTGATAGAGAATACTTTTGAAGTATCCCGACGCAAAAGACCATTTCAGATTTATTTAGAAACTGCATGTCTTATCGATATAGGAAAACTAGACTTGATTTAAAGTTCAATTTGTTTTTGTATTAAATTATACACAATAAATGACATTGCACTACAATGATTGACAAAATAAGCTAGAACGGAATAAGGTACTTCTCATATCTTGACATTTGTTAAACTTTGTTATTTGAAGAAATGTTGTTTGCATTTATTGTGTTGTTGCCAAATAATCAGTGGGCAAGCAAATTTCAATTGTATTTTTAATATACAAGTTAATATATAATATTCCTAATTTATTTAGCTTTAAAATATTATAATTATCTTATATTATAATTCTCAAGTATCTATACGCATCAATGGAGTTAAGAGCAATTGAAGCAAGAGTGGTGCATGTACGTATTTAATTATCTTTCAAACAATGGATAAGATGATATGGACTTTATCTAGTGAGACAACCTATCTTTTGGTGTATTACTAAATATATTAACATTTTGTGTGTAATTTATATCGATTGAAAAAAATGTACTTATTTATGCATGTATAAGTTTTAGTACTTGTATGTTTGTTAATATGTATTCTAAGCACATATAAGTGTGCATGTGTCTATGTGTTTGATTATTTGAATGAAACTTTTTTGATCATTTGAGAAGTAATATATATATATATATATATTGAAATTTTTGGTATGAGATTTCTGTACAAGTTTCTATACAAGTTTTAAAGCAAGAAATTTAAAAAAAAAAAAAAAAACATTTAGGGCAATCATTGGATGTCCTATATAAATTTTATAGGACGGTTAAAAACTGTCCTAAAGAATTATATAGGACTATTATTGACAATCCTATATAATTCTTATAAGATGGTCAATAATCGTCTTATTTGTTTATTTTTTTTTAGGACGGACGATTACAAGATGGATATTGACCGTCCTATATATTTTATGTTACTCTAAAAAGTGTATAAGATATTATGCAAGTGCATATTTTGCAAACAAGTAATTAATGATAAGAAAGTTCGTTCCCACGAAGATTGAAATATTATAAAGTATTATAAAAATTAACTAATAAAATTAATATTGGATACTTTTGTGTATCAAAATAAAAAAAAATATAATAATAAGCACGAGATGACAAAAGCAAAAATACTAAAACAAAGCTCAACAAGAAGGATAGCAAGAATTTTAAGTGGATGAATCAGTTATGATTGCAAATATGATAAATGATGCAGTCAAACTGCAGCGTTGTTGTAACAATGCTGTGGCAAAGTGTAGCAATAACTAGAATTTAAAAATTACAATAGATTCTTTCGAATAATTTCTTAGGCTTAATGAAAACACATTCATATGTACAACTAAGCCTAAGAACAATACTTTATACACCAATTCTTTTGAATTATGTGAGACAATTATATATTCCTATATGAATTATAAATTTAATTCTTATCACTAGATTCAAATTAAACACACATTATTCAAAATTCATCCAACATAAACTAATCTTTTTAGAATTAATCTCAGTTTATTATTCTATCAATTGGTGATCAAGCAATCAACAAGATTAAATTAATAAAACAAGCATTAAATAACTATCAATCACTTGCCAAAACAAAGTACATATTTTTAAAAGTGAAGAACATAAACTACATTCAAGTGCACACCCACAATCCTAACTGAAGAAACATTAGCCAATCATATTCATAAAATTAAATATCAATTTATAAATATTTAAAATCAGATCCATTGAGTTGTAGAAATTAAAAAACAATTAGAGAAAGAGAAGAAGGAATAAATCACTAAAACCTCCTTTAATTAAACTTCAATCTATTGAGTCACAAAATTCTTTAATTCTTTCTTGCTTTCGTCACTAATAATTCTAGCAAATCACTCCCTTAAATTGATATTTCGTAGATTATAAGAAATTGATTTCTTTTCGGTTACCAATCAGCCACATTTTGCTCCTCTATTCTTGGTTCTCTTTCTGTATCGTTTTGTGTGTAAAATTTGCTTGTTGCCTCTGCTCATCCCGTTTTCACGTTCTCCTCTTATATGTAGAGTCTTAGGTTTAATTGACATGAGGTGATATTCTTATGTTAATTTTAAAGTTTTCCCTTAAAAAGATGAATTATTAAATTTTACATTATCATTTTTTTATTAAAAGCCCAAGCCTAGGTACCAAAATCCATATTTCACGCTGATTTATTCTGGTACACTTTGTTGCAGTAAGCTGATTAATGCTTATTTGTTGTTCTTTTTGTTCTCTGCAAAGGAACACATAAAAGCCTCATGAGTGAACTTTAAAATATAAGGCTTTTTAATGAAATGCAAGATAATTTCAAATTTAATACTAAAGAATTCACTCATTTTCACAAATTTTACAAATAATGTTCACATGAGCACAATGTGCAACTAATTTTACATGACCAAGCAAGTTTTAAAAAATAAGAGATAATATTTATTCTAGTAAATTAGAGTTATCATCTTCTAGGACAGTTAGTGGTCGTTCTATATTGCCCTTTTTGTAGTAGTGGAAATTGACCAACATAAATGTTAATATAACTAAACATTAGGAATATTTCTGAAACAAAATAAATATTAAGAGAATATTTTTACTATAGATTTTCCAAACATTAGGATACAAAATATAAGCCGACTATATAATAAGAATATGTTTAGATATGACTTCCCTATTGTTTGTACAAGAAAAGATTAATAATAAAAAAATATTATATACAATACTAATGCAAGTTTTTCATTCAGAGTTGATTTCCTAATTTAGTTTTTGAGATCAACTTGAAAGCCATAGGATAGATAAATTATTGTCATGTCAAAGTCATTATTTTTCTTTCAATAATAGATAATGTATAACATAGATGATTTTAGAGTTGAAAGAATTTAGAGATTATGAGAGAAACAATCATATGAAAAGTGAATTCAATAAATAAATAGTGCATATGTAGTAGAGTTTGTTACAAAATATTCCCTAACAAACTAGTGATGTTAACATGAATGCTAAGTTAGTTATAAGAGAGTATGTATTTACAATATTGTCTATTACTCTCCTTTAAGCTCAGGTCTATTATAGATCATCAACTTGCTTCAGTAAACTTGTTGGATGATAAAGATATTGTAAGCACATTTGGTATTTGATCATCAATTCCCCATCAAGGTTTCCATTAGTTACTTGTTCCCTTACAAAGTGGAAATCTATTTCT
Source organism: Elaeagnus macrophylla (assembly GCA_029378325.1). Classification (NCBI taxonomy): domain Eukaryota; kingdom Viridiplantae; phylum Streptophyta; class Magnoliopsida; order Rosales; family Elaeagnaceae; genus Elaeagnus; species Elaeagnus macrophylla. The sequence continues at coordinate 39,568,422 of CM055641.1, forward strand.
ACATGCTTTGTTCTTGCATGCATGATAGGATTTTTAGCCAAGTATTAAGTACTCACATTGTCACAATAGATAACATGCACTTGATCAATGTGAACTTGTAACTCTTTCATGGACTGTAACCATAGTAAATCTGCAATGCAAAGAGCTACAGCTCCGTATTCAAATTCAGCTAAGGATCTTGATACTACCTTTTTATTTACTTGATATCCATGAAATTAGTGAATCACCAAAGTAAACATAGTATGCCCCTGTGCTTCTCCTATCATCAAGATTTTCTCCCTAATCTACATTAGAGAGAATGCAACTAGATCAACATGAGAAGATTTTGGCATCAAGACACCATAGCCAGATGTTCCCTTTATATATCTAAGGACCCTTATAGCAACCTTTCAATGCAAGTCAATTAGTTGAGATAGAACTAACATAGTTTGTTGACAATGAAGGCAATTTTTAGCGTTGTAATAGTGCAGTATCGAAGAGCACCTACGACCCTTCTGTACTAAATTGGACATTCAAGGGGATTTTGATAAGCAACCTCCTGAAGAAACTAGTATGGGTAATGGTTTGAGATCAGTGAGTTCATGCTTCTTTAGCAGTTCACAAATGTACCTCTTTTGACATAATTATAAATAAGATTCAGTTTTGAGGACTTCAATGCCTAGAATGCATGAAAGTTGACCCAAGTCTTTTAGTGCAAAAGTGATGCTAAGTTGATGAATAAGTTGAGAAATCTTGGTGTTGTCTGAACTAGTTATGAGGATATCATCGACATAGATGAGTCTGATGATCAAGCTGTTAGAGGAGTGTTGAAAGAACATAATACATCAGCCTTAGAATTTTGTAAACCCCAATTAAAAAGCCAAGAGCTCAACCTTTGAAACTAAGCTTTAAGAGCTTGTTTTAAAACATAGAGAGCTTTCTTGAGTTTACAAACCATGTTTTTTCCTTGTTCAAAACCAATGAACCATATACACTTTCTCTTCTAAATGCCCATGAAGGAAGGCATTATTAACATTCAATTGTCTTAGTTCCCATCTCCTTGAGTGTGCTAAATACATAACCAATCAAATTGTTGTGTGTTTAACAACAGGGCTAAAGGTTTCAAAGAAGTCTATGCCTTTAACTTGATGAAAATCCTTAGCAACCAAACATGCTTTGAGTTTTTCAATCAATCTAGTGGGAAATTTCTTGATCCTAAAGACCCATTTGCAGCCAATAATCTTCATACCTTTCTGAATAGGAACAAGCTCTCATGTACCATTTTTCAACAAGGCATGGTATTCATCTTCCATTGCCTGCAGCTAGCCTGGATGTTTGAAAGCATCCTCATAGGTTATTGGTTCTGTAATATCAGAGAAGATACTAGATGCATGAAGCACTCGTTTGGGAGGTAAATTGCTTGTTTGATATATAATGGTCATAATATAGGTATTTGTGGGTCGATTGGCTAATGAAATAGGTAGAGATGGAACAAGCATGGGCTCCACATGCAGGTCAACAACAAATGTATAGAGGATGGTACAGAAAATGAGCTGTCAATGGTTTTAGGAGAAGATATAGACATGTCATTGGGATTTGAGATAGAAGAGGATGAAAGGAACGGGATAATATTAGGTGATGGGTAAGCAGAATGTGTACAAAGTGAGAGTGACTGCTTAGAGGCTTTTATGGAAGTATTGTCACATAGGGTTAAATAAGGTACAAGTAGCTGGGTAGAATTGTCAGCAGTTTCACAAGAAGAAAAACATTGGATGAAGAATCATAGGGAAAGGTTGTTTCATGAAAAGTGACATGATGATTGGTGTAAATTCTATCAGAGTTAACATCAAGACATAGGTAACCTCTATGCTTGGAGGCATAGCCAAGGAATACGCAAGGGCTTGAACGAGCATTGAGCTTGTTTTTGTTGTAAGGCTTGATGCAGGGAAAACAAAGGCATCCAAAAACCTTCAAGATAGTATATTCTGGTGTCCTATTATAAAGTAGCTGATAGGGGCTTTGAAAATTGGAACCGTTAGTAGGTTTTATAGTATACTACTATTCTGCAGGCATAGTTCTAATATTTTGGAGGCAACTTGGCATGTTGTAGGAGTCTGACAGCACTTTCAACAACCTTTCTATGCCTACTTTCAATTGTTCCATTTTGCTTACTGGTGTGAGGACATGTTCCTCTATGATCAATGACCATAGTTGCCTATTCTTTGCTTAAAAATTGGGACTCCCTTCTACCATTAGATTGGACTGATTTTATTTTAGAGTTAAGTTGTCTTTCAACCATTTCTTTGTACATTATCAAAGCTAGTTTTGATTGATCTTTAGTAGCTAAGAAATAAATCCATATATAACGTGAGAAGTCATCAATAATTAGTGGATAATACTTGGCTCTTGTAACTGAAAGAACAGATGAAGACCATAAATCAACATAAACAAGAGAGAAAGGTATAGTGCTCTTAATATGAGAGGAAACAAAAGATAGTTTATGAGCTTTTCCAAGTGGACAAGAAGTGCATAAAGTAGAACCGTGAACATCAATAGAGGTATGAAGAACTTTAGTAGCAGTTTATTTAATATTAAGTCTGAAGGGTGACACAACCTATGACACCAAAGACTATTAGTAGCTACATTTGCAACAAGTGTATCAAAAAAGGTTACTAAGCTAGTAGGTGAGGAAGTGCTAGTTGTTTTAGTACCTTTGAGTGTGTAGAGGCCACGTTCAGACTTGCCTTGGAAGAGTACCTTCTAGGTCACGAGTTCCTTGACAAAAAAAGAGGCAGGGTAAAACTCAACATTAACATCATTATCAACACACAATTTATTCACTAATAACAAGTTTGAGGTAGCTTGTGGAATAAGAAGAATATTCTGCAATACTACTTTGTGCTCATTGACTAGAAGATCAATTTTGCCTAATTATTTAATGGGAAGTTTAGTACCATTACCTATGAGTACTCCATCATTTCCAATGTAGGGAACTACAGAGTCAAAGAATGAGCTATCAACAATGAGATCGTGAGTGGCTCCACTATCTAGAACCCAACAGTGCTATGACTGAGTTGCCATATTTACTATTGCGGAAAGAGCTGTTGCATCAGATGATGGAAGTTGCACTAATTTGCCACTAAGCACATCCTTGAGCTTGAAACAATTGATAGCAACATGACCTGCCTGAACTCTTCTTGTTATTATTGCTAATGGATCCTCCATCAAATTTCCCATGAGGTTTAGGAAAGCCTTGACCACTGGAACTATTGGTTTTTAGAAAGTCATGTAAACTCCATGGCTGAGATTTGGATGACTTTGTGGAGTAGTTGCCTTTGTTTACATTCATTTTATGTGCAACATTTGCTTGTAGCATAGTCTCCTCTTCTCTGTGTTGCCTAAGCAACATTCTATCATGATTTGCCAATAGGCTGTGGAACTCACCAACACCCAATAGGTTCAAGTCTCATATTGAGAGAGGACAAAAGTCATTCTACCTAGAGCCAAGACTAGTAACAAATATACATGATCATATCCCTTTTGGAACTGGTTCACTAATGGCAGCTAGATGATGTTCAAATGTAAATTATAGTTTAGATTGGTTAGATAAAAAACAAATTAAGGAAAATGGTAATCCAAGTCCACTACCTTTAAAGAAAGTGCACTTCAGATCCGTACCTATTAGGTAGGCAATACAAGTCCGCTACCTATAAAAAAGGGTAATAAAAGTCTATTTTATAGAGATAATGAACTTGTACTGCCTTTATAAAATGGACTTATGTTACCCTTTACTTGCTCTTTTTATAAATGTAGTTGACTTGTGTTGTCTCACCTGATAAATATGAATTTAAAATATACTTTCATTAAAGATAATGAATTTGGGCTACCTTCGTCTTTAAAACAAAGTATGGAGTGGAAGTGGTGTTTAAGTTTAAAATGCATGTGCCTTTATAAAATGGACTTATGTTACCCTTTACTTGCTCTTTTTATAAATGTAGTTGACTTGTGTTGTCTCACCTGATAAATATGAATTTAAAATATACTTTCATTAAAGATAATGAATTTGGGCTACCCTCGTCTTTAAAACAAAGTATGGAGTGGAAATGGTGTTTAAGTTTAAAATGCATGCTGCACCAAACCCCTCTTGTAACCCAACCCTACCAATTTCCCATCAACTAACACCTTTTATAAATCTTCATCTTTTTTGTTTTTTAGAAAATAAAAAGGAAAGAGTATTTTTCTCTTGTGGAAAAATTATAATTAATAAGAGAATTTTGGGCTTGATAGACAAACAGAACCTAAGCACTAGTAGGATAAAGTTAAATTGTTTGATATACATTTTTTAATCACTACCTAAAATTATCAAGAATAGGGGCAATTTATTTTTAGAATTCTGTACTTAAATATGTCCGACTTGGAATGCTCAATGATATAGGTGATCCTTGACAACAAAGGTGGAGCAAAGACACTTGGGTGTGCCGTTGTGCCCTCACCTCAATATATTTGTTCTGCTAGTTATAAATGACATAATTCTTGACATAAAATACAATAATATGTTAGCACTTTCTATTTCAATAAAATTATTTATTACTATATATAAGATAATAAAAATAAAACAATTCGTGTAATATTTTCCATCTTTATAAACACCTTGTACTCTTTTACGTCACATATAATTCTCATACCATGATATAAATATAATTGAAAACAATGGTATAAATTTCTCCCAGAATTAGTCGTACTTATTGCAATAAAATTATTTATTACTATACATAATAAAAATAAAACAATTCATGCAATATTTTGCATCTTTGGAAACACTTTGCACTTTTTCTTACATCACTTTTCATTCTCCTACCATAATATATAATTAAAAATAATGGTATAAATTTATCCTACAAATAGTCGTGTTTTGGTGGTATAAGAGATTTCTAATAAGGTAGAGGATAGGGGTTTCAATCTTGTGGTGTCATATTGGGCTTAAATTTGTTTACATATTTTATTAAATTAAATAGAACAATCTAAATGATCTAAATGTCACATAATATTAGACTACATAAAAAAATTGTAAAAGTTCAGTACAAACCATTTCAATTTTAAGGGTTAATACGAACTGGTTTGATTTACGGGTTAGTTTGCACAGTTTTTTGGACACCTTTGTGAAAGGTATATCTCACATTTAGGGTTTGTTTAGTTTTGTTTGAGATATTTTTAAAGTATTTTTTGACAAAGCAAAACAATTTTATAAGTACATTGAAAAAATTAATATTATAAGTACTTTCAAAACTCTAAAAATACATTTTATGCTTTTTTTTTTAAAGCAATTTAAAAAAAAATTGAAAATGTTCTTAACATAAAGACAAAGCAACAAAACCATTAAAATGATAATCAATTTCAATAAGTTTCATAGCATAAAGAATGTATTGGACATAAAATAACACTCGTCACGTAGCACAATATAATTGATCCTACTCAATAATATAGCCTACAACCTAATCTAGTGAGCACTGAGTCAATAGATAAGCGCAATTGCTAGATAAGAGACTCCTTAGATAACTAACTGTTAAATATTTCCTAATTATCTTATAAGAGATAATTATAGAGAGATAAACTCCAATGTTAGAATAAGATTATCTCATACAGTAAACAATCGCCATCATGTATATCTTTATCCTCTATATATATGCACCTTTACACATTCGCACACAACTAACAAATAACGAGTCATAAGTCATATATATCATCTCATAATAAACACAACATCTATATTCTCTTTGTCTCCACTTCTTCTCCATGTAAACACGGATTTGAGGCTTCGGTCTCCTCTTTTATCACCATTACCAGAACTAACTTAACCATCGGAAGGCCAAAGGTCACTACACTTTGTGGTAGGCTAAGGTTATAACGTGTTTTTTTTCTGTTCGCAAGACCACAGCATGGAGAAGTACATCCCCTATTTTAATGTTGACAAAAAATGGTATCAACATCAGGGTTGTTTATAGGAAATAAGTGTGTTCTAATAGCTGGTAATCAAAAAAGAAAATTATAGAAGCAAATGTTGTGTTCTCCATTAGATCTAAAAAACAAATCTAAGAAAATAGCTTTTTAAGAGAGCTCTAACAAAAGTTGAGTGAGCGCTCGAAAAAAATCTCCCACACAAATTAACTTCACCGTTTGTTCTCTTAACGAAGATAAATCTGCTAACAAGTTCTGAAACTTCTGCTCTATCAGGTAACCAAGAAGCACCATCACATCTTCTATAGCTTATTTGAGAAGAAGTTCCCATGCCTATTGAGGCTCACCAGCGTTGAACTAGGCCAGCTAGCTAGAAGGGAGCATGAACTCAAGCTTGCCTGGGAGTATTAGAAAACATAATCTAGGCTGTCTTGGAATGCCATTCAGAACCACAAGCTCTAGAACCAGATCCAATTCTTATAGAATCCTCCAATGCTTGAGGTTCTACTTGTCGAATAGGCTTAGACCAACCACGTTACCCTTCTCGTAGAAACTCGAGCTCGTGGACCTCTAGAGTTAAGTCCCACATAGCACAGAGTTGTTTGAACACTCCTTAGTCAAGGTTGCACCGTTTGGGTCCTATCCAGCACAACCTGCATGTGCGCCTAGAGGCCAATAAGCATCAAATGCTCCACATAGGTTAGTAACATCGATCAAGCAGTTTTGGCGGTCGATCAAAGGATCACCATCGGGAATGGCCCCCAGTCGTAACCTATCTACATTTTTACTATTATCATTCACGCAGTACCAAAATTGTCCATTTTTTACTATTTAATTTATGAGAGGTGTCTCTCATGAATACAAATCTTAGCTTACAATTTTTTAACCCATCTTTGTTTACAATTACTCCGTCCATACTTATTAAAAAAAAAACTACTTCGTCCATTTGTCAAAATATTCACCCCTGAAGATAAGTTAAACTATAAACTGTATGTAGCATTTTTCTAAAACCTTTCCTCAAAATCGAAAAAGATAAACTAAAAGGAAATGAAAAAAAACAAAATCCTATAACCCAACACCCTAAAGCCTTCTCACTAAAAACAAAAGGTACACATGATATATTAATTATGCATACATGTAAAATTTATAAATAATTAAATTAGTCTTCAAAATAATATATTAGTTATATAAAAATATTTATAATAATATAATACAAGCTATACATAATTTACAAAGTATGCATAAACTAATATGTACATTTTATGTACAAGTTAATATATTATTTTGAGATTAATTTAATTATATATAAATGTTAGTTATATAAAAATATGTATATATAATATAATACAAGCTATACATATTTACAAATATGCATAAACTAATATGTACATTTTATGTAAAAATTAATATATTATTTTAAAATTAATTTAATTATATATAAATTAATATGTTATTTTAAGCTTTCAAATCAAATATTCATATAAAGACTAAAGAGGGACTTAAAGCATTGGAATCCAATATTATGCTATTTTGAGTTAACAAATTTCATAAACATATATGGATACAAATAAAAAATTTAGATAATATTTGAAACAAACTATTAAAAATAAAACTCATGTTTACAAGAAAATAAAATAAGAATTTTAATATAAAATAAAATTAAAGAAATAATTTCTTAAAAAAAAATAACATTATATGTATTAGCACGTGCTAAAGTCTTAATTTATATAAAAGTGATGGATGATTTATCTTGATTTTTTCTATTATTTTTTAACTTTTTTTGACAATTATTTTTAAATTAAATTTTTTTGATATAGTTAAAATTTACAATAATTTATGTCATTAGTAATATTTATTACAAAATTATCATCATAATTATATTTTTATGGCTAAATAATATTTATAATTCTTAATTTTTACCAATTTTAATTATGATTATCTAACTTTTTTTTTTTTCTTTATGACAGGTTTATTCAATTAAGATTTTTATATATTTTAAAAGTTTTTGAAAGTATAAGTGTACTTATTTAAGATTTTTAATGAATTATAAAAGTTTAGCTTTATTCAATTAAAATTTATAAATATTTTTTAAAAGTTTATAAAAGTTTAGGTATATTTAATTACTATTTTTTAAAAATTTATAAAAATATTAGGGTATTCAAAATGTTAATGATTTTTAAAAACTTCACTTAATTAGAGACTTTGAATATTTTAAAAAAAATTATGTATAAATAAAATATACTACAAGTAACATTTTCTTCTATGAGATTTTTAAAGACTTTTGAGAATTTTAAACATTTTTTTTTGTATAAATAAAATTTACTAAAAGTAACATATTCTCTTATAAAATTTGTAAAGACTTTTTTTTAACTATATTCCTCAACCTTGTTCTCTTCTCTAGCCATGAATCTAAATATTGCTATTTTCATCAATATATGCTTCAGTGGCAAATGAGAGGAAATTGTTGACAGTAGTGACGATATGGTTTTGAGAAAATTAGATTATAAAGAGGAAGTTGGAGATGTTGTCATATTGTAAGTTTGATTAGTACATAAGAGATTCTTTCAATACAAATAATCTCTTTAACTTAGTTTATTTATTTTTATTCTTAAGAAAGTGAAAAAGCTCAATTTTATTATAAAAATAAAATAATATAATATACGTTACAGCTAATAACAATATCGTAAAATTTAATATTATGGATGTAGTTTTTTTTTTTTAATTTATTTTTAAAAGTGCAAGAACTTATTTAAAAATGAAACATATTTAATTAAGTTTAAATTTTATATATTTTTTAATTATTAGTTCTATTAATGTGTTTTTGTTTATTTCTCTATTTTATTGCATACTTAATGTAAAATGATTGCATTGTTGACATTTTTAAATTTTTTATGCATTATATTTTATATTTTATTATAAAACAATAATAATATGAATTTTTTTTATTGAAATGTAAAGTTAAATGCGCGAATATTTGAATTTTACTTGCTAATATTAAAAGATTGCAGAAATGACGAAAATATTTTTAAAAGTAAAGAAATTAAAAGATGTAAAAATAATAATAATAATAATAATAAAAAAGTATATAAAATTTTATAAAAATTACAATAATTATTTTTGAAAATTAAAAAAAAATCTAAAAAGTTATATAAATTTTATATAAAGTCTTAAAAAATTTATAGAATTTAAAATACATAAAATTTTATAAAATTTAGATTAAATATACCCTATAAATTTAATTTTATTGTATATAAATAATTTAGTTATTCAACTGAGTTTTATTTTTAATTTTTTTTCGGTAAAAAAAACATATATTTAATTTCTTCTGATATTAAAAAATATATATTCATTTAAATTAAAAAATAAATAAATATATAATTTTTTTACTAAAAAATTAAAAATAAAATTTTATATATAAAAAAAATTTATATCATATAGTTAAAACTAAATTTCATCATTTAATTTGTGCATTTCAAGAAATCAAAACTAGTAGTCTAGTATTATTAAAAACAAAACCAACTAGGAAAAATAACAAAATAAGAAGATACCCTTCCTAAAGCCCTGATTCGATTCCACATGCCCTAATTTTATTTTCCTCCCTCTCCTGCACAACGCAACCGGTCAAAACCCTTCCTATTGCAGTGGGCTAAGCTCCAGTATCGCCATTGATTAAGCCAATAAATCTCCAAAATCCAATCTACCATTGTCTATTTCTGTTCACCGTTCTCCATTGGTGCATCTCTCACTTGTTCTGTAATATGTAAGGCTCCCATCTCTGACTCTGTTTTTGATTCTCTAATTTGGGTTATTGGCTGGTCTTCTTAAATTTTTTTTTCATTAGTTTTATCGATTCTTGTAAATCAAGGAAACCTCTGGTTTTCGTTTAGATTAAGGTCACATTTGGGTCATCAGCTTGTCGTTTTCGATATATCTTGGTTGGCTTTTTAGTTTTTAGTGATTGGTAATTTATGTAAGGCTTTTTAGTATCATGAAGGTTTTAATGATTTCAATTTTATTCTTTATGATTAGATTTCAAGACATAGGGTTATTTTGATTTTCCCCATTTCTTAAAGAAAAGTTTTTTCCTTGTATTAATCTTTGTGAAATTTAGGGCTTCGTTTGCTTGTAATTTAAATATCTGTTCGGTGAAATTTTCACTCGTTAGAAGCAAAACTTGATGTGGGATTTCATCAAAACCAGTTTTAGTTGAAGAAAGCTTGGATCTTTAAAGATTTGAGTTGAAAGAAAAATGAGTGGAGGAGGAGAAAAAAACTCTGCTACTACAAAAACGCCTGCAGATTTTCTCAAGTCCATTCGTGGCCGTCCCGTTGTTGTTAAGCTTAACTCCGGTGTTGACTATAGAGGTATTACTCTTTCTACAACCTCTTTTGTATCTATGTTATTCTCTGCGTCATAGTTCCATAGGTCTGATTTATTTGTAATGTTAATTGGTGCAGGTATTCTAGCCTGTTTGGATGGATATATGAACATAGCAATGGAGCAAACCGAAGAGTACGTAAACGGGCAGTTGAAGAACAAATATGGGGATGCTTTCATTCGTGGCAATAATGGTAAATAGGTTTGCTCCTTATGATATTGATTTTGTTTCACGGTTTATGCCGTGCATACAAAGTTGTCAACAGAGTTCCTTTGTTCTTTCTTTAATGCAGTTTTGTACATCAGCACCACGAAGAGGACTTTAGCAGATGGGGCTTAGTTTCATGTTTACTTTATATCTGGCTAGCGAAGAATGAACAAAAAAACAGTATGTGATGATTTTACCTTATCAATTCATTGTTGAATCTGAACTATGAGCGTGCTTTACTATCTAGGCTAGCTCTCAAAGCACATGCTTCATTGGCCCCCTAAATGCATTGCAAGTTTGTTGCAAGCTTCTTTATGAAGTATTGAGTGCTAGTGTAAGTCTTGGTGGTTTTATATTTTGTATCTCCTTAAAGGTTAACTTCAATAACTTGCTGTTCAACCGAGGGTTGCAATGTCAAGTTTTGATACAAATACTGGAAGTTAAAGTGTGTTGAAGCCTGAAATACTAGGGTTTCATTTAAGAACTTTTCATATCTCCTTTGAAACATACAATTATCTCTTGCATAGGGGTGGGGTGGCAATTTTTGATACGATTCGATAACACGAACCGAATACGACATGATACGAATTTTTTTTTAGTAAGAATTGATCAATAATTTTTTCATGTTCTCCTTTGAAACATACAATTATCTCTTGCATAGGGGTGGGGTGGCAATTTTTGATACGATTCGATAACACGAACCGAATACGACATGATACAAATTTTTTTTTAGTAAGAATTGATCAATAATTTTTTCATGTTCTTAAAAGTTTTGTTATTTCTTACTATTATAAATAAGTAACACGAAAAAAAGTTGAGTAAATTTTTTTATGTGTCAACTGACACGAAAACTTGACACGAATAACACGAACCAAACTCGGTGCCGACACGAATAACACGAACCGAACACAACGCGGACATAGCTAATACGACATGATTGCCACTCCTATTCATGCATAGTATTCTTAGTGGGTTGTGCCATGCTGGCTCCTCCTGTTTGATACCATGTTTTCTTAAGATTGAAACGTTCATGAATTGATGTTTATAAAGCATTAAGTTGACGATCAATACTACCCTTTCTTTCGGCCCTGAGTAGGTTGTTGTGAGCATCGAACTGAAAAATGTCCTAGAAGTCCTAGAATTGCACATGTATGTTAGGCAATACATAACTACTAATATTTTTTGCTGGGCCTTGCACGTGTGGCTTTGGTACGTTTTACGTTTTTTGAGTTGTTGTGCAAGTCCTATATGTGTAGTATTAGTTCACCTACCAAAAGCTACGTTTATACGTAGACCACTTCCTGTCCAAGATTGACCTAGTATATATATTGGGCATTAATAGCAAAAATGGCTAATTTGACTTTGTTAAATTATATGCATGTATATCAAGTAATATGTTGTAAATTTGGGATGTGGTATGATAAAATAATTATGGGGCTATTAATTAAAATAGGCTAAATTCTATTGTAACTTAAATATATTATTTTAAACTGAAGACTCTAAAAGTGTGTAGATTTAAAATAAGAAAATTATAATGTGAAAATAAATAGTCATAAGTGTCAGGTATCCTAATAATTGCTCATATTACTTTTCAATTTTTTTTTTTTTTTTGGTTTTGATATTGTTTTATTTTCGTTATGTATTAGTGAGCCTATCTAAGTATTTTAAATTAACCCAGTACACTTGGATCAACATATGATCATTTTTGTTTTTGAAAGAACAACAATAAAGATATTATTTATTATTCTGTAAATAATTTAGCATCCAAGCTAACAATGTGGCTAATAACATCATGACAATTTGAAAGATAAGAAAATGATTTAGAAGTAAATTTTGCCCACACTGCTAGCACATGAGCCCCTCTATTGGCTCTATGCATGCCAAAAAAACCAAATGATAGCTTTTGGGGCATGTTTGGTTGACAGTAATTGTAATCGAATTGATTGAGAGTATTATTATGTTTGGTTTGACTGTAATCTGTAATAGAATGTAAAGGGATTACAGCAGTAACAGTAATTTTCATTACGTATTCAGCCTTCTGTAATCTTCATTACGCCTTCAACAATATATTTTTCTCACAATTTGTATAATTATTTATGATTTTTCTCTCATTCTATCTCTTTTAGTAATAAAAAAAGTCTATTTTTTAATTTTATTTCATTTATAATTTTATAATCTTCAATTTAATATTATTATTTATTTTGATTACATTACTTAAACAAATATTGTAATAGTAATATTGTTTTCTTTACATTCAATTCTATTACGATTATCATTCTCATTATTTTTATATTCAACGAATTAAACGTCACCTTGATATCATTTGCAATGAGCCGAAGTTGTGAGAGTTCATGTCCGACACTTATGATCTGTCCAACGGCAAGTTGGTAATCACTTTCAATAATGACATGTTGAAAGCTTTTTTCCTTAATGTCAAGAGCTCTGTTATAATGGAATCAGCCACGTGATATCTTCACATCGATCTACCACCTTTTACCCACCAAACTGGTAGATTTTGATTAATCATTCCAAGTAGCATCAGTGTTGATCTTGACCTCGCTTTACCAAAAATTCCACATTTTGATAAACCTTTGTTGCCATGGACCAAATTATTTCGATTTTTCCATATAGACCATAAGATACAACACAATATATTAATTTCATTTCGGTTAAAGTGGGACAAGCCAAATGAAAGCCAATCCCAAATTAACAAAGACTCATCCATTTCCAATTGAACAGGAAGTTTAGAAATTATCCAAACCACTATTGCAACCTTACATCTCACTAGTGCATGTAAGCTTGATACATTTGAGAATTTGCAAATTTGACAAAAGGGATAAATTGGTACCTTCCTCCTCACTAGGTTGGCGAATATCGTTGTGTGTAACGCGTCAAATAAAGCTCTTTACCAGGTTTCGAACCTTTGCCCCCCAAATTATCTTCCATGGATAGCTTGGCCATATTTTTTTCTTCCATAAAAACAACTAAGCTTGTTAGAGATTCCTGTATCACTAAGGGGTATAGATAGAAACTCTAAATTAAAAACTCTAGTTATACTGACAACGAGTTCCATTTTTGTTTTTGTCTTTCCAAATTGAGTTGGGAGATTCGAACGACTTTCATGTGTGAGCTAATAGTTAGTTTTTTTTACTTTTAGTTGGGGATGGTAATGCGTTCATATTATGTTGATTTATTTAATGAAAGACAATTATATTCCTATTTGATTTATCATGTGTTATTAATTCCAAAAATTAGTCAATCAAAATATTAGTTAGATGGGATAAATCGTGTAACTGTACTTATGCCAATCATATCGAAATTAGTATCGCACATATCAGGTTGTCATGTCATGATACAAACTGTTATCTCCCATTTTTAGTACTCATAGGATTGCAGACCAATGATGGTATGTATTGTTAATTCCATTGCGTTCACGTTGCATGAAGTTACAATAAAAATTGTACAATAAATTGCTGCTCAGCTTATCTCGATTCGTATAATGGGTTGGATGTTGCATTGTTTCATCTATTAGCTGCAAGGTGCGAACCACATATAACAGTTTACAATAGCTAATTGGTCTATGATACGCACTCGTGGAATTAGGTAGGGGCTAGGAACAGGCACTAGCTTTCCGTAATTTTTAATAACGTGTATTTTATTGTGATATTTATAAAATTATAGATAAATTAAATGTATAAAATAAGACTATATTCCCTCTGAAGTTTTATTTTTATAGTTTTATCATTAAAAAACATACTAAAAATTCAATAATTTCAACATATTTACACTCAAACGAAATACATATAACATTTTTCGATAAAAAATAACTAATAACTAAAAAACAAGTAATATTATTTTTCATTGTTTATATGATACTCCTTCTGAGCTAAACTTTTGGATCTTCCACTAATAATATGTGGATTAAGACTCAACAAAGGAGATCCAAGAATCTAACTAAGAAAGCCATTAAAGGATATTATAAAACTTATATAAAAACACAAGTTTTTTTTTTTTTTTAAAAGGACTGTCTCTTATTTTTTATTAATAAAGAGAAAATACACTCACATACCTGGTGAGATTCGATCTTGGGTTTATGGTGGGAGAATTGAGAGTCTTACCACCTGAACCACAAAAGATTTCCAAAACACACAAGTTAATAAAGAAAAGAAAAGAAAATTTGAATGTAGTTTATATTAGTCCAACCACATAAATGTAGAGTGATGGGTTTAAGGGGTAAAAAATTCGTAATTGTTCACAAAAACCTATTTGACAATAGTATTAGGTGCTAACCATTATTAGTGTTGATCTAAATGAATGGAGAAAAACAGATGTTACTCTATCTCCCTCTCAAGAAGCTGTTTTGTTCCAAAAAAAAAAAAAAAAAACACATAAAAGTAGTGTGTTGAAAGTTTGATACGTTCTAAAAAATACCCTAATTATTCTCACTCTCCAATTTCATTTGAATATGGCTTCTTGTGTATTTAGTGGTGACGATCTTAGAAAACAGAAATCAAATACGATTCTTCCCAACAAATTATGAGACACTTCGAAAAAAATATCACTTTACTTTTAAATGTTCACATTTTTCCATTCAAATTTTCAAATGTTAAAAATATGGACACAATTTAGTGGCAAAAATGTAATTACTAATAAAAAATTGATGTCAACAAGTTATGCAATAGCAATCAAATTGGAAAAACTTATATAGTGATACTTGGGATTAGGTGACACGAGCTCCTTCCACTTGAGAAGGATATTGATCCCTATCACTATTAGAGAGTAAGATGTATATTTCATGAGGATCTTAAATTTAAAAAAAAAAAATTCCTAAATTTTTAAGCATTAATCATACTTTATTATTCAGTACCCTTAATTTATGACGCTTTATTTAAACTAAAAATATATTCAAGGAAAATTTTAGGTTTAAAATAAACGCATTATATAAGCCAATTTCATAATTGGTAATATAGGTCAGATTTCAATTAATTTTTTTTTCAAGGTTAATAATATGTTTGAAGTTCCAAAATTTTGTATAAAACTTTTGTGCCCACTCCTTAACAAATGGCTAGTTTAAGCAATGGTAGGGCTTTAAACTCAACTCATTACAGGACCTTTATTTATTATATTTAATTTTTTTATTAAAATTTTATACTTTAGATATATTATATTTATTAATTCAAAATATAAATAATAGAACATTTAATAAAAAAATACAATCACATGTTTATTAAATTTTATTTAGATAGTTTTAAAAAATTACATTACCTTTAAAATGTTGTCGGAATAACTAATATTTTATACTATCAAGTATGATAAAAAATTATTTATTAAATTAATTTATCATAAAAATTAAAAAATTTAATATTATTTATAAAATTTATTTTATGAACACTATAAAATACTTTTCTCACAATTTGCATAGCTAATTAAAATTAAAATACTTAAAATCTCCCAAAATGGAGTTTAGAATTTAAAGTCATTTGTTTTAAAAAAAGGGTTGGGTTGATCTTTATTATCTCAACTAATTATATATTTTTGAACCTTGAATACATTTTAAAATGTAATAATTTAAGTTCTTAAAATATATAAGAGAAAATAAATTATTTTTTAACGTTGTGTTTATTTTCACATACAAAATAGGTTATTCCACCAACTTTAACTAAACTTTACACATTTTTTTACACTACCATAAAATAGGGCTATTGCACCTGTTAAATTGAAAACAGGCGCCTTAGGTGGGGGTGCAACAAATTGCGCTTGTTCTTTCATAAAAGAAGGGCAAGACTAGTGAAAAGTTTGTGCCAATTTTGGACCAAAACATGCATAAGACTTGTGAAACGTTTGTGCCTATTTTGGACAAAAACAGGCACAAAGCCTATTAAAAGTTTGTGCCTGTTTGGTCTACAATAAGTGTAAAGATTGTAATATTTGCGTTTGTTTGACAAAAACAAGCGCAAGCCTAGTCAAGAAAACAAGTGCAACATTTTAGTGTTTTTACTATTGTCTATTTTTATTTTATTGCACTCCCTATAAATTTATGCCCACAAACAACACAATGAAAACAACATTAAACTAGAAACAACATTAAATTAGTCCAATGTCACTTGGACTTAAAATATAACATTAAAGTAGTAAAACATTAACACACATATATAGATAATTACTGGTCAATATTCAAATACATAGTTGCCTAAGTTGGCCTAAAACTACACTTCTTTTTCCTAACTTCTAAATGACATCATAAACCCAAAAAAGGAAAGGAAAAAAAAAAAAAAAAGGTTAATGTAAATCACATGAGTAAATGGGAATACATTGGTGTATTTTATCCAACTTTCACAAGCTTTGGCCCATTCTCACCTCATTTCAAGTGTATCCTGCGAGAAAATAATAATCTCTCATGCAATTGAAACTAACATACCAATTACAAGATGGGTGTTCATGCTTGCATATCTGGCAGTTCCAATCAAATTTTTGTTCTCCCTGCAAGTATGACCACGCATTATTCATATTATACCATCAGATAATTGAGGTGCAAAATTACATTTTAACTGCTTCTAAATAATATGAAAGTTAAAGTCATCTTTCATGCTACTTGCAGCAAAATGAAAAGGCATAAACTCATCACCAAACAGCTGCAACTAAATGAAAATCACATCTCGGTGCCATCTTTCATGCTATTGTAAGGAATGCACCTTAAATAACACTATGTAATATGATTATTAGATGTCTCAAAAGGCATTTAGCATGAGATGTATAAAGCAAAGTTCTTGATAGGAGCAACCAAACAGGAACTAAACTATATCTAACAACTAGATGTTTTTGATAGGAGCAACCAAACAACAGCTTTGAGTCTTGAACTTGACACTTCATCCTCCAACTAAAACTAATTGTTCATAACTGGAAATATACAAGAAATTACAGGTAATAATTATTTTAGAGGCTACACTAGCATAAATTGAGTGTTTAATGTTGCTTAAAAATTGTGTATGGATGCTACCCAGGTATACGTATCTAAACAAATAATATAATGATAAGATAAAAATGTTCCCACAGATATTGTATTATTAGAAATTAACGTAAAAATTAGCAAGGTAAATATCAATTTTTGTGTTTTGGATAATAAAAGAAAAAAAAACAAAACAAGTAGGAAAATAGTAAGCAACAAGTTAAGAAAAGTGAGTAACAATCAAATTTAACTCGGCAAGAGAAATAACAAAGAATTCAAGTGATTAAAATAGTTAGTATTGCAAATGTTACAAGTTGTTGTAGAGAGAAAACAATTGCTATAGAAATGCTATGGGAATGTTACGACAAAACATACTAATAACCAAAATTCGTGACTTACAAGGGATTATTCTGAATTTGCGATATTTATACTTCTTAAGACTCAATCAAATATATTTCTATGTAAAACTGACCTTAAAATCGTCATTACATGTGCCAATTCTTTTGTGTTATATGGGACAACTATATATTCCAATATTAGTTACAATTTTAACTTTAATCCTTAAACCTAAGCTAAATCTACATTATCCAAGCTAATCCAACTTCAATTATCCTTTCCAAATTAATCTTAGTCTTAATATCCTATCAATTGGTGATCAAACAACAAATAGGAATTAAACAATAAACAAGCTTGAATAACTACCATAATTTCACTGAAGCATTACATAGATTTTTATAAATAAAAAAATAGAGATTACATTAGCATATTCATATACAATCCTAGCTAAAAGATATTTAGCTCTCTTTCTCATAAAATCAATTGCAAATTCATAAATAGAAAAATTCATGTTTAAATATGAGATTAAAAAGAATTGAAGACAAGAAAAGATGGAAAATAAGAAACTTCAACATCATAGCTTCTATCTCCTCTTCCTTTGACCGATTGAATCCCAAAACATTGATATTCTCTTACTTTCCTCAACTTTGATGGCCTCCTCTTCTGCATGTACTTGTCTCTCCCTTAAAGAAGAAGAATGAAGCCTCCACTACAAAGAAGGACCTACGGCTATGTGAGATTTGCTCTTTTTTTTTTTTAATTTCCTTTTATATGTTGGTTTTAGGTTTAGAATACTTGAGGTTGTATTCTTGTACTAATTCCCATATTTTCCCTTTAAACAATGAGTATTATACTGTCCATTTTCGTCCTTTTATTGACCCATGTTCAATTGTCATTTGTTTTCACCTTTTTATTACTTCCCTGCTTATTTTACGGGCACATTTGCTTCAGGAAAGCTATGCTAAATTGTAAACCACTCTAGTTTTTTGCTCTCTTTATTCTCTGCAATGAAAGCAAATGTAATTTCTATGAATGAACTTTAAAATATTAATTTTATTAATGAAATACAAGCTAAATTCAGATTTTATGCTTAAAAGTTCACTCAATTCCTAAAAGACACAATTAAGATTCATTTAAGCACAATGTGTAATTTTTTTCAAGTGATCAAGCAAGTTTTGAAGATATAAAAGCTAATATTACTCTAATGAATTAGAGTTATCAACTCTCCAAAACTTAGTATCTTACTTGCCCTCAAGCAAGTAAACCCTAAAACGCTTATTGAAATACCATAAAAGGAACAATAAATGGTTAAGCAATAGAGGTACTCATAAAAACTAAAATTTAAAGAAATAAACAAAAGAAACTTGTCTCAATGTTAGAAAGAAATAACCTCTCATTCATGATCCAAATCAATTTTTCTCAAATGCTAGCTCAAACCATCCCAAACTCATTCAAAATACTCCTCATTTGTGTGTGTGATGCTCATAGTTAGTTATTCGAGATCCCCCAAATCAAGCTAAGTCATGATCCTTACACCTAAACTCATGTCTCCATAGATTGGTCTTTTGTACCCCTCTCCACTAATGTAGATAATCAATTAGCTAAAGATCAAGAAGACTTTGTCAAGCTTGAAATGTAAGGTTTCAGTTAAGGTAGGATATAGGATATGTTTAGGCTTAATAATCCACAAGCAAAACTATTAAACAAGGACCTTTTTAGAGCTTTCAATATAACCGATTTTGACACCCCCAAACCTTTATTCAACTTCCTCGTAACCACAACCTACTACCAAATCTTTATTGTTTTTTTCTCTCTTTTTTTTTTAATTTACAAAACTCATAGTTCTTTTTTTTTTTTTTTTCATAAATATATATATATATAAAGTTACACTAAAAAGAACTAAATGCAAAATACCAAAAATAATTACAAATTAATAAAGGCCCAACTATACAAAGCTCATTTAATCCTCCTGTTAAATATATATTAATTGTGATTAACTGTATATTAGGTATATATAACTAATTAGCTTAATTATAAGGATCCTAATTAATAACTTTCCTAAGTTAGAATCCTAGCTTTGTGTATATATATGTGTATTATTTTTCAATGGAATTAAGAGAAATAATCATATTCAATCTTGAATAATATGGTATCAGAGCATTAGGGTTACAAAGTTGGAATATTTTCATCCAAATTAGGGTTGGATTTTGGGTAAACACAAATTAGGTGTTAGTGCATTTTTGGGTCCCAACTTGGAACACCCTTTTCGAGTCAACATTTACTCTCACCGCCGGCACAAGGAGGAAGCCCAGCTGCCGATCAGCAAAACCTCGAAGTCCAGTGACCAAATGAGTCGCGAGTGGTCCCCACACTCCACCGTGAGTTTCTGCAGTCTTTCCACGTGTCGGCGCGTGACAGCGCGTCTCTACCTGAAATCTTCTCCAGTCGTCCTCGTGCTGCTCGCCGGCGTTCCTCTGTGTCGTTTGTGGTGGTTCGGCACTCATTGGTTCAGGTTTGGGTTCTTCCAATTCGAGTTTTGGCTAATTTTGTGTTCTTGTTCGCTGCCTTTTCTGTTCGCTGCTTTGTTGGATTTTGTTTGTTCGCTTGTTCGCTGTCTTGTTGTTTGAATGAGTTATGACTGAAAAGAAATCTAGTGCTGTGATGGATATGGTGCCTGTAATGTCTAAAATCACGGACCAAAAGCTCAATGGCTCGAATTATTTGGATTGGAGCAAGACCATTCGACTTTATTTGAGAAGTATTGATAAAGATACTCATTTAATTGACGATCCTCCTAACGATGATTCAAAGCAGACATGGCTTCGAGAAGACGCTCGTTTATTTTTGCAGATTCGAAACTCTATTGAGAGCGAGGTAATTGGCTTGATCAATCATTGTGAGTTTGTTAAGGAATTGATGGATTATTTGGATTTCTTATATTCTGGTAAAGGAAACCTTTCTCGCATGTATGAGGTATGCAAGGCATTTTACCGTGCAGACAAGCAAGATCAGTCTCTCACGAGTTATTTTATGGAATTTAAGAAGACTTATAAGGAGCTCAATAGTTTGATGCCTTTTAGTCCTGATGTGAAGGTTCAGCAACGCCAACGGAAGCAAATGACTGTCATGAGTTTTCTTGCTAGTCTTCCCTTTGACTTTGAGACTGCTAAGTCAGAGATTCTTTCTGGTTCTAAGATCTCCTCTTTACAAGAAGTATTTAGTCGAGTACTTCGTACAGAAGGCACTCCACCTGCTCAATTAAATGGAGCTTTGGTCAGCCGAAATAATAATTATGAGCGTGGAAGGTCAACCTATATGAGTGGAAACAAAGGAGGCAGCTTGCAAGGGTTTGAAACTCGACCACAGGATCCGAGAGGAATTGTGTGTTACTATTGTCGCAAACCAGGACATACGAAACGTGACTGTAGAAAGCTTCAATACAAGAATCAGAAAGGTCACTCGGCCCATATTGCATCCACTTATGATACCTCTGAAAAATCAGTTCTTATCTCTGCAGATGAATTTATCAAATTCTCACAGTATCAAGAATCACTAAAGTCTTCATCACCTTCTCTCACTGCTATTGCTGATTCAGGTAAACCAAATGTGTGTCTTCTTTCTTCATCTTCCAAGTTATTGATTCTGGTGCCATAGATCATATGATAGATAATTCTAGTCTCTTTTCTACTCTTCAGTCACACACTTCCACCTCTACTGTTACCTTAGCCAATGGGTTACCATCTCGTGTTCTTGGATCTGGCTAAATCACTCCTACTCCTTTGCTTCCTTTGTCATCTGTCTTACATTTACCTAACTTATCCTTTAATTTGATTTTTGTAAGTTAGCTTACTTGCAATCTTAACTGTTGCATCTCATTCTTTCCTGATCATTGCTTATTTCAGGATCTTATGACGAAGAAGACTAATGGTAAAGGACATGAACCTGGAGGCCTCTACATTCTTGACACACCAATACCGAAATCTGTTGCTTGCTCTGTGTAACCTCTCCCTTCGAGGCACATTGTAGACTGGGTCATCCATCTCTTCCTTTACTCAAGAAGCTTTGTCCTCAGTTTAGTAAGGTGTCTTCATTAGATTATGAGTCTTGTTAGTTTGCAAAAGATCATCATCTTAGTTCGAGTCCAAGAGTTAATAAACGTGCTAGTGTTCCTTTTGAATTAGTTCATTCTGATGTTTGGGGTCCTTGTCCTATTTTGTCTAAACCTAAATTTAAGTATTTTTTTACTTTTGTGGATGATTATTCTCGTGTAACTTGGTTATATTTAATGGAGAGTCGCTCTGAGTTATTTTCTATTTTTTGTGCATTTTGTGCTGAGATTAAAACTCAATTTAATGTTTCAATTCATACTTTGCGAAGTGATAATGCTAAAGAATATACATTCGCTTTGTTTCAATCTTATATGGTTCAAAATGGCATGCTTCATGAAACTTCTTGTGTTGATACTCCATCTCAAAATGGAGTGGCAGAACGTAAGAATAGACATCTTCTTGAAACTGCACGTGCCTTATTATTTCAAATGAATGTTTCTAAACCTTTTTGGGCCGATGCAGTTTCAACAGCATGTTTTCTTATTAATCGCATGCCCTCATCTATTCTTCATGGTGAGATTCCTTACAACATCTTGTTTCCTAATAAGTCACTATTTTTGGTTGACCCTAAGATATTTGGTAGCACTTGTTTTGTTCGGGATGTTCGTCTGCATGTTACTAAATTAGATCCCAAGTCTTTGAAGTGTATCTTCCTTGGTTATTCTCATCTTCAGAAAGGTTATAGATGTTATTGTCCTAGTATTAACAAATATCTTATCTCAATTGATGTTACCTTCTTGGAAGACACACCCTATTTTTCGTCTTCTACGCCTCCCGCACGTCAGGGGGAGGATGATGATTTGTTAGTCTATTCTATCACTTCATTTGAACCTGTCTCGGATCAAGCTCCTATCAAGCCTCCTATTATTCAAGTCTACTCCAGACTTAGACTTTCTGATTCATGTCCTGCACCTGCTCCTTCGTCTTCAGATCCAGTTATGAGCGATGATCTTTCTATTGCATTACGCAAAGGTAAACGTCAATGTACTTATCCTATTTGTTCTTTTGTTTCTTATAACTGCTTGTCATCTTCCTCTTGCTCTTTTATTGCCTCTCTTGATTCTATTTCTATCCCTAAAACTGTTCACGAAGCCATATCTCATCCTGGTTGGCATCATGCAATGATAGAAGAAATGAATGCTTTAGATGACAATGGTACTTGGGACTTGGTTGATTTACCTTTGGGGAAACGAGCTATAGGATGCAAATGGGTATTCACAGTTAAGGTTAATCTGGATGGGTCAGTTGCTCGATTAAAGGCCCGTCTTTTTGCTAAGGGATATGCTCAAACCTATGGAGTGGACTATTCTGACACTTTCTCTCCTGTTGCTAAATTGACCTCTGTTCGGTTGTTTATTTCTATGGCAGCTACTCATAATTGGCCTTTGCATCAACTAGATATCAAGAAAGCTTTTCTTCATGGCGATCTTCAAGAGGAGGTGTATATGGAGCAACCTCCTGGTTTTGTTGCTCAAGGGGAGTTTGGGCGAGTTTGTCGTCTCTGCAAATCTCTGTACGGTTTGAAACAGAGTCCTCATGCTTGGTTTGGAAAATTTAGTCAAGCTATAGAAATGTTTGGTATGATGAAAAGCAAGTCTGACCATTCTGTGTTCTACAAACAATCAGAAGCTGGTATCATTCTTTTAGTTGTGTATGTGGATGACATTGTTATTACTGGAAGTGATACTACGAGAATTTCATCTCTTAAGTCTTTCTTACATACTCAATTTCACACAAAGGATTTGGGAATGCTAAAGTATTTCTTGGGTGTTGAAGTCACAAGGAGTAAAAAAGGTATCTTTCTATCTCAGAGAAAATACATTCTTGACTTATTAACTGAGACAGGAAAATTAGGCCTTGTAGTGCTCCAATGAATCCGAACATCCACCTTACAGGAGATGGGGAACTATTTAAAGATGCTGAGAGATATCGAAGGTTGGTTGGAAAGCTGAATTACCTTACTGTGACTCATCCAGACATTGCATATTCGGTCAGTGTTGTTAGTCAATTTATGTCATCCTCAACAGTTCACCATTGGGCAGCATTAGAGCAAATTTTGTGTTACTTGAAAGGAGCACCTGGACGTGGTATCTTGTATGCAAATCATGGGCACACTCATATTGAATGTTTTTCAGATGCAGATTGGGGCAGGTTCCAAAGTGGATAGAAGATCCACATCAGGCTATTGTATTTTTGTTGGAGGAAATTTGGTCTCATGGAAGAGTAAGAAGCAGAATGTTGTGTCACGATTGAGTGCAGAGTCAGAATATAGGGCTATGGTACAGTCTGCGTGTGAGATGATGTGGATATACCAGCTCTTGAATGAAGTAGGTCATAAAACTTCAGTACCAGCAAAATTGTGGTGTGATAACCAAGTTGCTCTTCATATTGCTTCTAATCCTGCGTTTCATGAGCGAACTAAACACATTGAAATTGATTGTCATTTCGTCTGTGAGAAAATTCAGCAAGGTTTGATTTCTACAGGATATGTGAAGCCTGGAGAACAACTAGGAGATATCTTCACGAAAGCTTTAAATGGGGTTCGGGTTGATTATCTTTGTAACAAGTTGGGCATGATTAATATCTATGCTCTAACTTGAGGGGGAGTGTTAGATATATATTAATTGTGATTAGCTGTATAATAGGTATATATAACTAATTAGCTTAATTATAGGGATCCTAATTAATAACTTTCCTAAGTTAGAATCCTAACTTTATGTATATATATGTGTATTATTTTTCAATGGAATTAAGAGAAATAATCCTATTCAATCTTGAATAACACCTCCTAAACTCCTCACTCATTTCTCTAAATGTCAACTTAACTCTAATTCAATCCTTAAAATAATATTGAGTTTGGGAGGTAAGGAACGGATATAACTCGAAAAGTTTAGCTATGATGCAGGCCATCAAAGAAATTAATGGATTTAATTGGGCTCAAAGAAATAAAAGGGCTCAAGATTGGCAAGAAAGACACAGACCTAAATTATTTTATTAGCTAATTAATAATCTAGGAATTCACCTTGAGAAGTTCTCCTAGAGAATTAAGCCCTCCCAAAAGTTTAACTCTCTTTAGGTTCACATCAAAATCAAACCATGACTATTGAAAAATTGTTATGGGCTTAGCATTTTAAAATAAGTTTTTACTATCACCTAATCAAATTAATTCTTTTCACAAACAACAAGTGTTCTTTCTAACAAATCAGTAAAATAAAGGAAAAACTTACCACAAACTAATAGCAGAAGCAATAGAGTTTATCCCATCACAACATCCATTTTTTAAGCAAGCAATCAAGACAAAACATAGCATACAAACCAAAAGTGCAAAAATGACACAACCAATCAAACTAAATTACAACAAAAAGTACTCTACATCTCCCAAACTTAAAACATGCAATGTCCCCACTCCAAATAAGTCATAGCAGCCCTAGAGAAATAGAAAATTCAACAAAAATAGGAACTAATGAAGGAGGGTAAAAAGATCACCCATGTTTTGCTATGGCAAAGCTGTAGCAATGATCTGATTTCTTCTTAATTGAATTTTGAGTCACTGCATAACACTCTTGTTGTGGTTGTTAATGCTTTGACTATGTTAGACAGCTTGGATTTTTCCTTGTTGGAGGACTCATGTTGCTTAAGTATTTGAATCTCTTCTTCAATGTTGGGTTCCTGATGTGTTAAAATGTGTACTCGCAAGTGTACGAATCACTCGTAGTGAAGTGATAAGCAACTTCCAAGGTCGGTCTCTCAAGGAATTGCAGTGGTCTTAAATAACTAGCTTTTTAATCTAAATGGAGTTCTAATGAAAATAAAACACTAATTAAATAGAGTTCTAGTGAAACTAAAACTCTAAGTAACTAGAATCCTAATGCTAATAAAACTGTAAAAAGAGTTTGTTTGGTTTTGGTAACGGGAACAATTATACGAAAATCACACAAAATTGCAATCAAACAATCAATTCAATCAAATCAAATATCAATAGAGGATGTATGGACGTTTAGCTTGGTTAACCATGTTTGCATCGAAAAGGTATGGTGATATGCATGAACGTCCTATATGAATTAAACTACCGGCTTTCCTTTTAATTACGAAACTCCTTTTGGCCGGGGTAGGTTTCTTTGTTGATTAACTAATTAACCGCCTTTGGCCGGGGTAAATTAACTAGCTATCAAATTATGCGCAAGGAAATTATGCCAATCAAATTAATGCTATGACTAAGTCACTAACTTGAAGCTTTGATTAAGTGTTTCGGAATAGAGTTAAGGTGACGTTCCTATAACTAAATTCTCAGATTTTTCAATCTAACTACGAACATCAAATTGGCCCATGATTATTCATAATCAAACATTTAAACATGCTCTTAATCAAAAAGTAATTCATTCATAAATCAATTAAATACACCATACACAATCCTAGCAAACATGGCAACACAAACTAAACATCCATAATGAAACTAGCCGCTCATGTTCATATTGTTATTCATAGACAAATAAAATACGATCATACACTTTAACAAATGGAGAAGATAAATTAATTCTATAACAACAATGAAAACCTAAATCTAAATACCGCTTATGGATCGGTTGACGTACTCCTCCGTAAGCTTTATCTTCGATCGTCGTTGGCTTCCTTGAATCCTTAGAATGGTATCTCTCGCTTCGTTATAGTGTGGCAACGCTCTCAAAGCTGATTGAATGTCGTGTTTGGGTCGCAAAATTGAGAAGAGGAAGAGTTGTGTATGAGTTGGTCAAGTAATTTCGAGTTGTATGTAAGGGGGACTCTAAGGGGTTTTTATAGATGTAAGGGTTTACACGAATCCTATGTGCCATAGGAATAGGCGCGCCGCGGCATGCATTTTCCCCGCCGCGGCGCAACACAATTTCTGAAAAATATGCAAAAACCCGAGAGCTCCCCGCCGCGGCATGCAATTCTCCCGCCGCGGCGCGCGATGCTTCATTGTTTTCCAGAATTCAACCCGAGAGCCTCACGCCGCGGCATGCAATTCTCTCGCCGCGGCGCACAATGATTTCCTTCTGTTCACGTCCCCCCTTACATATGTGATGGCACTATATGTAAGGCTTACATATTTTGTCTTGATTAGCCCGTAACTTGTGATCCGAGCGCCGTAGGTGTCCCGTCTTTGCGTGATTTCATCATTTGACTCATTTGACGCTAAAAACACCTGAAATGCACTAAAATATACCCGTGACTCCGAATGGATAGATTTATGAAAATAATCGAAATAATAATCATAATAAATCTATATATCAATCAATTACGCACAATTAATCACGAAATATTAGTGCTTTTCGAGCACTCATCACAACCCCCAACCAGCTTCTTGCTAGTCTCTAGCAAGTGAAGCGATCTAAAAACTAAAATCAAAACAAAGAAAATAAACTAACCTAACCTAAATCACTTCCGTAGATTGTCACGGTTGCATTTAGCGTATGCAACAAGCCTTTAAACCCCTAGGTGGCCCTAGTGGACGAGTTATAGTCTCGTGAGGGTTTCCAGTGATGATACCCACAAACATCGTAACTGACACAAATAAAGACTCAAAACTAATAAAGACTCTAACAATACTTGAATCAATCCATGCATACGTCTCAAAAATTGTTAATAACGAATGATACATGAAATAGTTAAACATCACCTAAGCTCAAAAACAGTCCAAACATCAAACTCATCATGGTAATCGAATTTTGAACAACCAATCAAACCACAAACCCGTTAGTTACACTATCTGACCGTGTCATGCATGATATTCATAGATTACATTTCAATATCTCATAAATGTGCAAGTAAAATATGAATGTGAATTTTTGCACTTACAAACTCCATATGCTCATTTTTCAAACTCATCTCCACTAATATAGAAACTAAATTACCTAGAATCAATAGGACTTCATTAAGCTTGTAAAGTTGTGGCTAGGTGTGTGATCATGAAAGTACAAAAATGATGTTTTCATATGATAAGAGTACCTTTTATTTCACAAACATATTTTCAACCCTTTTTTTTTTTTCTACCAAGTGTTCTTTTCCATCCTCCCTTCAATTCAAATGTCCTTTGGATCTTTTGCTTGATTTTCTTCTCTTTTTTTTATTCTTGCTTACTGTTTCAATCATCATCATTTTTTTTTTTTTTTTTTTTTTTTTTTTTTTTTGTGATGAAGCAAGATAAACACAACATAATTGCTCATGAAAATCAAATATTACATTAAGTACTCTTATCACTAAGGGTAGTTCAATGTATGTCAATGTTGAGTTCAAGGGTGTGCTATTGATAAAATATTGCGGGGAGGCATGAAAAGTCCAAACGGTCCAAAGATGGCCTAAATCATTTTCTAAGTGGTGTTTGTTTCTATTATTTCGCTTCAACGTGTTTTCAAATGAGTTCTAGAGATTGTTGAGACTTAAAACATATCATGAACATGCATACATTCCACAAATCAGAATAGTTAAACTAACCATGCATACATACCACATGTACCACAAAATTCTCAAATTAGATGAATCCAACATTTATGTGCTTCGTTGCTTAGGTAAAAATCTAACATCTCTCATATGTCATTGTCATTACAATCATGTTAATATCATAGATTTTCGGATTGAATCAAGTAGACACGACACTAACTAAAAACAATTCAAGTGACAAAGTTAAAAATTTAAAATTGGTCATATTTCATGCTCATGGAATATTCTTCCCACCCCCAACCTATTTTCTGCATTGTCCTCAATGTAAAAAGAAGAACAAAAGAAATTAAGAAAAAGTGTAAGAAGTTACCCCCCTTTCGTATGAAATTGTGTCGTTACTCGCTATGCTCCGGTTCACTGTTCCTCGCTTCTCTCATGAAGAATGTATGTATATGAACATATATTGAACCTCAAAGTGTATGCACACAATTCACATTCAAACCCAATTTTTAATTATAACTAAGGCAATTGAAGACACAAAAAATCAAACAAAGTTAAACAATCCAAAATAAATAAAATAAAAATAAAAATAAAGGAAAATAAAAGAAAATAAATGAAAAAGAAATAAAAGAAATAAAGACAACGAAAGAGATACGATACCGAATGGGTGCCTCCCATTAAGGGCTTAGTTTAACGTCTTAGCAAGACGTGACTGATCTCGTGTCAAGGAGGGTTAAATATGTAATTGTACTGCTTATTTCCTCCCTTATCTTTCTTGAAATGAGCTTTAGTCCTCCAAGTTGGGTTTTTGTAATTAGAATGCTTAATGCGTTCTTTGTAGGCATCATCCCGACTTAAATTTATCTGCTTGTCCTTCCCTCTCCATTCAACGTTTCGAACCTCAATTCTGTTACTTTTGCTATCCTGCAATTCAATGTTAGAAGAAATAGGAGAAGGTTGAAAAGTTCCAAATTTTACAGTTTCTCCACAAACCGTCATTGTTAACTTCCTATTATGGACCTCAATAGTTGTCTTGGTTGTGGCCATGAAAGGTCTACCAAGAATAATTGTATGTTCCTTGTCCTGAAGAAAGTTTCTGTCCATCTCAAGCACCACAAAGTCCACTGGTACAATAAACTTGTCCACCTGTACCAATAAATTTTCCACTATTCCCTTTGGGTATTGAATCGAACCGTTTGCAAGTTGAAGGGTCATCCTTGTTTCTTTAAGCTTTCCTAATCCTAGTTGCAAGTATACTGAATATGGCATTAGGTTTATACCTGCTCCTAAGTCTAGCATAGCCTCGAATACCCTCTTATCTCCCATAGTGATGTTAATGTGGAAACTACCTGGATCTTTCATTTTGAGAGGTAAGTGCGGTTGGATTATTGGACTACCAATTTTTGACATCTCATTCTCTTTGCTTCTATTCTTCTTGATGATAAAGTTCCTGCAAATTGGATCATAAGTTGAACTGTTCTTTATAATATCCAAAAGAGGTAAATTACAGTTAATTCCAGAAAATAAAGCAAGAGTGTCAGAGTATTGCTCATCCTGATTTGTCTCCTCAAACTGGTTTATTGGTGGTATTGGTGGTCGGTATGGATCCATTGACTTGTGCAATCGAAAAATGTTGGATGTTTCTTTCTTGGGAAGTTCATTTGGTTTGGTATTAAGCTCATCATCTCCTTTGAGAGTTGAATTTTCACCTTCAAAGTTACCTGTACTAGACAACAAAACATTAGAATTATCAGGTAAATTATCAGGTAAATTATTAAGTACCTCCTCATCATTTTGAAAAACTGTGATCGCCTTTGCTTGTTCAGGTTGACTAGGCAGCTTTCCCGTCTCTTGTTTGTACATTTGTTCCGCTAGCTGCCCCACTTGCATTTCCACTCTTTTGATTGATGCTTCCATAGAGTCCATCCTACCACTACAAGATTGTATAAAATTGTTTAGGGTTTCCTCTACGGTTGGTTTATTTGGTGGAAATTGTCGGTTTACGTTTTGGCCTTGTATTTGATCTTGGACAAATGGTTGGCTATTGTTTTGTTTCCATCCAAAATTAGGGTGATTCCTCCATCCAGGGTTGTAGGTATTTGAATAAGGGTCGTTCCTAGGTCTAGGTTGGTACCCTTGCATTAAATTCGCCTCTTCAGTAGTACCTGTGTAAGGATCACCTGCAAAAGAACAAACATTAGCACCATGTCCATATGAACCACAAACTCCACATACCTCGTGTTTTGGCATTTGATTAATATTGGAGGTTGTGAGAAGTTGCACTTGTTTCGTCAATTCAGCAAGTTGCATGGCCATTTCATTGTTGGATCCTAATTCGTGGACTCCAGCTCTTCTTCCTCTAGCGCTCTTTTGTTGGGAGTTGGCTCCTAACATCTCGAATAGCTCGTATGTTTCATCCGCTGTTTTCTCACCCATAGCTCCTCCTGCAGCGTTGTCAACTGTGAATTGGCATTGTAGTGTCAATCCGTCGTAGAAAAACTGATTCTGTAACTGCAACGGGAAGTGGTGATGTGGACATTGTATCAACAGCAATTTGAATCTGTCCCAAGCCTCGTGGAAGGGTTCTCCGTCCATCTGCGAAAAAGTGGCAATTTTTGTTCTTAGATCAGATGTCTTTTGATGGGAATAGAACTTACCCATGAATTTATTGTAAACATCGTCCCAAGTGACCAAAGAACCGGGTGCTAACGTCATTAGCCAAGACTTAGCTCTATCCTTGAGAGTGTATGGAAAACACCTCATGCGTAGTTGATCTTCACTAAGTCCCTGCAATGGAAAAGTTTGCACAGTAGCATATAGTTCACGCATAAAATTTAAAGGATCTTCATTAGGGATACCGTAAAAGGAGGGAAGCATGGAATAATGAATATTTTTCAATTCATAATTCCTAGCCGCCTCTGTAAGTTGAATGCATGATGTGGCGGTCCCAATGATCGGTCTTGCAAACTCTTTGTTCATCATTTGCCTAGCTACGTTTTCACCCATTGCTGCTTGTAATTGTTGTTGGACTTCGTCCTCTTGAAATTGATTGTCCAGTTTCTTTGATCGGTGTTTGACTCTATGAATGTTGTCAATGTAAGGAGAGAGTTCCTTGTTAAGTGATCTCCTACCCTGCATGCACAAATAAAGAGCAAACAAAGATCAAGGTAGCAGTGAAATTGGAAATTAAGCACTATTTTTTGATTTTTTATTTTTTGATTTTTTTGGATTTTTCGAATAAAAATAAATAAAATAAAGAAATAAATAAAATAAATAAATAAATAAAATAAATAAATAAATAAATCAGAAACTCTAAAAAGTTAAAAAGAAAATTATCTAAAACGCCAATTCCCCGGCAACGGCGCCAAAAACTTGATGTGTTAAAATGTGTACTCGCAAGTGTACGAATCACTCGTAGTGAAGTGATAAGCAACTTCCAAGGTCGGTCTCTCAAGGAATTGCAGTGGTCTTAAATAACTAGCTTTTTAATCTAAATGGAGTTCTAATGAAAATAAAACACTAATTAAATAGAGTTATAGTGAAACTAAAACTCTAAGTAACTAGAATCCTAATGCTAATAAAACTGTAAAAAGAGTTTGTTTGGTTTTGGTAACGGGAACAATTATACGAAAATCACACAAAATTGCAATCAAACAATCAATTCAATCAAATCAAATATCAATAGAGGATGTATGGACGTTTAGCTTGGTTAACCATGTTTGCATCGAAAAGGTATGGTGATATGCATGAACGTCCTATATGAATTAAACTACCGGCTTTCCTTTTAATTACGAAACTCCTTTTGGCCGGGGTAGGTTTCTTTGTTGATTAACTAATTAACCGCCTTTGGCCGGGGTAAATTAACTAGCTATCAAATTATGCGCAAGGAAATTATGCCAATCAAATTAATGCTATGACTAAGTCACTAACTTGAAGCTT
Organism: Elaeagnus macrophylla; assembly: GCA_029378325.1. Taxonomy (NCBI): domain Eukaryota; kingdom Viridiplantae; phylum Streptophyta; class Magnoliopsida; order Rosales; family Elaeagnaceae; genus Elaeagnus; species Elaeagnus macrophylla. Next base: position 39,600,688 of record CM055641.1, read on the forward strand.
TGATTAAGTGTTTCGGAATAGAGTTAAGGTGACGTTCCTATAACTAAATTCTCAGATTTTTCAATCTAACTACGAACATCAAATTGGCCCATGATTATTCATAATCAAACATTTAAACATGCTCTTAATCAAAAAGTAATTCATTCATAAATCAATTAAATACACCATACACAATCCTAGCAAACATGGCAACACAAACTAAACATCCATAATGAAACTAGCCGCTCATGTTCATATTGTTATTCATAGACAAATAAAATACGATCATACACTTTAACAAATGGAGAAGATAAATTAATTCTATAACAACAATGAAAACCTAAATCTAAATACCGCTTATGGATCGGTTGACGTACTCCTCCGTAAGCTTTATCTTCGATCGTCGTTGGCTTCCTTGAATCCTTAGAATGGTATCTCTCGCTTCGTTATAGTGTGGCAACGCTCTCAAAGCTGATTGAATGTCGTGTTTGGGTCGCAAAATTGAGAAGAGGAAGAGTTGTGTATGAGTTGGTCAAGTAATTTCGAGTTGTATGTAAGGGGGACTCTAAGGGGTTTTTATAGATGTAAGGGTTTACACGAATCCTATGTGCCATAGGAATAGGCGCGCCGCGGCATGCATTTTCCCCGCCGCGGCGCAACACAATTTCTGAAAAATATGCAAAAACCCGAGAGCTCCCCGCCGCGGCATGCAATTCTCCCGCCGCGGCGCGCGATGCTTCATTGTTTTCCAGAATTCAACCCGAGAGCCTCACGCCGCGGCATGCAATTCTCTCGCCGCGGCGCGCAATGATTTCCTTCTGTTCACGTCCCCCCTTACATATGTGATGGCACTATATGTAAGGCTTACATATTTTGTCTTGATTAGCCCGTAACTTGTGATCCGAGCGCCGTAGGTGTCCCGTCTTTGCGTGATTTCATCATTTGACTCATTTGACGCTAAAAACACCTGAAATGCACTAAAATATACCCGTGACTCCGAATGGATAGATTTATGAAAATAATCGAAATAATAATCATAATAAATCTATATATCAATCAATTACGCACAATTAATCACGAAATATTAGTGCTTTTCGAGCACTCATCAGTTCCTCATGTTCATCTTCCATAGGTGGGTTGGGATAATCGAGTTGGGTTTCATTTGGACTAGCCTCTTCTTCTTCAATTTCCTCCTCATCCTCCTAAAAAAAATTCATTGGAAATTTAGGAAATGAGAAAAACTTCTTGGAATTATATCGCAAGTTCTTTTAGATTACAACATTTGTCTCATATTGATATTTCCAAAATTGTTCTATTGTTGCATGAATTCAAACTGTTGAACTTCCAAGTTACTTAAGTGCTTTTCCATTTAAATAACTGAGCTGGATGGGAAGGTGGGCGACTTTTCAACAGGTACTTTAGGTTAGGTGTCATTATTTTCTTGTAAAATTTGAGCAATGACACTTTTTGTGATTGCACCCTTTACTTTAAGCTTATCTTCTTCGTCAACTATAGACACATCAAAAGTCCTACACAAAGTTGTAACGAACCAAGGAAACATCAACCTGTCATTTCCTTTAGAAGCAAGTACATTATCATTTGTTCATATAGGATCCTCCCAACATTTAGTTTCCTTCCAGACAAGATTGCATCAAGGAGGGTCACTCTATTCCTATTAACAGTTTTCCCAAATGTGGAAAGCATCAGTCTAGACTTCAAAAAATGATACAAAATTTTTGCAGCTATAGCAAGGCTGTTCTATTGATGGTGAGGGCTTCTTGAGTTGTTTGTCCCAAGTGGTTCCAGGTTCACAAACCCTCAACAACATTTCATCCCATCCATATTATCAAATGATTGGAGATATTCATCATAACCATATTAATGTGTTTCTAACTTGAAAATGTTATTGATATCAACCTCCCCAAAAGAGACCTTACCCCCTCGGACCAGTTCATGTGCAAATTATAGTACTCGCAAGTGTACAAATCAATTGTAGCAAGTGATAAGCAAACCTCCGAGGTCGATCTCTCAAGGAATTGCAATAGTTTTAAACAACTTTTTTCTTAATCTAATTAGAGTCCTAAAGCAACTAAAACACTAACTAAATATAATTCTAGTAAGACTAAAACTCTAAATAATTAGAATCCTAAATCTAATAAAACTGTAAACAAAGTTGGATTTGTGAGCAAAATCAATGGTGATGAACAAATAAAAAAAACAATTATGCAAACTTTGAATTAACTCAAAAAGGGTTTCAAATATCAATGGAGGATGTATGGACATTTAGTTTGGTTGACCATGCTTGCATCGTAAAATTATGGTGAATTAACATGAACGTTCTAATAAACAAATATTACTGACTTTCCTTTTAATTACGAAAATTCCTACGATCAAGTAATTTTCTTTGTTGATTAACTAATCAATATCTTACGATTGGGTATATCAAATAGCAATCAAATTATGCACTAGGAAAAAATGTTAATCAAACCAATGCCATGACAAGGTCATCGATTTAAAATTTTGATTAAGTTTTTCAAAGTAAAGTCAAGATGACATTCCTAAAACTAAACTCTAATATTTTTCAACATAATTATGAATCTCAAATTGGCCCATGAAAATCCATAATTAAATATCTAAATATGCTCTTAATCAAAAGGTAATCTTATTTATCTCAAAGCAATAAAAATATTTACCACAATAGTTCTAGCAAATATGGTAATACAAACTAAACACCCATAATAAAATTAGCCACTCATGTTCAAAATAATATTCATAGACAAATATAATTGAACATACATTTCAAAGAAGTAAGAAGAAGAAAGGGAAATTTTATAACAAAAAGAAACCTAGATCTAAATACCACAATTGGATTGGATGACGTTCTTCTCCAAAAGCTTAATTATCAATCTTCAATGGCTTCTTGGATCCTTAGAATTGATTCTCTTGCTTCTTTGAGTGTGGAAAAGCTCCTAAAATCTGATTGAGTCTCTTGTTGATTCGCAAAATTGAAGTGAAGTAAAAGGTAGACTTAAAGGGGTATTTATATGTGTAAGGGTTACATAGAATCCTGATTGTCTCAGGAATAGGCGCGCCGCGGTACAACTATTTTTTCGTCGTGGTACAGAAATAAATCTGAAAACAATGGCCAAACCCGAGAGGTGCTTGCCGAGGCACAACTTTTTCTCGCCGCGGTGCGAGTTGTATTCTGATTCTTCACAGGTACCCCTTACATATGTGTTGGCTCGTTATGTACGGCTTGCATAATTTGACTCGTGTTGCCCCTAAATTGTGATCCGAGTGCCGTAAGTGTTCCGTCTTTGAGTGTTTGCATTATTCAACTCATTTGATGCTAAAAATACCTGAAATACACTAAAGACATACCCGTGATTTTGAATTGATAGATTTATGTAAATAATCAAATAAACGAGATATAACAAATCTATTTTTAACAATTAAGCACGATAAACCATGAAATGTTAGTACTTTTCAAGCACTTATCACAACCTCCAACTAGCTTCTTGCTAGTCTCTAGCAAGTTGAGCGATCTAAAAACTAAAATAAAAACAAACAAAATAAACTATACTAACCTAAATCACTTTCGTAGATTGTCACGGTTGCATTTAGCATATGCAACAAGCCTTTAAACCCCTAGGTGGCCCTAGTGGACGAGTTATAGTCTCGTGAGGGTTTCCAGTGATGATACCCACAAACATCGTACGACTCTTAAAACTATTAAAGACTCTAAACATACTCGAATTAATCCATGCATATGTCTTAAAAATTGTTAATGACAAATGACATATGAGATAGTTAAGAACTACTTAAGCTCAAAAACAGTCAAAATATCAAATCCATTTTCATAATTGCCTTTTGAACAAACAATCAAATCACAAGCCCGTTAGTTTTACTATCGGATTGTGCCATGCATGATATTCATAGATTACATTTTAGATCTTGAAATTGTGCAAGTAAAATATGAGTGAGAATTGCATTTACAAACTCCATAGGCTTACTTTTCAAATCCATCTCCACTAATATAGAAATCAAACTACCTCAAATCAATAGAGCTTTATTAAGCTTGTAAAATCGTGTTAAGGTATGTGGTTACGAAAGTACGGAAAGGTTTTTCTTAAGAGGATAAGAGTACTTTGCATTTTTTTTCCTTCACAAATTTCAATTTTTCTACCCAAATGTTCTTTGCCTTCCTTGATAAGGAGCAAGCGCCTACCATTCCAACTAAAAGCTTAAGCTGTCAGTTGGGGTGCTACTTGCCCTTATAACCTGTTCCAGACCGCCCAGACCCTCACCCACGCCAGCGGACAGACCCTCGCCCGGACTAGTGAAAGATGGGCCAATCCTGAAACCCACTCACCCCACAAGCCAAGGGCATGATCGCATCATTCCCTCCTTCTCAAAGGAAGTTCGTCCTCGAACTTTGGCTTGTAGTTGACACCACAGCTCAAACCTGCGCTAGGCGGGACTCGAACCTGGGAGCTGGCTCTGATACCAAATGATAAGGAGCAAGCGCCTACCATTCCAACTAAAAGCTTAAGCTATCAGTTGGGGCGCTACTTGCCCTTATAACCTGTTCCAGACCGCCCAGACCCTCACCCACGCCAGCGGACAGACCCTCGCCCGGACTAGTGAAAGATGGGCCAATCTTGAAACCCACTCACCCCACAAGCCAAGGGCATGATCGCATCATTCCTCCTATTTTATAAACTCCATATGTCCCTTAGATTTTTGCTTGATTTTATTTCTTTACTTTTTCTTGCTCTTTATTTTCATTCATTTTTTTTAATCAAAGCAAGACATATATAATTTCCTTCAATTCAAATGCTCATGAAAACCAAGTATTACATTGAGTACTCTTATCACTAAGGGTAGTACAATGTATATATGCATATTGAGTTCACAGGTGTCACTATGGATAAAACAGTATAGGGAGGCTCGAAAAGTTCAAACAGTCCAAAAATAGTCTAAATCACTTTCTAAGTGGCATGTGATTTTATTATTTCTCCTTAATGGATTTTCAAGAAAGTTCTAGAGTTTGTTGAGACTTAAAATATATCACAAACATGCATACATTACACAAACTAAAAATAGTGATACTAACCAAACAAACTACCACATATACCACAAAATCCTCAAACTAGATGAATCTAACATTTTTGTGCCTCTTTACTTAGGTGAAAATTAATTTCTTTCACATGTCACAGTCATTACAATCATATTAATATCATAGACTTCCGAATTGATTCAAGTGGACTCGATACTATCCTAACAAAATTCAAATGAAAAATCTACAAAAAGTTAAAATTTAAAATTTGATCTAAATTCATGCTCATGGAATATTTTTTCCACTCCTAACCTAATTTCTACATTGTCCTCAATGTCTCAAAGAAAAACAAAAGAAATTAAGTAAAAAAGTTAGAGAAGTTACCCCCATTTCGTATGAGATTGTGTATATTACACTTACGCTCTGGTTCACTATTCCTCGCCCTTCTCATCATTTAGCATTTAGTTCGTAAGAAATATGCACGAAACCTCTAAATGTGTGCATTACAACTCAAAGCCAAATTTAAAAATTAACTAAATTCAAATGAAAGCAAAAACCATTAAACAATGTTAATTAAAGTTCTTAACTAATCCAACATAAAATAAAATAAAAATAAAAATAAAGAAAAAGAAAATTAAACTAAAAAAATAAATTAAAAACAAAGAAAATAAAAATTAAAGAAAGGAGAAAATACAATGGGGAGGCTTAGTCCTCCATATCATCATGCTGCTCATTGTCGTCCTCGGGTTGGTTCGCCGGTGGTCTGTAGACGAAGTCATGGCCTGGATATTGCAGAACTGAGCTGAATTGGGTGAGGTCTACTCTACTTTGTGTCAATTGGAAACTCATCATTCTGTGGAGTAGAGCTTGGTATTCATGTGAATATCTCATTTGTTCGCTGAACCAAGCTTGTTGTTGACTTTGGTATTCCTATATTTTATTCACCTTTGCTTCCATGTTCACCAACTTATCTTTGGTGGTAGCGTTCTTGGAAGGGGACTCATCACCCTTCCTACTACCTTGTCCCGCCTTAGTACCACTGGTTAGGTGCTGCATGTAAACGAAGGTCAATGTTTCACCCAGTTGCAAAAGTATCTCGCCCGTGTCATATTGTACTCCGTGTTTGACACACAAGGTAGTGATCAGCTGGGAAAAGAAGTAACTGAGGTTGTGATGCTCAGCTGAGTATATAACTCGTTGTTGGATCATCATCCCTACATCAACTGATCGCTCGATCTCTATGGCATATTGCAAGATTACCCTCTCCCGATCAACAATACTGTAATGCCGGGTTGGCATTAATCTAGAGCACACAATATACTACCAGATATGGGATTGGGTTCTAAGGTGCTTTGCCAGAAAAGTATTTACCATGTCCCCTTTATATTCCTACTCTGCATAACCATTGGTGATGGTGTTTATAATTTCATCGTAATCTACCTGTTTTAAATAGGTTTCATATCCATTATCTTGAAAGTCCCTCAACCCATAGTATGCATTTATAACAGTCCTATTAAAGGGGACCTCAACACCCTTACCTAAACCATTTCGTCCCGAGCTTCTGGGACATTCGTATAGAATTCTCAGAACAACGAATTTACACCCGCTTCCGGTGCGTGTACAAATTTCCTCCACCCTAATGCCTCAACCTTATCAGAAATTTCCATTAATCCTACTTGTCCAAAATCTAACCCCCTCTCATTAACAAACCCTTTGTTTATTTTGGCGGCACTTTCGTACTGCTCTTGTGCCTCCCTACTAACAAATTTAGAGGCATCAAAGTTGCGATCCTCAACCATTTTTCCTTTTTCCTTGGAATGACTTCCCTCTCCAACTTTTTGTTTTGGAGTCATAGATTATGCTACCCAAATATTTTCACACCAAACAATAAATTCCAAAAAATTCAAAAATTTCCCAAAAATTCGCTCTTATCCAACTTGATTCTCTTAAATCCAAAAAATTTCAAACAAAAATTCACAATATCCAGATAATATTTACCAAATTAAGATAGAATTGTGAAGAAATTTACCTCTTTGGAGTTCAATTGAAACCTTGAAGAAAAATCGCTAAATTTTTCAAAACCCTAGCTTGTGTTGAAGAAGATGAACAGACTTCTTGATTTTTTTGAGCAAATCTGTCAAAATTGAGAGGGGAATACTTGATAGCAATGTTAGATTGAATAAATTATAGAGTAAAGTTTTTTGGTGAGAAATTGAGCGAAAATTGGAGAGAAAGTGAGGGATTGTTTGGGAGAAAATGAGGAAAAGTAAGGGAAAATGGGAGAGAAAAATTTTGAATTGTATGGGGTTTGCACGAGCTGCCCCTCTTTTGGAAAAATTTAAACGCGCGCTGCGGCATAAGTTTTTTTCGCTGCAGCACAGATGAATTTTGGGCTCCTATACGTGAAACAGAACCACTCCCGTCGCGGCACAAATATTTCCCTGCTGCAATGCGCACAAAATTTTCAAAAATTGTCCCAAAATAGGAACTATCACGCCGCGACACAAATTTTTCCTGCCACGGCATGCATAAAATTTCAAAAATGTGTCCCAAAATAGAACTACACTAACCGCAGCACAAATATTTCCTATCGCAACATACAAAAAATTTTAAAATTTTTGATTTCTTTAGGATTTTTGAAAATGAGCAATGCATTCACCCCCAACCAAGATTGGGGTAATGTCCTCATTGCCATGAAAAAAAATAAAAGAAAAGAATGAAAGAAAAATGAACAAATAAAGTAGCGAATACAATACTGAATGGGTGTCTCCCATTAAGGGCTTAGTTTTACGTCTTAGCAAGACGTGGCCGCTCTCGTGTCTAAGAATCTTGGAGACGTATGGTTTCTATGCTTTTCATGTTGGTATCTCCTCCCAAGTACGACTTAACACAATGTCCGTTCACTTTAAACGGTTCTTGTGTTTTGGAATTTAGCAACTCGACCACTCCATGTGAAAATACATTTGCAATTGTATACGGTTCACTCCACCTAAAATGTAGCTTTCCTGGAAACAAACGCAAAAGTGAATTATATAAAAGTACTTTCATTCCAGGAACTAAAGACTTACTGATGAGCCCTTTGTTGTAATAGTGCTTAGTACGCTTCTTGTAGATCTTGGCATTCTCGTAAGCTTCATCCCGAATTTTTTGAAGTTCACTTAGTTGGAGTAGTCATTTTCCCTAGCTTTTGTCATGTCCATGTTGAGCTCCTTAATCGCCCAATAAGCTCTATGCTCTAACTTAACGGATAAGTGACATGCTTTTTCAAATATCAATCGGTAGGAGCTCATACCAATGGGTGTCTTGTAAGTTGTGTGATATGCCCACAAAGCATCATTCAACTTTACTGACCAATCTTTCCTTCAGGGGTGCATTGTGCGTTCCAATATTTCCTTGATTTTTCTGTTGCTCACTTCCACTTGACCTAAAGTTTGGGGATGGTATGGGGTAGCCACCCTATGAGAAATGTTATACTTTTTCAAAAGCCCATCAAAGAGCTTGTTGCAAAAGTGGCTGCCTCCACTAAGTCCCTGCAGTGGAAAAGTTTGCACAGTTGCATAAAGTTCACGCATAAAATTTAGAGGATCCTCATTAGAAATAATGAATATTTTTCAATTCATAATTCCTAGCTGTCTCTGTCAGTTGAATGCACGATGTGGAGGTCCTAATGATAGGTCTTATAAACTCTTTATTCATCATATGCCTACCCATATTGTCACCCATTATTACTTACAATTGTTGTTGGTCTTCTTCCTCTTGAATGTTAGTATCCAATTTCCTTGATAGGTGTTTGATCCTCTGAATGTTATCAATGAAGGGAATAAGTTCCTTATTCAGTGATCTCCTACCCTGCATGCACAAACAAAAACCAAACAAAGATCAAGGCAGCAGAGAAATTGTAAACAAATAAAAGCACAATTTTTTGATTTTTTAATTTTTTAATTTTTTTAATTTTTTTGAGTAAAAGATAAAAAATAAAATTCAAGTAAAGTAAATAAACAAATAAATCTAATATAGAAACTCTAAAAAGTTAAGAAGAAAATTATTTAAAATGCCAATTCTCAGACAACGGTGTCAAAAACTTGATATACAAATTATAGTACTCGCAAGTGTACGAATTACTTGTAGCAAGTGATAAGCAAACCTCCGAGGTCGATCTCTCAAGGAATTGCAATAGTTTTAAACAACTTTTTTCTTAATCTAATTAGAGTCCTAAAGCAACTAAAACACTAACTAAATATAATTCTAGTAAGACTAAAACTCTAAATAATTAGAATCCTAAATCTAATAAAACTGTAAACAAAGTTGGATTTGTGAGCAAAATCAATGGTGATGAACAAATAAAAAAAACAATTATGCAAACTTTGAATTAACTCAAAAAGGGTTTCAAATATCAATGGAGGATGTATGGATATTTAGTTTGGTTGACCATGCTTGCATCGTAAAATTATGGTGAATTAACATGAACGTTCTAATAAACAAATATTACCGACTTTCCTTTTAATTACGAAAATTCCTACGATCAAGTAATTTTCTTTGTTGATTAAATAATCAATATCTTACGATCGAATATATCAAATAGCAATCAAATTATGCACAAGGAAAAATATGTCAATCAAACCAATGCCATGACTAGGTCATCAATTTGAAATTTTGATTAAGTTTTTCAAAGTAAAGTCAAGGTGACGTTCCTAAAACCAAACTCTAATATTTTTCAACATAATTATGAATCTCAAATTAGCCTATGAAAATCCATAATTAAACATCTAAACATGCTCTTAATCAAAAGGTAATTTTATTTATCACACCACAACAGTTCTAGCAAACATGGCAACACAAACTAAACACTCATAATAAAATTGGTCACTCATATTTAAATTAATATTCGTAGACAAATATAATTGAACATACATCTCAAAGAAGTAAAAATAAGAAAGGAAAATTCTATAATAAAAAGAAACCTAGATCTAAATACCACAATTGGATTGGATGACGTTCTTCTCCAAAAGCTTGATCATCGATCTTCAATCGCTTCTTGAATCCTTAGAATTGATCCTCTTGCTTCTTTGAGTGTGAAAAAGCTCCTAAAATTTGATTGAGTCTCTTGTTGATTCACAAAATTGAAGTGAAGTAAAATGGAGACTTAAAGGGGTATTTATATGTGTAAGGGTTACATAGAATCCTGATTGTCCCAAGAATAGGCGCGCCGCAGCACAACTATTTCCTTGTCGTGGCACAGAAATAAATCTGAAAACAATAGTCCAAACCCTAGAGTGCTCGCCGCGACAAAACTTTTCCTCGCTGCGGCGCGAGTTGTATTATGATTCTTCACAGGCACCCCTTACATATGTGTTGGCTCGTTATGTACGACTTACATAATTTGACTCGTGTTGCCCCTAAATTGTGATCCGAGTGCCATAAGTGTTCCGTCTTTGCGTGTTTGCATTATTCAACTCATTTGAAGCTAAAAATACCTGAAATACACTAAAGACATACCAGTGATTCCGAATTGATAGATTTATATAAATAATCAAATAAATGAGATATAACAAATCTATTTTTAATAATTAAGCACGATAAATCACGAAATATTAGTACTTTTTAAGCACTTATCGCTAGTACCCAATCTTGATCATGATCGGGAAAGTTTGTATAAAATTATCTTACCACTAGTACCACGACATTTTCTAGTTATTTAGCAAACTCAAACGAGTTACTATTTTCAATAGTTTCACGCACATAGGTGGGTACCCTGAATTTTTTCAGTACTAAAAATGAAAAAAAATTTAGTACACAATGACCTTTGACTAACAACCTACTCAAATATTTTCTTTTCTTTTTTACCAATGAATTTCCTTACTGTTGCTGCCTTCCTAGCTATGCTCTTTGTTCTTCCCATGCTCTCTAAGCTTACTCACAAACTATGAGTTGTAAACTCACAAATTGAACCCAAAAAATATCACAAATTAACCCGAAGAGAACACAGTTTAGATTTAAAACCATTTTTTCACAAATGAACCTGCAAAAAATAACACAATTCAAAACCCAAAATTATCACACATTTCCAATCAATGTCACAGCTTAACCAAACTTTGTAAGTGGAATAATGGGAAATTGGAAATTCTTTCCATGATACCCAAATGAAATTAAATCTACAAGCTGGTGTGATTTGTAGAAAAGAACATAACTAAAAAGAATGAACCTCGAAAGTTCAACTGAGGGTTGGGAGTGTCGATCTAGATTTCACTATGGCTAAGCTTCATGTTGTTAGTAGTTTTAGGGAGTTGTGATTTTTGGATGGTTGAGGTATTCCACACTTCTAAACACACGAAGTTGAAGAGTGAAAATTATAGCCAAATCTTAGAGTAGAGAGAAAATGGTGAATGTGAGTATGCTAGGACGGAGAGGAAATGTGTGAGTGAAATTGGTTAAAGGATTGAGTGTTTCAAGGAGCAGAAAGGGTATAGGATAATGAGTGACTCTGGTAGGTAAGATAAGTGTAGGTAAAGTGGGCTAAGCACACTTTAGGTTTACCCCTTGAGATGAAAGTTTCATTTCTATGGGCTCTTTTCTTCTTTTCTTTGTCTACACAAAATTTCCAACATTCAAGAAAGCTTGTCTCATTGAACTCATTTGTTGTTTCAACCCAGATCAAAGTTTACAAAGTTCATTGCATGTTCCACGAAAAGAACTAGAGATCAAAGTTTTGCCATAGCATTGCTGTAGCACTGTTATAATAATGTTTCCTAGTATATTGCTTAATTTGCTCTTTCTTGGATATGATGATGTTGTGTTGTTGATATTTCTTTGCTTTGCAATCAATATCTAGCATTGACATATAAAAACTCATAAAATAACTAAATTTAAAATGTAAAATAACAAAACACACTTGAAAATTAAAGTGAAAAAACAAATTATTAGAAAATATGGGCTACCTCCCATGAATGCTCTTTTTAGAGTCAACAGTCCAAATTTCTCCTTTTGTCATGCTTTGGTGAGTAGGATGGAGGTTTTTTTACAGTTTACATTGCCTCCCTAATAGTTCTTGATTTGTTGGTCATTCACTTTGAACGTTTTCTTTGATTTTTCTTCCATTAATTCCACAGCTTCAAATAAAAAAATCTGAGTGATTTGAAAGGGACCTGACCAACATGACTTTAGCTTTCCAAGAAAGAGTTTTAATGTTGAATTGCATAAATGAACTTGATGTCCAACTTCAAAGGCTTTAGGATTTAGCCTTTTATCTTGCCATTGTTTGGTTTTATCTTTGTAAAGTTTGGCATTTTTATAAGCTTGATTTCTAAATTCATCCAATTCATTTAGTTATATCAACCTCTTATCTTCAGTAGCTTGGAAATCAAAATTAATATTTTGTTAGCCCAATATGTACGGTGTTCAAGCTCCATCAGTAAATGACAAGCTTTTTCGAACACAAACTTGTAAGGAGCCGTTCCTAATAGTGTTTTGAATGTTGTTCTATAAGTTCATAGTGCATATCCAACCTTGTAGACCAAATCGTTTTGGCTTGGACCAACTATTTTCTCTAAGATCTTCTTGATTTCTCGATAGGAATGACATTATTGCAAAATATTCACTATCTTATCTTCGAGAATACACCTTCTAATCATTTGGTTTGCACATTGCTTGAATTGTGAAAAAATTTCTTCTTTTGTTGGGAATTTAAATCAAGTGTAAATAATCCACTAACTAAGAAATTGACAAAGTTTTCATACCATGGTACTTCCGCTTGAGAAATTGCAAAGAGTTGCTCATCGGGAAGATTTTCATTAATCACAATAATTTTTTCTTCATTTTTCTCCAATCTAGAAAGATGGTCAGCTATTTGATTCGCAATCCCCTTCTCATTGTCTTCTATGGACTCTAAGATAGGTGCTTTTCAACTGAAAGGTTAAGAAGCGTGAAATCTAAAGATGACAAGTCTAAGAACTCAAATTTATTTCTCGGCCTGTATGTATTAGAACATGCTTCGAACCAAGCTAATTTCTCCTTATCTTTCTCTTCATAATCTAAATGACATTGTGACAAAAATTTTAGAGAATCATCCTAGCAACATTTCTTAAGTTCTTTAAATACCAAAGAATCTACTACTAAGATGGATGAGCACTCTTCAACATTATTGGAAAATTTCATGCCTTTAAACACATTGAAAGTGACTTGTTCATCTTGAACTCTTATAGTTAATTCTCCTTTCTGAACATCACTCAAAGTCCAGCCTGTAGCAAGGAATGGCCTCCCCAAAATAATAGGCACTTTTCGATCCTCCTTATAATTAAGTACAATAAAATTCACCAAAAAGATGAATTTATCCATTTTCACCAAGATATCTTCAATTTTTCATTCTGGATGAGTAATGGATCGATCAGTTAATTATAAAGATACTATTGTAGGCCTTGCTTCACCAATCCCCAACTTCTTAAAAATTGACATAGACATTATTTTATACTCGCTCCCAAGTCACATAAAGCCTTGCCAAAATATTGATTCTGTATTGAGCATGGAATTTTGAAACTTCTAGGGTCTTTGAGCTTAGGAGGAAGTTTGTTTTGCAACATAGCACTATTGTCACTTGTCAAAGCAACCATCTCAAATTCACCAGGTCAAGATGTATTTCATGAACATATTTGTTCCAAAGCTTCCACTAATGCAATGTTGATATGAAGTTGCTTAAGAACATCAAGAAATTTCTTGAATTGTATGTCTTGTTGTTGTTTTAGGAATTGTTGAGGAAATGGTAGAACTGGTCTATTCTATTGGAAACTTTGTTGCAGCAAAGCTATGGCATTTTGAGTTCCATAATTTTTTGCACTTTTAAGGTTTTTACCAGTTTTTTCCTACACTTTCTCCTCTTTGTTTTGGATTGAAGTGGACTCTTTCTTTCTCTTTCCCTAAACCACTAGTGCCTCTAGCACCTTCTCCCTCCTTAGAGTAATAGCTTTGTAAAACTCTGTTCCTTTTTTTCTAGAGTTTCGGTATCACTTGGAAGGATTCATAGTCGTCGATTCTTAAGCTCATTAGTAAGCTGAAGCACTTGATTTTCTAAATTTCTTATTGATGCAACTTGGCTTTGAAGTATTGTATCATTCTTGGCCATGTACTTTTTAAGCAAAGACTCCAAAGAAGTAGATTGCTCATTCGTTTGGCTTCTTGTTGTTGCCAAAATTCGGGTGGATACATAGGTCAATTTGGCATGGAAGAGTTTGCTTGACCAGCATCTTGATAGTTCCAAGAAAAATTTGGATGTTGTATCCACTCATGGTTATAAGTTTTAGAATATGGATTATGGTTTCGGTTCACATTACAAACAAAACATGCTGATTCAGGATTAGAAGGGCAACTATCCAACAAATGAGCTCCTCCACAATAAGTACAAGAAACCCCTACATTTTTAATTGAATTGACACTTGTTTTCAAGTGTTGACCCTTCAAAAGATTCCTCAAAGAAGAAATTTGAACTGTAAGTGCCGTAACTTCATTAACCTCATGCACTTCGGCCACTCTTCTTGCAGCTACTACTCTATCCATTGGCCATTGGTAATTATTTGTAGTCATTCTCTTAAGCATATCATAACTATTATTGTAAGATTTGGCTAAAAGTGCTCCAATAGCAGATGCATCAATAATGGTCCTTGTTTGATCATTGAGACCATTGTAAATAGTCTCCATTTGGATCCAATGCGGAATACCATGGTGGGCATATTTCCTTAGCAACTCTTTAAATCTTTCCCATGCTTTATATAGAGATTCTACATCCATTTTTTCGTAAGAAGTGATGTCATTCCTAAGCTTGGCATTCTTTGTTGGTGAAAAGTATTTCATCAAGAATTTCTCCACCAAATCATTCCAAGTAGTAATAGAATCAAGTGAAAAAGAACTAAGCCAAGCTCGAGCACCATCTCGTAAAGAGTAAGCGAACAGTTTTAGCCTAAAAGCCTTCTTGGTCACACCTATTCACTTAAATGAATCACTAACTTCAATAAAAAATTTGAGATACAAGTTAGGATTCTCTGTAGGTAACCCATTGAATTACCCAACTATTTGTATCATTTGAAACATCACTAGCTTCAGTTCAAATGAGGAGCTTGAATATTTGACCTTGTATTGCTCAGATTGAGCCCTTTTAACATCAATAATGCATATTCATTGAGAGCTTTGTTCCTATAATCCATTGGAGGTATCATATTGTTCACATTGTTCAATTGTAGCTCATTTTATTATTTTCACCCCTTGCATTTTCCTTTTCTTGAACCTGGGCAAAACCATGTTGTTCTCTCCTTAGCTGAAAGTACGCTCAATCTCAAGATCTAAGGGTAAGCTCCCTCACCGAATTTGCTCATAAAATAGAGTTAAATAACTACCCAAGAACATAAAGGAGTTATTAAATAAAATGAAAATTAAAGAAAAAGACAAAATAACTTCTATAAATAATTTATAATGTTTTTAATCCCCGACAATGGCGCCAAAAACTTGTTGCTTAAAACGTGTACCCAAATAATCCAAAAAAAATTGGTTAGGGTCAGCCCGTTGGACCCGAATCGAGAATTAACAAAGAAAAATAAAATGGAAAAGCGTACTGAAATAGTGAAATGGGGAAAAGGAAAACAGAAAAATCAAAACTACATTTACTCATTTTCATTTAGGCTTCACCATTGAATGTTGATATCATTTCCTCTTCTTCAACTCATAGAGTGCCGCTTCCCTCTCTCCCAAATCCAGTCCCAGTGCGGCAGCGCCCAACGGCCCAACCCGAGACCCCCGAGCCCCCGCCCCAAGCAGAGTCCTCGTACACCAAACACAACGTCGGCCACCATAAGCCTGGGTTTTGTTTCTTTAATTTGTTTTCAGCCATGTTTGTGATGTTGTTCTTTTTAAGTGGTCAAAATGCATGTGACATTCTGAGTGCTAAAGAATCTCATGTAAAGTATGATTAGTCCTTGTAAATGCAAACAAGAGAAGAGAAGTACTACTATTTGGGTCATATTTGGTTCTAAAAGCACTGTAGTCACCTTCTGTGGTTGCCTGAAAATCCTTTGGAATTATTCTAGAGTTGGAAAACAAATGTTTGGTCCTCTGTTAATATTCTTCAAGACATAATAAATAATGAAATGGAATAAAAATAAGGCTAGTGTTGAAAGAAAGAAAAATAATAAAAATAATACATAAACAGAACTTGCTTAAAAGTAGCAGGACAAGGTTTATATTTACACATGTTGAACAAGTCATAGGTCTATACTTTTGCGTTGTGGCAAGTTTAAAAATCAAAGGCAGAACTAAATTAAATTAAATTAAATAGATATAGCTAAGTATTTAAATTAAATTCATTCTTAAGTTTGAGCTGTTTTGCTTTCTATCTTTAATTTGTTTTTTAAGTTGTTAATTTTTTTACATTGTTGTATACTTGTATTAACTATCATATTGTTCACCACTCTTTCCTAGTTCAATCGTTATGTATGATGGATGACTGATGAGTCTCTTAAATTACTGTATGTTCTAATAGGTTATCTTACTAAATTTTACTGAATTTGTTAACCCCCTTAGCCACCAAGCTAATATGGCGGCTTTTTCAGAGGTAAAACTATTTTCTTAGTTCATTAAAATTTTAATTTAAAAAGTATGTGAAATTGTAAATAGGTAATGAGGTTGTAAGGTTAGTTTTTCATAGAACTTTAATAATAGTGATTTTCATATGAAGGTTAATATGAACATAGAGGAGATAGATGAGAACATAGATGAAACACCTACTATAATGGAGGACGCAACCGATAAAGATGATATAATTTCAAAAGCAAAGAAGCAAAAGATGATGGGAAAAAGATCATGGGTATGGAAAAAGTATTGCATGAAAACAAATTGTTGCAAAAAAGTATGTACAATTGAGAATTGAATATTATATAGACTCTAATTATGTTTCATTCAAGAGGTGTGTGGTGGTGGTTAGTGCATTAGCATATTAAATTAAGGGTGTTTGGCCGCATCTTAGTTGATCATAAATGAGTTATGTTCTTATAAATGGTATATTAAGTTTATTAATTGGGTTCATGTAGTTTTGTCTTTTTTAGTGTTTGGTGCAGTGGCTTTGAGGGACAAGAATGTTTTGGGTTGCTTTTATCCAATGCCAAGACATCAAACTTAAGAGGTTTCGGTTATTGGTCCTGTTGCAGTTGGAATTCTTTGTAGCTTGTTGTTTGTGATCTTCCATATTTTATGTTGGCACAAAAAATGTGTGTTACTACTAGTCATTTTGGTCACTTTTGTGATTATTTTGTTTGTAATCTAAGTACTTAGAAGTGATTGAATATTTATTAGTACTAGATATGATCTATTGTGATAACCCCGTACCATACTTAGAAGTGATTGTTTTTTATGTCACATAGTCAAACATAAACAGATCCTTCATTCATGATTGATTTTTGCACTAAATGTTATTATTATTGTTGAATTTAACAAAGCAAATTACTATACAGTTTTCAACAAATAGTTAATAGAACAACTTTACAATAGCACGTAACTTTTAAATTGAAGAGATGTTACATGTCTTCTTATATTAGCTAGGAAGTTTTGTAATCCAATTAAGAGTTGGATAATTTGGGCCGTGTTTGGGCCAATTCTGGCTGCATTTATGTTATTATTATTGTTAAATTTAACAGAGCAAATAAGAGTTGGATATTTTGGGACAATTTGGGCTCATTTCTTGCTCGTGCTCATAGTTTCAGCCCAAATCAAATTCGTGCTAGGTGATTTCGAGCCAGCCTTAACTGGCCTAGCCTGCACAAATTGTCACCCCTACTTAGGGCAAATCAACTAATCCAGGAACCCTCACCATTAATAGAATAACCTTGCTACTAGCTACAAAAATTTGGTATCATTTTTTGAATTCTAGACTGATGCCTTCCACACATGGGCAAACTCTCAATAAGGGTAAAGTGAACCTTACTGATGCAATCTTGTTAGGAAGGCAACTAAATGTGGGGAGGATCATATATGAACCAATGAGAATGTGTGTTTCTAGACGATAGGGCAACTTGATGTTTCCTTCGCTCATTACAATTTTGTGTAAGGCCTTTAATGTGCCTATAGCTGACGTAGAAGAAAAAGTTAAGTTAAAGGGTGCAATCACAAAAAGTGCCATTGCTTGGATTTTATAAGAAAAAAAATGACACCCAATCCAAAGCACTTGTTGAAGAGCTACCCACCTTTCTCTCCAACTTAGTCATTCAAATAAAAAAGCACTTAAGCAACTTAGAAGTTCAACAATTTGAATTCATGCAACAACAAAAACAATTTTAAAAATTTTAATATGAGAGATGTTATATCCAAATTAACTTGCGATCTAATTTTTACAAAAACTTGTTGCTTAAAAAGTGTGTATGGATGCTGCGCAAGTATACGTATCGCAAACTAGTAATATAATGATAAGATAAGATTGTTCCCTCAAATATTGTAATATTAGAAATTAATGTAAAAAATTAACAAGGAAAATATCATGTGTTTTGGGTAATAAAAGAAAAATAACATAACAAGAAGGAAAAAAATAAGTAACAAGTTAAGAGGAGTGAGTAACAATCAAATTTAACTCAATAAGAAATATAACAAAGAATTCAAGTAATTAAGATAGTTAGGATTGTAAATATAACAAGTTGTTGCAGTCATAAAATAATTGCTACAGAAATGCTACGGTAAAACACACCAATAATTAGAATTTGTGATTTACAAGAAATTCTTCTAAATTTATGATGTTTATACTTCCTTAGGCTCAATTAAACATATTATTATGTAAACTTGACCTTAAAAACGTCATTATATATGCCAATTCTTTTGAGTTATGTGAGACATCTATATATTCCTATATTAGTTGCAATTTTATCTTCAATCCTTAGATCTTAGCTAAATTCACAATATCCATGCTTAATCCAACTTTAATTATCCTTTCTAGAATTAATCTCAGTCATAATATGCTATCAATTGAGGATCAAACAACAAATAAGAATTAAATAATAAAGCAAGCTTGAATAACTAGAATAATTTTACCAAAGCATTGCATAGATTTTTATAAAAAGTAGGAGACTACATTAGCATGTTCATCCACAATCCTAGCTAAAAGGTATTTAGCTCATCATTCTCATAAAATCAATTCTAAATTCAAAAATAGAAAAATCCATGTCTAACTTAGAGATTAAAGAGAATTGAAAACAAGAAAAGATGGAGATTAAGAAAACTTCAACATCATAGCCACTATCTCCTCTTCCCTTGACTGATTGAATACCAAAACTTTAATATTCCCTTTCTTTGCTCAGCTTTGATGGCCTCCTCTTCTGCATGTACTTGTCTCTCCCTTAGAAAAGAAAGAATAAAGCCTCCAATACAAAACAGGACTTGTAGCTATGTGAGGTTCGCTCTCCTTTTTTTAATTTCCTTTTATATGTTGGTTTTAGGTTTAGAAGACATCATATGATATTCTCTTAACTCCCAAATTTGCCCCTTAAAGAGTGAGTATTCAGTTGTCCATTTTCATCCTTTTACTGACCCATGTCCAGTTGCCATTTGTTTTCACCTTTTTATTATTTCGTTGCTCAATTTCTGAGCACATTTGCTGCAGCAAAGCTATGACAAACTGCGAACCACTCTAGTTTATTGCTCTCTTTATTCCTTGCAATGGCAGCAAGTGTAATTTTCTTGAATGAACTTTAAAATATTAATTTTATCAACAGAATACAAGCTAAATTTAGATTTTATACTTCAATATTCACTCAATTCCAAAAAGGCACAATTAAGGTCCATTTAGGCACATTGTGTAAAAATTTTCAAATAAGCAAGCAAGTTTTTAAGATATAAAAACTAATATTATTCTAATTAATTAGAGCTAATATTACATCAAGATAAAAGCAAATGAAATATGTTACATACAAAGACAGTGACATAATTTACAAAGGAGCATTTTGAAATGTCAAAAATATACATTTATTGTATGGCGTGCAGAGAAGTGAATTAGAAAAATTGATGTGTTCTTAAACTTGTTGGAAAAATAAGTATTTTGAACCATGATTAAATACCATGTTAAGGCATTATTTTGAGTAGGACCCACTTTGTATAAGTGTAGGATCGTGATTGATATGGGTTCTCTTCTATGAGGGCTTCAAAATCGTATATTTATATGCTCAAAATGATATTCAGGTGAATGAAAATTTGTGTCTCAAAGTTCATTCATTGAGAAGGAAAAAATGTTGTTTTTAGTTTGTCCCACATAAGAAAATCATTAACACATGAAATGTTTTATATAGCATTTGCTTTCTTATGAGAGGTAAGCTTGTGTAGCATAAATGCTCTCTCTAAGTACGCGCTTAGGGGGTGCAAATTCACAAGCCTGCATGTCCTGCAAACACGAATATCGTCCAATTTCGATGGGCCTTGAGCGGTTCGGGTTTTGCTACACGCATTTGTTGCAATAGTTTTGGTAGTTTTGATAGCCATTATGGAGAAAAATTTATCTTAAGGAAACCGTTTTATGGACCTCGATCTTCTTTTCATTTTTTCTTTTTTATTGAATTTATTTTATTATAATTTATAGTTTTCATTTATTCTATAATTTTAATTCCACTTATTAATTTATAATATTCAATTTCTTGTTTATCCATTTCATTTCTTTCTTCGAAACTTTTCTGCATCACTTAATAAACAAGAGAAAACGTTTGAAGCAATGCAAATAAACATCTTTTGACGTGTTAAGGATCTTTCGAAGTGCTAAAAGGAAGCCAAAGATTTAAAACAAACTCTCACTCGCTCATATATAATGCTACTTTATAAACTAAACATACAAAATCTCAAGATCAAGAGCTTGACAAGTTAACATAAATTGGTACATAGCAAATAAAGATACAATTAATTTAACTGTCAAAACATTGAACATAGCCTATAAAAATGAATCCTGCAATATACAAGTCACAGCAATAGAAAAATATAGAGATAAATCTCACTCAATCAGGGATATACATAAAGAATTCATATAAAGGGGTCTATAAGTGTGACAATTTCTAACAAAACTCGATAACATTACATGAATTCGTACGATACGATATAGATAAAAAAATTAGTAAGAATTGATCGATAATTTTTTTATGCTTTTAAAAATTTTGTTATTTATTACTATAATAAATAGGCAACGCGAACAAAAGTTAACTAAAATTTTTTATATGTCAACTAACAAAAAAACTTAACATAAATAACACGACATAAATACAATAGAAACATCTATCACTAACACGGTACTATTGCCACCCCTATTAATAACCCATTTCTCAAATATTTAGCGGAGGTAATAAGAATTGCTAGGTAGATGGCCATATTTAGACTTTATATTGTATACATATCCTTACTCGTAGCTTGCAATGTATCATTCACATCGTGGCATGTATTAAAGAAATTGTAAAAATAATAAATTGCATTTAGCTAACTCAACACTCGTATCCATCCATTGAAAACAATACCTTAGTTGCCGAGAGATATCTGCATGAGCTTCCTTTTCCAGTATAACAATGATAATTAATAACATGTTTACAAAACCATTATAAAAAAATTTATTTTATATTAAAAAATTTATTAATTTTGAACATATATATATATATATATATATATATATATTTTTTTTTTTTAATTAATAAAAAAATTTCAAACTTGTGCAAAAATTAGGAATTTTAGTGAAAAATTCCATCCCATCCCATGACCATTTATCGTAAAATAGGATACCAAGGCAGCCTCCTCCGCCCTAACCATTAATATCACTAATATTAACTTAACCTATTAGGCATTTTTTTTTACAATACATATTATAATCTATATGATATAATTTAATTGATTTCTTATTAATAAAAAAATTGACAAATTTTTTTATCTCATGCTCTAATTTTACATCACATTACTTAATACATAACATAATTTAATTTAATGGATATAGCGCCACTCTAAAACAAAGAAGTATTATACGCATCCTGCCTCGTTTCAAATAGTTAGAATTACGGATGAACAAAAATACCCAAAACCAACCCAACCCAACTCAAAAAAATCGGTTCTTAAATTTCATTGGTCTGATTTGGTTCTTCATAATAAAAAATCGATTAATATTGAATTGATTTCATTTTCATTTATTAAAATCTTAAAAAAATCGAACCAATTGAATTCATTTATTAATTCTTATTATTTTTATATTTATATTGTTATTTCATAGAATTATTTAAAAAAAATTAATCTCCTTTCATAGTTGATTAATTTTATACTTTATACCCCTTTCAATGAATCAGTTTTCTTCCAAAAACATAAATCAACATTTCTCACAAGTTACTCATGACGCCTCTCACAAGTCACACCTTCCTCCAACTCTAGCACTACCAACAAGTTTTGCCCATTTTTGTCATTAGAGTTTGAATATTTAAACGAAATTCATGCAAGCACTTCTCTAACAAGTACTCTGATTTATTTTAATTTTTATCCATGTAAGACACTAATTTTTTATTATTTAATTATTTATCCATTATAAATTTATAATTACATCATTTTTCATATTTTTGTCGTTAGTGATTTCATTATATGAACAATATTATTGGATATGAAAATTAGCAAATTTTGCCATGATTGTGATTACTATTTCTTATTGCTTATTTGTCTTAATTATATTTCTAATTTTTCTTGCATTTTGTATTTGATATGGATAATAATATTAGATAAGTGACCGAAATCTATATTTTTAAAATTAGGTATTATGATAAAATTAGCATTAAAAACTTCATAAACTATAATTCAAGAGTTTTTTCTAAAAAATTAATAAACAAAATTCATTAGAAAAAAAAAAAAATTTCCTTTAACCAACCCAAATCAAAAAAATTAATTTAGATCGAATTAATTTTTCAATTTTTATGATTTTGTTTAATTCTTATTTTTAAAAAATCGATCATATTAAATTAATTTTAATTTTAATCTAAATTCAAACTAATACATATTTAATTTTAATCTGACCACTACTTAGAATTTTGAAATCACTTGTTTGATCTTTTAACAAAACAATCATACGAACAAAAATTGTGTCGTTTCTTCAGAAGTAACCGCACCAACTCGTTCCTCCGGGGAGAGAGACGTGTATTTGCAAGTGAAGTGAAGACACTGATCGATTAAACGACGGCATTACACAGCTTTGTTTTTAGCTGTCAATTGCAATTACTCGGGAGGTGAATTTGATTCTTAAACTTCCCTCAAAACAGAAATTGTGTAGAAAAAGATTACCAATTCTATTATTCCGACTTTTTTTATTTATTCAGATACTACGGCGAAAAAAAGTTGTTTTATTAATTTATTTTAGAGACTTGGAATTGAGTTTGTTTATATGTTTGTGCTTCATCTTCATAGAGTTTAAGATGATGAAATTAGATGATAGGGATGGGCAGTTTAATGGTTTCTATTCAATTACACTGTTTTCGAGCTCCTAAATGGGGTTTCTAGGTTTTCCCTGTTTTTGAGCTCACTATATGTTTGATGCACTTATCTTATCACTATGAGATGTTAAAATTGAGACGAAGCTTGTTGAAGAAAGAGATGTTTCGCGTTTATTTGAGGTCAAATACTCGCATAGTTTTGATATCGAAGATCAATCTGGGACAGTAGAATAAGGATTTTATATTATATATCTTTTCTTAAATTTTGTTGAATTTTAACCCATGTTAAATGAACTCTAGCGTGTAAGAGACACTACATGAAGATGTGTGTCCATACTATATCGACACTTCAATTTGGTGGTAGTTTACATAAAATTGAGAAGAACAAGCATCTTTGGCAAATATATTTAAAAATTTAGGACACTCTGGTGTCTCAAAAGAGTCCGTCTGTGTAACATTGATTTTAACTTGCAGTTACTTTACATGAATTAAGAAACTACGTGTGTGCTTTAATCTGAGTCTAAATTTTCTAATGTTCTTGAACTGTGGTATGGAAGTGTTAGTCTTTCTCTTTGTTCACAATTGTAAATATCCGCTTATTGTATAAACAATTATTCTGTGCCTATAGTAGACCTTTATTTGTTTGGATGTCTCCTGTTGCATCTGTTTTGAAATTCCCTCATGTTTCTTTTATATTATTCTTTTGATTTTCTTACAGATCAATGTCTATGAATGCTTATACACAAAAGATGTATATGATTAGTCTGCCTGCATACAATGTTCTCAATTATCTGGGGAACAACAGGCGAATTGTTAGAATGTTTGCAACCGGAAAACCTGGAATTTCATTGGAATCCACGGTAATAAAGCCTCCTTCCCATCCTACTTATGATTTAAAAGGTGTCATCAAGTTAGCCCTTTCTGAAGATGCTGCTGATCAAGGTTCGTTTTCTCTTGTGTTATTCATTCTTCTGTATCTCTTAGGTAGCTCTAAGTAAGTTATATTTTACTGTCACAGTGTAGTAATGAAATGTAGTTTTCCTTCTTTTTTACAAGCGAAATATAATACTTTTAAATTCATTTTTTAATGATTTTTACTGTTTTAGACAGGTTGCTACGAGACCTACACTGCATCAAAAGCTGACAGTTTTTAAGTTGATTATTGAGAAAACATGTTCTTCATTCATAGGTGATGTAACATCAATGGCGACCATTCCATCAGGCATGGAAGTTGAAGCCCATTTCTTAGCAAAAGAAGATGGTATTGTTGCAGGGATTGCTCTAGCCGAGATGGTTTTTCATGAGGTTGATCCATCTCTTAAGGTACCAAGGCTCTCCATTCCTTGCTTGGTATGCATAAGTTTTCTCCTTCCCTTTGTCATTGCTCTTGTGTGTTTCAAAAACAGGTGAGATGGTCTCAGAAGGATGGAGATTCTGTTAACAGGGGTCTACAAATTGGAAACGTCTATGGTAAACTGGAAAATAATAATCCTTAGTAGCATTTTTAACTTTCTAGGTCAGAAGTTTTATAAATTTTTCTGCAGGAAATGCGCACAACATTGTTGTTGCTGAGAGGGTAGCTCTAAATTTTATGCAAAGGATGAGTGGAATAGCTACTCTAACTAAGGTATCACTATTTCTTCATTTTCTCCTGTGTAGGTATCTATTTGCATTTCTAGGGTCATGCACAGTTGAACGCACATGCAAAGATGTCATGGAAACAATTTGAAATATAAAGGACAATGCATCTAATAAGAATTGAGAAACTTATGAGGTGCTTCCTTTGGGAAGGAAAAGAGAAGACCGATTAGTAAACTAGGGTACACCTTTGCAACCTAAGTGAAAGGGTGGCTCATCTTTAGACAATTTGGTTTTGAAAATAGGTCATTATTGTGTAATGGTTGGATATTCCCAAAGGCACAAACTTCATTGTGCATGAGCTAACTATGAGTATTTATGTCCTAGATGTCAATGGGTGGATCCTAAAAGCTTTAAAAGGGTATCTACTAAATATCCTTGGGAAGCCATTCCTCAAGGGTATGATGATTTCATTTACAATATTAGACATGATATGGGAGACGCTAGGAAAGTCAGGTTTGGGAAGATGTAAGGTGGCTACATTTTTCTTTTATGTTGTGTTTTTCTTTGGACCAATACGAACCTAGAATGCATGTGGGCGGTGCATTCTATAGTAAAAAAAAAATTCCAAATGCAATGCACTGCAAAGCCAGCCAAACTGCATCAAAACCGTACTGCAAAACTGCAGTGCTAAAACCAAGAATTTGCAAAATCGAACTAATTTCATTTTCCCCTCCTCTTTCACTAAGAAAATTAAATATTGGATTTTTAAACTCCAAATTTCTATATTTATAATCAGTATGGAGATAATAATATAACCTTATTATTTTAAATTATTTTATCATATTATTAGTATTAAACAGTCAACATAACCAAACACACACATAAAAATATACAAAGAAGTTGTAGAAAAATACGAATTATAAATTTTTATGCAATGTGTATGGTTGATGTGTAAAAAGCACAGACCTTCTCATGCTGTATTTTTTCTTTTAATTGGCTGAGAGTGTTTATGATAATTACATTATTTTACGTTTTGCTTTAGGCAATGGCAGATGCTGCATACCCTGCACTTATCTTAGAGACAAGAAAAACTGCACCAGGTTTACGGTTGGTGGATAAGTGGGCGGTGTATATCTTTTCCACCTTGTTATTGTGGTTATGTATCCTTTTATCGTTTTCTTTGAATACAATGCTTTACCTAATATAGCTTTCGTGTTATAGGTCCTTATTGGTGGTGGGCAGAATCACAGGATGGGTTTGTTTGATATGGTAATGATAAAAGATAATCATATATCAATTGCTGGAGGCATCGTAAATGCAATCAATTTGTAGATTTGTATCTAGAGCAAAGGAATCTTAAGATGGAAGTTGAGGTAGTTTACCGCTTACCTTTCTAGCTCATTTTAACTTTATTGATTAACATATCATCAGTTGGTTTTTGCATGTAATTTATTTTGAAAAAAAAATATAAATTCATTGTTCAATTTATAATTTTGAAAAGTGTAGGCTACATTACTAGTCCATTATCTTTTAACAAAGTGTCCTCTTTATTTTTGGAACACATTAATCCTTAGCTTTATCACATGCGTAACCAAAAGTCCTAACTTTAAAAATGGGACAACTTCTTGTATAGTTGACAAACTTAGAGATTAACGTATTGAATTTGTACATAACAGTTAGAGTTTAAAGTGTTTAATAGATTAGTGTACCAAAAAATAAATAGGATTAACATCTCATTTATCCAAATGTTAGAGGACTAAAATGTTCTAAAAAATCAAGAGGATTTAGTCATTAAAGTGTACATTTCCCAGAATATAGGGGTACTAAAGCATTCCCCCCCCTCTCTGTATGTCAACTGTTGGATAATTTCGCCATTCAAAGTTCAAAGTTCTGCTGAAGAATCTCTTTATATCTATTTGATGCTACAATATTTCCTGCAATTTCATATTAAAAGGTCTTCCAGAATCTGCTTGCCCCTCTTTTCTTCCTTTTTCTTCTTCCCTTTCCCATTCACCTGTATGTATAGATCTCTTGCACGGGAGGTGGTAAATTAATGATATGCACAACTTGATAGAGTCTGATTGGTGCAATGATATTTTGTTCATTTTTCAGGTTGAAACTAGAACGCTGGAAGAAGTAAAAGATGTTTTGAGATATTCATCTCAAACAAATACATACTTGACCCGGATAATGTTGGATAACATGGTCATACCTCTACCAAGTGGAGATGTTGAGGTGTCTATGCTTAAGGAAGCTGTGAAATTGATCGATGGGAGATTTGAGACTGAGGTAGCTTAAGATTTTCGTCTATTCCTTTGTCTCATTTATATCTGGTTTATAACTTAAAGCACATGCTAGCAAGAACTCTTGCAAGGAGCACTTTTGTTCGGCACCTCCTATCTTCTTTTAACGCTTTGCAGGCAATGCATTTAATATGCTTTCTCCAAACAGGCGTTTTGGATTGTAAAGAATATAAGTACTTTGTATTGGGGTATGTGACATCTAATTGAGTGAAATACCATAGTGAACAAGTGAAGTATATAGACCATTGATTGTATTCACATTTAATATAGACTTCTTATGCTTGTGACCACCCTGATATCAATAAAGCACCCTTTCATTTCTGTTCCAATGCCTCTCTTCAGATATATAATTCAGTTACTTTTGCTTTACTGCTTTACCATCTGTTTTCCTCATCAAGATCTTTATCATGATGATAACTTTATATTTTTTTTTATGAATCGATAAGCACCCATTTTGGTGTGGGTAGGGAGGATTATTGTTTTCGTTGAGACTTGAACACACAACCTTTTGGATGTAAAGCATTTTCATTTACCACTTAAACCAGGAGCATTATAACTTTATATTTAAGCATCTCATATTCTGGTTCATAAAAAAAAAAAAAAAATTTGCTGTGTTGAGCTTGGATTAACTTCTAACTCCTTTTATGGGAACACTGACTGCTATCGTTTTTTCCTGGACGTTTTAGTTGCTATAAATTTCTCAACTTGCTGCTACATGGTGACAGGCCTCTGGTAATGTTACTCTTGAAACAGTACACAAAATTGGAGGAACTGGGGTGACCTTCATTTCTAGGTAACAGTAATAATCAGTACTTTTTCTTTCTTTTTGTTTTTTTTTGTTTTTGTTTTTTTGTGGAAATATACTTGGGAACTTGTCATTTGACATCAACTAATGATGTGCAGTAGGAGTTTGGCCGTTTGGGTGACAGTAACTCTTGACCGTTTGGTACCTTTTATTAAGGCTGTTAAATAGGTTGTGAAGTAAGATATTATTCCAATTGGTTAATCTTGTTTTCATTTCAAAAACGAGAATTCCAAAGACCATATTAATGTTACAACTTATCTGTACGTGGAATGCATGTGTGAAAGAGTAGGGAAGTCAGGGTAGTTCATGCTACGTCTCTAATCCTCCACCCCTCGTCTTCTTATTTGATGTTCTTTTTAACTCTAAATTCAATCAACTTATAGACTTTCAAATAATAAGTGAAAGAAGTTGTAAACAGTGTGCCTATTCTGACATGGTTTATGATATTAATCAAATACTCTGTGTGTGTCTGTATGTCTGCAGTGGAGCTTTGACACACTCAGTAAAAGCTCTTGACATCTCGCTGAAGATTGATACAGAGTTGGCTCTTTCAGTTGGAAGACGCACAAAACGAGCATGAAGTCCCTTTGTGTTGCACAATTATGTGGTAAATAATACAACCCAACCAGTTCAATTTTTGTTAAAATTGCCTACGTTTGGTATATAAGTACGTCATATCAGGACTAATGATGTTTAAAATTAGTTGTCTGAGAGAAACACTGATAATGTGTCCATGAAAATTTTAACAGCAATCCCATATGAAGACTGTTCAATAGTTCACAAGAAGCTTCTGATGAAAATAAAATTTGAATAAAGCCAGCCTTTGTATCCGTCTTTTTTACATTTGACTTTTGTTGTCTTGAACGATCAGCATGTCGCTGATTAAGATCTGTTTGGAATGTTACGATAACACACAACACTTCAATTAATTTCCTATTTGAATTATTTTGTATATGTAAACTTAATTCCCTACAAAGTTGTAGGATAAGATTACCATAAAGTTGTATATTTTAATTTCATCTTTCATATGATTGTTGAGGCTTTAGTGAGCTTGGCTATGAAGCTGAGGACTATGCAATGCTTACTTGTTTCTTCTGGTGAACATTCCTCATTTCCATTTATTTTGGTGTTGTTTTTTTATTTTTATTATTATCTTTGTAATGTGAAAAAGGATGTTTGTTTGATGGTGTTATTTTTCCATCTTTCTTTGTTCCATGGTGCTGTGGATCCTTGTTTTTTCGACTAGGATTCTAGCCCTTGTTGGAATTTGTGATGAATGCTGATTAATCATTTCGTCTAGGACTATATGGTTGGCTGTCTTGAATCGTGTTAACTCATGTTTAATAATAATTTTAATTTATGATGTGTGAAATTTACTATTAAATAATTGATTTTTTTATTTTTTTATAAAAATAATTATTTGAGAAAATTTTCTATTTAGTAAATTTTCAAGGGAAACAAGTTTATAAAACACCCCCCTTTTTTTTCAAGAACTTAAAAATAAAGAAAAATTTTAGTTGTTTTTTTACAAATTTTAAGGTCTAATTATTTTATTCCTTGTACAAAAATCATAAGATTTGATTAACTCTAGAAAAAATGTATAATAAAAATGAAAAAAATTAAAAATTTGATTCAAGAGTCTTATCTTTAAATGAATTATTTAGAAATGTGAAAATTAAAATAAAAAATTGTTATTAAATATAACTTATTAAAAAATTAGTAATAAAAAATTAAAGTCGTTATCGGGCGATCATTATAATTTGATTATCTTAATAGAATTTTCATATTAAATTCTTGGGGAGTATTCGCAACAAGTACAATAACGACAATTTAATATTAGTTTAACCGACTGATCCAGTGTTTTGTATTGCCTTGTTTGACCCGTAAAAGAAACAACTTTTTGAGAACCGCTTCTGTTATTTACAAGCATGTAAAAGCTCCCACTAAAAAGCTCTTTATATATATATATATATATATATATTGAGTTTGAGTAGATTAGTTTACAAAAATAAAAGTAAACGGTGGTTGAGAAAATGGAAGGGCTAGCTTAAAGCACAGATCGTCAGCCTCTTCACTTGAATGTAGTCAGAACAATCTCTTCTCTATGAAGCCACAGCTATTTGAACAATCTCTTCATTGATTGGCCGGAAACTTACTCGCCTCTGCAAATTTAAACGAATAAGAATTAGTAAAATGGAAAACTTTATCTCATATACTCTTCTCAATTTTTTTTTAGAAATTCTCTTGTTTATTCAAATAAATTAGAATTTTCCATGATTCTTTCATGTTGGAAGATTAAGGGTCCATTTAAAACTGCTTCTTTTTTTAGTTAAAAGTGCTTTCAAATGAATTAAAACATTTTTAAGAGTGTTTAACAATCTAAATGAGAAATACTTTCTAAAGCTTGAGAAGCACTATCTATGCTTTTTAATATAAGTAAATAATACTTACTTTAGTAATAAGTAGTTTTGTATGCATACTTATATTTTAAAATAATTATCAAAATATCATTCAAAATTACTTTTAATATTTTCATTCTCAAATACCGAAATTCTTCTCTTAAATATACTTTTAACCAAATTATTTTCTTTAAATCACTCTTAAAAGAAGTACATCGAAGTACATCTAAACGGCGTTGAACAAGGATGTGTTTAATTTGATCTGATAAATTTATAAGTTGACAAAACCAAATATTATTAAAACAAGAAGGAACATTGGCACCCAAAAAAAAATCATTTGATATCAAGTGGACTAAAGCAACATATGGAGGACAGACTAATTGAAATATAATTCAAAGAATTTTAAATTCCTAATCATTGATATATCATCAGAGAAAGGCAACTACTTGTCATATATATTTAATGGTTTTTCTGCTGACATATTCATCTGAAATTTCATGGAAACCAGTTTTTGATCAGAAAGAAGATCACTTATATTATTGATGATGTATTATCAATAGTTAGTAAATATGTAAACAAAAAATTTACGTTTTTTGCGACAATGATATATTTTTAATTATTTTTGTTCATGTGTTTGTCGCATATTGATGGTACATAACACAACAAAACTACACGGGCGACTATTTTGATCCACATCTCAATTAGTTTAGACATGGTGTAGGAATTGTAATAAACAACAAACACTTGTGTAAGTATCTCAACATATGAAATGAAATTTCTAGAGTATCAATGATTTAAAAAGCACGTACCTCACGAGCTTTGATACCTTCTCTAACTCTTCCATGTCTTCTTTCAAAATGCATTTGTTGGTTCAACTTCGACCCAACACTCATCATATCACTATCTTCTACACATTGATTATTTCCATCATCTTCATTATTATTATTATTATTATTATTATTATTATTGCTTCTCTTCAACAAACCAAGATCCATAATTTTCTTTGCTGCCTCTACCTCATCTTTGCTTTCCTTCATCAATCTCTCCAATTCTGCCTTTGGAAGCCGCATCCTCACCCTTACTGCCCCATCCTCCGATGCCTTGTCGGACACAATGCTCGTCGGTTTCATGCTTGAAAGATCCGAGGTCGATCTTCGAGTGAGCATTAGACTCTCAAGCCTATCCTTAGCACACATGTTTATCCCAGACTTAACTCTTCTTGGACCTCTCTCTTTTGAGCCCTTTGGTAACTCCAAAAGAAAATAAAGTCTCTTTGGAAGCAATTGTTGTTTTGGTTCTAAAGGCTTTGCCCTAATTCCAAAATGCTTAACAGTCTCAGATTCAAGCAAAACATAACTTGATGGGTAATCTTTAAGTACCTCACTAGCTTCAATTGGTGTCTTAAACTTCTTTGTCTCTCCATTTACTTTCATAACCTTAGCAATTTTCTTTCCACTCAAAGTGTTTCCCATGGTAGTCCCAATTAACACCCAAAACAATAAAATAATAAGTCTTAGTTCGTACAACTCAACTAAAGCTAGGTAGCTCACAATATTTGGGAAGGTGGGTGAGAGATGTTGAAGAGATTAAATGGGTATTTATGGGGAGTTGATATAGAGATAAATTGGTCAATAAAGAAGGCAAAGATTTTGAATTTTTTATTTATTTATAGAAAACAGTTAAAAGATGAAAGTTTCTTTTTTAAATACATAAAATATTTTCTTATAAGATCAAGATTTGATATCTACGAGACATCTTGAAAATTTGTGAAGAAAAATGTTAGAACCGTCCAAATTTTAACTAATTTTTCTAACATTTTTCGAACATTTTTCTAAAAATATGAAGAAAAATGTTAGACATCTTCACTGCTTGATTCAAACCTATTAATCTAAAATGCAATTGTCGAAAGGAATAATCAATATTTCCTTGAAAGCCTTAAATAACTTCCTTTTTAAGAAAATCATATAAACCATATACATAAAATATATTATAACCATTTCAAATATGAAAAAACTCAAATATAAAATATGCAATAATATTTAACTATTTTACAAACTAGTAGAACACAACATACGATAAAATTTATTTAAACACAATATTTACTAAAGAAGAAAAAAATTGTCAAATCACTAGAAGTGTCACCCTACGCCGTAGTGCATATATTAATTACTTTATAAATAAGTAATATGTATATTTTTAATTAATTATATTTATATATCATAAAATTTTTCATGAAAATATTTGCCTTCAATAATTACATGATTTGTGTGGAATATAGGTCATCGATACACAAAAGGAATGAATTATAATTTCACATTGTTAATGAGTACTATTGTTTTGAGAAGACCAAACTAAAAGTACGTGAGCTTGCTTTCATTATCAGTCGCTTTAAAATAATTAGACTGAGCTTAGTTAATTTCAACAACCCCTTTTCATATTTGAGAAGACAAATTCTCTCCCAAAAACTACCCCTAATGTGTGGAAATAAATAGCGACATGCACATGATGACATGATGATGTGATGAATATATAATCAATGGTTTAATTTGTTATATTTTTTTTTTAAAAAAAATTATTTAAAAATAAAAATAATACCTAATAATATTAAATAAAATTAAATTTAAAGATGTCCAAATGTAAAACGTTTAATGTTAAATGTTTGAACTTGGCCATTTTTTAGTACTAATTTCTTTATTGTTACATGTTTTTAGAGTTTTATAAATATTGTTTTTTTCTGAGTAATGATATTTACATAATTACTTTTATTATTATCACAAAAAATATATATATATATATTGTATTAAATATATGCTCAATTTTTATAATATTTTAATTAATTATTTTTTTCATGCTGCTCTAGTTATTTTAAAACAATTTTTGTATGTTTAAATTTTTTTAATCAAATTAATGGTACATGTTCTTTGGGTACACAAGACATGTATTCAAATGTGTGTCCTTTGTGTTATATATATATATATATATATATAAAGTTTAATGAGATTTAATATTTTTTTAAATAAAATTATTCTTATATTTTAAATAATTAATAATAATTTTTTTAAAAATCTATTATCACATTAAATAACGTCAAATATGATAATAAAATAAGCACCTCAACTAATAAGAATTCTAATTATATGATAATTAACACGTTAAAAAAAATACTCTAAATATTATTTTACTTTCACAATTAATTTAAAAGTTTAAGAAAATTAATTTCATAATTATTTTAAATATATTAAAAAAATTAAAATACATAAAATAATTTATTTATTAGACACGTGTTTTTAAGTAATTATTATATAAATGTGTGCGTGTGAACATATAAATATAAAATACAATTAAAACACGACTACTATTTAACATTAATTATGACAAGGTTCTCCCCGACAAAAATAAATTTAATTTTGGAGTTTTAATTGTTTAGTTTAAGTTAAATAAAAGAAATTCATTTAAAAAAAAAAAAAAAAGTTAAATAGAAGAAATCAAGAATAAAATAGTCAATATATTGGCACGAGATTGTTGAGAAGTTAACGTATGCTTTCTGGTTTCTTCTATATCGAAGTATATTTCACAATTTGGAAAATAATAATGAAGAAGCACCGTTTTTGAATATTATTATTTCTTACTTAAGTGGGACTAAGTACTTATAAAAAGAAGGTCAAAAATGATAGACGGCTCATCAAATTAGAAGTTGCTTAGGGTTTACAAACATCAATATTAGATCTTAAAATGTTTTTTATTTATTTATTATAACTTATCAATAAATTAAGAATAGTTTTATAATTATTTTAATATCTTATTTTTTCAATCTTTCCATTCAGGAGCGTAGTTAAGAATAAACTTTGTAGGGGCTGAACTCTAATGTCTCACTTTTTATTATTATATTAGAATAGTGATATAAAATTAGTATTAAAAATATTACGAAAATATAATAAGTTAATAAATATTAATATTATGTATTTTAAAATAAATTTATTAATTAAAAAATTTAAACATATAAGAAACTTAATCAAATACATCAAAGTTTATAATTTTTAAAATTAAAACTAAAATAAATATATAAAAATGTAAAAAAAAAGAAGAAGAAAATATAATTTAAAATTTTAAGCTTAAGATTATGTTTAAAAATATATATTGAAACAATATAAGAATGACTAATAAAAATAAAAAAAAATAAAAATTAAGGATAAACAAATATTAAAATTTTAAATATAAATAAAATTTCAAATAAACCAAAAGATTTTTATAATAAAATGTGAAATAATATAATATTAGATAAATTTAAATTTGGGATGAAATAAAATACGATAAACTTTAAAATATAATAATTAAATATTAAAATTTTTTGTTTGAAGCTTCTGATTAAGTTTTTTTTTTTTTTTTTAATTTTTAGCTTTTATCATGTTTAATTTAAATATTTAAAGTATTTTTAGATAATAACATATTGATTTAAGAAGTATTTTTATATAATATATAACTACAATTTTATGTGAAAATTTAATGTTTATCAAATATTAAAAATAGCATATATTTAATCATTTTATTCACAATTTATACACTTTTATCTACATGTTTGTAAATATTATTGATATATACCAAAACATTTAAAAAAAATAGATATAATATATTACTATAAATAAAATATTTATTTAAAATTAAAAATATACATATAATTATTATTTTTTTTTAAATTTCATCAAGGCTATAGCTCTGTGTAGTACCAAAAATGTTCCGTCCCTACCTCCGACACACCACACACACACACACACACATATATATATATATATATATATTTGAAGAAGTTAAAAGTGAAATTTAATGTATGAATGTGATTATATTATGTAATTAAATTTTTTTCATTAAGTACATGTAATGTGCATATAATATATATAATTAGTTTTATACACCTTTAAATTATAGATAGAATAAATATATTATATATTTATGTTATATATAATTAATATATTATTTAAAATCATTTCAATACGTATATAAATGTTATTTAAATCCTAACCTCATATTATTCAAAAAAAAAAAAAAAAATCCTAACCTCATAAATAGAATGGGAATAAAGCAAAACAAAAAAATGCGAGCCTTAAAAAATTTCGTATAGAAAAGACAGAAACTTGGGACAATTACTTTACCGACATTAACAAAGTCAAACTAAGGATAGTACAAGTTGGAACAAACATAACTGGTTGCTTTCTCAAATTATGTTTTTTTTTTCTTTTCTTTTTTTGCAAGACAAAATTATGTTTAGTACTAACAACATTTCTCACTCAAAATATTATTTATTTTAATATAATTTTTACAATATTTTTAAGCAAATTTACAATATCTTTTTTTTATTTTTTATTTCCAACTTATTATATTAAATCTCATATTAAAAATATTAAAATAAAAATTACAAAACTAACTCCCTAAAAAAGCACCCTTTAATATTATTTTATATCATTTTCAATTAAATATAAATTTATTATTTTTTATTGTTATAAATTTAAAAAAATATTATTTTAGATAATTTTCTAAAAGTGTATTTTTTAAAATATTAGTACAACTTTTGCACTATTGCTAAAGATGTATTATCTTTCATTGTATCTAACTCATTATACTATTAAAAAAAAAAAAAATCTAACTTATTGTACTCAATACCAAACTATAATATATATTTTTAAAATTAAAAAAAATAGCTTAAATATCCTAATTTGAACTTAGGAGGAAGTGACTTGCCAACCACATAAATAGAAAATATATGTACATCTGAAACCAAAATTTTTTTTTCTCTCTCTAATTAGAACAGAGGCACTTCAGACTGCCATTTAACGACTGATAATTCTTATGGCAATACATAGTGATCAAATATGTCGTCAAAATACAAATTTTCTTTAGCTTGATGGTCATGTCTTAGTAGACAAACCATAGATTCGAGCTCTGTTAATTAAAAATAAAATGATGGTCAAAATGATTATGAAAAGCTTAATCAATTGTTTCCCTAATTGATTATGTGTGTTTTTTTAACTTGTATATTTAATTAAGGGTGCATTTGGTAATAATTTTGATTTCTTTCAAATAATTTTTTAATTAAATATATTTTAGAATAATTTTTTATTTTAATTTTCATATTTTTAATAAATCATTGCCAAAATATAAAATTATTCATAAATTTTTAAAAATAAAATTTTTTAATCATATTTCTAATTTTTGATTTTTTTTTTTTATCTTCACTAAACAATTTTTAGAGAGTAATTCAAGTCTCATTACTTTTGTATGTTAAATATTGAAAAAAAATATTAAAGAATTAAAATTTGTAAATAATAACAAACAAAAAAAATCTTCTCTTTTAAGTTTCAAAAAAAAAAAAAAAAAATCAGAAAGCCATGCTAAACAACTTGTAAGTAAATTTTCATTTTATTTTCTTGAAAATTAATATTTAAAAATTATTAACAAATATATTGGTAGTTATTTTTACAGAATCAGTAGTCAAAAAATTAATTATTTAATCAAAAATTATAAATTAAAATTATTATTAAAGTCAAACATGCCTAAGTTAATCATAAATGATAGTAAGATCCCCAATTTTTCTACAAAGAATTTAAGATTGAATTGCATTTGAGTGTGTTAGTGTATTTTATTTTTATTAATAAAAAAGAAGAAATTTTAGAGTCTCTTTTTAAAATTAAAAAAAGAAAAAGTTAATCATAAAGGATTTTATGTTGGGAATATATGTGATTGCAAGTCTCACGTCGAATGTGAAAGGAAAAAAAAAGTTATTTTTTTCGTTTCTTGACTATAGTTTTGTTTTCTTCACGAGTTTTTCACCAACAACTCTCCAACTCTCCAACGACAAACTTAGTTAGGCATGAAAGAAAGATGTGTCCCAATTATTTTT
Organism: Elaeagnus macrophylla; assembly: GCA_029378325.1. NCBI lineage: Eukaryota > Viridiplantae > Streptophyta > Magnoliopsida > Rosales > Elaeagnaceae > Elaeagnus > Elaeagnus macrophylla. The sequence continues at coordinate 39,638,140 of CM055641.1, forward strand.
TATTTTTAAATAAGTGTTAATTTTACTACTTTATAGGATTATGCTTAATAAAATGTGAAAACAAATGCAGGGGTGGTAATTTTTTATCCGATATGATAATATGATTCGATCACGATCACAAATTTTTTTTTAGTAAGAATTGATCGATAATTTTTTCATATTCTTAAAGGTTTTGTTATTTTTTACTATTATAAATAAATAACATGAAAAAAATTGAGTAAATTTTTTCATGTATCAATTAATACGAAAATTCGACACGAATAATACGAAACAAACACGATATAGACACGAATAATATGAAACAAACATGATTGACACAATTGCCACCCCTAAATGGAAGCTTCAAATACTTTTTAAATGTGTATTATTTATTTTTTAAATAATATATTATTATAAACTCATACATCTATTTATATTTTGAAATAATTATTATTCTTATAAAAAAAAAATTCTTCCGTTTAATTCCATGACATAAATAAAATAATCGAAAGCAAACTATTTAATTTTTCTAGGATAACATCAAATTTATAATTTAATACAATTTAAATGTTATAAAAAAGAAGGTATTTTTAGTTCAAAAGTTAGTGTGATTTAAATAGGTAAATAAAAATAGACCGTTAAATTAACGGATGAACTAAAAAAAATTATTAGTTGATAATATTTAAAATTATAATTTGACCATTTTTAATTATTTAAAGTTTCGATATAATTAATTTTGTAATAATTTTTAATATGATATTAGAACAAAAGGTCATATATTTAAGATTTAATGGTTTAAATTATTAAATTATAATTATTTAATCCATAAATTATATAGACAGAACCAACACTTACTATGAGATGTGATAATTGTATAAAAGCTTACCTAACATTAATATTAATAATGATTTTGCGGATAGATTGGTGTTGGTCTACAAGGAATTGTGGCGTGATGGTTGTTTGAATATAAGCTATTTTTTTCACAAAAAGCAAAATACAATGTTTTTCTTAGTCAAAACAAATAATAAAATGCTTAACAACCTCTTAGATTAGGATAGGTTATGAGTAATGTTTATGTGTATTATTATGTAGATCGACTTGTGCACATATTGACTAACTTGGTTCATTTTCCCTTTTTGTTTTCTACTCCTTAAGGAAAAACGTGCTTCTTTGATTGTTTAAAGGAGTTCGACACTATAGTGATGATACCAAGATTAATCGAATGATAATTCATTTTTATTCATATTTTCCAAAAGTTTTAATTTAACATCTTAATTCATAAATTAATTTAAATATTATAAAATTGAAACAGTAGCTCATTTAATTTGAAAAAAATTCAAGAAAAATTGTCCTTTTTTTTTTTTTTTTTTTTTTTATTCTTCCTCCCCTTTTTATTTTTTTATTTTATCAGAACGACCAGTGAACAACTATGTCGAAAATTAACGAGCAGTGACAATAATGACCTTGGAGGAAGCCTTGGCAACAGCAACAGCTAAGGTGATGCCAGTAATTGGAAAACAGTGGCAGCAGGCAGGTTGATATTGGTTGAATAGTCCAAAGCAAGGGGGGCACAATCAGATCTACAAGGTGTTAATAGTGTTGAACCGACTACCTAAACGCAGACCAGAGTGATTAGAAGCAGGCGCAGATTGTTCTGTTAAAAAAAAAAAAAAGGGAAAGAGGAAGAAAATAAAGAAAAAATTGTCCTTGATTTTCTTTTGCACGTGCAATGCACATGTAAAAATTTCAAAATTAAATGAATATACTGTTTATAATGGAACCAAATAATAAATTAAATACTAAATTTAAACATTTTAAAAATATAGATAAAAATGAGTACAACTACTGTACCAAACTCTATTTAAAACGTAATAATATTCATCCCTACTGCTTCATCCAAGAAAACTAAAACTAAGACCACGGGTCTTCTTTTTCTTTTTTCTTTTTAATAAACAGAGAAACACATGAAAGAAGCAAGGAGAATCAACAAGAATAAGTATAATTTGTTAGAAAATAGGTACGTAGATTTATGATTAAATATTATTTTAATATATTATTTTAAGTGAGACTTACTTGATATAAATATAGGTTCGTGATTGATTTGGGTCCTACTCTGTAAGGGAATCGAAATCATATATTTATACACTTAAAATGAGATTGAGATAATGTAAATTGTGTCTCAAAATTTACTCATTAAGAAGGAAAAAAATTGTGGTTTTTGGTTTGTTCCACATGAAAAACACACTAACACATGAAATGTTTTATATAGCATTTGCTTTTTTATGAGAAGTAAGCTTGTGTAGCATAAAAGTTCTCTTCACGCGTGCCCTCAGGAATAGATGCAAATCCTAGAATTTTCATTTATACTGTAATTTTAATACATTTTATTAATTTATAATATTCAATTTCTTATTTATTTAATACATTTATTCCTATAATCTTTAAGTTAAATTTTTTCTCACCATTTTTTGACAAACTAAAATTATTTTAGTTACTGTTTTTTCGTTTGCTCTTGGTGCCTATTTTCAACTGCTATTGATTTTCTTTTGAAGTTCTGATACATTATGATTGCTTTTCTGCAATTATTTTTAACACTGAATATCGGGAGTTTTTTGCTAATTATATATATATATATATATATATATATTAGGTTCCTTGTTCGGTTATATATTTCTATTGCTAATAATTTTTCCTCTCTTCTTGTTAGTGAATTCTTTCGGTTTTGATCTGAAAAATTTCCTTCGTTATTTTCTTTTCTGTTTCAACGCCTTGCTTTGTATCTTAGTTTTAATTGTTTGTATCAATTTTTTGGACACTAGAAAAGACGATTTTCTTTATTTATTGTTTATCTTTTACAGCTAATCAATAATTTTTTTTCCCAATAAAAATTGTTGCTATTCTTTTATTGTACTGATATTTTTATAAATCCTTTATCAATTTGAATTGGTTGTAATGCTTTAACTAGTTTTGTTTGAACAATACACTTTCAATATCCATTTTGTATATCTAGTATTTTCCTTTCAATGATATCATGCCATTTCACATTACAGCTTTATAATTATTGATTCTCAAATACCCGTGCACAATGCTCTATCTTTTACAAGTTTTATTCATATGTTTTGTCTACTTACTGTTTAATTACTTGTATCGTTTCTTATTGCTGTTTCGTTTCTCTTTGTTGCTTGTGGATTCTGAACTCATCACTTTATTTTAATTATATTTTTGCTGTTAATTTTCTATCTATTTTACTGACTGGTTTCACTCCAGCTCCTTTGTAACAGTAACACTATTAGTGGCCTATATTTGCTTTAAACGGTTTTTTCCTTTAATTATTTTTTTTCTTAAACTTAAGTTTAAGAAAAAAAATAAAAAAAATGGCAATTTTTTTTCTTATAAGTTGTTCTAAGTTATTTACTTGTATTAATTGTTGATATTATTTTGATAAATAATATAACTATTATTTGAAGTTTTTAACATTGTGGTTATTGAAACTATTTTTCAGAATATCAAAAATAACTTTTGAGATGACCACTCTTGAGATTTTTCACTGTGAATGCTGCTAACCCTTATGTGGGTGGTTCAAATGTGAACCAAGTGGTGAGACCTGCTGTGACTCACGGGTTATCGATTTCGGTTCCTTTAAACCATGCTGTAGTAGAGATATCGGAGAAGTTCAATGGATTGAACTTCAAGAGGTGGAGGAGTAAGATGTTATTCTATCTTACCACCTTGAATCTAGCAAGGTTCTTGATTGAGGAATCTCCCAAACAACCTGAGGGTGAACAAGATTTTCAGTCTGCTAGTGCTATTGAAGCATGGAAGTATTTTGATTACTTGTGTCTGAATTATATTCTGAATGGCCTAAGTGACTCCCTATACAATGAGTATAATAAGGAGAAAATGGCTAAAGACTTGTGGGAGTCATTGGACCAGAAGTATGAAACTGAAAATGCTGATACCAAGAAATTTTTTGTTGGTCATTTTCTTGATTATAAGATGGTGGACAATAAACCAGTATGCAGTCAAGTACGTGAACTCCAAGATATCCTAACAGAGATGCATGATGAAGGGATGGTACTGAGTGAGACCTTCTAAGTTGCAGCTATTATTGAAAAGTTGCCCCCTTCATAAAGAGAGTTCAAGGCCTACCTTAAGCATAAGCGAAGGGAAGTGTCTATGCAAGACTTGCTTGTAAGATTTAAGGTAGAAGAAGACAACAAGGCTTCTTCTAAAAGGGGTAATATCCCATCAACACCTAAGGCTAACGTGGTGGAGCATGGTCAAAACTCAAAGCACAACAAGTATAAAGGCAAGGGTAAGGGCAAGGTGAACAAAGGTTCAAAGTTGAAACCTAAGGAAACAACTTTTAAGAAGTCAAGCTTTAAGGGGACTTGCTTTAACTGTCAGAGGATAGGGCACAAATCTCCAGACTGCACGTTTCTAAAGAGAAACAAAAACTGTGAGACAAACATGGTGGATGACACTCAAGACTTTTCTGATAGTGACTTGTGTGCAGTCGTCTCTAAAGTAAACCTGGTTGGGTCCAACCCAAGGGAGTGGTGGATTGACACTAGTGCGACCAAACATGTTTGCTCAGACAAGGGGCTATTTACCACCTTTGAAGCTGTCAAGGAAGGTGAAAAGCTATTCATGGGCAACTCTGCAACCTCAACTATTGAATGGCAAGGAAAAGTTGTACTGAAGATGACCTCTGGAAGGGATCTAACTCTAAATAATGTGCTGTATGTACTTGAGATTCGTAAGAACCTTGTGTCTAGTTCATTACTGAATAAACATGGCTTTAGAATTGTATTTGAGTCAGATAAGGTCGCATTGACCAAAAAGGGTATATTTGTGGGCAAAGGGTATGCTTGTAATGAGCTTTTTAAGCTTAATGTAACAACTATAATGCCTAAGAAAATTAATAAAGTTAATTCTTTTGCTTACTTGCTTGAGTCTTCCAATTTGTGGCATGGTAGACTAGGTCATGTTAATTAAGAATCTTTGCGTAGGTTAATTAACATGGATCATATATCCTCTTTTCAAATTGATTCCAAACACAAATGTGAAACTTGTGTTGAGGCAAAAATGACAAGGTCATCGTTCCATTTAATTGAAAGGAACACAGAACCTCTTGATTTAATCCATAGTGATTTATGTGATTTGAAGTTTGTTCAAACAAGAGGTGGTAATAAGTGTTTTATTACTTTTATTGATAATAGCTCAAAATACTGCCATGTATATTTGCTTAAAAGCAAAGATGAAGCTATAGAGAAATTTATTCTCTATAAAGTAGAAGTTGAGAACCAACTCAAAAAGAAAAACAAGGTTTACGAAGTGATCATGGTGGTGAGTATGAAGTACCTTTTGGTGAGTTCTGTGCAGAACATGGAATCATACATGAAACCACAGCACCTTATTCGCCTTAACATAATGGAGTAGCTGAGCGAAAGAATCGTACCTCAAAAGAAATGATGAATACAATGTTACAAAGTTATGGGTTACCCTAGAACTTGTGGGGGGAACCTATTTTATCGGCTAACTATCTTTTAAATAAGGTTCCCAAGAAAAAGGCACAAAAGACACCATATGATTTATTTAAAAGAAGGGTACCTTCCTATAAATATTTACTAGTATGGGGGTGTCTTGCTAAAGTAGTCTTACCTATACCTAAGAAGGTGAATATAGGTTCGAAAACAATAGATTGCATTTTTATTGGATACGTACATAACAGTAGTGCTTATCATTTTCTTGTGCATGAGTCAAAGATTCCAGACATACACAGGAATACAATAATGGAATCAAGGAATGCATCGATATTTGAACATGTATTTCCATGTAAATTTTAAGGGAAATCGAATTCGTCTAAATGAACTTATGAGACTATGAATGAAGATAGTCAAGAACAAGAATTTGAACAAGAGGTTGAAGTTGAGGTTGAACCTAGACTTAGCAAAAGGGTTAGGACATAAACGTCCTACGGTCTAAATTTTCTGACTTATTTGCTAGAAAGTGAACCTCAAACTTATGAAGAGGCTGTAAACTCTTCTGAAGGTCCTCAATGAAAAGAGGTCATTAATAGTGAAATTGAGTCCATTTTGCAAAAATCACACTTGGGACTAGTTGATTTACCTCCTGGTAGTAAAACATTAGGATTCAAGAGGATTTTCAAGAGAAAACTTAGACCAAATGGATTAATAGAAAAGTACAAGGTCAGGCTTGTAATTAAGGGTTACAAACAATGACATGGCCATGACTACTTTAATACTTATTCTCCCATGACGAGATTAACATCCATTAGGATGATAATTGCTATCGTAGCTTTGCAAAGTCTTGAGATACATTAAATAGATGTTAAGACAGCCTTTTTAAATGGAGATTTAGATGAAGAAATCTACATTGATCAATCTAAGGCTTTTTCTGCCCCAGGGCAAGAAGGAAAGGTTTGTAAATTAGTGAAGTCATTATATGGCTTGAAGTAAGCACCAAAACAATGGCATGAAAAAATCGATAATGTCATAAAGACAAATGGATTTAAGATCAATGAATGTGACAAATGTGTATACGTCAAAGACACTAAAGATGGTTATGTCATCTTGTGTCCGTACGTTGATGACATGTTAATTGTGGGTAGTAATTATCAATTCTACCAAAAATATGCTAAACTTAAGGTTTGACATGAAAGACATGGGACTTGCTAATGTAATTCTAGGAATTAAGATATCAAGGATATCAAACGGTCTCATTCTTAGTCAAAGTCATTATGTTGACAAAATCTTTGAAAGGTTCAACAAAGGTGATTCTGGTATTGTTAGAACACCGGTAAATGTTAATATGCACCTATCCAAGAATAGAGTAAGAGTATATCTCAACTTGAATATTCTAGAGTGATAGGAAGTCTTATGTACTTGATGAGTTGTACAAGACCGGACATAGCTTACGTTGTAAGTAAACTAAGTAGATATACCAGCAATCCAGGATCTGACCATTGGAAAGGTATTACTAAATTACTTAGATACTTAAGATACACATGTAGATAAAGACTGCACTACACAAGATATTCAGCTGTATTAGAAGGATACAGTGATGCAAACTGATTTTTGATATGAAAGACTCTAAGTCTACCAGTGGATATGTGCTCACACTGGGTGATGCAACTATTTCATGGAAGTCATCTAAACGGACTTGCATAGCTAGATCCACGATGGAATATGAATTCATCGCTTTGGATAAATGGGCCAAAAGGTCGAATGGCTACGCAATTTCTTAGAAGATATTCCAAAGTGGCTTAAGCTTGTGCCTGCAATTTGCATACATTGTGATAGTCAATCTGCAATTGGTAGGGTACAGAGCAACATGTATAATGGTAAGTCTACACATATACGTCGCAGACATAATATTATTAGACAAATACTCTCAACTCGGGTTATTTCTGTTGACTATGTGAAGTCAAAGGATAACATAGAGGATCTGTTAATCAAAAGGTTAAATAGAGAGTTAGTTGAGATATCATCGAAGGGAATGGGACTAAAAGCCCATGAATGAATAAGACTTTGCAAAGGAAACCCAACCTAATTGACTGGAAATCCCAAGATCTAGGTTCAAAGGGACAACCTAATTGTAAAGACTTAGTGTGATCACTATGGGGGGTTTATCCTTAAGTCCATTCCTATGATGAAAGATACCGGTAAGTATAGGTTAAGCTAATGCTTTTAATGATTCTTGCGAAGAAAATACCGAGCGGAGTACAATGAGTTACTCTTTGCAGATTACTCTTATAGATAAGAGATCACCTATGTGAGAGAGAAGTGGGGCCGCTTTAAAAGGGAATTGTTGGGCTCAATTCTTAAGAAACTCTCATAGAACCAGGCGTATGTTCATGGCCAAAATGAACATAACGTTAGAATTGAATTGTATCAGGAATGATTCCTGTGTGAAGTATGTCATCTTTTATATAAACGGTAGAACAGTTCAAGGACATCGTCTACTATTAGCCAGAAAAGTAAATATATTCTCACAAGGGAAGGTTCAAAGAGTTATACCTACCTATCTTATGCAGGTCTCAGACCGTTGAACTCTATTACCGTATGTCAAATTGATTTGAGTCAGTTTTCTTTTGAAAAACTCCGTCAATTTTCATTCATGTAGGGGCTTAATGAAAAATGGGTATTTAGACTCATGGTTAAATACCATTTTGATGCATCAATATGAGTAAGACCTGATGTGCAAATTATAGTACTCACAAGTGTACGAATCACTTGTAGCAAGCGATAAGAAAACCTCTGAGATCGATCTCTCAAGGAATTACAATGATTCTAAATAACCTTTTCACACTTCTCTAGAATCCTAGAACAACTAAAATACTAAATAGTTAGAGTCTTAAGACTAATAAAACACTAATTAACTAGACTCCTAAGGCTATTAAAACACTAATTAGTTAGAATCCTAATGCTACTGAAATATTGACTAATTAGAATTGTAAGTGAGATTGAAAACTAGAGCAAGAGCTGTGAAGGCAACGAACGAATAATTATGATGGCATAAGAACAAGTCATAGAAAAATATTTCAACTTAAAACTAACTTCACTAAGTTTTTAATAACTAATGGAGGATTTATAGATATTTAGCTTAGTTCACCATGCTTGTATCAAAATATTATGGTGAATTAACATGAACGATATAATAAATCAAGATTACCGGCTTTTCTTTTGTTTACGAAAATTTCTACGATCGGGTAATTTTCTTTGTTGAATAACTAATCAATATCCTACGATCGGGTATATTAAATAGCAAACAAATTATGCATAAGGAAAAATATGCCAATCATATCAATGTCATGACTAGGCCATCAATTTGAAGCTTTGATTAAGTTTTTCAAAATATAATCAAGGTAATGTTCCTAAAACTAAATTCTTAGATTTTTCAATCCATTTATGAACCTCAAATTGGCCCATGAGTATTCACAAATAAATCTCTAAACAAACTCTTAATCAAAAAATAATCTTTACTTATTTTGCTATTAAAACATTCACTAAAATAATCTAGCAAACATGGAAATATAAACTAAACATCCATAGTTAAATTCAGCCAAACCTGTTTAGATTAATATTCATAGACAAATATAATTTACATGCATTCTAGAGAGGAAAGAAGAAGAAGAAATATCTAACAACAACAAGTAACCTAAATCTAGATACCACAATTGGCTTGGATGATGTTTCCTTTCCCAAAAGCTTGATCTTCAATCTTAAAAGGCTTCTTGTCTCCTTTAGATGTGCCTCTCTTGCCTCCCTAGGATGTGACAAAGCTCCAAAACCTAGTTTAGTTTAGTAGAAAATCATCCCCAAATTGTGTGAAAAATTGTATGTAATGCTAAAAATGTAAGGGGGTTTATAGATGTAAGAATTGTATAGAATTGGGACTCTCCAAAAATCCAAGTGCGCTGCGACACAGCTTTTTACCCACAGCAGCACAAGCCAAAAATTGCCCCTTACAGAAATCAGAGAGTAGCGCGCCGCGGCACACAAAAACCTCCACTGAGGCACAGCTGATTCTGTAACTCTTACAAATTGGTTGATGTTTGATGTAAGGCTTACGTGCCTTAGTTTTTTTTTTGCTCCTAAGTTGCTATTTGAGTGTTCCAATTGTCCCATCTTCTTGTGCTTACATTATTCATCTCTTTTGAAGCTAAAAATACCTGAAATACATAAAAATATACCGTGATTCTGAATTGATAGAGTTATGCAAATAATTAAATAAAAGAATTATAATCAAATCTATTTGTCACAATTAAGCCCAATAAAGCACAGAATATTAGTATTTTTTAAGCACTCTTCACAACCCCAACCAACTTCTTGCTAGTCTCTAGCAAGTGAAACGATCTAAAAACTAAAGAAAAATAAATAAACTAAACTAGACTAACCTAAATCACTTCCGTAGATTATTACGGTTGCATTTAGCATATGCAACAAGCCTTTAAACCCCTAGGTGGCCCTAGTGGACGAGTACTAATCTCGTGAGGGTTTCTAGTGATGATACCCACAAACATCCTAACAAAGAAAATAAACTAAAACTAGTTACGAACAAATAAAACTATTAACTTAAATTAACAAAGTTTCTCATGCTTTAGTTTCTTTACAGTTCATAATTAAGTTTTATGCATAATCATGTTTAACCTCTTAACATATATCAAAGTCTATCATGCAAATCAAATTCATATTGTTCATCCATATCCCAATGCTCCAACATATTCATATCAAATTCTCTAAACTCACTGTCAAGAATCCAAATTCGCTTTGACTCTAAGCCTCACAAGATTCACTCTTATTATCACACTGGTTCATGCACTCAACAAAGTATATGCGAACAGAAGTTATGTAAAGAAGAAAACAAATAGGTTCGCATATGCATATAAAGAATAAAAGCTCAAATGCAACAAAATTGAACTCATGGAAGGAATCAGATGCTAGGATTATGAAGGAATCACATTGCTCATATCATACTCTAATCAAACTCATTAAGCCAACAATATCAAGTACGTGCCAATGAATGAATAAAAGTGCTTTTGACTTCAAAGAGTTATTTCTTCTAAATTGTTATAGTCACTTTACTACTTTTAAGATTTTAGATTTTTTTTTATACCCCAACCATTTTTTTTTTTGTAGTATATTTTTTTGTTAAGTGACTATTATAACTTTTTTTTTTGCCTAAATGAACCCCATATATAATATTATGCACTAGAAGTCAAGCATGAAGATAATTAAACACTCACTTTTAATTGCTATTCAAGTCATTCAATTAGAGTCATGAAAATAAACAACATGAACTTCATTTAATTATTAAAAATCATAACATCCAATGAAAAATCCTATAGAGATCATCTAATAATTTAAAATCATAAGGAATATATTTATAAGAGTAGAAGAAAATTAATCTCTCATAATGGAACACTAAGGGCTCAAACATCTCACAAGGTAGTCTCCACTATTTGATTATATAACATTAAACATAGGTTCATCTCAGTTTCAATATTAAGAGCATGATTTATGGATTATAAATATGAACTAATTCTTACAACAAACTTTTAGAATGTTAAAGAAAATCAAACATAATATGCATACTATACTCAATTACTCACCATAAATTTACCAAAAGCATGATTATTTTGAATTAAAAAGTTTTTAGTTGACCCCTATTCACACCCTCAAACCTAAACCAAACATTGTCCTCAATGTTTTCAATCAAGTATATATTTAGAAAAGTGTTCAAAGGTAGCAAATATAAAAGAAACACTAAAGCAACTTAAAAAAATAATAATAAATAAATTTAAAAAAAAAGAAGTTGATACTACCGAATATAGTGGGTTGCCTCTTATCAAGCATTTTCTTTAACGTCTTAGCAAGACGTTTCTAATCTATTTCTATCCACCTTCATCAAAGATCTTGAAGTGTGTGATTTCAAATTTTCGAGCTAGTATTTCATTAAGCACATACTTCCATCTTGGGAATAGGCTCCTTTGAAGTACAGTACACACATTCTCCCACACGTTTAACTCTTTTTTATCTTTAAGCTTAAGATGAGTCTCCTTTAAATGGTGTGAAGAAGAATTTGGGAGTGCATAAGTCTCAAGTACCTTATGCAACATAGAAGATAAAGATGATTCCTCCTTGTTCTCCTTGAAAGGTTGTAGAATTTGATTCTCCTTAGTTTGAGTTTATTTGAGATTTGTTTGCTCCTCATCTATACTTTCTACAATACATGGTAAATCATTAAAATTTTCAAGAAAAATATTGCGAAGAACCTTACCACTTTGAAGGATTGTGTTATCCTTCACTTGCTCAGTTTAACTAGGCAACTCTTCTTGTATTTGAATTTGTTCTGCTAATTGCCCAACTAGCATTTCTATCCTTTTTATTGATGCCTCCATAGACTCCATCCTTTCACTAGTAGATTGTATGTAAGCATTCAAGGTTTCCTCTAAGGTTAGCTTCTTAGGTTGATTAGAAGCTCTACTTGCTTGTATGAAAGAATTCAAGCTCTCCTCCAAGGTGAGCTTCCTAGATGGATAAGGTGGGTTATATGGATGAAAACTTGAGCTTTGCATTTTGTATTGGGCATAAGGTGGGTCATATGGATGAAAATTTGAGCCTTGCATTTGATATTGGGCATAAGGTAAGGTAGAGTTTGCTTTCGATGAAAAATTATAGTAATTTTCCCACTCAGGATTATAGGTACTAAAATAGGGATCATTTCAGGGTGGGTGACATGCCTCATTAAGATCAAAGTTCAAATTAGTAGATGTATAGTAATCACTTGCAAAAGTGCAAATATTAGCATAATGCCCATATAAACCACAGATGCCACATACCTCCATGTTTGTCATATCATGTAGCTTTTCAAAAGGCTTTGTATTGGCTCATAGATTTCAATATCCAGCCGAATTAGGTGCACTTTGAAATTTGTTGATGTTGTCTATGAACGATACCTTTCAAAAACTAACAAAAATAACAGAGAAATTAAAGCACCACAAAATATACCACAGACTAAGAAAAAAGAAAAGAAAAGAAATACGAATAAAAGTTAGAAAAAAAATATAGATAAAAAAAAGAATAAAGAAACTAAATCTAACCTAGAATATATAAAAAGTTAGAAAAAAAAATTATTTAAAATGCTAATTCTTCAGCAACAGTGCCAAAAATTTGATGTGCAAATTGTAGCACTCGCAAGTGTACAAATCACTTGTAGCAAGCGATAAGCAAACCTCCGAAGTCGATCTTTCAAAAAATTACAATGATTCTAAATAACATTTTCACACTTCTCTAGAATCCTAGAACAACTAAAATACTAAATAATTAGAGTCTTAAGACTACTAAAATACTAATTAATTAGACTCCTAAGGCTATTAAAACACTAATCAGTTAAAATCCTAATGCTACTGAAATATTGACTAATTAGAATTATAAGTGAGATTGAAAACTAGAGCAAGAGCTGTGAAGGCAACGAACGAATAATTATGATGGCATAAGAACAAGTCATAGAAAAATATTTCAACTTAAAACTAACTTCACTAAGTTTTTAATAACTAATGGAGGATTTATAGATATTTACCTTAGTTGACCATGCTTACATCAAAATATTATGGTGAATTAACATGAACGATATAATAAATCAAGATTACCGACTTTTCTTTTGTTTAAGAAAATTCCTACGATCGGGTAATTTTCTTTGTTGAATAACTAATCAATATCCTACGATTGGGTATATTAAATAGCAAATAAATTATGCATAAGGAAAAATATGCCAATCATATCAATGTCATAACTAGGCCATCAATTTGAAGCTTTGATTAAATTTTTCAAAATATGATCAAGGTAATGTTCCTAAAACTAAATTCTCAGATTTTTCAATCCATTTATGAACCTCAAATTGGCCCATGAGTATTCACAAATAAATCTCTAAACAAACTCTTAATTAAAAAGTAATATTTACTTACTTTACTATTAAAACATTCACCAAAATAAATCTAGCAAACATAGAAATATAAACTAAACATCCATAATTAAAATCAGCCAAATATGTTTAGATTAATATTCATAGACAAATATAATCTAACATACATTCTAGAGAGGAAATAAGAAGAAGAAATATCTAACAACAACAAGTAACGTAAATCTAGATACCACAATTGGCTTGGATGATGTTTCCTTCCCTAAAAGCTTGATTTTCAATCTTAAAAGGTTTCTTGTCTCCTTTAGATGTGCCTTTCTTGCCTCCCTAAGATGTGGCAAAGCTCTAAAATTTAGTTTAGTTTAGTAGAAAATTGTCCCTAAATTGTGTGAAAAATTGTATTTAGTGCTGAAAACGTAATAGAGGTTTTATAGATGTAAGAATTGTATATAATTGGGACTCTCCAAAAATACAAACGCACTGCGGCACAACTTTTTACCCGCTGCGAAACAAGCCAAAAATTGCCCCTTACAGAAATCAGAGAGTAGCCCGCCGCGGCACACAAAAACCTCCGCCGAGGCACAGCTAATTCTATAACTCTTACAAATTGGTTGATTTTTGATGTAAGGCTTGCATGCCTTAGTCTTTTTTTTGCTCCTAGGTTGCTATTTGAGTGTTCCAATTGTCCCATTTTCATGTGCTTACATTATTCATCTCTTTTGAAGCTAAAAATACCAGAAATGCATAAAAATATATCGTGATTTTGAATTGATAGATATATGAAAATAATTAAATAAAAGAGTTATAGTCAAATCTATTTTTCACAATTAAGCACAATAAATCACAGAATATTAATACTTTTTAAGCACTCATTAGGACCCACTTGATTTAAGTATAGGATCGTGATTGATTTGGGTTCTCCTCTGCGAGGGCTTCAAAATCATATATTTATACACTCAAAATGAGATTGAAATGAATGAGAAATTGTGTCTCAAAGTTCACTCATTGAGAAGGAAAAAAATTGTGGTTTTTGCTTTGTCCCACATGGAAAAAACATTAACACAGGAAATGCTTTATATATCATTTTATTTTCTATGAGAGGTAAGCTTATGTAGCATAAAAGCTCTCTCCACGTGCGCGCTCAGGGAGAGTGCAAATCCTAGGATTTTTGGCCTGAAAATTCAAAATTTCAATCTCGGGCCCGCATGACCTGCGGACACGAATGTCGTCCAATTTTGATGGGCCTTACGCGATTTTGATTTTGCTGTAGTTTTAGAAGATTTATTACTGCAGTTTTAGCAGCTCAACAGTTACAAAAATTGAAGCAGTAGTTTTTTATAACAGCTGCATTTGTTGCAGTAGTTTTTAGCAACTATAACAATTGCATTTGTTGCTGTAGTTTCAATAGCCATTTCTAACAGCCATATTTGGATGCCTGTATATTGACTCTGCAGCTGAGGAAAATTACATAGCAAAAATCAATCTTTCTCTTATCATTTTCCTACAGCAACATTTACCATCTTCCATAAATAATAATTTAGAGGTAAGCTTTGTGTGATGGAGAGTAGATAGAAATTCAGTTCGTACAAACAGTTTAAATTTGATGTTTTTAAACTGTGTTTTAAATTCTTGTATCTTGAGAAGTATTTTTTTCTTAATTTCAAACACCCGTTGTGAAGGAAAAAATTTATCTTAAGAAAACCGTTTACGGGCCTCGATCTTCCTATTTATTTTTCGTATTTATATTGTTATAATTTATAATTTTTTATATATTCTATAATTTTAATTTATTTTATTAATTTATAATATTTAATTTTTTACTTGTCCAATGCATTCATTCAATTATGCACATATTTCAAAAACTTGGTTGATTTTTAGATGTACGATGATATTTATATACTCTCCTTAAAAACAAAACTAGTTAAATGATTGCAAGATCAATTTATGAATACCACCTAGTGCATGTGTGTATGGGCACGAGATCGGTTTTTGGATAGTTTTGAAAAATAACGGAATGTAATTTTCCTACAGTTTAATCACTATTTTTAGTTTTAAATATTTATTAAACAATATACTTAATTTTAAAAAAATTAAAAAGTCAACAAAATACTTATTCTATTAAAATATTTTAAATATTGATATTTTTTTTTATTCTTCAACTATTTAGAACTTTTTAAGTAAAACAAAAATTTACGTAATAATAAAGAAAATTCAATATAATTAATCAAAGTTTAGTGTGTTTAATATTAAAAATGTATTTTACTATATATAATTATATGTATATAAAAATATAATATTAATAATAATAATATAGGTTCGATTGCAGTTAACAACGATTTTGGAATTACAATAATCATTCTCGCATTATAAGCTTAATTGATTATAGATGTTTTTAGGGAAAAAAAATATTAAATTTTTGCATTAACCACAATTTCGAATATTTGCTAATAAAATGTCCATTCATATGTGTTTTAGTGAAGTCATTTCAACCTTTCGAATAGTTTCACACTTTCACCAAACCTTGGAGAAATTACAATGTGACAGATGATAGTTAATGACTGAGGAATTCAGCTCATCTTAGAACTAGAGAAAAAAAATCCATACTTCGTAAGCCTATTAGTAAAAATTTGTCACAATCTAGCAATGATGTGATACGGAGTAAATGAGTCATAAGTGTTACAATTGGCATTGGGCAACTAGTGACTAGATTCAAACCGATACTATTCTGATAGACGAATAAAATTGCACGTAGTCAACAATTTCAAAGTAACCAAGAATTGGCTAACAATGCAACTAAGTCTGTCTCAATTCTTGGTATATAGTTCATGAGAGTCTTCTAAGGTTTGAAAGCAAGCAAACATGATGTTGAAAAATAAAATATTTAATATATAGGTTCTTTATCTATTTAGGAGTCATATTATGAGATTTCAGTTTCACACTGTACTTGTAAATATTAATGTAAAAAAATTGTATACAAAACAGTGGCTTTTGATCCTACTCCTTCTATGAGATATAATCAGTTGCTCCTGTTTTGTAAAAAAAAAATTTATACTCACTTATTTTGAGGATTAAAATTTCCTGTGAATAATTTTCTCTCTCCTACATTTTATAGTTTATAAATTTCAATTGTGAACATACAAGAGTAAAAAACTATGTGCAAAACAAGAGCCATTTATCATCTCTCTGCATCTGTTGTTATTGTTTTTTTTTTTTTGTCAATAAAAAACGTCACCGATTAAGGCTATTGTCACAGCCTTGAATCATCAGAATTTGGTTTAGAAATGCCAACTACAAGAGTGCTTAAGACCGTGTTCAGGTTCAATATTAATACGCAAGTCTCAAGTCTCGAACCTGCGTTCTACTGTCTAACAGGATCACGACTTTACGCATAATATCCAACCAATTGGGCTACTTAATTATGGATAATAAAAATGATTGTATTTAGTTTTCCCTTTCTTATCTAATCTTATTTCAATTTATAACATAAGTGCATGTTTAATCTTATTGGTGTAATCTTCTATTATTATTTAGGATGGATAGCCAATGATCCAATAATTTTGGCAATAAATTTCATTTAATTATATAGTTTATAAAATGTGTCTAAGTCTTTTTGCTTATAAAAAAAATGTATTTTGAAGTCTTTTTGCTCGTAAAAAATGTGACAAACAATAATAAAGTTAAAATTTTCATCCAATTTTTCGTTAAGTCTAACAAAATAGTACATATATCACATGCATGTATATATTTTTCGATAGATATATATCAAATTAAAAAAATTAATTAAAAAATTACTCCAATTTTTAACAATTTCTTTCAATTAAACTTAAATAATTTTTCAATGTCTGATTTATGTTTTGAATATCATACAATGAAAATTCTATTTAAATTTTTTTGAATTTGATTAAACTTAAATAAAATTTTCATTGTCTAAGTTGTGAATTTAGATATTAGACAATAAAAATTTTATTTAAATTATATTAAAAAATTTATTTAATTTTTTTTTTTGAAAATTTAAAAAAAATTGAGTAAATTTTTAATTAAATATTATTTTTTTCCGTATATATCTATAGAAAAATATAAACATGCATGTGATACATGAGCTATTCTGTTAGATTTAATGAAAAATTAGATAAAAAAAAATTAAATTTATCATTACCTGACACATTTTTTACAAATATAGGCGCTTAAAAACACATTTTTCATAAGCAAAGAAACTTTTAGACACTTTTTATAAATTAAGGTACTAAATAACACTTTTAAAAAAAAAAAAAATGTCCTCTGTGACATTTTTTCCTATCATTTATGGGTCATACTAGGTTAGGGCATCGTTGTCCCCCTCTTTCATCATATTTTGATTTCTAACTAATCAAAATGCTAAGCAAGAGATTAGGGTGAATTGCACAAATAATCCCTATATTTGGACTCTTATTTTTTTTAAATAATTTGTTTCTTTTACTTTTTAATTTTCATATTTGGTCTCCTTAAATTTTATTCTTACAATTTAGTCCATTTATTTTTTTTACTTTCCATACTTTCATTCCCTTACTTTTTACTAATTTTGAAGTTTAATTTCAATATAGTCTCAAATTTTGGACCATATATCTGAAAATTAAAAGGTAAAAGAGGCCCAATTATAAAAAATAAAAGTAAGGAAACTAAAGTGTAAAAATTAAAAAAATAAAAGATCCAATTCATCATAAAAATAATGATACCAAATTGTAAAATATAAAAAAATATAGGAATTATTTGTGTAGCTTAGCCAAGAAATTATATATTCACAGAGAAATATTAATTCAATAATTTATTAGTTTTACTAAGTTAACTTTGTTCCTATTAAAGTATCAAATCTAACCAATTTTATCCCCTTCTACCACAATCAAATGCTTAATCAATTGAACATAAAAAAAAAAAAAAAAATTAAGAAGTTGAAAGAAAGAAAATTCCGACTTTTTTTTACCTACTTTTGACCGTAATTTGAAAGAAATGCTTAATACATTAAATACTGAACATACACAAGATTAGTATTGACCACTTCGTATTTGATCAGACCAAAGTTATTGCAATCATTAACAATATTCTTTGGATTCTTCAAACTAGACATGAAATTTGTATCCTAGAAAAGACATAGAAAAACATACGTAGTACAGACCATTTGAGCTTCATGAAGGAAGAAAAGTATTTAAGAATAACAACATATTATTGATCAACCAAAGTAAAACTTTGAACAGGAAGATAATTTTTCCATAAAGAATGTGGAACAATGTGTCAATAGGATATTTTATACACTATTACAAATTAAAATAAATAAGCTTAGTAAACCCTTGAGATTAGCTTTATTATCTCAAGCTTGTATTTTACTTTTCTTTACCTTCACACCGGGAAAAAAAATAAGTGTAACATCCCTTGGGGTTAAACACAGGGGGAAACAATGACAAATACAAATTGTGGTAATACAACTATACCAGCCGGAGCTTCTGCAACTTTTGAAGATGCTCCAACAACGAAGTAGCCTTCCGTTGTGCCCTCTCAGTTCCATTCTTAGCAAGCTCAGTCAAGGGTACTAGAGCACCAAGCCTGCCTAAGCAGGCAAGGTTCTCTGGATCTCTCTTGCAAAGGGTAAGTAAAATAGCAGAAGCATTCTCCTTGTTGCGAGGCAAACCAGTCCTCAAAAGATCTATCAGAGCAGGTAAGGTTCCAGCCTTTACAATAGCAACCTTTGCCTCTTGATAACTAGCAAGAACAGAAATAATAGTCAAGGCTTCATCAACCATGGAATTGTTAGAATCAGTAAGCATTTTGAGTAATGCTGTCACGATCCCTGCCCTAATAGCCCTGCCCTTGTTTCCCTGATAAATACACAAATTGAACAGTGCCGTTGCTGCATCTTTCTTCCCTCTATTGTTACCATTTTGAAGAAGTTCTATAAGGGCTGGAATTGCCCCTGATGAACCAATAATTATCTTGTTCTCATCTGCCAATGACAAACTAAAAATGGTTGCCGCTGCATTCTCTCTTGCTTCCATGGTTCCGGCTCTGAGAATTTGGACGATAGAAGGAATTGCACCAGCGAGCATTACAAGTCCCTTGTTATTTTCATATATAGACAGGTTGAGAATAGAAGTAACTGCATTTTCTTGAGTTGTAACATCATCAGATGTTAAAAGCTTGACCAAAATTGGTATGGCTCCGGCTTCAGCTATTAGTATTCTGTTATCTGTGCTTCTTTTTGAAAGTGATCGGAGCTCAGCTGCAGCAGCTCTGCATTCTTCAATGGACCGGCTAGAAAGCTTGCGGACAAGAACCTCAATAGTGGATATGTCTCCACTAACATCACGGTATGATCCATCACTTCTTTTAATTTTCCCATTTGTCAATCCTGTTGGCTGCTCAATATTATGCTGAAGACACCACTGGTTAATCAGACTTCTAAGAACATAATTTGGGGTCAGTGTCAAGTGATCGAGCTTCTGCTGAGTTTTTGGACATGTTTTGTTCCCACAATCTATCCATCTCTGGATGTAACACCTCTCATATGTCTATAAAATCCATGGAGAAAAGAGTCAGGAAAATGTATTATCAGTACTCACCATTCTAGACTCTAGGATACAATGAAAATGTTCACTAAACTGAAATTGAAATTTCTACTAAACAATACATACCTGTCCTGTAGCAACAATAACAGGATCCCTCATCAGTTCCAAGGAGATAGGGCATCGAAAGTCATCGGGAATTACAATTGCATCTGACTTCTTACTTACATCTTGAACCTTGATACCAGAATTCTCTTGCCCATCAGCATCAGTATCATTAGTTGAACACAACTCAGAAGCTGTAGAGTTGTTCAACATTTCTGACTTTTGGATCAATTGCCGTAAACTGGGACTTTTAAAATCATCACTTTTAAGACCAGTTTCTGACTTTTCTGTAACCTTTTGATTAGAACTACTGACATTTTTGTTATGCAAGTCATTTACTAATTTTCCCAATTCCTTATCAATTTCTTTGTCCTGGGGTTGGGGTAAAGACTGAGAAGACATCTTTTTAGAATTCCTAGACCCATATCTTTCGTTTGCTCTTTTCAGTTGTGCCCTCACTAATTCAACCTAGTTAAGAAAAGAATCAATAGTCATATTAAGGGAAGCTACAGTCAACTCAAACTCAGACTTAAGTACTTATTTATCAAATCTTACCTGTTCCTGAACTTCTTCTGAGATGTCAAACTGATCATATGGTATATTACCCAATGCTCTCTCCAATTTCCATGTCACTGATTGAAATTGGAAGGAAGTCTTTTTGGTAGATTCATCATCCTTAAATCGAGATATAGAAAATTTTCAGAGAGGTACCCAAAGACTATCTTTAAGAATTGGCCATGATAGAATTTCAGCAAGTTTCTCAAACCCAGTAATTGAGAACTAAGTCAAATTAGTTCCTTTACAATGGAGTAACAAAAACAATTTGCTATAAATATCTCATAATTCATCCGAAAACATCATGTTACAGAACTGAAAATCACATGTAATAAAACTGAAGCTGTCTAAGAATCCAAAATGTACGTTCAGATGTTATCTGGTTGTCTAGGTCTCTCTCTCTCTCTCTCTCTCTCTCTTTTTTTTCCTCTTGTTTCTCAAACATTGAAAATTACACACAATTCCATTATCTCACCAAATCGATCACTCAACACACGGGTCGAGTTGCTTCCATTATTTTCTTAGAAAATAAACAACAATTTAATCATTGCTAAAAAGATCATTTCTAAAAAACGAAAGAGCTAAAATGAAAAGGAAAGGATCGTGTGGAAGGTTAGTGAAACCTAAGTAAACTCACAGAAGAATCAACATTCCTCCATACAACTTCTTAAATTACATTGACCAATAGAACAGATCTAAAACACCATCAAAAGGATTTTCAGGAAAAACACTTAATAAATAATACTGGTTAACAACAAATGCAGGAAAAAAGAAGAAGAGCAAATTGCAACTCACAGGAGGCGCGTTGTTGGAATGAAAGTTAGTAGCAACGAACAAGAGTCTCTTAGTTGCCTTGAGAACCACCATCAGATCAGACTCCCAAGACCCTCTTGAGCAAGACGACGAAGAAGACGATGAAGATGAAGAAAAAACAACTGAAACCTCAGGATGAGTTTCTTCAGAGTCCCTTATTTCTTCGAAGAGATGGACGAGCAAAGCTATTCGACGGACCAGATCTGTGCAATCCTTCTTGAAGATACCGCCATTGATAGATATCCCCATGACGTCGTGCACGAGCTGAAGGATTTCTGGTGTCCGGTGCAGATCCTTGCCGGCGAACTCGCCGGCCATTTTTCCGAAGTTTAAGCCTCAAACAAACACACACAGTTTCTTTTGTCTGTGTGTGTTGGGTGTTTGTATTCGGCTCTCTGTTTTATGATAGTCTGGTCAAGAAGGCACAGTACACGTAGTCACGTACAATACCAAATGACCAATGCACTCTGTTTTCATATCTGGCGTGGCCGACCAAAGTTATAATTGTTTTTTCATCAAATTACATAATAATATCATAATTAATTTCATTATTACTAAAAAAAAATATAAAATATAATTATTTATTTTATTTTTATAATTAATAATTTTTAATATAATTATTTTTAATAAAATTATTATCAATAAAAAATTATTTATATTAATAATAATTTAAAATTATTCTTTTATAAATTAAGATACGGTTACTTTTTTTTATCGATCAAACTTTTATTAAAGAATATTGAATGAAATGAACTTATTAAATAATATTTTTAATCTTGACCCTTACTGATTTTATATATATATATAAAAATACAAATATTATTAAAGCTTCAATAATTTTAACGATTGATGGTCACAAAACTGCAACAAATTAAGTTATAATTTTAAAAAAAGTTTTAAAATGTGTATAATAATTTTAAATATGTATTTAAATAATTTTTATTTATAAACATGGGTATTCAATTGTAATTAAGGGGTCAAAAACAGAAGATATCAAAAACAAAAAACTATTCTTTCAATTATCACGACACCACTTATAATTCATTTGCAACCTATATATCATCTTTGAGTAAATAGAAATTTTATCATTGAATTTTTAAGGTTAATAAAAAAATACTATTAAATTTTGATTTATTATTTTTATACCATTAAATTTAATAAATGTTATAAAAATACCATCGAATTTTTTTTATTACTTTTATACCATTCAGCTTTATAAAATATTACAAAAATATCTTCAAAATCAATCAATTAACGGGAGTTAATAAAAAAATGTTTAATAGTATGTTTAATAGTATTTTTATAATATTTGTAAAATTTAATGATATAAAATAATAAATAAAAATTCGATAATATTTTTTAACAATTTTAAAAATTTAATGGTAAAAAAATCTATTTACTTATTTATTTATTTATTTATTTGTATAATTCAATAAAGCAAATCGGAAGAGTAAAATCAAATATATTGTTTCTTCTCTAGCTTAATCAAAGATATTGCTTGTTATTTATCTTATTTACAAGGTGCTTTTTAGATCAAACAATTTGAAATATGTAAGTTGATCTTTTATTATTTCACAAAGAAATATGAAAATATTACGGCATTAAACCAAACATGTCACTTATTTTCTTATGATCTATTATGTGTTTTTGATGCCTACCTAATTTTCATAAGTACGAATATTAATTAAGATTTAGTCATAAGTTCAATAATTTATTCACAAATATAATGCAAAAGTTGTACTTCTCACAATTGTGTCGATTTTTAATTTCAATTACAAGGCTTCTAATTCAAATTATTTTTGTTAGTTTGTCTTTAATCCTCTCTAACCACTGCTAGCATCATATATGTGGAATAAAATTGTTAATTAAAAGTAATTTAAAGGAAATTATTAAGATATTTGACGTAAAATTGTTAATAATTATTTAGAGTAATAATGTAAGAATTAATTTAAAAAATGAGCATACATTATAAATTACTTGATCTAAAAATTAATATTTACTTACTTTTCATAAAAACATAAAAATGTTCTAAACTTTTTGAAATTATTCCTTATGAAATTGACAAGCACCATTGAAATGTTTTAAGCCATTTAAAACTACTTTTAAAACGAGAAACAATTTCAAATATGCCAATAAAAAAGTTCAACGGTTCCAATATTCTTAATCTTCCCTTCTCAAAAAGATAATATATAAATGTGTTGCACATTAAAAAATTCAAATAAAAAAAAAACTAAATAAGCAAGCTCATCATCCGTATACCAAGTAAATGATGAATGAATCAAACTTATAAAGAGAAAAAACAATACACATACATTAAGGTAATGTTAGATAACTATTTCAATTTTTAATTTTTTAGTTGTGAAATTAAATTTTTAATTTCAATTTCTTTTGGAAAAAAAATCATTTGATAACCTAGTTTTAATTTTAAAAACTAAAAAAATTTCAACTTTTTAAGCTCTAAAATTTAATTTTAATTTTATTTTTTATAAATTTTTATTAAATTTTAGCTTTTTGATTAAAAAATAAAAATAAGTTATCAAATGCACATAATTTATAAAATTTAAAATAAGAGTTGAAATGTTGTCAAACAAACCCTAAATCAATTATCATGGTACTCCTATCATTGGTTGATGCTCGAGCAAAGAACTTGAGTTCATACAAAATTAAATAATTTCATTATATTAGAATATGCATATTTATTATTATATATAAAAAGCTTTTAATTATTATCTAATATTTTTTTACTCATTTTTCCATTTGTTTTTCTTTTAAGCTTTAACATTTTTTATATTTATTTTTATACTACTACATACAAAAATACTCAAATACTAATATATAATACTTTTATATATGGTTACATTTTATAACACCACCGTTCATGTTTTATAGAATTAATATAAATATTTAAAATTAATTATTAAAATTGAAAAATTAATACAATTATGAGATAAAAAATAAATAAATGTATTATGTAATAAATTATTTATAATTTATATATTAATTTAAATAATTTTTTCAAAATAAATAACTCTAATAACACAATTATATTATATACTAACAGTTCAGAGCATTGCTCCAAAACTGGTACGAATGAAAAAATTAAATAAAAGTAAATAATTAAAAGCTTGAAATTTGAATATTTTGGTGCTAACAAATTAAATTCTTACAAACGAATTCGGTACTTTTAGGTAATCATGTTAATTTTTTTTTATGTCGTTTTTATTCGTTGAATATAAAAATAATAAAAATTATAATTATAATAAAATTAAATGTAAAAAATAGTATTATTATTATTATAATATTTATTTAAATAGTATAATTAAAATAAATAATAATATTAAAATAAAGATTATAAAATTATAAATGAAGTAAAATTAAAAATAAATTTTTTTTATTACTAAAAGAGATGGAATGAGCAAAACAACCATAAATAATTATACAAATTATAAGAAAAATAAAGCATTACAACATATTTGTTGTAGACGTAATGAAGATTACTGCTGTGATCCTTTTATATTTTACTACAGAGTACAATCAAACCAAACACAATAACACCTTAAATGATTTTCATTATGATTACGATTATTGTCAACCAAACATGCTAACTTATTGTTGTCAAAGTTTTTAATCAGTATCTTAAAAGTACTCAAACTTTAAAAAGATACTAATTTTTGTCAAAAATAAATAATTTAATTGGCAAACTTTCTTTAAATATAGAGTTCCATTTTAACTTCCTCAGGAAAAAAATATATATGTTAATTTTTCTTTAAAATAAATAAACATATGTTTTTAGTCTTAAAAGAAACTAAACATATATATATTTTACTAACAATGTTAAAAATGAGACTTGTTAAATAATTTTGTTATTTATGCGCCGAAAGAAAAATAAATTATGCACATAAAAAACAAAGGGTAATGTAGTCTCTTTAAATTTTTATTATTTTTAGAGTTTCATATCTTAAAATAATTGCATATAGGTGAATTGAACTTTCAACTCAAATAGGCAACCTAGACTTAAAAGGGTGGTGGATATGCTAACTCATAGAATCTTTTTGCGAGCTTTATTCTAACTCAATCAAATAGGCTTCAAGACATGAATTAAGCAACTAACACAACAGAATAAAACAATAACAATATGCTTAATTCAACACACCAAGTAAACAATAAGTAAATAAGAAATAACAATATGCAATAAATACATTAGTGATGGTATGTCTCATAGGCTCCTATCCAAGAGAGCAACATGCAACAGAAAAGCAGTAAGTACACAACATATGAAACAGACAAACATACTAGTAAATCTATAAAGAATTTTCAATCATTTCAAGACCTCCTATGTGTAAACATATTCGATAAATAATGATTGTACTTTCAAAATATGTAATCATATATAACACGACACATAATATGATAAATATACATAATTACCCTCTCTATGCAATAACAGCTATGGTTTACTTAAAGTAAATCACTCAATAGCAAGCAATTTACAATGTAAAGCAAATCAACAGTTTACAACTAGATAAAAATATAAACGCAAATACTTTTGCCAATTGGGACACTTGTCCTAACTATGAGTGGAGTTACTGAGATTGAAGTGATGAATGAATAATCGGGTGTACAGAGGAGCAGCTAAGTATAGTGCAGTAACAAAGTGACAATGTTAACGAGAAATTGATGACAGTGCAGGCTGAGCACGTGGAGCTGGTGTAGGTTGTTAGGTTGTTAAGCAGAGTCAGTTAGATAGATCATAATCTGGTGTAATCGGTTTCATGTAATTGATGTAATAATATGAGCAATATAAATAGTTGTGAATAAGCAATTAAGATGTAATATTCGATTGATCATAAACAAAACAAAGATTAATAAGAATACAAAAGAAAAGAAAGATTCTTCACAGTCTCTGTTTTTCGTTTCACAACTCTTTTCCTTCATCTCAGTTTCTGCATTTGCTTTCTTGTTCGTTTCAAGCTTCTGTAAATTTAGTTTCTGCGTTTATCTTCATGGTATCAGAGCTCAGGTTCCTAAAAATATAACAATAAGCAATCAAAATGGATCAAACAGAAAGAGCAGCAAGAATTGTTCAAGAAAACTCAGAAAAAGAACCAGAATTAGTAACATTCCACAATCAAATTTCAACAATCAGACTCGACAAAGATAGTTACACAGAATGGAGATAACAAATTTATAGAATCCTTAGAAGCTTTGAATTAGAAGGATTTATTCTCGGTACAACTTTGTGTCCAAGAAGACTAAATGAAGATGGTGCTGTAAATGAAGGATACCGTTATTGGATGAAGCAAGATCAAATGATTGCCTCTTGGCTAATCAGTGCTATGGTAAAAGAGTATGTTAAGAAGGTAGGTGATTGCCAAACGAGCTATCAGATGTGGAACATACTGGAAGGTTCTTTTGTGTCCCAATCAAGAGCCAAAATAATGCAGTTTAAGGCTGAACTTCATTCGGTCAAAAAGGGAGGCATGTTAATAAGTGAATTTGTTCAGAAAGTGCTGACATTGGCTTCACAATTAGCATCAGCTGGCAGTCCTATAAGTGAAGAAGATCAGCTTCTTGCTCTGTGTAGTGGGTTGGATGGAGAGTATGATCCAGTAGTTGCTTCTATTCAAGAAGGTGGCATTACTGTGCAAGAACTCACTCACAAATTAATGGCTCAAGAAGGTAGATTGGAGAGAAGAAATGCAGGCACTGCACTACTACCATCGGTGAATGTAGCCATGACCAATATGAACATTGAATCCTCTAATGCAAATTTGTCTCAGTCTAATCTCAGAGGTGGAAATTTTCCTAAAACAGGTAATGATCAATTTGTTCAACCTGTTGATACTCATATGCAGCCCTTGAGTTTTTCTAAGTCATTTAATGGAGTAAATCAGCCACTACTTGGATTTAATTCTTCATCAAATCAGCCCTGCAACTCTGTGCAATCACCGTTTAACCAGAACTTCACTCAGTATTATGATAATTTCAGAAGCAGGCCCAGAGGTAGAGGTTTCAATGTATATGGAGCAAAGCCACAATGTCAAATATGTGGAAAATCTGGTCACTTGGCTGGTTCCTGTTGGTTCAGATTCAATCAAGCATATGTTGCTGTAACTTATCCTAATAGAATAAACAATCAATTTCAAATGAATCAGCCTTCTATGAATCAGTCTTCTATGAATTTTTCTCATAATCAATTCCAACCACTACCATTCAATAACTAGGTTCAACAAAATTCTCAATTTTTCTCTCCACAGCATAACAATTACCCCAGAATATTTTCAGCTCGACAGAATTCTCATAATCATGCCCATAGCCAACAACATCCTCCATACTCTAATAATCAAGCATCACTGCATCAGGCTAATATTTGTTGCATTGAGTTGCCTAATTCCAGTACATCTCCTCATCTTTTCTTATCTGCTTCTCCAACTCATAACCAAGCTAGCAATGTATGTTATGCATCAGCTTCATCTGTCACTTCAGATCCCACATGGTTCACAGATTCAGGGGCATCTCATCATGTTACTTCTGACCCTGCTAACCTGGCTGTTCAGCATCAATTTGAAGGGTCTCAAGAGCTAATTGTGGGCAGTGGAAATGGATTACAAATTGCAAGTGTTGGTATGAATTCATTTCCTGACAGATTGCATGGAAAACAGTTGTATCTCAAAAACATTCTTCATGTTCCTCGAATCACTAAAAATTTACTTAGTGTTTCTCAATTCACTAGAGACAATCAGTTTATTTAGAATTTCACCCTGAATTTTGTTGTGTGAAGGACAAACTCACAGGGAAGGTGCTCATCCAAGGACAAGTTAGAGATGGACTCTATTCAATGCAATTACCATTGAGACATCAGCCACTTGCCAAAGGTGAAGTGTAACAAACTCAACTATGTGAGTCTGATATTTCTGTAAATACAAAGGTTCATAGTGATGATCAATCAGTTTTTCAATTGTGGCATAGGCGTTTAGGCCATCCTAATACTAGCATTGTTAATCAAGTGCTTAAGAGTTGTAATGTGCCTGTTAGTTCAACAAATAATACATCTGATGTATGCACTGCCTGTCAAATGGGCAAGTGTCATCGCTTACCTTTTGTTAGATCTATCAATAAAAGCTTAGTTTCTCTTGAAGTAATTCACTGTGATGTGTGGGGACCTACCCCTTTATTATCTTCAAATGGATTCTCGTGGTATGTCTTATTCACTGATGAATGCACACGCTATTCTTGGATTTACTTCTTAAAAGAAAAATCTGGAGTTAAGCAAGCTTTTGTGTTGTTTAAAAATATGGCTGAGTTATTAACCGGGCATAAGATCAAGATTCTTCAATCTGATGGAGGAGGTGAGTTTGAATCACTGCGACATGAGCTTCATCGCTATGGTATTCAAAGACAGATCTCATGCCCACACACTGCCCAGCAAAATGGGCTTGCTGAGAGGAAACATCGTCATATCACTGAATTGGGGCTTGCTTTGTTAGCTCAGAGCTCAATGCCATTGAAGTATTGGGATGAGGCCTTTTATGCTACTGTATATCTCATTAATAGATTACCAACTCCCATTTTGAACTCTATAAGCCCAATCGAAGTTCTCACTTCAGTCAAGCCTAACTATATGTTTCTCAAGGTGTTTGGATGTAGGTGCTTTCCTCACATGGTACCCTATCAGAATCACAAATTCAGTTTCAAAACTGAGCCATGTACGTTTCTTGGATACAGCCATGAGCACAAAGGGTATAAATGTCTCTCTTCCTCTGGCAGGCTTATCATCTCAAGAAATGTTGTCTTTGATGAACATAAATTCCCTTTTGCTGATAAAGGTGTCCAATTTGATATGTCTGAATGTGTTCAGCATAGGACTGTACTACCTGTTATAACCAAAGTTCCTCTATCACTAGATATATCTCCTGATTCAAATCCTATACCATCACTAAAGTCCAGTTCTTTGAATCTAATACCTTTTATTATGGGCACTAATGAGAATTCTCAAGGCATCAAATTCACTACACCCATCTCTGATCATGAGGTGCACTGTGACTCTAGTGGAGCTATTGAGCCTGCAGAATGTCTGCAAACAACTGATCCTGATACTGAGATTGATGAAGTTGCACATCCATCTGACTCGACATTACATACTCAATCTGTATTAAACACACATCCTATGGTCACCAGACTTAAAGATGGGATAAGGAAACCTAAGGCTATGTCTGCTGCTATGAAAATTCCAGTACCACGAACTGTGCGTGAAGCTATGAAAAATGCTAGTTGGCTTAAGGCTATGCAGTATGAATATGATGCTCTTGTAAACAATAAAACATGGATTCTGGTGCCTCCTCCTCCAGGGAGGAAGATCATTGCAAATAAATGGCTCTTTAGAGTCAAGGAATTATCTAATGGCAAGTTGGACAAACTAAAAGCACGAGTGGTGGCTAAGGGATTTTTACAAGTTGCTGGTTTTGACTATCTTGAAACTTTCAGTCCAGTGGTGAAATTTGGGACTGTTAGAGTGATGATCACAGTGGCTGTGACTCTAAAATGGACATTACGGCAGCTTGATATCAATAATGCCTTTTTGAATGGTAACATAACAGAGGAGGTATATATGCAACAAGTTCCTGGTTTTATTGATACAACTCATCCTAACTATGTCTGCAAACTTCAAAAATCTCTGTATGTGCTAAAACAGGCACCGAGAGCCTGGTTCAATACCCTTAGCTCTGCCTTAATCAGCTTTGGTTTTAAGAAATCTCAGGCTGATGACTCTTTGTTTTTTCTGATTACTGCTCATTACAGAATCTATGTGTTAATATACGTTGATGACATTATCATTACTGGTTCACATGATGATAAGATCACTGAGTTTATCACAATGCTTAATGATAAATTTGCTTTGAAGGACATGGGTGATCTTCATTTCTTTTTGGGTATCGAGGTGGTCAAATTAACTACTGGCTCATTATTTTTAAATCAATCAAAGTATATTGACAGTCTTCTTGTTAAAGCCAACCTGCGTGATCTCAAACCAGCAGATACACCTATGTCAACATCTACTCATTTGTCCAATTCTGGTGATGACTTGTTCCACAATTCTAGTCTTTACAGAAGTATTGTGGGTGCTTTGCAGTATGTCAGGCTTACTCGCCCTGATATTAGCTTTGCTGTGAACAAAGTCAGCCAATTTATGGCTTCCCCTCTCAACTCTCACTGGATTGCTACAAAGAGAATCTTGCGTTATTTAACTGGTATTGCTGATTTTGGATTGGAGTTCAAACCTTAAGCAAAATTAGCCATCTCTGGGTTAACCGATGCTGACTGGGCATCTTGTATTGATACAAGGCGTTCTACATCAGGAATATGTATCTTTGTGGGTGCTAATCCTGTCTTATGGTCAGCTAAGA
Source organism: Elaeagnus macrophylla (assembly GCA_029378325.1). Taxonomy (NCBI): domain Eukaryota; kingdom Viridiplantae; phylum Streptophyta; class Magnoliopsida; order Rosales; family Elaeagnaceae; genus Elaeagnus; species Elaeagnus macrophylla. The sequence goes on from CM055641.1 coordinate 39,668,972, forward strand.
AACAACCAACGGTATCTCGCTCTAGCACTGAGGCAGAATATCGATGTCTTGCTAGTGCTGCAGCTGAGGTCACATGGGTGCAATCACTTCTTCATGAAATACAACTTGCATGTTCTGATAAGCCTGTGCTGTGGTGTGACAATACCAGTGCTATAGCTCTTACATCTAATCCCATCTTGCACTCTCGCACTAAGCATTTTGCAATCGATTATCACTTTATACGTGAAAAGGTTCTTGCTAATCAACTGACTGTGCAGTTTGTTCCTTCTTTTGATCAGAAGGCAGATCTTCTCACCAAGGCTTTGTCAACAGCCCAGTTTGCGTCTCTGAGGTGCAAACTTAGTGTTACTCGCATACCACTGAGTTTGAGGGAGGATATGAGTGGAGTTACTGAGATTGAAGTGATGAATGAATAATCGGGTGTACAGAGGAGCAGCTAAGTATAGTGCAGTAACAAAGTGACAATGTTAACGAGAAATTGATGACAGTGCAGGCTGAGCACGTGGAGCTGGTGCAGGTTGTTAACGAGAAATTGATGACAGTGCAGGCTGAGCACGTGGAGCTGGTGTAGGTTGTTAGGTTGTTAAGCAGAGTCAGTTAGATAGATCATAATCTGGTGTAATCGGTTTCATGTAATTGATGTAATAATATGAGCAATATAAATAGTTGTGAATAAGCAATTAAGATGTAATATTCGATTGATCATAAACAAAACAAAGATTAATAAGAATACAAAAGAAAAGAAAGATTCTTCACAATCTCTGTTTTTCGTTTCACAACTCTTTTCCTTCATCTCAGTTTCTGCATTTGCTTTCTTGTTCGTTTCAAGCTTCTGCAAATTTAGTTTCTGCGTTTATCTTCACTAACTAGGCTTAGGCTGCTCTCGCTTGCTGTTAATATAGTACCTAATCTAAGTAAATCCAAGCTCATCCTAAAGCTCCATCACCACATAATATGAACAACTACTGATGGCTCACTCCAAATACGAAAATCTGTTGCAACATTATAATACCCAGCTGACACACGACACTTTAATATGTAAGCTCCTCACCTAAGAAACACGTTGCATCATTGAAACAACCAACCAACTCACGGCACACCAACACATAGCCTTACCTATGGAACAAGTTGCATCCTTGCATCAACCAACTGACACGCGACAACTTAGTTCTGAGAGAAACTCTTCAAAAGAATGCGGCTCTTCAATAGCCAACCATGCACTTTAACTCTCAATAAATTCTCATTCAATTTCACATTTTTACACTTAATTCGATGTTTAAGAAATATGAGAGAAACTCCTCTTTGATGTTATATATCCTACAAAATAACATATTGTTTCTCAAAACCAACCCTTAGAAAGAAAACAGACCTAAAACAGAACCGAGAAGTCTGGTGTCAAATGGGCAGGGCTGCCACTTCTAGTTTTGGCCAAGAAAAATAAGAGAAAAAGGGTGCTATTTATAGAGAAACGACAACCTCGTCGACCTCTTGCTAACTCCCTGTTGACTTGATCGGTGAGCACTAAACGAGGATAAACACCACCAAAATACCATAAGAAAACCTCACCACCATTCAACAAAGCTTGGGCAAAAGCAACCTCAGTAAACCAAAGAATCGAACAATAACAGACCAGTTTGGCCCTGAATTGGCCAAAATACTAAAATGTACTAAAATTGATCAGTTTGATTCACCTGATTTCAAACTTATAATTCTTACACAAAAAGATATCTTTCTATTAAAATATATCTTCAAATATACAAGTATATGCAATTTTAGGAGAATCAATATTATTAGTAAAATTTAAAATATTTTATTTTCAAAATGTGGAAAGAAAAGATGAAGAGTCTGTAGAACGGTGAACGTGAGAAAATTTAATTTAAATAAGTCGGAGAGTTTGTAGAAAAGAATAATAATAATAATTTGCGTTACTCAATTTTTTTATTTTTTTATTCCTAAAAAGCATAAACTTTGACTAAAAAAAAAAGCATAAACTATTAATGTCTACTTCTTTTATCACATTTTGATTGCTCTTGTTTCCTAGGGAGTCTATCATAACGGTCAACGCCATAAGCATTACTTACATTTTTGAGCATTTTAAGGGCAGCATATTAACTAAATATGATATATACATAAATGCTAATAAAATCGGTACCAGATATAATAAAAATATACATGGCAATGATAAAATGTACAATTACCCAACTATTCATAATTTAAATATATTTTTTATTTTGTATTAATTATTATTACTTTTTAAATGACTTTTAAATAAAATAATATTTTCAATTTATTACTATTATTTATTATACACAAAGAAATGTAATAAATTTTGCACTTTATTTTTTCTCCAAATTCATATTCTTTCTCATTTCAATTAATCTTTATTACAAAATAGTAAATGTGTCTAAATAGTTAATACGTAATCATCACTACTAAATATTTTAATTTTGCCACACTTATTTAGTTGCAATTTCTTTTACGTTGTGCAATTATTTATAAAATAATATTATTAAATACACTACAAATTTAATATAGTTTTAAAAAATATCTTGTAATAATGTATACTAATATTAATAATATACTAAAAATATATTAATATATTAGTAACATAATTGAATATATTTATTAATAAATATAATATTTAAATTAATATATATTTTTTATTATTATCCATAATTTTTCACCAACTAATTTTTAAATTTTTTGTAGTGCATGTAATGTTTGTATAATTATCGTGTCTTTCTCACTTAATTTCGATGCTCATCCTGTCATTCATTTCTCAATTCATGTCAGATGTCCGAATCACCCAACATATTATTTGATCTAAATAAAAAAAATTTGAACTTGTATCTTGTAAAACAATAAATATTAATTCTTTTAAGAATACTAATAAAAGACACATTTCTCAATTCATGTCAGATGTCCGAATCACCCAACATATTATTTGATCTAAATAAAAAAAAATTGAACTTGTATCTTGTAAAACAATAAATATTAATTCTTTTAAGAATACTAATAAAAGACACATGTCGTACGTAAAATATTAATTTTATCAAGTGATTATACGTTATTAAAACACTAATTTTTAACAATAATAAAGTAATAATTAATATAATTTTTTTTTATTAATAAACTAACTTTTAAAAGTGAACAAAGGACAATTGTTCAATTTTTATGTTTTTCATAAATTTTATTTTATTTTTAACATTTTTATTTTAAATAATTTTCATGTTAAAACATTCTTTATCTAAAGCATTTAGAAAAAAGAAAAATTAAAAACATAAATATAAATTATTTATTCTTATAGTGTCATATTTTCAAAGTCTTACCAAAAAACCTATGAAACCTAATGTTCTAATTTTAATAATTAGTAGACAAATGCGATATTTCACTTGACGTTTAATTAGAAAGAAAAACATATTATCATTTTCATTAATATAGATCTATTTTTTTATGATATCAAAGAGAATTGTAAAACCTCTCCATGTCACAAGCAATTTTTTATTTTTAGGTAGGTTAAGCAAATAATTTAATTAATTTACTTAAATTAATAAATTTGATCTAATTTGTCAGATTTGGATCGAACTAAATTGATGAATTTTATAATCAAATTAAATTTGGATCGAAAAGTATACAATCCTTTCGAATTTGGATAGAATTCAAATTAACAGATTTTATAATCCGTTACAATTCGATCCGGACCAAATTACTATTAAAATTCTAAATAAATGCATATTTTATTTTTAATGTGTTATATTTAAATATTATATATGCCACAATTACATTAAATTATTATCTAAGTTTAATGTTAAATTCTCTATAATAATTTAATAATGTTAAAGATTATATTTTTTGTTATTTTGATTCTCTTAATTATTATTATAAATAAATGAATTTTATTAAAAATATACCAAATTAAAATTTTAATTTTAGTATATTTTGTGCTTTATATATGACAATAATAATAAAAAATAAATTATAATCTCAATTTGACATTATTCAATCCCAAAAAAAATTCGATCTATTCGAATTTAGATTAGTTTAAATCGAATTCAGATTAAAAATTTATAAATTTATTTCGGATTGAATTAAATTCAGATAAAAATTTGTCAAATTTACTTTAAATTTGATCAAATTTAAATTAATAAAAAATAGATAATTTTATTCATTGCTAACTTCTATTTCTAACGTTGTTTAGAGAGAAAAAAAATTTGTATATATGGGTTGGTATCATCGACCTTTACAAGCTAAGCCTAGATGAAAGTAGGGGTGAGCAGCGGATCGAAACTGCCTATTTTTCACCAATCCAAATCCGATCCGATCCGAAGCGGATTTGAAGATTTCTAATCCGAATCCGATCCGATAATGTAGTCGATCCGAACCAATCCGAATCCGAGCAGATCGAATTTTTCGGATCGGATAGGTCGGATTGAAATTATAATTTATTTTTTATTATTATCATATATAAAACACAATATATACTAATATTTAAATTTTAAATTGATATATTTTTTAGTAAAATTTATTTATTTATAGTCATAAATTAGATAATCAAAATAATAAAAAGTATACTGTTAAATATTATTAAATTATTATAGAGAATTTAACATTTTTATTTTTTAAAAAATTAAAATAATAATTTAATGTAATTATGGTATGTATAATATTTAAATATAACACATTAAAAAATAAATATGCATTTATTTACAATTTTAATAGTAATTCAGTCAGGATCGGATTACAGCGGATTATAAAATCTGTCAATCCGAATCCGATCCTAATCCGAACGAATTGTATACTTTTCGATCCGAATCCGATCCGACTACAAAATATATCAATCCAATCTGATCCGAATCCGACAGATTGGATCAAATTTATTAATTTAAGCAGATTGATCGGATTATTTGCTTAACCCTAGATGAAAGTAATGGTTACATCTAAGAAAGACAAATGGCATGTCTGGGTTATGCTTATTATGTAACATTATTATATTTGTGGTTGTGGATGCATCAAAAAAGATTAAACAGTTAATAAAAATAACATTAATAACATTTATGCCAATTCAACGGCATTAAACTTATTTCATTATATAAAATGTTTAACTGAGCTGGAGTTTTAATTATGAATATATGTATTTAAATTTATTAAACTTTAAAATAAAATTAATTATAAATATTTTATATTTTGTATATAATTTATTTTATGTAATTTTTATTATTATGTTTCTTGTGGGTACTAGTTACTAAGAGAGCTTGAACTCGAACATGTAAGTATACATGTACGTGCAAGATTTTGTGAATATGTAACTATTATTTAAAAGAAAACATTATTAAAAATTTATTTAAATTCAAAGTTAATTTATTTTCTATTTTTACACATATTTTAATATTAATAATCGAACAAACTTAGTTAACTATATAAACCCACATTTTAATAAGTCAATTTTTTACATAAACCTTTAATTTTTATGATGTAAAAGTAAAATAGGGTCTAAAATCTATATTACAAACCTGTCATAGAAGTCACATATGAGACTCCAACTCACACGGTGAAAAGCTAGAATGATACGGTGGGAAGAAAATACGACTAAAAGGAAGAAAGTTGGAAATGGAATATTATGTTTTTGTATTACAACTTGAATCCAAACCTACCAAATGTACCGATTCTCTTTCTAGCTAGAGAGTAGTCCATGTATTTCTAATGTGTGGTCCTTAAACTTGCAAGCCTGTAAACTTATTATATTTTCCCTTTTTTTTTTTTTTTTTTTAAACAACAAAAATAACACTCTCAAAACTTATAATAATAAAAATAATACCCATTGTGTTCAAACTTATAATTTTACAATTAAAAAAATGATTGATATATCGTTTTTCTTTAAACATTCATTCAATTGTAATTAAACGACGAAAATTTGACCCGTTCAATGTTCAACTTTCAATATTACATATTCAAATTGAACGTTCAATGTTATTGAAGTGCTAGTTTTGTTATTATAAATTTTAGGTGTATTATTTTTGGTAATTTTTTTTTTTTTATATTAAATACTCACCTCTCTTTTCTCCCAAGTTTTATTATTATTTCGTTCCATAATATTTTAAAATTTTGTTTCTCGCACAAATAATTCTTTGGTCTAGCTCCAACTAGTGTAAGCAAATTTTTCCACTAGAGTTGCTGACTGCAGAAAGTATCCGAAATTTTCACTGAAGGGATATTTAGATGAAGAAAACTTCTTCATGAGTGGGTTCGGTGACTTAATCAAGTCCTTGAACCCAAATTTATTTAAAAGAAAATTTATAATTTTTTTTTTTTATATATTTATGACTTAAATATGTTTTATTTAAATCATTAGCAAAAAGCTCTCAATGTTTAATTTGTAGGGGAAAAAAAAAAAAACCTCCTTTAGTCTTGTTCATGTAAATACCTAATACTAAAGAGTGTGTTATTATGTAACGCTTAATTAAAAAAAATTCTTACAAAATAAATTAAAAAAGTAATGTATGTCCAAAATAAAAACAAAAATTAATTTCAAAAGAGAAAAAAAATTAAAAAAGTGATTGTTGAAAAATTGGAAGGTTCAGGCAAATTATTGTTGGGAATAAAATAATGGCCAATAATAGACTACTTATTCTTTACTTTATGTTCTGATTCAGAGGAATCAGAACCAAAAAGGAAGTAATTTTCAATGCATTACCAATAATTACAATTTTTTGACTTTTGCTTTTGGTGGGTTTCATTGTTTAGTAAGCTCTCAATGATTCTTTTATTATAAAATAAACGTAAATAAATAGCTGAAATAGGTGTCTGGTTGTGACTAGTTTTAAATCCAAAAATAAAAAAAATAAAAAATTGTGACTTGTTTGTTGGTTTTTTAACTGGCCAAACAAAAAATCAAATTATTGGAGCTTTTCTTTCTAAAAAAATCAAATTAAGTTATTGGCTTGACCTTGGACATCCTGCTGTTGTTTTTTCTAAAGGGCAAGTCCTGCTGTGACCTGGTGACAGAAATAGTCTTACTTTACAGCTATAAATATTCAGAAATTAATATTATTATGAAATTATTATTTTCTTTTAATTTGCAAAAAAATCAACATTTTTTCGTGGATCTTTTAAAATGATATGAATCTACTTTGAAAATCTTGTGCTCGCAATATAGACTTCACCTTTACATTTTCAATATTAGAAGGGTTTACTAATTTTATTTGCCCAAACGTTTCATTTTTTATTAAATATTTTAAATTATTATAAATTTAATATTTTATATTTTTTTTTTTACTATAAATTTGCTATAAAATGTTTTAAATTTATTATCAATTTTATATTTATGTTAAAATTTGGGTTAAGTTTGGATAAAAATATCACATGCTTAACACAAGATATTTAAAAAAGGCATTTTTAACGTTTTCATTTATTTGAAAAGGAAGAAGAAGAATAAAATAGACAAAGCAGTGATGGGCATTTATTCACTTTGTAATTTGCAAATTGATAGGCAAATAGAGATATCAACCTAGAGGTCACTTCCCTGCACCACTCGCCACCTTATTGCACCACCACTTGCCTATCTTTGCGATTTCAACTCGTGCAAATAGGCATCAAGATACAAACCTAGAGTCATACACAAGAAGTTGATAATAACCTAGACCTCGCTTGACCACCGCTTGCGACGACCACTAGACTTCTGCGACACTATCGTGCATGGATCCACTGAGATACAAGTTGCAGATGTCAAAAATTGGAACAGTACAGGCAGAACAAAAAAAGTCAAAAAAAAAAGCCAAGAAAATTGAAAATTATATATTTTCGTGTATATTTCATCCCACAACTCTCTACTCATATTAGTGATGGATTAATTATTTGTTTATTCAGTTTGTCTATTTTTCATTCTGAGATGTATGAAGTATGAGTACAGTAAATTCTTAACAATAGATTTTTGAGATTTTCTTGTACATTACATCACATAAGCATTTGTTCATTTTCGTGTATGAAGTATGAATACAGTAAATATAATTTGTCTAAATGTTCTATTTTATTTCAATGTTATGGAAGATGGTTTGTCTTTGTGATTCAAGATAGTTGAGATTTTATTCAAATGGGCCTTAACTTGTAAAATCCAATAATGGTAGAGTCTAAGCTTGAGATTATTGACTCGATACAATAGGTTTTTTTTTTATACCCAATGTCATTTTTTCCCATTCTCGCTTAATGATGTCGTTTTCACTCCTTATTTTTATAATTTACCCTCGTCTCTTTCTTCATAATGGATCCGTTTTATTCTCTCCTAAATTTGATGATCATCACCCTCGATATTGTTGTGGGTGATCCATCCACACCAAAGTTAATATTTTGATTTGCGATATTTTTAAGGGAAGCAAACTCGATTACCACCCATACACAGTAGCTTAAGGTTGATTTTGGTTCCTTTACTGCTTCCATATTCATGAAATATTTTGATTTACAATTGTTATTACATACTATGTAAAACATATGGTAATAAACTAAGATATTCTGTTTTTGCTAGGAAAAACAGAGTATACAAACCCAAGTAAAGTATTCTAACTTAGCAAGAATTGAATAATAATATACAAACTCAAATAACATACAAGCACATTAAATTTATTAGAATGAGAATGTCCAAAACAGATTCTACAAATTTCTGCAAACTTTGAAAAACAAGAAGAAAAACATATTCTATAATTTTCTGCAAGGTATGTAACGCTTGTTTGTTCTGATATGTAAATTGTTACATATAGGTATGTAAACTGTGTTACATACAGGTATGTAAACTGTTTACAAACTATATAAACTATATTATATACTATGTAAACAAGTATGTAAACTGTGTTACATACTATGTAAACAAGTATGTAAATTAGTTACATACTATACAAACATGAGTATGTAACACAATTTACATACATGATATCTGGTATGTAAACTGTGTTACTATGTAAATTGAATTAAATATTCCATGTTCAAATTCTGACATATCAATATCTCAATTTCTTTTGATTCATCATTTAAGAACATTAATTTTTTATTTTTTTGGCAAAATAATAAACTTTACCTGCCTAAAATGGAGGCACACCACAAAGAAGAATGTATAAGATGACACCAACACTACATATATCAACTTCTTCTCCATACCTTCTCTTTAAAACCTCTGGTGCAATGTAATAGGCACTACCTACAATGTCTTTGAATACTTCTACTGTCATTACAATTACAAAAATCATCATTATAGATATTAGAATATTATGTCTTTGTTGTGATTGATGCTGATGTGTGTGAGTTAGTTAGTCTTTGTAGCATAAAAATATGTGCGTTGTGGTGTTGTTAATTAAGTTAGTTGTAGAGCTTTGTGATTGATTGAGTAGCTTCCAAACATGTATATAAATTGTTTACATACTATGTAAACAGGTATGTAAATTGTGTTACATACTATGTAAATTATTTACATATGCAGTGTAACAAGTATGAATTAGAGTGAAAGAACATTTTTGTAATTTATCTTATTTTTGTAGAACTAAAACGCACAATTTTGGTCCTATTATTGCTAGTTTTGAAAAATTTAACTTTTAATCAGAATGTAAACTATTTAAGAAAATCACTTGTCTAAGCTTAGAATGGAAATGAATGGTCGCAATATGGTAAGTAAGAATACTTATCTTTTGTTAATTGACTTATTTTATTGAAATTTTTGTTTATTAAGTTGGCAAATAAAATATTATTGAATTTATTAACTTTTATTATAATTTTTGTTTTTTTAAGAATTAGATGACTCTCATTTTATATTAAAAGTGCATTATGGAGGAAACTTTCTCACTGGTAAAAAAATTTGGTACAAAGGAGGTAGTTTAATTTTAAGTATTTTGATTAATTATATATTTTGATTTTTTTAAAAATAAATAATTATTTTTGATTAAATGTTTTAAGGAAAGAGAAAAAAAATTTATAAATTGTTTGATAATAACTTTTTACTTTTTTATTTTTAATTAATAATTTTTTATTATTATTTATAATTTTTATGTTAATCATTTATTTCGATATTTGTCCATATCAATGTTATTAGAATTGACTTCTTATAAAAAAATGTTTAATAAAAATAGAAAAAAGAAATTATAATTTTAAATTTTGATTTAAAATATTATTTTTAAAGATTTTTGAATCTAACCCTTATTTTGTAAGTCATTTTGTAAAAAAAAAAAAAAAATTGAAAAAAATAAAAAATTATTATGATGAAAACAGACGACTTGCTATCTTTAGTAATACCATAATTCAATTTTTAATACCATTTTTATACATGTTATTCAGATGATGCATTAGTGATATCCATGTATAAAAATAATATCAATATAAAAATATATCAATTTAGTGCAATTGATACTTAATGATGTTCCTATTTATCTATCTAAGGTACTAACTATTGCATCAAATTGCTATCAATTTAAATAAGAGTATCATTAAGTTACCACCTTAATAACATTGGTATAAAATGGTATCAAAAATTGAATTGTTATAATGGTAGCGAACCAAAAATGAATTTGATTAAAAAAAATTTAAAAATAAAAAATTAAAGTTGCATTATCAAATGTACCATAAATTAGTATTAGTTACCATTTTAAACTTATATTATTGCATTACAAAATAAAGATAGTTCATAAACCAATATTCTTCAAAAAATAAAGCCAAGGAATAGTCAAAACCTAATGCCTTAGACATACAATATTTTACGGGTTCATTTAAAATTGCTCTTTTTTTTTTAATTAAAAATACTTTTAAATGGATCAAATCATTGTCAAAAGTGTTTGACATACAATCTATATAAGAAGTACTTTAAAAAATTTGAGAAGCATTATTTAAGACAAGTATGTAATACTTACTTTTATTTGACAAAAAAAAAAGTAATACTTACTTTTATAAGAACTAGTTTAGAATGTATGCTCTTATCTTAAAATTATTACTAAAATGTCAATTAAAATCACTTATAACAATTTCATCCTAAATACCTGAACGCTTGTATCTTTCTTTCTTTCTTCTTTTTTTTTTGTTCCTAAGAAAAAGTGGCATTTCTAAATAGGAAAAATAAAAAGAATCAAATAGCATTACCGACCTGATCTCCCCTAATCAATATAGAATGTTTGCTTACAACATTTTGAGGTCGAACATTTAAATGTCTTGGAATCAGTGACGGACCTGTGCTTTGCTTTCACCGGGCTTGAGCCCGGTGGCTTTCAAAAATTTTTTTTTTAATTTTTATAAATATTACTAATATTTTTATAAAATTCAATATATTATTTATATTCAAAATTTTATAAATAAAATCGAACCAATACACCACGTTATAGTCATATATTTTATATAACTTTGCTCATTCTTTGTTCTATCATTTTGCTCTCTGCTGCATCAAGTTAAAATATAGTATTTTTTTTAAAAAAAAATATTAAAATTATCTATATTCTTTTTAAAATTAAATATTTAAATTTATACTCAAATCAATAAATATGTGTTATATATACTTTTAAAAATTATAATTTTTAAATTTTTTATCCATAAATATCATATAATTATTAATTTGAATGTTATTGTAAGTATAAATTTGTATATATTTAGTAGTCCTCTTTTTTCATAATAATTGAACATAGTTTGATCATTTGTTAAGTTTTATATCTTAAAGTATCATTAGACTTAATTTAAATAAAAAATTTAATTTACATTTAAAAAATATATATTTTTAATGTTAATTATAAATAAATTAAGATCGAGAATATAGAAACCTTTCTTAATTTTTTTTTAAGTATATATTAGCCCACCTTGAAAAAAATTCTTGGGTACGTCCCTGCTTGGAATCCATCTGATGCAAATCATGTGAACATTGGCATAATCCTTTTTACCTTCAAGGATATGTACGAGCTTTAAATTCTTGAATTCTATTGTGTAAAACTTGAACTATCTGCTCAGAAGTGAGTTTAAAGTTTGAAAAAACCACCTTGTTCCTTATATGCCACATTGTCTCAAATATGGCTACCATCTCCTGTATGCCAATAGCATCTCTTTCATAAAATCTCTTTTCCCCATTGTAAACCTTTCCAATAGGAATCTGATTTATTAGTACAAAAAAAAAAAAAAAAAATGTCTGTCCCACAAATATTTACTACTGAAGATTTGTACCCAAAGTTTATGAGAGCTGCTATTAAAACCCATGCAGCTATAGCCAGCATTGCCTGGTTGAAATCTTTTAGCCTTAGAAAATCAAGACCCCCCAGCTAAGTTTGGTTGACTGAGATTAGACCAAGAAATAGGAGTGAAGTGATTTTTGTTAACATCATTCCTCACATATGATGTGAAAATATCTAGAATGTTCTCAAAGTTTGCCTTTTTTTATAAATGTTTTTAATGTTTGAAAAAATGGCTCTAATTATGCCAAAGTTAGACGTATTATATAAAATAACCCCCAATAATAATCGCGTTAACTTTTTTTTATCCATATGTTTTTAAATTCTTTTTTAAATTGTTAGAATATCTTTTAAAATATTAAAAAGTAAATAAATATCTATGTATTTATTATGTATAAAAAAATCTATAATAAGTAAAGAAATACATGGTAAATTGAAAGTTTATATAAATTAAAAATATCCTTAAAAATTAATCTTATATTATTGATTTATTTTTTAAATCATACCAATTAGATTTTCGGTTAATATTTTTTAATATAAATTTTTAAACATATTATATAATTTTTTGTCATATTGTTTGACATACATTGATTATAAAATTAATTAAACAATTAATTAAATTTAGAAGAAATAATTTTAAACTTTTTGATAACAACTTATGAAAATTTAAAATTTTACTCTTTGATTAAATAAATAGAATTAAAATTACGTACCATTCTTATAATTAAAAAAATTACGTACCATTCTACAAATAAACTAATTATTTATAAATTAGAATATTTATTAAAAAATGGGATAATTATAATTTATTTAAGTCAATTAATCCATAAATATTAATTTCTTATTATTTTTTTAAGAATTCTAAATTTTTGAAATTTTGATTTTTTTTGAATTCTAAATTTTTTTTAAATTATTTTAACTTTTTAATTTTATCATTAATTTAATATATGTGTTAAAATTCTATTATTTTAATCAAAATATGACCTTTATCCATTTATAGGAAATAAAAAAAAAATTAAAAGTTGACATCTTTACTACATATGATCATTTGGGGTAAATAATAAAATTTTTATTTATTGTAAGAGTTTTATTTTTATTTACCTAATTTGTAAGAATATATATATAATTTTGTGCTCACATATTTTTATTTTATTTTTGCATATTTATTTTATTAGAAAAAAATAAAATAATCATATTTTATTTGTTTAATATAATTTATTATTTAATGTTAAAAATAAGGGATATCAAAATTTTATTTTTTATGTCTTTCAACTTCAAAGTAGTACGAAAATGCCATTGAATACCGTTATATTCGATATATGTTAAAGTTAAAGGACATCTTTGATATTTTTGAAAAGTTAGGGGTAGTTATTAAGAAAATATGAATCTCAAGAGTATTATTGATATTTCCCCACGTATGCTAGTTGGAATTTTGAAATTGCTAAAGGCATATATGGGTAGGGGTGGTAGTTCAGGTTGTTTGGGTCTTGTTCGTCGTATTAGACTATTAAAGATTTAAGATTTATAGAAATTATATAAGTTGTGACTTGTGAGCGAGTGTTTAATAGATAGCTATCGTTAATTTTTTTTGTTAAGAACGGGTCAACTCGGACCCGACCATAATCCGACCCCTTTTTTGTGTCATTTTGGGTTGATTTATTTTTGACCTAAAATTAATACGGTTAAGGTTTGTGTCAGATTTTTTGTGTCAATTTTCGTATCGTGTCAAAAATTTCCACCCCTGTATATGGGAATGTTCGACAACACTAAGCCTGTTAATGTAGCTCGACCAACTTCAGAAAGAAGCTATGATTTCCAACTTTCCAATCTCTGCTTCATTTTTTGAATTATGTCTTGAAAATCACTCTTGTTTTTGTTGATTAAAGGTAAAGAGTTTCCCAAATACTTGATTGGACAGGAAGGTTTTTGAATTTGTAAAGCATCACAAGTTCTTGCACAAAAATGATCATCTAAGTTTCTGGAAAAGAAAACCATGGATTTATGAAAGTTTATCCCTTGTCCAGACCAAGAGCTGTAAGTGTCTAACATTGTTCTTAACGAACTTGCTTCCTGTTTATTAGTACTAGAAAAGATAATTAAATTCTCCGCATAGAGCAAATGAGAAATAAGAGGAGATTGTCTGCTGATTTTGATACCATGTACTTGATTATCCCTTTCATCTTGAAAAATTAACCTTGAAAAACATTTATAAATTATCAAAAATAAATAAGGAGATAGAGGGTCACCTTGTCTGATGCCTCTGTTGGAAGGGAGCTATATGTTGTTGTAAAAGAGGCCTTAATAGCTTTTACACAGGGTTAGAGACCTAGGAATAAGTGTAATAAAAGTATGATTCCACCCCTCTTTTGGTTTACCATGTATAAATAATTGTTGAACCTCTGCAATAATCTGTCAACATTTCTTATAGAAAATTGCAGGAAAATCTTGAGGACCTGGTCCTTTAAGATCATACATTTTCCAAAGAGCCTCTTTGTGTTGGGATATGTGGTGTAGCGAAGTGTTGGATAAATTGAGAATAATGAATAATAAATGTGCAGGAATAATGTAAAGTGACAAAATATTTAACGTGGAAAAAACCCACTCAATATGAGAGGGAAACAACCACAGGACAACTCCAAAAAACTTCCACTATATCTAAAATGGATACAATAATTCTCTCAAGTTTATGCCCAAACTTGAGGTATTACAATATTACACTCAGAAAGTGTATTTCTCACACTCACTATTGTGTGGTAAATAAAGTGTATTTCTCACACTTACTATTGTGTAGTAAATCTCTCACTATTTTATCTCTACAAGTATTTATTAATCTCTGCAGGAACACCTCACTTTTATCTCACAGCTTAAATTTTGCTGTGGTATTCTCTCAGCTGATTTTCTTATCAGCTCTTCTCTCTGCTCTCAGATGCATGTTCTGAGATTGATTTTAATTCTGCTCCTCCCCATCTCTATTTATAGAGAAATTATATATCAAATACCTTATTGCTTACATCATCTGCATCCCTCCTATTTCAACATTTGCTACATCGCCCAATTTGAGCTGCAGATTTCTTTTTCTTCTTCTTCTTCTTCAAAGATGGCTGCTCCAAATTCAAAGAAAGAAAATATGAGGTGGATCCCATCAAATCTCCCCCTCTACCTCATGAAGGGAGGAATCAATTTTAGCTCAATCATTTGGTGTTCATTCTAGCTATTTTGGAACATAGCTCAAGTTTCTGTTTAGGAACAATCTTTGTCAGCATATCAAATCTTCTTCACTTGAATTAGCTTCTTTTCAAGTGTTTGGCATATCCAATGATACCTTACATCAATGTGCTTTGTGCGAGAATGATATGTCGCATTTTTGCTTAAATTAATAGCACTCTGGCTATCACAGTTAACCACATACTCATCTTGCTTCAAACCCAATTCTTGGAGAAAAACCTTCATCCACAACAACTCTTTTCCAGCTTCAGTGACTACAATATATTCAGCCTCTATTGTGAATAATGCAATACATTTTTCTAGTTTGGATTGCCAAGATATGGCTCCCCTTGCAAAAGTAAACAGATATGCAGATGTAGACTTTCTATCATCATGGTCACCTGCCATGTCTGCATCTGTATATCCTTTCAAGATTGGTTTCCTTTTCCAAAGCTTAAGCATAACTTTGATGTACCCCTTAAATATCTAAAGATCCACTTCACTGCTTCCCAATGCTCTTTGCCAAGATTTGACAGAAATCTACTCATAGCTCCTACTGCATGAGCAATATCTGGTCTAGTACAGACCATAGCATACATAAGACTGCCAACAGTTGAAGAATATGGAATGACCTCCATCTTCATCTTTTCTTCCTCTGAAGATGGACAAGATTTCTTGGTGAGTTTAAATTGACCACCAAGAGGGGAACTAACTGGCTTCGCTCCTTTCATGTTGAACCTTTCAAGAATTCGTTCAACATATCTCTCCTGTGGCATCCATAATCTCATGGATCTCCTGTCACGAATTATTTCTATACCCAAGATTTGTTTGGCAGGCCCTAAGTCTTTCATGTCAAAGACTTTTAATAATTCCTTCTTCAGCTTGTTGATCACTTCGTTGTCTTGGCTAACTATCAACATGTCATCCACATATAGCAGCAAGATGAAAAACTTTCCACCAGGTAAATTTTTAATGTAGACACAAGAGTCTGTATTTATTTTTCGAAACTCATTACTTACCATGAATGAGTCAAATTTCTTATACCATCGGCATGGGGCCTACTTCAATCCATACAGGTTTTTCTTCAACTTGCTCCTTTCTTTTGACTAGGTGCTCCTTTCTTTTGACTTCAAACCCTTCAAGTTGCTGCACGTAGATACTTCTTCTAGATCTCCGTGAAGAAATGCAGTCTTTACATCCATTTGTTCAATCTCGAGATCTAGGCTAGCTGCTAAGCCCAAAATTACTCTAATTGAGGACATCTTTACAACTGGAGAGAATATTTCATTAAAGTCAATGCTTTTCTTTTGTCTAAATCCTTTCAAAACCAAGCGGGCTTTGTATTTGACTTGGTTGGTGATGTCATCCTCTTTTAATTTGTATACCCACTTGTGTCTTAAAGCTTTTCTAGCTTTTGGAAGCTCTACTAACTCATAAGTCTGGTTCTTATGGAGGGAATTCATCTCTTCTTCCATTGCTTTCAACCTTAAATCTTTTCCTTATGATTTTCCACTTCTTGGAAGCTTTCTAGCTCCCCCTTTTCAGTAATTAGGATATACTCATTAGGTGGATATCGTCTAGATGGTTGCATGACTCTGTTTGACCTTCTCAATTGTTGTCTATCATTCTCTAGTTCTCTTCTCTACTCCCCCTGATTATTATCATCTTGTGCTAGCATATCTTCTTCAGCACCTTCATGTTCTTCTATTGGTAAATATTTCTCAGTATCATCTTCTTCCGGTATCAATTCTATATCATCACTTGTATCTTGCACTTCTTCTCCATTGTCCTGTTTTGTTGGAGAAGGAAAGGAAGGAAGATCAACAAGAGTCTTTTTTGGTTGTTGCTCTTCTTGTTGATCTATTGTTTGGCCTTCCTGAAAGACCACGTCTCTGCTTCTTAGAACATTCTCTATTTTAGGATCCCAAAATTTGTAGCCAAAATTTTCATCTCCATAACCAATGAAGATACATTTAATAGCTTTGTCATCCAGCTTCGACCTATGTTCCTTTAACACGTGCACAAAAGCTTTGCACCCAAACACCTTCAGATGAGAGTAGGAAACATCTTTTTCCTTCCAAACCCTCTCTGGAATATCAAAATTCAAAGGAACTGAAGGGGTTCTGTTGATGAGATAACAAGCAGTTTGAACAGTTGCTCCCCAAAATTCTTTTGGTAGCTTTGCTGCTCGTAACATGCATTGCACTCTTTCTACAATTGTGCGATTCATCCTTTCAGCTACACCATTGTGATGTGGGGTACCAGGTACTGTCTTCTCATGTCGAATACCATATTTAGAACAATAATTTCTAAACTCATGGGAAATATATTCACCTCCGTTATCTGTTCGAAGGCACTTTAGTTGCTTTCCCATCACTCTTTTCACCATGGCATGAAATTGTTGAAAATTAGCAAACACCTAATTTTTTGTCTTCAACAGGTACACCCATACTTTTCTCAAAGCATCATCAATAATGTTAGAAAATACTTGGCTCCTCCAAGTGATGTAACCTCAATGGAACCACAAACATCATAATACACTCGTTCCAGTAGTGTTGACTTCTTTGCAGAGGAACTACTAAATGAAGCTCTATGCTGTTTTCCAAATAAGTAGTAATCAAAAGGGTCAAGAGAGCTACCTTTGAAAAAGGGAATAACTTTCTTCTTTTCCAGAATCTGCAGTCCTTTTTCACTCATGTGGCCCATTCTTTTATGCCACAAACTTGGTGAAGAATCGACTGCCACATTCAACCCATTATTACAAACCATCCTATGGGTTTTGTACAGCGTGCAACAAACTTTTCCTCTTGCAATAACCAAGGCTCCCTTGGAGAGTTTCCACTTTCTATTACAAAAATGGTTCTGAAAGCCTTCTTTGTCAAATGCATTGACAGACATCAAATTAAGGCGTAAATCAGGAACATGCCTCACATCTTTCAATGTTAATTGGAACCCAACATTTGTCATGACACAAATGTCTCCAATTCCCTCTATGTTTGAACATGTGGTGTTTCCCATCTTCACAGTACCAAAGTCTCCTACTTTGTATGTAAAGAACATCTCTTTATGGGGCGTGACGTTATAAGATGCACCAGTATCAATGATCCATTCAATCATGTTGTCACTAACATGTAGACATTCATCAACAATTATCGCAACATTTTCATTTTCTCTTGTTGCTACTACTGCTGTTGTATGGTTGTTATCTTTTATTTGACCTCCTTCCTGCAACCGTTTTCATACTCGATAATTTCTTTTTATGTGGCCTGGCTTGCCACAATGGAAGCAATTATTGTCTCTTCCTCTTGACTTTGACCTTCCTCTGGACTTGTCTGTCTAGCTCCTCCATCCTTTATTTTTACTTCTCCCTCTGTTCTCCATAACAAGGGCTTGCGACTCACTATCTTTTGTCTTATTTTTACTGTAAGACAAAAGTACTCCAAAAATTTCTTATTTTTGTCTTATCTTTTTCGTATATGAGAGTCGTCTTAAGATGGTGGTATGACGAAGGTAGGGACACCAATAGTAAAACTTCTTTTTCTTCTTCTGAGAAGTTGATATCAAAATTCTGAAGTTGGGAAATCATACTGTTAAATGTACTCAAGTGTTGCATGAAGTCACTATTCTCCAACATTCGTAGTTGATATAAATCTGCTCATATCATGAACTTATTTGACAAGTTCTTTATCATGTATAGGCTCTCCAACTTGTTCCAAATATCTAAAGCAGTTTTGCATCTTTTCACATTAATGTTCTGAAGAATATTATCAGAAATATTAAGACGAATTGTACTGGCGGCAATCTCATCTATCTCGTCCCAATCTTCATTTTCATTGCTTCTGGCTTTTTGGCTTTATCCAATAAAGCCTTGTGAACTTTCTGTTGAATGAGAACATCCTTCATTCTGCTCTGTCAAAGGATAAAATTGTTATTTCCAGTAAACTTCTCAATCTTTGTTTTACTACCAGACATTTTTATTTATCGTGAACGAACCTTGCTCACACTCAAATTTTGTCACTTCAAAATCACTATTCTAAAATAATGATGTGTGAATAGTGACATGAATAGTAAATTTACTATTTATCTTTTGACTTTTACTATTCACTTTTCCTTTAATTATTAGTGAATAGTACTTCCACTATTTGCACAGTACCGTTACTATTTGATGAATAGTAACCTTTGTACAATGTGATTTTCTGTACAAGAATTTCACAACCTTGTGTTCTGATACCAGTTGTTGGGATATGTGGCACAACAGAGTGTTAGACAGATTGATAATAATGAATAATAAATGTGCTAGAATAATGTAAAGTGACATAAAATATTTAACGTGAAAAAAATTCACTCAATATGAGAGAGAAATAACCATGGGACAACCCCAAAAAACTTCAATTATATCAAAAATGGGTACAACAATTCTCTCAAGTTTATTCCAAACTTGAGGTATTACAATATTATACTCACAAAGTGTATTTCTCACACTTACTATTGTATGGTAAATCTCTCACTATTTTATCTCTACAGGTATTTATCACTCTCTGCAGGAACACCTCACTTTTATCTCACAACTTAAATTTTGCTGTGGTATTCTCTCAACTAATTTTCTTATCAACTCTTATCTCTGCTCTCAGATGTATGTTCTGAGATTGATTTTAATTCTGCTCCTCTCCATCTCTATTTATAGAGAAATTATATAGCAAATACCTCATTGCTTACATCATCTGCATCCCTCCTATTTCAACATTTGCTGCACTGCCTAATTTCAGCTGCAGATTTCTTCTTCTTCTTCAAAGATGGCTGCTCCAAACTCAAAGAAAGAAAACATGAAGTTGGAGAAGGGAAAAGTGATCTAAGATCATTTTGTTCCTTTGTGATGACTGAAGGGAAAAGTGATCTAATTGCTTCTAAAACCAGTGAGAATATGAAAATATCCAAATGTATTGGGAATTGTAAATGATAGCCATTTTTATGATAAGGTAGAGCGTCAGAGTATTATCTCTTTTGTGCATGCTCAAAAACCAATAATGATTAACAGCAGCTATGTGGGAAGTCTAAACGTAAAGGTGGAAACAGAAAGTTATCTGAATAAGGAATAAATTACCATTGGTCGATCAATCTAAAAAGTAGTTATAAATGATTTTGATTAAGTAATATTAAAAGTTTTGGACAAGCATGATTTGTAAAAATAATGATTAAACGGAGAATCTGAAGCAAATTAGATAGCTTTGTATTGAAACCAAGAAAATTTACTGAATCCCAAGGAAACCCTTTATCTTTAAGTAAAGTTAAGTTCATGAAGAAACTAGAGGAAGAACTAGCAGGTAGATGATGAATTAGAGCTGAAAAAAACTGAGGTCTATGATCGATTAAGATGGTGTTAGAAATTAACTATGAATTTTGAAAAACTGATGACAAAAAGTGCATTGAGTTTATTCTCTTAAAACTTTGTCTTACATTGCCTTTTTATATCTCTTAGAAGTTATATATAAAAAAATAGATTTAGACTTGAGGTTGCCCTCAAATGACACCCACTTTTATGAAAGAGGAGAGTACTTATATAATTGTAGGTGTTAAACAGTGTACATTGTATCTTATTATATAGTTGCTTGTATAGGATTACTTCCTATTATTGTTATAACTAGTTAGTTAGTTATTCTATTGCCCAACCATGTGTTGGTTGTGTGTTGTATATAAAGTAGTGAACTTCTTAATGAAGTTAATTAGAGAATTATATTTTTACCAACTCTTCTTTCTTCTCTTTCGTGTTAGTTCATTCTTCACTATGGTATCAGAGCCTACTCATTAAGATCCTCTAGGTTCTTCCATGGCGATTCCTTCTTTGGTTGTTGATGGTGGTAAAACAGTTGCGGATGCTGTGAGCACACAATCGTCTCTTTCTGCACTAGTTACTCCACTAGTAAACCTTTCTTTCTCTATAAATCTTGATCACACGAACTATCTTATATGGCATGAACAGATTATTTCGGTAGTGATTGTCTATGGTTTGGATGTGATCATAGATCCTCTTTGCACTCCACCTCCACAATTTGTGAATAATTAGTTGAATATTGAGTTTTCATAGTGGAATAGACTAAATAATGTCGTCAAACGCTGGTTTCATTCATCAATTTCACCTTCAATGCATCCACACTTAAGGCATGGTGTGTCTGTTGCTGAGCAGTGGTTCTCCTTGGAGAGAGTTCACTCAGCATCTTCTCATGCTCGAATAATGGAGCTTCGATTACAACTTCAGACTATTGCTAAAAATGATCTCTCAGCCGATGACTTTGTGATGCATCTTAGGACTGTAGCAGATCATTTAGCAGCTGTTGGAGAGGCTGTTACAGATCGTGATTTGATTTTGTATGCCATAGGTGGATTGGATTCCAACTATAATCCTTTTGTATCTTCTTTTACTATGAGAACTGACTATGTCTCTTTTGATGAATTTCATAGTCAACTTTTGACTTATGAAAGAAGACTTGAGCAACAACACTCACAGATGTGAATCGCCTAGTCCAAGCAAACTTTGCTAAGTTTGCAGCACTTAATGTCAAGAGTGGTCAACAGACACATACTGTGTCTAATTCCAGCTCTTCTACTGGTGCACTTTCCTCTTGGAAACTACAGGATTTTTTGCACAAAAGCAACAGTTTTCAGTCTAAGAAAGACAATAGTGTCAACAATAAGTATAAGAAAGGAAGTGGATGATGACGTTCACGTGTGTAATGTCTGATATGTGGAAAAGCTAGACATCCAGCTAACAAGTGTTTCAAACTACGTGACATTCTGCAAGGGAAAGGTGTTCTTACTTAGTCTTCTTCATCAGCTTTTGTTGCTGATGGTTCCAATCAACATACTCATTTCAACTCTGTTAATGTGCCTTGGCTACTTGATTCTGGAGCCACTCATCATCTCACTAATGATGCTCCTAATGTTGTTAACACAAAGAACTCCTTTCTTGGACCTGAGACAGTCTTTGTAGGTAATGGATCTACCTTACCTATCAATTTCATAGTACTTCCTCTCTTCAACCTCATAATTCCTTGTCAGTTTTAGCACTTAATAATTTGCTGCATACTCTTCTTATTTCCCACAATCTTATGTCAGTTCATAAACTTTGTTTAGATAACAATGTTATTGTTGAATTCCACTCTGACTGTGTGTTCATAAAGGATGCTTTGAGCAAAGCAATTCTGGCCAGAGGAAAAGCTAAAGGAGGGCTTTACTCACTAGATGGTGTCATCAAATCTCCTCTTGTTTCGACCACTGTTAATACCTCTCTTTCAGCATGTAATAATGCTTAAGCTTTTACTATAATAAAACCATTAGTGTGGCATCACAGGTTAGCTCATCCTTCTATGGATGTGTTTAACAAGCTTGTACAAAATTCTTTGTTGAAATGTGACAAAATGACATCTTCTATTGTTTGTTCTCCTTGTTGCATTGCTAAATCATATAAACTTCCATTCAAGCATAAACACATACCTTGTGATAAACCGTTTGCTCATCTTTATGTGGATCTGTGGACCTCACCAGTGGTGTCTAATACTGGTGGAAGTTATTTTTTATTGATTGTTGATGATTCCACTAGATATATGTGGATCTTCTTTCTAAAAACTAAAGATGAGGCACAAACTATTTTTCATGGTTTCTTGAATATGGTTGAAAGGAGTTTCTCCACTAAAGTGCAAGCTATTCAATCAGATGGTGGTAAAGAATTCTCTTTTCTCACCAATTAGGCATTCTAGGAATACAACATCGTGTTACTTGCCCTCACATCTCCCAACAAAATGGAGTTGTGGAGTCAAGAAACAGGAGAGTTGTCGAGAGAGGCCTAGCTTTGCTTGTGCAATCTGGTCTTTCTTTGAAATATTGGATTTATGCTTTTAGAACAACAGTTTTTGCTCTTAATCGTCTGCCTTCTAAATCCATCAAAGGCAATATTCCTTATACCTTACTTTACAACAAATTGCCTGATCTTTCCTATCTCAGGTCCTTTGGCTCTCTTTGTTTTCCTTGTCTTCATGCTTACAATAAGCACAAGCTTTTACCCAGGTTTGCACATTGTATTTTCTTAGGATATGCACCTCAACATAGAGGTTACTTATGTTTGGATAAAGACACTAACAGGCTGTACACTAGTCGACATGTTGTTTTTGATGAATCATGTTTTCCTTTTCTTGAGTCAACTCAGTCTAAACCAACTCTTACGGAAGTTTCTCAGTGTTTCTAGCCTTTTAGTTCTTCTTTCCAGCATGTTGTTTCAGTTTCACCTAATACTGTACACACTTTAGCTTCTCGGGAAATGTTTGTCTTTTCCTTCCTCTATTCATTCCTTGGGTGCTGGTCCTATACTTTTTCCTTACACATCTTTGTCCTCTTCTTCTCACTCTCTTATTCAGTCTACTTGTAGATCTCCAATTTTTTCTTCTGTGTCACATGTTCGGTCCATTCCTCATGACTTGTCTTTGTCTCCCTCTTCTGGTTCTTCTGTTCCTAAGCTGTCTACTCAACTTGTTGCTCTTACTCCTGTTTTGCCTTCTTGTGTGGCTCCACTTAAGACACATTCCATGGTCACTAGATCTCAAACTGGTTCCTTAAAGCCATGCCTTTTCCTTGCTCTTGCTACTCCCACAAAACAGATCATTCTTACAGAACCTTCTCATTATGCTGATGCTAAAGGTATAGTTGAATGGGATAGCTATGACTAAAAAGTTTCAGGCATTTTTGGATAATGGTACATGGGAGTTAGTACCTTGTCCTACAAATTGTGATCCTATTGGTTGCAAATGGGTTTTCAGAACTAAGTTGAAGAGTAATGGAGATCTTGATAAGTATAAAGCTAGATTGGTTGCAAAAGGATACCATCAAGTTGAAGGTATAGATTTTTTGAGACTTTTTGTCCAATTGTCAAACCTCAAACAATTAGATTGGTGTTGTCTCTAGCCTTGTCTAGTGATTGGGCCTTAAAACAACTGGATATGAACAATGCTTTCTTAAATGGAGAACTTCAAGAAATTGTTTTCATGAACCAACCACAAGGATTTGAAGATGTGGCTCATCCTAACTGGGTGTACAAATTAAGAAAAACATTGTATGGTCTCAAACAAGCACCTAGAGCTTGGTATCAAAAGTTGAATTCTAGCCTCATTGATTTGGGTTTTAAAATTCTAAGGCTGACACTTCCTTGTTTTTCAGTTTTACAGGTGGTTGTACTACCATTGTTTTAGTAAATGTCGATCACATTATCATTATTGGGAGTAGTGGTGCCTATATCAATACTTTGATCAATCTATTAAATGACAAGGTTTCTCTTAAAGAATTGGGTGATCTTCAATTTTTCTTGAGTGTTGAAGTTAAAAGATTTAATGACTACTTTGCTTCTTAATCAACACAAGTATATCACTGAGTTGGTGTCTAAGGCTGGTCTTGAATCTTCAAAACCATGTAAAACCCCCATGGTAGGATGGCCTCTCCTCTCTAAGTTTGATGGCATACCACTTGAAGATGCTTCATTGTTTAGAAGTAAAGTCGGAGCTCTTCAATATTGTGTTCTCACAAGACCTGAAATAGCATTTGCTGTCAACAAATTGTGCTAGTTCCTTCATTCTCCTACTAATGTGCATTGGAAGGCTGCTAAGAGAGTTCTTAGGTATCTCAAGGGTACGTCCTCTCATGGACTTCAGTTTCATAAGACTGATGTACTTGGTTCGATTGGTTTTTCTTATTCTGATTGGGCCAGTGGACTTGATGATAGACGCAGTACTGGTGTTACTGTGTGTATTTTGGGGACAATCTCATTTCTTGGATGTCCTCTAAACAAAAAGTTGTTTCCAGGTCTAGTACATAGGCAGAGTATAGGGCTATTGTACTTGCAGCTTGTGAAGTAATCTGGATCACCTCAGTACTTAAAGAGCTACATGTTCCTTCGGCTCATAAACCTGTTTTGTTTACTGACAGTTTTAGTGCAAAGTATTTGACAGCTAATCCTGTTATGCATGCTCGTATGAAGCATGTGGAAATTGATTTCCATATTATCAGAGATTTGGTTGTTAATGGTTCATTAGATGTTCACTTTGCCCCTTAAGAAGATCAAGTTGTTGATGCTCTCACTAAACCTTTAGGGGAGTCTCGGTTTATGGTTCTTAAGTCCAAACTTATGGTGTTTCCCTCACCATATGTTTGAGAGGGGATGTTAAACAGTGTACATTGTATCTTACTGTCTAGTTACTTGTATAGGATTACTTCCTATTATTGTTATAACTAATTAGTTAGTTATTCTATTGCCTAATCATGTGTTGGTTGTGTATTGTATATAAAGTAGTGAATAGCTTATTGAAGTTAATTAGAGAATTATATTTTTACCAACTCTTCCTTCTTCTCTCTCGTGTTAGTTCATTCTTCACTAGTAGGTCCACCCATGTGCGCGTCCCAATCGACCTTGCAGTGTTGAGTTGAGTGAATGAGAAAACACTTTATTTTTTAAAAAAAATTTATTTATTAAATTATTTTTTCAACAGTCCGATAAAACAATCTCAGTAAAAAAAAAACCTTTCGTTCTTATCCAAGACCGAATTAGTCCTCATCCATGATCCCATGTTGTGACAATTTTTTATGAACGTTGCATGTTCTTATCATCCCATATTTTGTGACAATTAGCTACGAACTTCAGTTATAAATAGAGCATTACTGCTCTCATTATTTTACAACTCAGAAGAAAAAAAAACATTCATTCCCTCTTAAGCTCTCTATTCTTCAAAACTCAAAAACATGTTTTTCTTCCATATAGATACCGAGAAACATATTTTTTGATACAGTAACCACCTAGAAAAAATTTGATACAAAAACCTCTCCATCCTCTGTTCATTTTTTTAAGGTTTAGAGCAACATAAATTTTAAGGTGTAGCATTTTGGACTTCAGCTATGCAATGAAGCTCCAAGACAGAAAAAGAATTATGGGTTGTTTTATCTTGGGGACGACGAAGCTGACCATTCCTTGCACATTTTGGGTAGAACTGCAAAACTTCTTAAAGAGAGCAACCTAGTATGGGACTCAACCTAAGCAGTAACATATTGGTAACTTCGTTCCTAGTTTTATCTTTTTGCAATAACAATTTTAAGATGTTCTATCTGCCATGTCTGCTGAATTTTTAACTGTTAATTTAAACATGCCCTTCCATTTTGAGGGGTTACATTTTAAAAGATGGAGACAAAAATGTTGTTTTTCTTAATTATGAAAAAAAATACAATCTATTATTACAACTAAGAAACCTACACTGCATAATCCACGTACTGAAGCTACAATAAAGGATTTAAACATTTGATTTTTATGTAAAAAATTTATTCTAAATGGTTTGGCTATTGATTTATATGACGACTACAACTCTGATAAGTTGGTTAGGAAAATCTATGATGCACTTCAAAAGAAGTATGACACTAAGGAAGTTGGAATAAAGAAGTTATAGATACTTAAAGTACTAAATGACTGACGATAAATTTGTGGAAGCTTAGTAACATGAA
Source organism: Elaeagnus macrophylla (assembly GCA_029378325.1). NCBI lineage: Eukaryota > Viridiplantae > Streptophyta > Magnoliopsida > Rosales > Elaeagnaceae > Elaeagnus > Elaeagnus macrophylla. The sequence goes on from CM055641.1 coordinate 39,695,869, forward strand.
TTACAAAAGATAGCACATGAAATAACTTCTGAACGTATGACTTTAGATAAACAATTTCAAGTTGTTGTTATTATTGATAAATTATCCCTGTATGAAAAGACTTTAAAAATGTACTTAGGCACAAAATTAAAATTTTCTCCTTAGAGAGACTTATAATCCGTCTACAAATTGAAGAAGAAGCTCGAAAACAAGATAAAAAAGATGTACTTGTTGTTTCTAACAACAGTGCTAATAAGAAATCCTCTATAATTCTAAAATCTAAAAGAAGAAACATGAAAAATTAGAATCGTAATAACAACCATAATCGTAATAACCAAAATCGAAACATAAATCCTCCACGGAATGAACCTCAACTCCCCAAGAAATGACATATTCATGTGTTATAGTTGTAACAGGCCTAACGACTTAGGAACTGTCGGAACAAGACTTGTCACGCCCTACAGGTGAATCTTAACGAAGATCAACTTATTGCTATGATATTTGAAATCAACTTTGTTAGTGGATCCGAGGGGTGGTGGGTGGACATTGGTGCTTCTTGCCATGTTTGCTATGATCGTGATTTATTCAAGTTCTATGTTGAATATGAGGATAAGAAAGTGTTCTTGGGCGATTCCCACTCCACTAAAGTTGCTGGTACTTGTGAGGTGGAATTAAAGTTTACCTCTTTTCGACAGTCATCTTGAAGGATATTTTGCACACTCCAAAAGAATAGAAAAAATTTAATTTTAGGCTATTTTCTAAACAAAGTTGGGTTTACTCAAACTATAGGGGTTGATTTGTATACAATAATTAAGAATAATATTTTTACTAGAAAGGGTATGTCACTGATGGCATGTTCAAGTTAAATGTTGAAATTAATAAAGCTCTTTTTCTGCTTACATGTTGTGTTCTTTTAATATTTGACATGCTAGACTTTTTCTTGTTAATAAACGCATAATTAAAAATATGAGTAGCTTAGGACTAATTCCTAAATTATTTTTGAATGACTTTAAAAAATGTGATTTTTGTAGTCAAGTTAAAATTACTAAAACTTAACATAAATCAATAGTTAGAAAATATGAACCACTAGATGTAATTCACTCTAATATATGTGAATTTGATGGTTTTTTAACTAGAAATAAAAAATGCTATTTTATAACTTTTATTGATAACTATTATGAATACTTTTGTATATTTGACGAAAAATAAAAGTGAAGTGTTTGACATATTTGAAATATTTTTGACTGAAATTGAAAATTAACTTAATAGAAAAATAAAAAGATTTCGAAGTGATAGGTGCACTGGATATGATTCTAGTATTTTTAATGAATTTTATAAAACCCATGTAATTATTCAAGAAAAAACTGCATCATATTCTCCTAAAATGATTGGCAAAGCTGAAAGAAAAAATAAACTTTTACTGAATTGGTTGTTACCATTTTATTCAACTTTGGTGCGACTTCCTATTGGTGGGGAGAAATTTTATTAACTATTTGCTATGTGTTAAATAGAGTGCCTAAATCTACAAGTAAAATTTCTCCATATAAAATTTTAAAAAATAAGAAACTTATCTCATTTTTAAACTTGAGGCTATTTAGCCTTTGTTTGAATCTCTGATCCTAAAAGAAATAAACTTAGCATATGAATATTGTTTATTGGATATGCTGTGAATAATAAAGCTTATAAATTTTATAACTTGAATGATCATATAGTTATAGAATCAAATGACACTGATTTCTATAAACATAAATTTTTCTTTAAATTGAAGAATAGTGGGGGCTCTACTTTGAGTGAAATACCTACAATTAGAACCAATAAACCAAATGAGAGATTAGATTTTGAACTTAGAAGAAGTAAATGAATTCGAACCTCTAAAGATTATATGTGTGATTTTTATGTTTATACCTTAAAAGAAGATCCTCAAATTCTACAAGAAGTCTTATCTTCTTTAGATGCCGACTTATGAAAAGAAGCTATAAATGATGAAATAGACTCTCTTGTGTCTAATAGAACTTGACATTTAGTTGACTTACCACTTGGTTGCAAGACCATAGGATGTAAATGGATACAAAAGAAGAAATTAAAACCTGATGGTAATGTTGAAAAGTACAAGGCTCGTCTTGTAGCCAAAGGTTATAGGCAAAGAGAAAATGTAGATTTCTTTGATACCTTTTCACCTGTCACTAGAGTAACTTTCATACGTGTGCTATTTTCACTTGCTTCTATTTATGATCTTGTTGTGCACCAAATGAATGTTAAAACTATCTTTTTAAATGGTGATTTAGAAGAAGAGATTTATATGGACCAACCTGAAAATTTTATTGTCCCTGGTCAAGAAAACAAATTTTGCAAGTTAGATAAATATCTTTATGATTTGAAACAAGCACTTAAGTAATGGCATGAAAAATTTCATGATATAGTTATCTCACATGGTTTCAAAATAAATGAAAATGACATTTACACTATTATTTGTTTGTATGTAGATGACCTGCTTATTTTTTGTTCAAATATTCATGTTGTGAATAATGTGAAAAAATTGCCATGTGCTAATTTTGACATAAAAGATCTTGAAGAAGCGAGTATAATCCTTGGAATAAAGATTATTAGGTTTGAAAATGGACTTTCTTTAGATCAATCTCATTACATTGAAAAGATCTTAAAGAAATATAATTACTTTAACTGTAAACTTGCATGTACTCCTTATGATCATAGTGTAAAGTTGTTCAAGAACACTGGCGATGGTGTTAGACAAACTAAGTATGAGAGCATCATTGGTAGTTTAAGTTATGCTACTGATTGCACTAGGCTCGACATAGCTTATGTTGTGGGATTATTATGTAGGTTTACTAATAGACCTAGTATAGAGCGTTGGAATGCAATTGAAAGAATCATGAGGTACCTAAAGAGAACTATGAACCTTGGATTACATTATTAGAAGTTTCTTGCTATTATAGAAGGATATAGTGATGCTGATTGGAACACTATTTCAGAAGACTTTAAAGCAACTAGCTTCTATATATTTAGCATAGCTAGTGGAGCTAAGGCTGTTTCTGTGCTCCTTTAGGGATTTCTTATGCCTATGAGGCTGAATTAGCAGGGGCTATTCATGCAATACAATATGCAGACAGGTTTGGATGGAAGAAGATTTGGTTGGAGTCTGACTCTGAGTATGTGGTAAACTTATTCCGCAATAAATCTAAAATGGTGCCATGGCGATGGCTCTCATCCTGGACAGATTGTTTGGATCGAATTGCAAGCATGGATTTTCACTGTTCTCATATCTACAGAGAAGGTAATTCTGCGGCTGACAGCTTGGCTTCCAGATCACCTAGTATTTGTTCCGCGACTTGGTGGTGGGATGTACCATCATTTGCGCGTCATTTTACTATTTCAGATTTGGTCGGCAGACCTTCTTATAGGTTTTGCTGATGCAAAGTTATGTAATCCTAAATTTTATTTATTTAATAATATTTGTGGGTGGTAGGAAAATGAAGAGGGTGCTAAGGACTGCTTTCCATTCTGATGGGGCAACCTGGTGCACCTACTGATTTCGATTATCCATTGACTTATTAAAAAAAAAGCATAGCTAGTGGAGCTGTTTTTTAAGAAGTTTAAGAAACAAACTATTTTGGCTCAATCTACGATGGAGTCTGAGATGATAGCACTAGCTATTGCTTGTGAGGAAGCAGACTAGTTAAGAAGTCTATTAGCTGAGATCCCTTTATGGAAAAAATCGATTTCTGTTGTCTTGACCCACTGTGATAGTACTATAGCTATTGCAAAGATTCAAAACCGTTATTATAGCTACAAGTGATTATAGATAAGTTGTACGCACAATATTGTTAGAGAATTTTTCTAACAGGAGTTATAAGAGTAGATCATGTACGTACTAATGATAATTTGGCTAATCCTTTAATGAAAGAATTAGTAAGAGAGAATATTTTCAAAACCTCAAAAGGAATGGGACTAAAGCTCATAGAATGAAGAGTCACTCATGACAGTAACCTAACTTATAAATTGGAGATCCCAAGAAATAAGTTTAATGGGTAATAACAAGTCATAAAGTGATATGAGTTGAATCACGCTATTATAAGTCATATTCTATATTGTTAAAAGCATGAAATTCTAAAGCGACAGAAGGATGAGTTAATTATTAACTCTTAATGAATTCTACACTCTATGTAGAGTAGAGTATATAAATATAGGAGTACTCTTGATAGAGTCTCTTATGTTAATATGGAAGTGTGGCCACTTTCTATGGAATTTTGGGAAAAATTTACTAGAGCATTCACAATACAGGGATATACGTGCATGGTCATAAAGCACAGGCTTTTCAAACTATACCTTGGAAAGGTTGTGTATGTATGTTGTTAGAGATAGAGTTCAAAGTTACGAGTTACTCTAGTATATTCTAAAGCATCATCACTATGCAAAGGTTCATGTCGATAAAAACCTTATGCTTATTCATAGTCTTATATTTTTGATTAATTGGTTGCTTGATAAAAATAAATTTTTATAAAATTCAAGTGGGGGATTGTTGGAAATTAACTATAAATTTTGAAAAAATGATGACAAAAAGTGCATTGAGTTTACTTTCTCAAACTTTGTCCCATATTGCTTTTTTACATCTTTTAGGAGGTATATATAAGCAAATAGATTTAGACTTGAGATTGAGCTAAAAAAGGCACCCACTTTTGTGGAAAGGGAGATGACTTAAGCAATTGTGGATCCACCCATACTCTTGCGCGCTGACGCTGGTGTCCAATAGACCGGTTGTGCCTTGTGGAGCCGAGCACATGTGCTTGAGGAGAGGTGGCACTTTATTTTTTGGAAAATTTTTATTTATTAAATTATTTTTCCAATAGTTAGATTAGATCATACTCAATCAGGAAAAAAAAAACTTTTGTTTTTAACTAAGACCAAGTCAGTTCTCATCCATGATCCCACATTGTGACCATTTTTTTATGATTGTTGCACGTTCTTATCCTCACATTTTCTATGACAATTAGCTGCAAACTTAAGTTATATATAGAGCATCACTGATCTCATTATATCACAACTCAGGAATAAATAGCATTAATTTTCTCTCGAGCTCTCTCTATTCTTTAAAATCCTAGAAACAAATTTTTCTTCCATACAAATACCCAAAAACATATTTTTTGATACAGTAACCACCCATAAAAAGTTTGATGCATAAACCTCTCCATCCTCTGCTCCTTTTTTTTAGGTTCCAACCAACATAAAGTTTCAAGTGTAGCATTCCAAACTTTAGTGCTGCAATGAAGCTCTGAGACAAAAAAAGAATTATGGGCTGTTTTATCTTAGGGACGAAGAGGCTAATCATTGCTTGCACATTTGGGTAGAGCAGTGAAACGTATCAAAGAAAGCGACCTAGTCCATAACTCAACCCCAACAGTAACATATTTGTAACTTCTTTCCTATTTTTATCTTTTTACAGCAACATATAGCAATTTGTCGAAGATGCCATTTCAAACCCTAGAAGTTCAGCAAAGAACAATGCATTTGCTCCAATAGGAGAACAAAAATTGATATTTTTTGGAAGATAGATACCTAAATGCTCCTTTCTTTCTTTTTCTTTGGTAAGAAAAAGAGGCATTTTTATCTAGTAACCTATATGCTTATCTTAAATTATTTTTAACTAAAATAATTTATTTAAAATCACTTTTTTTTAGACACTTTTTTTTAAATCATTTCTAATAGAAGTAAATTCAAAAGTGCTTTTATATTTCATATCAAAATGATTACCTTTTCTTTCATGTTTTAGTTGACTTTTATAATATACAAGCCTTATTATAGCGTATAAAAGTCGTACAAGTTAAAATTTAAAACCCAGACTTAAAATACTAGGATTTGATCACTTGTGACATCATTTATTTCTTGAATATAAGTTTCCTACCATTTTATATAAAACAATATAGGGTGCGCCTAATGCCTTAGAATTTTTCAAATTAGAACAAAAACATCTTAGAATTCTGATCATTAAAGTACAAATTTATGTTCTTTAAAAAAATTATATGTATTTTAATGTATTTTTTTTTTACATGGATTATCATTAATTTTTTCACATGTCATACATGAACAAAGCCATTTTGTACTTGGCAATAAAACGAGTTCATCCTTCTTTTTTTCCTTGTTAAATAAAATTTACTCACTCACACATGCACATATACACATTGGTGCAGGATTCAATCCTACACATTCATAATGTCAACAAAAATCATATATTATTGTATTATAAGGTAATTGGTAATCAAGCAATATATTTTTCTGTTTTATTGTACTTCAATTATTCTATAACTTATATAAACATACACCTTTGTGATAGAAAAGTTATGTATAATGACAATATCAAAACTTGAACTTAAAACTTTTGTATGCGGCACTTTTTATTTTATTGTTTTACTTGAGAAATGTTAACACACACACACTTGCTCTTCGTGAGACTCGTTCCCACAAAAGCCACACATAAGTGGGCAAATATCATCAGGACTATTAGCACAGCAGTTGGATGTAGCACTTTACTAGAATTTGACTATAAGTTATCGCTATGTCCTCTTTCTACTCATATACAAACAAAATTTCTACTAAATTTTTTTTTTATTTATTAACTACCTAAAATATTTTCATTTTTATTATCTAAATCAAGTGATATAATTTGGAAGGATAATACTTACAATTATGGTAACCTCTGAGAATCTAATCTCACTCTTGTATTCATTTAGGTAAACATGTGTTGATCTTAATTCTAAATGTTATCAAGTATATATGGCTTAATTCATGTAAAATTATAAGATGAGTGGTTTTTTTTATTTTAAGTCTCACGATGATTGAAACTGTTGCTAGAAAAGCAAACAAATAAATAAAAATATTTATATATAAAAAGGGGCCTGTTTTGGTGGCTCTCTATGCACCATAAAATTACCAATATGCCCTATAATAAAACTACTCTATATTATCAAGCCTTCCATATGTATGTATGTATGTGTGTGTGTATATATATATATTTTTTTTTTATTTTTTTTCTTCTTCACTTTTTTCTTTTTTTTTTTCTTCCCCATTTTAGTAGTTTTTGATATACACAATGAAAACAACTCTATATAAATACATTTAGTATAAATAACTATTTTGATACTGTTATATATATATTAAAAAAAAAAGGCTTGTTTTGGTGGTTCTCCATGCAGCCTAAAATTATCAATATGACATAAAAAAATTGCTTCAAAAACAAACTTTTCATGCTTTTTTCTTTTCACTTTTCACTTTTTTTTTTTAAAGTAGTTTTTGTTGGTTTTTGATATACACAACCAAAATGACTATATATAAATACACTTCGTATGAATAATTATTTTATTAGTTTTACTATATAATAACTTTACATTATTATCTTTTGATAATTATTTTATGTGACAATTTAAATAATTTATACTTATCATTTAATGAGCTGATTAAGTTCAACAATTTATTCAAGAGTGGATAATATTTGTGTTAAACTTATTACTTTTTTGTTTTTTGTCTTATGTCTTAAAGAAGTTAACTAATATACAATTTTTTTCGGCAAAAACTAAAATGACTATAATAAATACACTTTTTTATGAACAATTGTTTAGTAGTTTTACTATGTAATAATTTTACATTATTAACCACATTATTTTAGAGGAAAAATATCAAAAGTATCCCTGAGGTTTAATATTTCTTCAGAATTAACCCTGGCCTTCCAAAAAAGTCAAAAGTGCCCTCACTGTATACTACCGTTTACTTGACCGTGTGTTTTAGGGGTATTAAGGTAAAATTGGTGTAGCATAGATATTAGGAATTTGCTTTCCGTGTAAGCTCATTTCACACAAGCACATACAGCTCTAGAATGATCTTCAAACCCTCGCAAACACGAAAGGTCCATTCACCTTGATCCTTTGCCTCGTCTCAGATTTTTTTTTTTCGTTTGTGGTATTACGGTGGAAGCGGTGTTTGTTTTAGCCATTTGTTGTTGTTGCTAACTCGATAGAGGTACATTGGTGCTGAACGTTTGAAGCCGGTTGTTGTTCCATGCAAGGGTATGAACACACTAAAAAAAATCTTCATTAGTGCTTATGATCTTTCTGATTTATGTGAAGATTTTACTGAATGTTTTATTTTTTATTTCTTTGAAGTATTATATTTCAAATTTTTTTTTTTGAAAAATCTGTGAAGAAACATATATAATAGAAAACCTTTTTTTTAGTAGTTGTTCATAGATTTGTATATTGCTTAGTAACCCAACATTTTATAAAAAAATTATTGTAATATATGCTGACTGTTTTTTAGTTTTTGACATATATTTTTTTCGTATATGATGTTCAAGTGCTTTAGAAGTGCAAGCTGAAAATTTATTTGAACATGATTGTAGTAGGGTTGTGTTTAGCATGTTATTTTTTATTCATATGATAAATCATTAATTTGGTGCTTGTATAAGGCTTTTTTTTGCATGTTATTTGTATTGATATGAAAGCATACATTTTATTATTGTATTAGGCTATTTTTAGCATATTATTAGTGTTGATATGATAAAACATTCATTTCTTCTTTGTATAGGGCTGTTTGTTAACATGTTATATGTATTGATATGAAAGCTTTCATTTGATTGTTGTGTAGGGTTCTTTTTAGCATGTTAAACACCACTGATATGAAACATGCATTTGATCATTGTAAATGATTATTTTAAGCATGTTATTTGTATTGATATGATAACGCATTCATTTGGTTGTTGTATAGGACTGTAAAAATGAGTGGATGGGCTACTATGTATGTTCACCTATTTGGTGAAGTCAGATGGGCTGGTCATATACCTGCTGATGAGTACAATCTGATATGCTACTTTCATGATGTTAAAAAGTCCATTATGAAAGAGGAGTTGACACTAAAAAGAGAAGATTTCAGGATAGAAGCTAAAAAGGTTGGTTAAAATAAATGTACTGTTTTGAGGACAGATATAGAGTTACAAGAATTGAAGATGTATTACAAGAATTGAAGATGTATTATAAGGAAAAAAGAATTAAAAGGCTTGACTTGTTTATGGAATTCAATCCTTTGGAAATTGCTTACCCTACCCCTAGGTTGCATATTCATCCTTTCCAACCTCCTATTGAAACATCAATCCAACCTGCCAGTGAACATGAATTTTCTTGTCATGATGATTACTATCCCATTTTTTGATGATCTTAATGAGCCACCCTTAAACCCAAATAATGAGCAAGTTTAACATAACATTGATGAAATTAATCTTAATTCATTTGAACCCTTCCCAAACAATTGTGAACAACCTTCTGATGATTTAATTTACATTAACCCTAACTACATTCAAACAAATAGTGAGGCTCCAAGGAATAGTGAAAGGTTGAAAAAATATAGAGGGGGAACAGTAGAAAACATTGAAGATAATGATTATGATGGGGATTAGGAATTTCTTTGGAGTAGTGACAATGAGGATCTTGATTGGAAGGATGAATATGTTAATGCCGAATATGGGGTTGAGAGTGACAAAAATGATGCTGAAATTTCAGAAAGTTATAACAGTTTGGAAGATTTTGTGGTTAAGAATGACCATCATATGAGTGACACTGACTCCGATCATTGTAAAGGACAAAGTGGTAGGAAAGTCAGCTACCATTATATTGGTAGGGAATTCAAAAGAAGTGTTGATGGTAAAATTGAATTCAAGGTAGGGGATACATTTAGGGATGCTAAGGAATTTAAAAGTCTATTACAAGAGTACATAATTCAAGTTGGTATTGAATGTGAAAGAATTAAAGTTGACTCAATCCAAGTAACTGCTAGGTGTAAAGCACCAAAATATGGATGGAGGATTCATGCATCTGTTGGGACAGATAAGAAAACTTTTATGATAAAAACACTTGAACCAGTTGATAACAAAGGCAAACATACTTGTCAAAAGGTTGAAAACAAAGATCTGCAACAACTCGATGGTTAACTTCTCAATTGAAGGAATTAGTCACGACAAATCCTAGAATTAGTATTCTTGTATTGGAGGCTGAGTGCAAAAGAAGATGGGGCATTTCTGTTCCTGACTTTACTCTTTATAGAGCAAGGAAAATGGCATGCTTTGGACAATTGGGTGATCATATTGGCAATTTTGCCAAAATTAGGCAACATTGTCATATGATTATAAAAAGTAATCCAGGAGTAATTGCAATGGTGGATACTCATTTACCAATACCAAATACTAGTCCTTGTTTTAAAAGATGCTTTAATTAGCTTTCCAACAAAAAAAGAAGGATTCTTAAGTGGATGCAGGCCATTTATTGGTGTGGATGGATGCTTTTTAAAGGGTCCATATAAAGGAGTGTTGATGGTTGTTGTTGGTTTCGATGCTAATGGTGGTTTATTTCTAATTGCCTTTGCTTGGGCTGAATCTGAAAATACTGACACTTGGATGTGGTTTATGGCTTTATTTGATCAACATATTGGAATGTTTGAAAAGAGAAGGTTATGCTTTATGTCTGATAGACAAAAAGGCCTTATTGTAGCAATAAATAAGTTTTTTCCAAATTCACATGTAAGGTTTTGTTATGGGCATATTTATGCCAATATGAAGGGTAAATATCCAAGTGTTAAAATGAGATCATTGTTTTAGGCAGCAGCTAAAGCTAGTAGAACAACTGACTTTAATCAGTTGATGCTTGACATTAAAAATGAAGAGCTGAAGCACATGAGTATTTGAGTAAAATTCAAGCTTCACATTGGAGCAGACATGCTCTTGATGATGATGTTAAAGTAGACCATGTAACCACCAACATGATAGAAAGTTTTAACAATTGGTTAAACAAAGTTAGATCTATACCTATTATGGAGTTATTTGAGGAGGTTAGAGGAAAAATGATGAGGACAACAATAAGAAAGAAAGAAACGGCAGAGAAATGGACGGCTCATCTTCCACCAAATGTTTTGAAATATTTGAATTGTAAACTGATGAGTGCTCGAAAAGTACTAATATTTCGTGATTAATTGTGCTTAATTGTTTAAAATATAGATTTGTTATGATTGTTTATTTGATTATTTTCATAAATCTATCCATTCGAAGTCACGGGTATGTTTTAGTGCATTTTAAGGTGTTTTTAGCGTCAAATGAGTCAAATAATGAAAACATGCAAAGACGGAACACTTACGGCGCTTGGATCACGAGTTACGGGCTAAACAAGACAAATATGTAAGCCTTACATAACGAGCCATCACATATGTAAGGGGGTAAACGTGAAGAAATTGAAGACAACGCGCGCCGCGGCGAGGAAAAGTCATGCCGCGGCGGAGAGCTCTCGGGTTTTTACATTATTTTTAGAATTTGTGTTGCGCCGCGGCGGGAAAAATGCATGCCGCGGCGCGCCTATTCCTATGGCAATTAGGATTTGTGTAAACCCTTACATCTATAAATACCCCCTTAGAGCCCCCCTTACAAGAGAACTCGAACTTGTATAACTTTACACATTACAATTTTTGCGACCAAACACTACATTCAATCAACTTTGGGAGTTTCGCTACACAAAAATGAAGCAAGAGAAACCATTCTAAGGATCCAAAGAAGCCGTCGACAATCAAAGATAAAGCTTTTGGAGAAGAACGCTATCCCATCCATAAGCGGTATTTAGATCTAGGTTTTCTTTGGTGTTATAGAATTCTATTTTTCTTCTTCTTTCGTTGGAGTGTATGTTCGTATTTTATTTGTCTATGAATATTAATATGAACATGGGTGGCTAGTTTTATTATGGATATTTAGTTTGTGTTGCCATGTTTGCTAGAATTGTGTATGGTGTATGTTTTATTGATTTAATATAAACAAATTACTTTTTGATTAAGAGCATGTTTAGATATTTAATTATGAATTATCATGGGCCCATTTGAGATTCGTAGTTAGGTTGAAAGATCTTAGAATTTAGTTATAGGAACGTCACCTTAACTTTTTTTTTTTTTTTTTTTGATGAAAAACGTCACCTTAACTTTATTCCGAAACACTTAATCAAAGCTTCAATTTAGTGACTTAGTCATAGCATTAATTTGATTGGCATGTTTTTCCTTGCGCATAATTTGATTACTATTTGATTTACCCCGACCGAAGGCAGTTAATTAGTTAATCAACAAAGAGATTTACCTCGACCGCAGGCAGTCTCGTAATTAAAAGGAAAACCGGTAATTTTTTCTATATAGAACATTCATGTTATTTCACCATACCTTTTCGATGAAAGCATGGTCAACTAAGCTAAACGTCCATACATCCTCCATTGATCTTCAAATATATCTGAATTGATTGTTTAATTGCAATTTTGTTTTTGTTTAATTGCTCGTACTTTGTTCCAGTTACAAATCAAATACCCTTTTTACAGTTTTATTAGCTTTAGGATTCTAGTTACTTAGAGTTTTAGTTTCACTAGAACTCTATTTAATTAGTGTTTTATTTTTATTAGAACTCTATTTGGATTAAAAAGTTAGTTATTTAGAACCACTGCAATTCTTTGAGAGACCGACCTTGGAAGTTGCTTATTGCTTTTCTACAAGTGATTCGTACACTTGCGAGTACACAATTTAACACATCAAGTTTTTGGTGCCGTTGCCGGAGAATTGACGTTTTAAATAATTTTCTTTTTAACTTTTAGAGTTTCTCAATTATTTTTATTTGTTTATTTATTTTATTTTTATTATTTTTATTCTTATTTTATTCAAAAAAAAATAGTGCTTTTAATTGCTTAATCTGTGGTGCTTTGATTTCTCTGTTGTTTTTGTTAGTTTTTGAAAGGTACCGTTCATAGACAACATCAACAAATTTTAAAATACACCTAATCAGGCTGGATACTGAAATCCATGAGCCAATACAAGGCCTTTTGAAGAGCTGCATGATATGACAGACATGGAGGTATGTAGCATTTGTGGTTTATATGGGCATTATGCTAATGTTTTCACTTTTGTAGGTGATTACTATACATCCACTAATTCAAACTTTGATCGTAATGAGGGATGTCACCCACCTTGAAATGATCCTTATTTTAGTACCTATAATCCTGAGTGGAAAAATCACCATAATTCTTCATGGCAAGCAAACTCTACCCCACCTTATGCCCAATACAACATGCAAAGCTCAAATCTTCAACCATATGACCCACCTTATGCACAATACCAAATGCAAAGCTCAAGTTTTCATCAATATCCACCTAGGAAGCCAACCTTGGAAGAGAGCTTGAATTCTTTCATACAAGGAAGTAGAGTTTATAATCAACCTAGGAAACCAACCTTGGAAGAGAGCTTGAATTCTTTCATACAAGGAAGTAGAGTTTATAATCAACCTAGGAAGCCAACCTTGGAAGAGAGCTTGAATTCTTTCATACAAGGAAGTAGAGTTTCTAATCAACCTAGGAAGCCAACCTCAGAGGAAACCTTGAATGCTTTCATACAATCTACTAGTGAAAGGATGGAGTCTATGGAGGCATCAATGAAAAGGATAGAAATGCAAGTTGGGCAACTAGCGGAACAAATTCAAAAACAAGAAGAGTTGCCCACTCAGATTGAGCAAGTGAAGGATGACATAATCCTTCAAAGTGGTAAAAATTTTGAAAATATTTATTTTCCTGAAACTTTTGATGATTTACCACTTTGTGTAGAAAATACAGATGGGGAGCAAGCAATTCTCAAAGAATGTCAAGCTAAGGAATATCAAATTCTACGAACTTCTATGGAGAACAAGGAGGAATTATCTTCACCTCCCATGCCACACAAGGCACCTAAGACTTGCACATTCCTAAATTATTTTTCATACCACTTCCACGAAAAAGTGTGTGCTGTGCTTCATAGAAACAACTACTAAGATGGAAGGACAAGCTTAATGACATATTAGCTCGAAAAATTGATATCACACACTTCAAGATCTTTGATGATGGTGGATAGAAACGAATTAGCAAGACGTTAAAGAAAGCGCTTGGTGGGAGGCAACCCACCATATTCGGTAGTATCAACTTCTTTTCTTTTCTTTATTTTCTTTTTATTTATTTTTTTTAATTTTTTTTTATTTAGTTTGATTTTCTTTTTCAGTTTTTCCTTTATTTTATTTTATTATTATTTTTATTTTATTTTAGTTTGGATTGTTTAACTTTGTTTAATGTTTTTCTGTTTTCAATTGCTTTAGTTATAATTTAAATTTGGATTTGAATGGTGTCACACATTTAGAGGTTTCATACATGTTTCTTGCACACTAATTGCTTCATCACGAGAAAAGCGAGGAACAATGAACAAGAGTGTACGTGTAGTGTACACAATCTCATACGAAAGGGGGGTAACTTCTCTCACTTTTTCTTAATTTCTTTTGTCTTTCTTTTTAACATTGAGGACAATGTAGAAATTAGGTTGGGGGTGGGAAAAATATTCCATGAGCATGAAATGACCAAATTTTAAACTTTTAACTTTTGTCACTTGAATTTTGTTAGGTTGGTGTCGTGTCTACTTGAGTCAATCCGAAAGTCTATGATATTAACATGATTGTAATGACGGTGACATATGAGAGAAATTAGATTTTTACCTAAGTAAAGAAGCACATAAATGTTAGATTCATCTAGTTTGAAAATTTTGTGGTATATGTGGTAGTTTGCATGGTTAGTATGACTATTTTGGTTTGTGTAATGTATGCATGTTCGTGATATATTTTAAATCTCAACAAACTCTAGAACTCATTTGAAAACCCATTGAAGCGAAATGATAGAATCAAATGCCACTTAGAAAGTGATTTAGGCCATCTTTGGACCGTTTGGACTTTTCATGCCTCCCCGTATTATTTTATTCATAGTACACCCTTGAACTCAACATTGACATACGTTATACTACCCTTAGTGATAAGAGTACTCAATGTAATATTTGATTTTCATGAGCAATTATGTTGTATTTATCTTGCTTCATCACAAAAAAAAAAAAAAAAAAAAAAAAGATGATGATGATTGAAATAATAAGCAAGAAAAGTAAAGAAAGAAAATCAAGCAAAAAAAGATCCAAGGACATATGGAATTTATAGGAGGATAAAAAAGAACACTTGGTGGAGAAAGTTGAAAATAAGTTTGTGAAATAAAAAAGTACTCTTATCCTAGAGAAAATATCATTTCAGTACTTTCATAATCACACACCTAGCCACAACTTTACAAGCTCAATGAAGTCCTATTGATTCTAGGTAGTTTGATTTCTATATTAGTGGAGATGGATTTGAAAAATGAGCATATGGAGGTTGTATGTGCAAAATTCTCATTCATATTCTTACTTGCACATTTATGAGATCTTAAAATGTAATCTATGAATATCATACATGACACGTTCAGATAGTGAAACTAACGGGTTTGTGGTTTGATTGGTTGTTCAAAATTCGATTACCATGATGGGTTTGATGTTTGGACTGTTTTTGAGCTTAAGTGATTTTTAATTATTTCGTATGCCATTTGTTGTTAACAATTTTTGAGACATATGCATGGATTGATTCAAGTATGTTTTGAGTCTTTATTAGTTTTGAGAGTCGTACGATGTTTGTGGGTGTCATTACTAGAAACCCTCACGAGACTATAACTCGTCCACTAGGGCCACCTAGAGGTTTAAAGGCTTGTTGCATATGCTAAATGCAACCGTGACAATCTACGGAAGTGATTTAGGTTAGGTTAGTTTATTTTATTTGTTTTTATTTTAGTTTTTAGATCGCTTCACTTGCTAGAGACTATCAAGAAGCTGGTTAGGGGTTGTGATGAGTGCTCGAAAAGCACTAATATTTTGTGATTAATTGTGCTTAATTGTTTAAAATATAGATTTGTTATGATTGTTTATTTGATTATTTTCATAAATCTATCCATTCGAAGTCACGGGTATGTTTTAGTGCATTTCAGGTATTTTTAGCGTCAAATGAGTCAAATAATGAAAACATGCAAAGACGGAACACTTACAGCGCTTAGATCACGAGTTACGGGCTAAACAAGACAAATATGTAAGCCTTACATAACGAGCCATCACATATGTAAAGGGGTAAACGTGAAGAAATTGAAGACAACGCGCGCCGCGGCGAGGAAAAGTCATGCCGCGGCGGAGAGCTCTCGGGTTTTTATATTATTTTCAGAATTTGTGTTGCGCCGCGGCGGGAAAAATGCATGCCGCGGCGCGCCTATTCCTATGGCAATCAGGATTTGTGTAAACCCTTACATCTATAAATACCCCCTTAGAGCCCCCCTTACAAGAGAACTCGAACTTGTACATAACTTTACACATTACAATTTTTGCGACCAAACACTACATTCAATCAACTTTGGGAGTTTCGCTACACAAAAATGAAGCAAGAGAAACCATTCTAAGGATCCAAAGAAGCCGTCGACAATCGAAGATAAAGCTTTTGGAAAAGAACGCTATCCCATCCATAAGCGGCATTTAGATCTAGGTTTTCTTTGGTGTTATAGAATTCTATTTTTCTTCTTCTTTCGTTGGACTGTATGTTCGTATTTTATTTGTCTATGAATATTAATATGAACATGAGTGGCTAGTTTTATTATGGATGTTTAGTTTGTGTTGCCATGCTTGCTAGAACTGTGTATGGTGTATGTTTTATTGATTTAATATAAACAAATTACTTTTTGATTAAGAGCATGTTTAGATATTTAATTATGAATTATCATGGGCCCATTTGAGATTCGTAGTTAGGTTGAAAGATCTTAGAATTTAGTTATAGGAACGTCACCTTAACTTTATTCCGAAACACCTAATCAAAGCTTCAATTTAGTGACTTAGTCATAGCATTAATTTGATTGGCATGTTTTTCCTTGCGCATAATTTGATTACTATTTAATTTACCCCGACCGAAGGCAGTTAATTAGTTAATCAACAAAGAGATTTACCCCGACCGCAGGCAGTCTCGTAATTAAAAGGAAAGCCGGTAATTTTTTCTATATAGAACATTCATGTTATTTCACTATACCTTTTCGATGAAAGCATGGTCAACCAAGCTAAACGTCCATACATCCTCCATTGATCTTCAAATATATCTGAATTGATTGTTTAATTGTAATTTTGTTTTTGTTTAATTGCTTGTACTTTGTTCCAGTTACAAATCAAATACCCTTTTTACAGTTTTATTAGCTTTAGGATTCTAGTTACTTAGAGTTTTAGTTTCACTAGAACTCTATTTAATTAGTGTTTTATTTTTATTAGAACTCTATTTGGATTAAAAAGTTAGTTATTTAGAACCACAGCAATTCCTTGAGAGACCGACCTTGGAAGTTGCTTATCGCTTTTCTACAAGTGATTCGTACACTTGCGAGTACACAATTTAACACATCAAGTTTTTGGCGCCGTTGCCGGGGAATTGGCGTTTTAAATAATTTTCTTTTTAACTTTTAGAGTTTCTTAATTATTTTTATTTTTTTATTTATTTGAGGTCTAAGATGGTTGCAACATGTTAGTCAATTTGAATAAGTGGACTTGTAGTTGTTATGAGTGGCAATTGAGTGGTTTGCCTTGCAAGCATGGTATTGCTTGTATTCTAGATAGGAGGTATATGATTGAGGGCTATGTTCATCCCTATTTCACAAAGGAAGCATATCTGAAAATATATTCCAATATTACCCGTCCTATTCCATCTGAAGAAGATTGGGTGAGGATGCCTAATGAACAACAAATACTCCCTCCAATTTACAAGGCAAAGAAGGTAGACCACCGACTGAGAGAAATAGAGAAGCAACTAAACTAGTGAAGCACAAGAAACAACAAGGGTTGAAGTGTGATTATTGCAAGTAATTTAGTCATAATCAGAGGTCATGCAAGGAAGCAAGGAGAAGCTAAAGAATGCAAAGAATGAAACTCAAGTAATGTTTTAATGCATTTTATTCATAAATTCATAATATTTTGTGCTATTCTTTGTTTATATTGGATTACTATAACATTTTTTTATATTATTGCATTGCATGTAGGGAACAACTTCAACTTCAAGTAATGTTATACAGAAGAAACAAAAAAAAAGGCCTAATTCAACCTAGGAGCAATCAGAGGTCGTGATTTTTAGTATAATTGTATGAATTTTAAATAATTATTAATTTATGCCTAATGTTGTGTTGCTTTATTAGGGTACAACTAATGTTGATGATGGAACCAAGAAGAAGCAAAACAAAGGACAACCAACCAATGAGGGTGGACCTTTTCAACCTTTTCACGATGGAGCTTGATCGAATGCAATGCCATTTTCTGTATGTTTAAGGGAAATTTAGTTATTTAGTGCATAAGAATTTATATTTTCCAATATAATTAATTAAAAGGAATTAGGAATATGAAGTAGAAAATCTTTTTGTTGCTCAAAGTTCATATTTTTTCAAATTAAGGGGACATGCCATGAACTTTGTTGCTTTTTGCGTGAAGCTCATTTTATAGTATCCTTTTTATGTTTATTATTTCAGTTGGACTATTATTTGTACTGTACTATTGACTATTATTTGAACTTGAGAGTTGCCTACTCTCATTTTGTATGGACTGTGCATGCACAGGAAGTAGTTACTTATGGACTATGTTGGGCTTTAGGATATTGTAATTCACTATTTTTAGCTTCCTTGCTTATGCTCTTCTGAAACTGCATGGACAAAATTTTAGGGATTAAAACTGCCTCTTTTTAGATTCCATGGTGTTCATGAAATATTTGGCTCATTGGATTGGTTTTAGTTAGGGATAAAAACTGCCTTTTTTTTAGAACACTGATGGTGTGCATGAAATATTTGGCTCATTGGAATGGTTTTAGCATGGAAAAATTGTCTCTTTTTAGATTCCATAGTGTGCATGAAATATTTGGCTTATTGGACTGATTTTAGCATGGGCAGAGCTGTCGAACTTTTGATTCCATAGTGTGCATGAAATGTTTGGCTCATTGGACTGATATGGGCAGTAATATATACTGTTTTTAGCATGCATGAACTGTTTTTAGTATGCATGTATTTTGATTTATTACTAGTATTGCTAGCTTTCATTTTTTTCATTCATTTAATCATAAATTGTACAATTACAAGTACAAATAAAAAAAAAAACTTGATAAACACACATTCACAACCATCATATTTTTAAACCCATTTTGCATTTTCACTTCCATATTTTGGATCCTAGCTTCTAGTGCTGCAATTTTCAGTTTTATTGCATCAAAATATACATTCATACTACTTGCATCACCACCCATGTATTCTTCACCATTATGATCCCAAAATGAAAAATATTTGCACTTTTCAAAAGAACAATAAAAGAATAACTTGTTAGGGTTTCCTTTTGAAAGTTCTAAGTTATGGACCTAATAAGCCTAGAGGGGGGGTGAATAGCTTATTTGTAACAATTATGAATTATTTTAATTTCTAAACTAATCACAGCGGCCAGACATATAGTTACGAAATAATTTCAAAAATAAACAAAAGATGACACGTAGATTTTTAGGTAGAAACAACCTAGGTCAACACGACGTAAGAGGAAAATCATCGGTCCACCGGGACCACCTAACCTGTCCACTATGAAAAAATAAATGTTCAAGTACAAGAGGTCTTAGACTACCCTTTAGTGATAAAGCCCCTATGTACTCTACTTACGAGTCGTCGCTCTTTTCTTCAAAGTCTCTTCAAGGTAGGTGAATGGATCTGGACCAACGTTTCAAACAACTCTTCTCAAGCTCTCGAACACGTTCACGGAACAACCTGAAAGGTTAGTACAAATAACACAAGTGCAATGCGTGTTCTAGATGGACTAATGCAATGAATAATCCTATCCATCGCTTCAGTCAGATAATCAGATAAAAGTATAAGCAAATTGAAAATCTAAAACAAATAATGTTTAAGCACAGATCCGTATTCAATAATTAACGATATATTAAATAGGTTCAAATTTAACGTATTTATGCAAATATAATATATCATAAATCAATAGATGAAGTAGGCATGAAATAGCATAGATGAAAAATATAGAGAAGAATCTAAGCCTAGCACATGAATCATAAAATCAACAAGTGTAATTTAATCAAGTGCATGAACTTCTATTTATAAGCAAACTATAATGTATTGTGAAATCCTGATAGGAATATATTATTTGCTGATGTGTCAAAATATAACTAGTAATTGAAGGCTGATTAGGGTTAAAAATTACGTGTAAAAACCTAATTAAGGGTGGCGGGATCGATCCGTCATGGAGGAAGATCAATCTATCCATTAAAAAAGTTAGGCCAACGAGACTTTGGATCGATCCAACACACATGGGGATCGATCCAACCTATAGGGGGATCGATCCGTCTCTCCAAACCTCAAAAATAAATTGTACAGATTGAACACGATCATTTGAGGATCGAAATGGGATCGATCTAGATATAGGGGGATCGATCCAGCTCAGTAAAAACTCACCGTTCAATTTTACACAGCGAGGGGAGGATCTATATGAAATCGTATGGGGATCGATCTGTACAGGGATTGATCTGTACTGGGATCAATCCATCTCAAGGGGGGATCGATCAGGCTATTTAAAAAAGCTCATAAAAGTCATTCAAAATATCATAAATTAGTCAAACAAAAGCCTATATGAAATGCACTTAGATATGTATGCAGGTTACCTGAATATTCTGAATATTAGTCGTTAAATTGTTGTAACCACCATGAGAGCTATGGTATCTAAACTTGTTGGGAGGAGTCCTAATAACTAAAATAATACAACATGAAAATTATGTCTACGAAACTACCAACACTCATGGACCTCACACCTTTTGATTTAGAAATTTTAATTCTAGTTTTCTTTCACAATAATAATTTCTATTTTTAAATTTTATGAGTCCTCCATTGATGCTAGATGAAGCGCTGGAAGCCATGGATAACATTCAAGCTTTTCTATGCTTTTATGTTGTGTTCTAGAAAAGTGTACGAATTGAAAATGAAGGTGTGTGTATTGTTGAGATGTTGCAGGGGCAGAATTAACGTATTTATTTGGTTGCATGATCGTTGGTCTACAGTGGCTTCGTTTGAGAAATTAATTTTTTAATGTTAAATCTAATATTGTGTCAGCAAGAATGAAATAGAAATTTCTAACGGCTGTTAAATATCAGGGGTATTTTTTAATGTACCCCGTACTTCAAGCTTATTCCAACTTTTTTTGTAAAACTTAAGGGTAGTTTTGAAGAAATACGAAACCTCAGGGACATTTTTGAATTTTTTGCTTATTTTAGATGACAATTCAAATGGTTTATACTTATCATTTAATGAGCAAATCATACACGACAGTTTATTATGAGAGATTCCTATCTATGTTGAACTTATCATTTTTATGTCTCATGTTTCATATCAATAAAAAGAATAAACTAATATACAATTTTTTTAATGTAAAAAATGCTTATAAAAATGCATTATAAGATCGTCTCTCCTACTTCTTATAAAATAATTGAGTAATGTTATCTACATCAAGTTGCTTTAAGTATAACGTGTTATGTCAGTGTTGGATTAGATGTTAAACTTAAAATATGATATGTTAAAGTAATTGTGAGACTACTTATTTATATGGACTAATTATATTATAATATGTTATCTACATCAAGTTGTAGTAAAAAAAAATTTCAAAATAGATATTATCATAAATTTAGTTTGTAACAAATTGATTCACTCATTGTTTTAAGAGTATTCCTCCATATATTTTTATAAATTCTAATATCAATATTTCATTTTGTTATAATAAATAAAGCTTAATAAAAAATTTATTTAAATTTTATTTTTAAATAAATAATTTTAGAACAATACTAATTATTATCTGACTATCAACACTATTATATATTTATCAAAAATTTGAATCACTACTTATGCAAATACGTTTTCACTAGACTATGAGGTCATGGTCATGTCCTTTTATCTTTTGTGATATAATGATTTATATAAGAAATCAAACGACAATTATGTGTGTATAATATTTTAAATATAAAACCAAATATATAAGTACTAATATAAGATAAATCCTAACCTATCGTAAAAAATTCTAACCGTGGTTCTCTTATCTCTCTCTTCTAAAAGTTTATTATTTTCATACCAAATTTTATAATTATTAAACTTTATTGTTAATTTTCACAATAAAATTTGTTCATTTAGTCCCTTAAGATACTTAAGAAGACTTTCTTAAGAAGTTAGCTACTTAGGGTTGTTGTTAGGGCGGCTGGCTTACTTAGTCAGTGATTCTCATAGTTCAAATTCGAACATTTTCTGAAAGTGAAAGCATGATTCTTACCTCCCCGTTTACAGTATTATGCAAAAACGCTTTCTTTAATAAGAGTCTGTTTTTGGGGGGGGGGGCCCAACCTTTCAAAATCTTATTATTCTATAGCCTATAGATAGAATCTTAATACTCCTGCGGTATTCCAATAAGTACCCGCAACACCGCAAAAGCTACGGGAGGCAAACCTATATTTTAACTAGTATGGAATCTTTGATCCCACGTGTTCTTGAAATTTGAATGGAAAATTCTTACCTCTTCTTTTATGGAAGAAAAATTATTAGTTAGTTATGGACCGAAATAAGAAATAATATGACAGATCAAATCAATTAATACAAAAGGCAATTGATTGAGAATATGTAATGAACTACACGTTTTATGTCTCCTTTATACTTTTTATTACTCTCTTTTATGTTATTTGGTATGAACTTCCTCATAAATTTAACCTATAACTCACTAATAATTTTTTTAACAAGAAATAGCCCACTTCAGTTTCAATATATTATAATACGCTGTAATGCTCTATTTTTTTCACAATTTGTATAATTATTTATGATTTTTTTGCTTATTCTATTTCTTTTAGTAGTAAAAAAAATTTATTTTTTAATTTTACTTTATTTATAATTATATAATCTTTATTTAATATTATTATTTATTTTGATTACACTGTTCAAACAAACATTATAATAGTAATATTATTTCATTTACATTCAATTCCGTTACAAGTACTATTTTTATTATTTTTGCATTCAGCAAACCAAACGCCACTTAACAATTAAAGTTGATTTTCTTTGTAAATGGACAATTTTAATGAGTCACTTAACATTTTAAAACAATAATAAATTAAAAAAAAAAATCTCACATGATATCTCATATCACATAATTACAAATGGCTAATTACTAAATTTGAATTCATGTAGTTTATGAAGTTAATTTTTTTAATAAAAAAGGTTGAACTAAACAAATAGTCCTAAATTTTTTTTTCACATTGGACACTTTAGTTTTTTACTATTTTTTCTTATGATTTGTTCCTTTTATTTTCTAATTTTCACATTTTAGTTTCTTAACTTTAATTATTATAATTAATCCTCCATTTTTTAATTTTCACAAATTTAAGGTAAACTTGAAATTAAACTTCAACAGTACAAAAAATGAAGGAGACCAAAGAGTAAAAAAAAATAAATAAATAAATGTACTAAATTGTAAGAAAAAACTAAGGCAAATTAAAAGATAAATGGACTAAAAGTGGACCAAAGTATAAATTTGAAAATTTTACAAACCATTTATATACTTTACTAAAATAAAATTGTATACAATATGAGATATCTGTCGGCATTAAATTATAATGTTAAAGAAAAAATAAGAATTGACGGCAAAACAAGTGATTAATTGATTTTCAACTAATGTCCCTTATCATGTGAGAGTTTTTTTTTTTTATAATCGGAGGTAAATAGTATAAATTAAAGTAAAATTATTCATTTTTTAAAGTTAAGTGACTTACCACTAAAAGGTAAAGTGACTAAAATAATCCAATTGCAAAATAAAGTTACTTTTAAAGCTCTTCATCTTGTTTATTTAAGTATAGTAATTTGAAGAAAAATAAGATAAGTTAACACTTTTTTATTATTATTTTTTCTATGATTATGTCTTTATTGTATAAAACAAAATATATGTGAGGTGTCCATATTAAAAAAATAATAAGAAAAAGTTATGTTAAATTATTTTCAAAATTATAAGATTGCATTCTTGAAGTATTTGTTTTAAAAAATTGTTATTTTTTAATTAAATGAATATTTACATTTTACATTTGTTGTTTTAGATTATTATACCAGCATGGTACAAGTATGATATGTAAATTATTCATTAATGAAAAATATTACATTTTTAAGAAAATTAAACTCAAACATAAGGTTATTGGATTAAATAAACTATTCTAATAATATAATTAGAGTATCAACTGCATAAAATTATATAACTATTAACTAAATAGAGACTTTTTTTTTCTTTTCATTTTTGATCAATTTTTTCAAACTAGCAAAAATTCATCTTAAAACTCAACTTCATACATAATGATACAATATAAAGACAAAAACATCCTTATTACATAACTTAAATAAAATAATAATATCATTATACTAAACATGATCTCTCGTAGCTACTATCAGTGACCCCATTAAAGTTCCAACAACATTGGAGAAGTTTTGACGAGACTATTATTAGATGTAAAACCTTACATCTGGTGACCTTGGTGGAGTTGTAGCAACCCTTGATGGAGTTTTGATGATCGTTGTCGGATATAAGACCTTACACATTTTTTGCCTAATATATGACCTTACATCGACGTCTACGATGGTGGTTGTTAGAAGTCCAACAAGATTGATGGTGGTGACTAGCGGCTATATTATTGGGTTTAAGTCCAATTCTCAAAGTTATATACTAATGTATTTTGGTCTTTATATTGAGGCATTTGATATATTGTGAGTTTTGAGATAAATTTTTGCTAGTTTAAAAAAATTGATCCAATAAATATATGTGACTATTAAGTCAAAAACTAATTACAAGTCTAAATCGGCCCAAAATCATTAAATGTCATTAAGAATTCATCTATTGTTAGAAAGAATTTTCAGTGAATTACTTATATAGCAAAGATATGATAAAAAGACTTAGGTCCAGCCAAACAAATCTTGGGTATGAAAATAATTCATGACAGGAGATCCATGAGATTATGGATGTCATAAGAGAGATATGTTGAACGAATTCTTGAAAGGTTCAACATGAAAGGAGCAAAGCCAGTTAGCTCTCCCCTTGGTAGTCAATTTAAACTCACCAAGAAATCATGTCCATCTTCAAAGGAAGAAAAGATGAAGATGGAGGCCATTCCATATTTTTCAACTGTTGGCAGTCTTATGTATGCTATGGTCTGTACTAGACCAGATATTGCTCATGTAGTAGGAGTTGTGAGTAGATTTCTGTCAAATCCTGGCAAAGAGCATTGCGAAGCAGTGAAGTGAATCTTCAGATATTTAAGAGATACATCAAAGTTATGCTTAAGCTTTGAAAAATGAAAACCAATCTTGGAAGGATATACAGATGCAGACTTGGCAAGTGACCTTGATGGTAAAAAGTCTACATCTGCATATCTATTTACTTTTGCAGGGGGAGCCGTATCTTGGCAGTCCAAACTACAAAAATGTACTGCATTATCCACAATAGAGGCTGAATATATTGCAGTAGAAGCTGGGAAAGAGTTGTTGTGGTTGAAGATTTTTCTCCAAGAATTGGGTTTGAAGCAAGATGAGTATGTGGTTAACTGTGATAGCCATAGTGCTATTGATTTAAGCAAAAATGCCACATATCATTCTCGCACAAAGCACATTGATGTAAAGTATCATTAGATACGTCAAGCACTTGAAAAGAAGTTAATTCAAGTGAAGAAGATTCATACAGACAAGAATGCTGCTGATATGCTGACAAACATTGTTCCTAAACAGAAACTTGAGCTATGTTCCAAAATAGCTAGAATGAACTCTAAATGATGAAGCTAAAATGTGATTCCTCCCTTCATGAGGCAGATGGGGAGATTGGATGGGATCCGCCTCATGTGCAGCCTTCTTTGAAGAAGAAGAAGAAGAAGAAGAAGAAGAAAGCTATAAGTTTGAATGGGTTGGTGCAGCCATTGTTGAAGAAGCAGTTGACAACAAATAAAATCTTCAGCAGCTAATATTGAAGTGGAGAGCAATCGACACCGGCTTTGACAATGCAAGTAATCTCACCTACTAGTGAAGAAAAATTGATGCAAAATTTCTCTATAAATAGAGAAGGAGAGGAGCATCATAAATCATCTCAAAAATATATTCTCAGAACTCACAACTGAGAGCAGAGAGGAGCTGATAAAGAAAATGAGCTAAGAAAATACCACAATAAAATTTAAGCTGTAAGATAAAAGTGAAGCATTCCTGCAGAGATTGATAAATATCTATAGAGATAAAATAGTGAGAGATTTACCAAACAATAGTGAATATGAGAAATATAATTTGTGAGTGTAATATTATAATGCCTCAAGTTTGGGCATAAATTTGAAAGAATTGTTGTACCTACCTTTTTGATATAGTTGAAGTTTTTTGGAGTTGTCCCGTGGTTGTTTCCCCCTCACATTGAGTGAGTTTTTTCACGTTAAATATTTTATTATTCATTATTCTCAATCTATCTAAAACTCCGCTGCGCCACCTATCCTAACATATATTATCTCAAAGAACAGTGCAATTTATATTCCCTAGTATTCATTATAATCACGGATTGCACGGTCATTAGTGAAATGCATTAAATATATTAAAAGTTGTATTGGAAAATTAAAAGAAAAATAAAAAATATCATTGGCAGATTATGAGTCCGGAATAAGTGGCGCTGGTTTAGATCAAGTGCAATTCATCACCATCTTGCCCGCTTCTGATTGATAACCGGGTATTATATAAGTACCTAAGCTGGGGATTGGCTCCAAAACCGTCCGTGAGCTGCCTCGCAAGGCTCTTCTTGAAGCTACCTGGATTCGCAGAGTTAGTCTGTCTCAAATGATATAGCGTAGTGCTAAACTTTTCAAACAGAAACTAGCAACCAAACGAATATACCTAGCTTATTATTAAAATGTTCTTCCCCTTAATTAGTAACTAAATAAAAACCAAAACGTCATCAACAGCTCTCTGGCTGGAAATGCTCCTACATCATCAATTTTTTTCTAGACTACACTTTTCACCTCATAGTTTGATCACTCAACTTTTCACAAAAAATCTCTCAAACACGGCGGTGTTCATGTATCTTCGGTCCATGACTTATACTATTAGTCATTTTCCCGGACTTTCTCAGTCCGTCAAATTTCTCCTCCAACATTAAAACCATATCCTTCCTCCCGTCTTCAAGAAGATATTGTTTTAGTTTGCCATACAATTGCGCTGGAGGACGAATGCCCATTTCTAACATCTCTTCAAAGTACTTGCAAGCATCTTCGAACTTATGTTCGAGGCACAATCTGTTAACTAATGTAGAGAACATGTTCAATGTAGGAAGGACTCCTTTGTCCTTCATTTGATTCCAAACCCTAACTGCCATATCAACTCTCTCTTCATTGCAGAACATTCTGACCATGATTTGATATGTACTCAAACTTGGTTCACAACCAGGGTCACTACTCATTCTTTGGAATACATTGTAAGCTTCTTTTGTTCTCCCAGCCTTTATCAAATGATGTAAGATTATGTCATAAGTTCGAGAATTGGGACCAATTCTATACTTTCTCATCTCATCAACAACCTCATATGCATCCTGCATCTGCATTAATCCACAGTAAGCCCCAACAACAGCATTGTATGTTGGAGCCTCAGGATCGAAACCACTAGCTTTGGATTGTTCAAAAAATTCAAGGGCTTCGGACAATCTGTTTCCTGAACCTAACCCATTGATCAAAATGCAGAAAACATGAGGACTAGGCTTAACATCTTTCACTTGCATTTCACGAAACAACTCAATAGCTTCATCATACTTTTTGGACTTACAATGTGCATTGATCATAATACCATAGGTCACAACATCAGGCTCAAATCCCTCATCCCTCATCTCCCAATAAACCTCCTTGAGCTTCAACAAGTTCTGTGCTTGGCCCCATCCTTCCAAAAGAATAGTGTACGACTTAACATCAGGTGTGAACCTTCTCTTTTTCATTTTATCAAACACCTCTTGTGCACTCTCCACTTGTTTTGACTTGCTCAAAGTATCAATCAATCTGTTAAAATCAGATACTTCCAGCTTCAGTCCAAACTTGTCCATCTTCTCAAACGTTTCTATAGCTTCCTTAACCTTCCTGGCTCTCGCATATCTCCGAGAAATCAATGCAAAAGTTTCGTTATTCAATAACCCTTTTTCCTTCATGTCACTTACCAAGCCCCATATAACCCTGAACTGCTTGATCTTGCCCAGAGCTTCAATCAAAGCATCATAGCTAGCCGTAGTATATTTAAACCCATTCTGCTTCTCAGCCCACTTGAAGAACGAAAGCGCAAAACTTCCTGCATTGCTTAGCCTATTTAAGACCTCCACAACCAACTCTGGAGACACCTCAACAGAAGCCCCATCAAGCAAGCGCTCAACGCCAGGACTAGAGCCGTTGATGGATAGTATTGTACAGAGTTTTTCAGCGTCTTTGGCAATTTTTTGGGTTTTGTCAACTGGATCATCCCCAATATTCGCTATAGGCACTTGAGTTTGTATTGCTCTGTATGAGACAGTAGTACAAATGTGTAGAAACCCAGATGAATTCTCCTGAAGGAGATTCGTGTATCTGAGGCTTTGTGGCAAAGTGGAGGGAAATTTGACACGAAGACTTAGGGTAGTTGATGTAGAAAGAAAATTGAAAAAGCTTTGAAATGGCTTCATCGGCTCTCGAGATTTTTTCTGCAGAAGACCAATAAATCGAGAAAGACTCATTTGAACGACAATTAGATTGGAGAGTTTTGAGGTTTTGTTTTTTGTTTAGGGTAAGAAAGTAGCATTTGACTTGTGCAAGTGTAGAGATTTTGGAGGATTGTATACTCGGACAACCTATTGCAAAGGTTTATCAACTGTCGCTCTTCACTTTTTTGGCATCGATTAGAACCGCCTCTATTTTTTTTTTTTTTTGTTGGAATTGATTATAAATAACTTAGCATTTTCAAAAAAAAAATTGTTAAATTTGGTTTCAAAAATTTGAAAAGCACGCTTTCAAAAAAAAAAATCTTTAATTTTTAAAAAAATAATTTATGATGCATAATTTTATCGTAAGTTAATCATCAAAGTGTTAATTTAAATCATTCCTAACAATTTTATGTCAAATACTTTAATATTTCTTTTTATACTACTTTTAATTAAACTATTTCATTTTAAATTATTCTTTTAAATTACTTTTAAAAGAAATACATCATCAAAATAGGCCCTTCATTTTCCCTCTTTTTATTCTTCTTCCCCTTCTCTAATAGTAAAAAACACTTTTGATAGTAAAAAGGTGCTCAATGATAAAATAAGAAAAAATTTATCAAAAAAAATTACTATTAAAATTACTTATTAAAAAAATTACTATTAACAAAAAACAAAGAATATGGTCCCAATTCTGCTTCATATTACAAAATTATACGATTTAATTCTATATTATTATATACAATATGCGACTATTACATATGATTAATCTAAGTATTCATCTACCTAAATAGCAATATACGTAATTATTTATCTATGTTTTCAATAAAAAATAGACTTTGGAGTTTTTCCAAACATATTAGGGGACGATGAATTTGAACAAGAGAAATTTGGAAAAAAAAAAAAAATGTCAAACTTTTACTAAGTAACTAGAAAGAAACTAGCAAAATGATTTGATGTTTGTTTCCAAAACAAATGAACTAAAATGTACTAATTTGAAAAAAAAATGTACCAATTAGGTTTTACGCCTAAGTAGTGATTGCTTTGGGCAAATTTTGGACTTGAAGTATGGTGGAGAATGGAGATGGGATAGCTCTTGCCTCTTAACGACTTCCATTCACCAAATATTTTATATATCTCCTTCTAAATATAGACTTCTTTATTAACAGAAAATAACTAAATGTGCATATAAGCATTAAACACGCCTTAAAAGGGTACTACATAATTATACTGATAGCTTGAATAAGTAATTATTTATACGGCTTCTGTAAATATTGAGAAGCCTATTAAGCAGGTTGTTAGATAAGTTAGAGGGTGCGCCACATGTAATTATTCTATTGGTAGTAATACAGCTAACTTGTACATAAATAGTTGTAACACAGTAAATGATAATTAGCTTTTCCACAATATTTTCTCTGTCGTGTATTCTTCTTTGTATGGTATTAGAGCTCTAGTTTAGAGTTTCTTGAAGTTTTCTTGAAGGTTCTTGAAATTTCTTGAGTTCTTCTTCGTAGTCGATTCTTGAAGTTCATTGTCATGGATGATTCAGCTTTTGTAATTCACAGTATTGGCAAATGTGTGTCAAATGATGATGGTTCTTCAACCTTGTTGCAATCTTTAATAGTTCCACCTGTGAATTTTTCTTTTCCAATCAAGTTAGATCGCTCGAACTACCTTATCTAGAAAGAACAATTGATGCATATAATTTTTGCGTATAGAGTATAAGAGTATCGATGGAATGAAGAAGATACCTGAGTGGTTTGTTCCTGGAACTATGAAGATCTCATTAGATTATTTGTTATGGAGTCGCACAAATGGAACTATTTGTAGCTGGATCTATTTCATCTGAGGTTTTTAGCTACCTCACTAGTAGTAAAACAACCTATGAATATGGAAGGTGTACGAAAATGTTTTCTCTTCTTTTGCACAATCTCGTGTCATGAAATTGAAGCTTCAGCTTCAAACTATGAAGAAAGAAGGATTGATCATGGATGGTTATGTGATGAAATTAAAAACCTTAGCCGATAATCTTGGTGCTATAGGTGAACCAGTTTCAGGTCAATTTAATTCTCTATGCGGTTTTTGGACTCAATCATTACTACAATGCCTATGTTTGTTCAATAACAAATAAGGCTAGTATTGTGATTTTTTGAGGAGTTTCACAATAAGTTGCTCGTGTATGAGCATAGGTTAATCCAACAAGAGAAAGATGAGGAATAACTAGTGTTTCATGCAAATCTTACCAAGTTTGATCCAACGAGTGCTTCTAGTGGAAACTCTAGGTCACATTCTAATCAACATAAACCTTCTTCTACACAACAGTCTGGAAATGGGTGTGGTAAAAAAGAGGTCAAAGTAGAGGATGTGGTGGTGGTGGTAGTAATGTGTAGTGCTAGTTTTGTAGTAAGAATGGACATGTAGCTAGGAAGTGTTATGGAATTTGCTTGGTGGTTCCAATAATAAAAATTCTAAGAATTCACCATCTTCATTTGTTGCTTCAAATTCGAGTGGTAGAGATAATTGTTGGATCCTTGACAAAGGAGCCATACATCACATTACTTATGACTCTTCCAATCTTGGTAATGCTACTTCTTGTCCAGGGATTGATGAAGTGCTAGTAGGTAATGGTACTTCACTTCTTATTTCACACACAGGCAGCACTATGATTCCTTCTCATGATAAACGTTTAGTGTTGAATCATGTTTTGCACACACCACATATTACTCTAATATGATTTTTGCTCACAAGTTATGTCGAGACAACAATGTTTTTCTTGAGTTTCAATTTTTTTTTTTTTTTGTTTAAGGTCAAAACTTCAAAGAAGGTGGTCCTTCAAGATCCACTTGATCAAGGACTTTACATGATGATATAAAATGGAGGTACTAATGGACCTAGTGTGCTCACAGACCACTCAGTTCCTCTGGCAACTTTTCTAGCAACATTTGGTGTGTGGCATGTTTCCAATCCTGTTCTATATGAAGTATTATCATCAAATAGTATCCATGTAATAAAGTCTTCTAATGATTCTGTTTGTAAACATTACGAGCATGCCAAGTATCACAAACAACCTTTTAGTGTAAATTCTCATGTATTTGCACTTTTGATGTGATAAATTTAGTACTCGCAAGTGTAAGGTTTATTTTGTATTGACAATTTTCGTGGACAAAATGTTTGATTGTAATCTAGAATAGGAATTCACCGATTAATCAGACGATACATGGTGATGGAGTCATCAAGCTTGGAACGCTCATATGACAGGTATAATATTATATCATGCATACATCTTCACACAATTAAGCACGACACTTAGTATGGATCGTAACGAAAAATGTAATTGTGCACATGTTGGTCGATCGATCGAGAGTATTGATCGATCGATCGAGTGGTCGATCGATCGAGACTGAGACAACTTCGATCTAGGTGCTCTCTGTTTGGACTGGATCGATCGAGCAATTGGATCGATCGATCGAACCCTTTTCGATCGATCGAGTATAGAACAACTTCGATCCAGGTTCTCTCTGTTTGAGTTAGATCGATCGAGTTTTGTGTATCGATCGATCGAGACCTTCTCGATCGATCGAGACGGCCTGTCGATCGATCGAGCCAGTATTATATTCCTACTCAAACTCTTTTTGTGTATTCGACCCATGTGTTACTTTTATCAATTTTGACTCATTTAATGAGAAAGCAAAATTCTAGTATGAGTAGAAGTGTTAAGAAAGTAGAATCCTTGTGTGAATAAAAGTGTTGTGGAAATAGAGTCCTTATTTGCGTAGGATTGTTTTAATTGTGGAATCCTTGTATGAGTAGAATCCTTGTGTGAATAAAAGTGTTTTGGAAATAGAGTCCTTATTTGCGTAGGATTATTTTAATTGTGGAATCCTTGTATGAGTAGAATTCTTGTGAGAAATAAATGCTGATGTGAATAGAATCATTGTATGAGAAGAATTCTTTTGAGAACTAAATCCTGATATGAGTAGAGTTATAGTGAATTGCAAATCCTATTTGAGCTAGGATTGGATTCTATATAAGTGAAGGGATGTTTGTGCATAATCAATCAACTTGAGCATTTAGAATTATACAGCACTAATACTTTCTAGCATCTGAATTGTGCTTATTCTCTTCATCTATTGTTCTTAGGCTTTTTCATGTTTTATTCATATGCCTAATTGATTTGCATGATATTGAGCTTAATATTGAATGTTCTAGAGTTTGCTAGCTGATCCTGTTTTTACATCGCATGTTATTGAATCTGCTAGTTAGGATTGTTTATTGTTTGAATCCGCTCTAGGACACACATTGCACTTGTGTTTTTGTGCTAACGTTACAGGTGCCAGGTTCGGTATTTCGTGTGACTCGAAATTACCGAAGGTGACGGGTTCGGTTGATCTTGTGTGACTCAAGTAGATCGAAACGTTGGTCCGGATCCAGACATCTAACTATTGGAGGCTGTGAAAGGAGCAAGCGGCTCGTAAGTAAATTACAGAAAGGGGGATCTATCTGCGATGGGTAGTTCTGGACTCTATGGTTGTAATTGAACATTATTTTCATAGTGGATAGTTAGGTGGTCCGGTGGACCGGTGGTTTTCCTCTTAGGTCATTGTTGTGGCCTAGGTTGTTTCCACCTAAAAATATCGTGTGTTGTTTTATTATTCCGCATTTATCTTTACACGCGATTGCATGTCTGGCCGTTGTGATTAGATTATATAATATTTGTTGAAAATTGAAAATAACCTATTCACCCCCCTCTAGGCTTATTAGATCCGTAATTAAAAACTTTTTTCAACAAGTATACGAATCACTCATGAAAAAGTGACAAGCAACTTCTAAGGTCGGTCTCTCAAGGAATTGCAGTGGTTCTAAATAACCGTCTTCCTAATCTAAATAGAGTTCTAACGCAAATAAAACACTAATTAAATAGAGTTCTAGTAAAACTAAAACTCTAAGTAACTAGAGTCCTAAACCTAGTAAAACTGTAAAAAGTGTTTGTTTTGTGACGAGAACAATGGTTTGAACAATTAAACAAAATCAATATCGTAAATTAACAATCAATTCAGGTAGATTAAAAATCAATGGAGGATATATGGATGTTTAGTTTGGTTGGCCATGCTTGCATCGAAAAGTAATGGTGAAATAACATGAACGTTCTAATAAACAATTTTACCGGTTTTCCTTTTAATTACGAGACTGCCTACGGTCGGGGTAAATCTCTTTGTTGATTAACTAATTAACTGCCTATGGTCGGGGTAAATCAAATAGCAATCAAATTATGCGCAATGAAATAAATGCTAATCAAACTAATGCTATGACTAAGTCACTAATTTGAAGCTTTCATTAAGTGTTTCGGAATAAAGTTAAGGTGACGTTCCTAAAACTAGATTCTCAGATTTTTCAACCTAACTACGAATCTCAAATTGGCCCATGATAATTCATAATTAAATATATAAACATGTTCTTAATCAAAAGGTAATTTATTTATGTTAAATCAATAAAATATTCACCATACATAATTCTAGCAAACATGGCAACACAAACTAAACATCCATAATGAAATTAGCAGCTCATGTTCATATTAAAATTCATAGACAAATATAATATGATCATACACTCAAAGAAGGAAGAAGAAAATATAATTCTATAACAACAAGGAAAACCTAGATCTAAATACCGCTAAATAGATGGGATGGCGTTCTTCTCCAAAAGCTTTATATTCGATCATCGACGGCTTCCTTGGATCCTTAGAATGGTTTCTCTTGCTTCGTTTGAGTGTGGTAAAGCTCCCAAAACTGAATGAATCTCTTGTTTGGTCGCAAAATTCTTGTGTGTAAAAGTTGTATTCGAGTTGTTTGTAAGGGGGAGTCTAGGGGGGTATTTATAGATGTAAGGGTTTACACAAATCCTAATTGCAATAGGAATAGGCGCACTGATGTGTTAAAATGTGTACTCGCAAGTGTACGAATCACTCGTAGTAAAGTGATAAGCAACTTCCAAGGTCGGTCTCTCAAGGAATTGCAGTGGTTTTAAATAACTAACTTTTTAATCTAAATAGAGTTCTAATGAAAATAAAAGACTAATTAAATAGAGTTATAGTAAAACTAAAACTCTAAGTAACTAGAATCCTAAAGCTAGTAAAACTATAAAAAGGTGTTTGATTTGTAACGGGAACAAAGTACGAGCAATTAAACGAAAATAAAATCGCAATTAAACAATCAATTCAGATATATTTGAAGATCAATGGAGAATGTATGGACGTTTAGCTTGGTTGACCATGCTTGCATCGAAAAGGTATGGTGAGATAACATGAACGTCCTATATAAACTAAACTATCGGCTTTCCTTTTAATTACGAGACTCCTTTTGGCGGGGGTAGGTCTCTTTATTGATTAACTAATTAATTGCCTTTGGCGGGGGTAAATCAAATAGTAATCAAATTATGCGCAAGGAAAACATGCCAATCAAATTAATGCTATGACTAAGTCACTAACTTGAAGCTTCGATTAAGTGTTTCGGAATAAAGTTAAGGTGACGTTCCTATAACTAAATTCTCAGATTTTTCAATCTAACTACGAACATCAAATGGGCCCATGATTATTCGTAATCAAATATCTAAACATGCTCTTAATCAAAAAGTAATTTGTTTATATTAAATCAATAAAACATACACCATACACAGTTCTAGCAAACATGGCAACACAAACTAAACATCCATAATAAAACTAGCCAGATATGTTCATATTAATATTCATAGACAAATAAAATACGAACATACACTCCAACGAAAAAGAAGAAAAATAGAATTCTACAACACCAAAGAAAACCTAGATCTAAATACCGCTTATGGATCGGTTGACGTACTCCTCCGTAAGCTTTATCTTCGATTGTCGACGGCTTCTTTGGATCCTTAGAATGGTTTCTCTTGCTTCGTTTTTGTGTAGCAAAACTCCCAAAGTTGATTGAATGTCGTGTTTGGTTGCAAAATTGTAAAGTGTAAGAGTTGTGTACCAATTCGAGTTCTGGTTGTAAAGGGGGTCTAAAGGGGGTATTTATAGATGTAAGGCATTCCTGATTGCAATAGGAATAGGCGCGCCGCGGCATGCATTTTTCCCGCCGCGGCGCAACACAAAATTTGGAAAATATGCAAAAACCCGAGAGCTCCCCGCCGCGGCATACAATTCCCTCGCCGCGGCGCGCAATGCTTCTATGTTTTCAGGATCAAACCCGAGAGCCTCACGCCGCGGCATGCAATTCTCTCGCCGCAGCGCGCATTGGTTTCCTTCTTTTCACGTCCCCCCTTACATATGTGATGGCACATTATGTAAGGCTTACATATTTGTCTCGTTTAGCCCGTAACTCGTGATCCGAGCGCCGTAAGTGTTCCGTCTTCGCGTGTTTTCATCATTTGACTCATTTTGACGCTAAAAACACCTGAAATGCACTAAAATATACCCGTGACTCCGAATGGATAGATTTATGAAAATAATCGAAATAATAGTCATAATAAATCTATATATCAATCAATCAAGCACAATTAATCACGAAATATTAGTGCTTTTTGAGCACTCATCACAACCCCCAACCAGCTTCTTGCTAGTCTCTAGCAAGTGAAGCGACCTAAAATAAAATTAAAAACAAATGAAATAAACCAACCTAACCTAAATCACTTCCGTAGATTGTCACGGTTGCATTTAGCATATGCAACAAGCCTTTAAACCCCTAGGTGGCCCTAGTGGACGAGTTGTAGTCTCGTGAGGGTTTCCAGTGATGATACCCGCAAACATCGTATGACTCTCAAAACTAATAAAGACTCTAAACATACTTGAATCAACCCATACATACGTCTCAAAAATTGTTAACAACAAATGACACACGAAATAGTTAAACATCACCTAAACTCAAAAACAGTCCAAACATCAAACTCATCATGGTAATCGAATTTTGAACAACCAATCAAACCACAAACCCGTTAGTTATACTATCTGACCGTGTCATGCATGATATTCATAGATTACATTTTAATGTCTCATAAATGTGCAAGTAAAATATGAAAGTGAATTTTTGCACTTATAAACTCCATATGCTCATTTTTCAAACTCATCTCCACTAATATAGAAACTAAACTACCTAGAATCAATAGGACTTCATTAAGCTTGTAAAGTTGTGGCTAGGTATGTGATAATGAAAGTACAAAAATGATGTTTTCATATAATAAGAGTACTTTTTATTTCACAAGCATATTTTCAACTTTTTTTTTTTTTGTTTTTTTTTTTTTTTTTTTTTTCACCAAATGTTCTTTTCATCCTCCCTTAACTTCAAATGTCCTTTGGATCTTTTGCTTGATTTTCTTCTTTATTCTTGCTTATTATTTCGATCATCAAATTTTTTTTTTTTTTTTTTGATGAAGCAAGACAAATATAACATAATTGCTCATGAAAATCAAATATTACATCGAGTACTCTTATCACTAAGGGTAGTACAATGTATGTCAATGTTGAGTTCAAGGGTGTGCTATTGATAAAATATTTCGGGAAAGCATGAAAAGTTCAAACGGTCCAAAGATGGCCTAAATCATTTTCTAAGTGGCATTTGTTTCTATTATTTCGCTTCAACATGTTTTCAAATGAGTTCTAGAGATTGTTGAGACTTAAAACATATCATGAACATGCATACATTCCACAAATCAGAATAGTTAAACTAACCATGCAAACTACCACAAGTACCACAAAATTCTCAAATTAGATGAATCCAACATTTATGTGCTTCGTTGCTTAGGTAAAAATCTAACATCTCCCATATGTCATCGTCATTACAATCATGTTAATATCATAGATTTCCGGATTGAATCAAGTAGACACGACACTAACTAAAAACAATTCAAGTGACAAAGTTAAAAATTAAAAATTGGTCATATTTCATGCTCATGGAATATTCTTCCCACCCCCAACCTACTTTCTGCATTGTCCTCAATGTGAAAAAGAAGAACAAAAGAAATTAAGAAAAAGTGTAAGAAGTTACCCCCCTTTCGTATGAAATTGTGTCGTTACTCGCTATGCTCCGGTTCACTGTTCCTCGCTTCTCTCATGAAGAATGTATGAACATATATTGAACCTCAAAGTGTATGCACACAATTCACATTCAAACCCAATTTTTAATTATAACTAAGGCAATTGAAGACACAAAAACATCAAACAAAGTTAAACAATCCAAAATAAAATAAAAAGAAATAAAAGAATGTAAAACTAAATAAAAACAAAATAAAGAAAAGAAAAGAAGTTAATACTACCGAATGTGGTGGGTTGCCTCCCACCAAGCGCTTTCTTTAACGTCTTAGCAAGACGTTGCTAATTCTTTTCTATCCACCATCATCAAAGATTTTGAAGTGTGTGATATCAATTTTCCGAGCTAAGATGTCATTAAGCTTGTCCTTCCATCTCGGTAGTTGTTTTCCATGAAGCACAGCACACACTTTTTTGTGGAAGTGGTATAGAAAATAATTTGGAGATGTGCAAGTCTTAGGTGCCTTGTGTGGCATGGGAGGTGAAGATAATTCCTCCTTGTTCTCCTTAGAAGTTTGTAGAATTTGATATTCTTCGGCTTGACATTCTTTGAGAATTGCTTGCTCCCTACCTGTATTTTCTACACAAAGTGGTAAATCATCAAAAGTCTCAGGAAAATAAAAATTTTCAAAATTGTTACCACTTTGAAGGATTATGTCATCCTTCACTTGCTCAATTTGAGTGGGCAACTCTTCTTGTTTTTGAATTTGTTCCGCTAATTGCCCAACTTGCATTTCTATTCTGTTTATTGATGCCTCTATAGACTCCATCCTTTCACTAGTAGATTGTATGAAAATATTCAAGGTTTCCTCTAAGGTTGGCTTCCTAGGTTGATTAGAAACTCTACTTCCTTGTATGAAAGAATTCAAGCTCTCTTCGAAGGTGGCCCTAGATGGATATTGATGAAAACTTGAGCTTTGCATTTGGTATTGTGCATAAGGTGGGTCATATGGTTGAAAATTTGAGCTTTGCATGTTGTATTGGGCATACGGTGGGTCATATGAATTTGAGCTTTGCATGTTGTATTGGGCATAAGGTGGGGTAAAGTTTGCTTGCCATGAAGAATTATGGTGATTTCCCCACTCAGGATTATAGGTACTGAAATAAGGATCATTCCAAGGTGGGTGACATCTCTCATTAAAATCAAAGTTTGGATTAGGGGATGCATAGTAATCACCTGCAAAAGTGCAAACATTAGCATAATGCCCATATAAACCACAAATGCTACATACCTCTATGTCTGTCATATCATGCAGCTCTTCATTTGTATTGGCTCTTGGATTTCAGTATCCAGCCTGATTAGGTGCATTTTAAAATTTGTTGATGTTGTTGATGAACGGTACCTTTCAAAAACTAACAAAAACAACAGAGAAATCAAAGCACCACAGATTAAGCAATTAAAAACACTATTTTTTTGATTTTTTTATTTTCTGATTTTTTTTGAATTTTTTTTTTTTTTTTTTGAATAAAATAAAAATAAAAATAAAATAAATAAATAAATAAAAGATAACAAATAAAATAAATAAACAAATAAAAAAAATTAAGAAACTCTAAAAAGTTAAAAAGAAAATTATTCAAAACGCCAATTCCCCGGCAGCGGCGCCAAAAACTTGATGTGTTAAAATGTGTACTCGCAAGTGTACGAATCACTCGTAGTAAAGTGATAAGCAACTTCCAAGGTCGGTCTCTCAAGGAATTGCAGTGGTTTTAAATAACTAACTTTTTAATCTAAATAGAGTTCTAATGAAAATAAAAGACTAATTAAATAGAGTTATAGTAAAACTAAAACTCTAAGTAACTAGAATCCTAAAGCTAGTAAAACTATAAAAAGGTGTTTGATTTGTAACGGGAACAAAGTACGAGCAATTAAACGAAAATAAAATCGCAATTAAACAATCAATTCAGATATATTTGAAGATCAATGGAGAATGTATGGACGTTTAGCTTGGTTGACCATGCTTGCATCGAAAAGGTATGGTGAGATAACATGAACGTCCTATATAAACTAAACTACCGGCTTTCCTTTTAATTACGAGACTCCTTTTGGCGGGGGTAGGTCTCTTTATTGATTAACTAATTAATTGCCTTTGGCGGGGGTAAATCAAATAGTAATCAAATTATGCGCAAGGAAAACATGCCAATCAAATTAATGCTATGACTAAGTCACTAACTTGAAGCTTCGATTAAGTGTTTCGGAATAAAGTTAAGGTGACGTTCCTATAACTAAATTCTCAGATTTTTCAATCTAACTACGAACATCAAATGGGCCCATGATTATTCATAATCAAATATCTAAACATGCTCTTAATCAAAAAGTAATTTGTTTATATTAAATCAATAAAACATACACCATACACAGTTCTAGCAAACATGGCAACACAAACTAAACATCCATAATAAAACTAGCCAGATATGTTCATATTAATATTCATAGACAAATAAAATACGAACATACACTCCAACGAAAAAAGAAGAAAAATAGAATTCTACAACACCAAAGAAAACCTAGATCTAAATACCGCTTATGGATCGGTTGACGTACTCCTCCGTAAGCTTTATCTTCGATTGTCGACGGCTTCTTTGGATCCTTAGAATGGTTTCTCTTGCTTCGTTTTTGTGTAGCAAAACTCCCAAAGTTGATTGAATGTCGTGTTTGGTTGCAAAATTGTAAAGTGTAAGAGTTGTGTACCAATTCGAGTTCTGGTTGTAAAGGGGGTCTAAAGGGGGTATTTATAGATGTAAGGCATTCCTGATTGCAATAGGAATAGGCGCGCCGCGGCATGCATTTTTCCCACCGCGGCGCAACACAAAATTTGGAAAATATGCAAAAACCCGAGAGCTCCCCGCCGCGGCATACAATTCCCTCGCCGCGGCGCGCAATGCTTCTATGTTTTCAGGATCAAACCCGAGAGCCTCACGCCGCGGCATGCAATTCTCTCGCCGCAGCGCGCATTGGTTTCCTTCTTTTCACGTCCCCCCTTACATATGTGATGGCACATTATGTAAGGCTTACATATTTGTCTCGTTTAGCCCGTAACTCGTGATCCGAGCGCCGTAAGTGTTCCGTCTTCGCGTGTTTTCATCATTTGACTCATTTTGACGCTAAAAACACCTGAAATGCACTAAAATATACCCGTGACTCCGAATGGATAGATTTATGAAAATAATCGAAATAATAGTCATAATAAATCTATATATCAATCAATCAAGCACAATTAATCACGAAATATTAGTGCTTTTTGAGCACTCATCACGCACCGCGGCATACATTTTTTCAGCCGCGGCGCAACACAAATTCTGGAAATAATGGTCAAAACCCGAGAGCTCTCCGCCACGGCATGCCTTTTTCTCGCCGCTGCACGTGTTGCCTTTCCTTTCTTCATAGTTACCCCCTTACATATGTGATGGGTCGTTATGTATGGCTTACATATTTGACTTGTCTTGCCAGTAATTCGTGATCCGAGCGCCGTAAGTGCTTCGTCTTTGCGTGTTTGCATTATTCAGATCGTTTGACGCTAAAAATACCTGAAATGCACTAAAACATACCCGTAATTCCGAATTGATAGATTTATGAAATTAATCGAATAAACAACAAATAATAAATCTATTTCTAAACAATTAAGTGCAATAAACCACGAAATATTAGTATTTTTCAAGCACTCATCAACTTTCTCCCTTTGAATTGATGTACGTTAACATTTGGGGGCCCTTTCTCATTTCTTCTATAAATTGTGAGAGATATTTTCTTCTTACTGTCGATGATAATACTCATTTTTCTTGGATTCATTCTTACGCACTAAAGATCAAGCTATGTCAATTTTTTTAAAATTTAAAAATATGATTGAATATAATGCCAAAATCAAATCTATTCAGTTTGATGGTGGAGGGGAATTTAAACCCCTTGCTTCTTTTCTTGAAAATTTAGGCATAGTGTTAGGAAAGCATGTCCTCATTCTAGTGAACCAAATGGGAAGGTAGAATGTAGACACCAAAGACTTGTGGACGTAGGTCATGTTTTGCTTCTAAAATCTGGTGTCTCTAAACCTTTAAAACTATTGTTTTTGTGATAAATTGTCTTCCTTCTAGAAGTTTGTCACACCAGACACCTTTCTCAAAGTGTTTGGTTGCTTATGTTTTTTGTGTCCAAGGGTGTATATGAAGCATAAGCTTGATGCCAATTCCTACGTGTGTTTTCTTGGGCTATGCACCTAGTCAATGATGTTGAAAGAGTCCTAACTTGATACACAATCAAGGTAAAGTGATTAAGACACGTAAGAACTCACTTCACTCGTAACAATAGCGGAAGAAAAACACAAGAAACAAAGAACATAAGTAAGCACTCAAGTGAAAGTAGTAAATGCTTTTCAATCTCAGTATAGACTATATATGTTTTCACATATATAAAGAAAACTTAGATTATACTAACTCATGCAACAGAGCATACAAACACAGCAATATAACGTGATAAACTTACTTAGGCTCCAATCATAAGTGGTAACATTCACGAGTTGTTGAAGGCAATCTAGTAGCCAAAATTACTAAATGAAATAAAACAGTTATTACATACTCGATAAAGATAAGATATTAAATACCTTTATCAGTTACGGACCACCTGTCTAACTGTCTAGGCTGCTATCATCAATTGTCTCCACAACTATTTTGATCCACACTGAATTTGGCTGACCTCTAGAGCCATATCACCAAGTAATGTGATACAAATACATATGATCAGATTAGTGTACAACAATATATGCAACTTACGAAAAATATGATTTTTTAAATAAACTAACTCGTATCAACAATACGAAAAAATACTCGACGTATTGTTAACAAAATATGATTTTAGAATAAAAACACTTCATATTAACAATACGAAAAACATTTGACGTATGTTGATACAAAAAATTCACCTTATAATAACAATACTCTCAATGTATTGTTATTGCCGCAACTCCGTTTAATAAAATATTTTTCACAAACTCCACTATCACCTTGTATCTCAATACATAAATAACACTCGATATATTGAGAACACAAAGTTTCCTTTTCGTCGAAAATAATTCTCAAAGTTTTTCTACTTAGATACTTAAGAAAACAAAAGAAAATTTTTCGTAGCAACAGAAAATATTTCTCACCCAAATAAAATATTTTAGAAAAAAGTTATAAAATTGACAAAATTTTTCTACTTAGATACTTAAGAAAAACAAAGAAAGTCAATGGTTATTTATAAAAAAAAATTTCAAAGTATAG
Source organism: Elaeagnus macrophylla (assembly GCA_029378325.1). Taxonomy (NCBI): domain Eukaryota; kingdom Viridiplantae; phylum Streptophyta; class Magnoliopsida; order Rosales; family Elaeagnaceae; genus Elaeagnus; species Elaeagnus macrophylla. The sequence continues at coordinate 39,738,842 of CM055641.1, forward strand.
ACACCTTCGCGGAACCTTCATTAACCACTTTAGTGAGATACCGACGAACCCTCAACGAAGTGTAATGGTCAGAAAAATGAACAAAATAACATCGTTGACCCCTCGCCGATCTCTCGCTGACCTACCATGAAAAACACTCAATAAAACCCCAGCAAAGATCTCGGCGAGCTTAAAAGATAAGATTTTTTAAGTTTAGAACAAAATGAGAGAAAGAACCATAAATACCCAGCGTTTAAAAAAACAAAAGAAAGGATAAAAATACACTTATGTAAACTACATGCTCCCAACCACCCTATGATATGTGTATAATACAAACGAACGATAGTGTTAAGAAATATACATGAGTGTATGCGATACTGATCACAAGCAAAGTACCGTACATAGGGGTAGACAAAATACTAAATAAAATAAACAGACTTCGTGTTTTGCACACTGGAACGCCAACAAAGCACAAAAGGACTTACAGGCTTACAATCTCCCTATTTGGCATTCTGTGGCAAAACACTACACAACCTATCCAAGGCAAGAATGAAACACAATATATTCATGCAACATGATTTAACAAAGTTCATTCCCATGAACAAACTTCTACACAGACAAGACACCCCTAACACACCTACATTCTAAGTACATCCGTCTTGTAATGCTTCATCCATTTTCATGAAGCAACACATCTGTCTTGATGCTAACTCCAACTCCAAGTAACTTGCAAGATCCAAAACTACATATATATCCTGCACACACGTAACAAGCATATACCCATGAACGTATCATGCAGATCTTATGTGCAGTCTAACCAAATATTATCATGTTATCCCTACATAGGTACATACTGATAAGCTAAATATAAGTAATCAAATAAACTCTTTCTAACTTCATGCAACACTTCCCTAAATGCATGTAAGTTAGACAATTTGATGTGATGTAAACCTACACTCACATCCCATACAAAGCAGAAAACAGATGTAAACTCGTTGTGCAAACTTCTCTCCCTTTTTGACATAGAAAGTCAAAAGAACACCCCTATATGAGGGAGAGAAGGCATATACTATGCAATAATCCTATACACCCATGCAATACATGCAGAGAGAAAATAAAGTATAAGTAAAAGAAATAGAGACAACAAAGTCAAAAACAAAAATTGACCTTTAAGGTAACAATTGCAACTCAAGGAAAAAGGCACACCAATAACTTTTCTTAAAGTTTCAAATGTGAGAAAGTCTAAAGGTTTCATGAACAAATTAGCTAACTGTAGATCAGTATTGATATGTTGCAACGAAATAGTGTTTGACTCCACTAAGTCTCTAATGAAATTTTATTTAATATCAATGTGTTTTGTCCTTGAATGTTGAACATGGTTTTTTGAAATATAGATACATTGGTGTTGTCATACAAAAGAACAATATCTCTTACCATAATATTGTAGTCTTTCAATATCTGTTTCATTTAGAGAAGTTGATAACAACATAACCCAGCTGCAATATACTCTACATCGGCTGTAGAAAGAGAAACAAAACTTTGCTTCTTATTGTGCCAAGAAATCAAAGAATTACCTAAGTAGAAACAACCACCAGAAGTACTATTTCTATCATCGTTGCACCCAGCCCAATCTGCATCTGAATACCTAACCAATTCTACAATAATATCCCTCGAATACCAAATACCAAACTTAGACGTACCACTGACATATTTGATAATCCTTTTAACTGCAGCAAAATGAGATTCTTTGGGATAAGCTTGAAATCTTGTACACACTCCAATACTGTAGGAGATATCAGGGAAGACTAGCAATAAGATAAAGTTGACTAACAATCATACTTTTGTATAAAGTTTGTTCAACCTCTTTACTAAAGGGATCTTGGTGAAGTTTAATAGAAGTACTCATAGGAGTACGAACAGGTTTGGCAGACTCCAAGCCAAACTTTTTAACCAGTTCTTTTGCATACTTAGCTTGAGACAAAAAAAAATACCATCTTGGGATTGTTTAACTTGAAAACCCAAAAAGAGCTTTAATTCACCAATTGAACTCATCACACATTCACTTTGTATAGCAAGAGCAAACTCCTAAGCCAAATCATCTTTTGTAGAACCAAAGATGATATCATTATATAAATCTCAACAACTGACACATGACCATTGCCTCATTGTACAAACAACATTTTATCACCACCATCTCTCAAAAACCCTTTATTAAGAAGAAAAGAAGCAAACCTTTAATACCAAGCATAGGGGCCTGTTTTAAGCCAAAGAGGGCTTTCTTAAGTCTTATGACATGATCAAAAAAGTGAAGATCTTCAAATCATTTGGGTTTCTTAATGTAAACTTCCTTTTTGATTACACCATTCAAAACGACACTCTTAATATCCGTTTGGTAAAGCTTAAAACCAAAATAGCAATCCAATCCAATCAATAGTCTAATAGATTCAAGGCGTGTAACAGGAGCAAAAGTTTCTTCAAAGTCAATCCCTTCAATCTGAGTATAGCCTTGAGCAACAAGTCTCGATTTATTCCTAGAAATTACTCCTTGTTCATCTTCTTTATTCTTGTACCACCATCTTATACTAATGACATTTTTTTTGTCTAAGAATAAGATACCATACATCATTTCTTTGAAATTGGAGTAATTCTTCTTGCATGTAGTTGCTCAATATACATTTTACAAGGCTTCTTTTATATTCTTAGGGAGAATGGTCGAAGTATAACACATATATTGAGCGAAGTTTGAACTTGTCTTCGAGTTTTAACACCTCTTTCAACATTTCCAATAATGTTATTAGAGGAATGAGCATATTTTTTCCAGTTAGATAAAGTTTCATTTTCTTCATCAGAACCTTTAGAGGAACTAGTCATATCAAAAGAAGGTTTAGAGGTCGAGGGAGGAGCAGAACAATTAACCGAGAGCAGGTCTTCATTAACCGAAATAATATCAACTAAACCCTAATTTTCAAATAAGTTGCAATTATCAGTTTCAACCATTGAACTAGAACTCGAATCATCAATCACCATATTGATCGATTCCATAACCACAGAAGTTCATAGATTGAAGACTTTGTAAGCATGACTATTATTGGAATAACCTAAGAAAATGACGAGATCACTCTTAGCCTCAAACTTATCCAAATTTTTTGTCCCTCAAAATGTAACAAGTGCTTCCAAACACTCTAAGATACCTAATGTTGGGTCTCTTATTACTGTCTGGTGCCAGGTCTTAAGAAGCGACTGTTTAAAGTATAGCAGCCAATATTAATAGCTTCACTCCAAAAATTTCTTGCGAGATTCTTACTAGTAAGCATTATCCTAGCCATCTCTTGAATAACTTAATTCTTTCTTTCAAGAATTCCATTTTGTTGAGGAGTCTTTGGAGCAAAAAATTCATGCTTAATACCAAGATCATCACAAAAAGCTTGAAATTTAGAGTTGTCGAATTCTTTTTCATAGTCACTTCTTATTCTTAAAATGTTACCAATGGTATCACTTTTCTCATTATGGAGTTTGATGCACAAAGCTTTAAAGTTGATAAACACTTCTAACTTTTCTCTATGAAGCAAAACCCAAGTATACCTAGAAAAATCATCCACAATTACCAAAATATAATTTTTGCCTCCAATGCTAGCAATACGCATTGGTCCTATCAGATGATACGAGCAACTTTAAGGGTCTTGAGTAGAAAGTTGTTGATTTTTTTTTCTGTTGACTTTTACTTTGTTTTTCCAACTGGCAAGGTCCATAAACATGGTCTGGTTGAGAGGAAATCTTAGATAGCCCTTTAATAGTCTTAAACAAGGAAAGCTTTTTCAGCATTTTGTAGTTAACATGACCCAAACGTTAATGTCATAGTTCTTCAATACTCAGGCTAGCCCTATTGCAGAGCAAAGGAGGAGAAGATGAACCAACATAGTAACAGTTATCACCAAAACAAATATGCTTGACAATGATACTCTCTGAACCATCATACACGGTACACTCTCTATTAGAGAACTTAACAAAACACTTATCATCACAAATTTGACTAATGCTGATAAGGTTAGTTATAAGTTCGTCAACAAAGAGGACGTTTTGAAGTTCTGGAATCCCTAAAGCATGGATAGTAGATTTTCCATGAATCCTAGCTTTACTTCCATAACCGAAAATCACTTACCCTTCATCTATCTTTTCAAGAGAGGCAAAGAAAGATCTATTCCCTATCATATGTTTGAAGCAACCACTATTGAAGTACAGAGATTAGAAACTTGAGCCTTAAGAGCAGTGTGGACAACATTACAAAGGTGATAAAGAGAGGGGTTAAGGATATCTTTAAAAATTCTAAGTTCTTCAAAGTAAGAAATAGCTTCATTTTGGAGATAAATGGCCTCAAATGTTAGGGAGAAATGGAGGGTGTATCGGCTCTGATACCAATTGACAAAGTCCTAATTCGATCCACAATCAAGGTAAGGTGATAAGGATACTTAGGGACTCACTCCACTCGTAACAATAGCTGGAAAAAAAAAAAAACTAAAGCAACAAGGAATAGAAGTAAGTACTCAAGTGAAAGTTGTAAATGCTTTTCAATCTCAATATAAACTATATATGTTGTCACATATATAAAGAAAACTTAGATTGTATAAATTCATGCAACAAAGCATACAAACATAACAATATAGTGTGGTCAACCCAGTTACCCTCTAATCCTAAGTGATAACATCCACGAGTTGCTTAAGGCAACCACTCAGCAGCCAAATTCACTAAATTAAATAAAATAGTTACTATAGACTCGATAAAGATAAGACGCTAAATACCTCTATCAGTCAGGAACCACCTGTCTTAACTACATAGGTTGCTATCACCAGCTGTTTCCACAACTACTTTGATCAATACTAAATCTGGCTCACCTCTAAAGTTGCACCACTACGCAGGGTGATGCAAATACCTATGATCATATTAATGTACAACAATATTTGTAACTTACCCAATATATATTTTTTCAAATAAACCAACTCGTATCAATAATATGAAAAAACACCACACATCAATATTACAAACAACACACTTGAGGTATGTTGATAAGAAAATTCTACCTCGTGATAACAATACAAAAATACACTCGATGTATTGTTATTACGATAACTTTAATTGATAAAATATTTTTAACAAACTCTATCACCACCTCATATCTCAATACATAAACAACACTTAATGTATTAAGAATATGAAATTTTCTTTTTTTTTTAAATAATTCACAAAATTTTCAAGTGAATAATCACCTCCAAATCACTCATAAAGAAATACACTTAACGTATTAGTGATACGGAAAAAGAAAAAATATTTTTCGTAGCAATAGAAAATATTTCTCTCCCAAATAACTTATTTTAGAAAATATTTATAAAATTGATAGAGTTTTTCTACTTAAATACTTAAGAAAAATAAAGAAAGTGAATGGGTCTTTATAGAAAATTTTCAAAAAATAGAAACTATAGCTGACCCCTTGTGGAAACTTCACTGACCACCGCAGCGAGGCATCAGCAAGATATCAGTGAACCCTCAGGAAAATATAACAGTTAGAAAAACGAACAAAATAACATCGCCGACCTCTCACAAACCTACTATGACAAACATCCAGTGAGACCCCAACAAGGACCTCGGTGAGCTTAAAAGAGAAGATTTTTTTAGTTTAGAACGAAAGGAAAGAAAGAACCATAAATACCCAAAGTTTAGAAAAACAAAAGAAAAGATAAAAATACACTTAAACATATAAACTACATGCTCCTAATCACACCGTGTTGTGTGAATAATACAAATGTACAATAGTGGTAAGATCTACGTGAGTGTGTGTACATAGAGGTAAACAAAATACTAAGTAAAATAAACAGACTCTGTGTTTTGTACACGGGAAAGTCAATAAAGACACAAAGGGACTTACAGGACTTATAGATGTTATTTGTGTCTTGAACAGTCAACTAGAAAAATATACACAAGTTATTTTTGTCAAGACAATGTTCCCTTGTTTGTCTTCTACTGATGTCTCTTGGGTCACCTCTGTACCTATGCCACCTATTTCTTCTGTTTTTGCACCTGGTTTTTCAATTTCTACTTCTGCACAATCAATTCCTTTTTCTACACCTACTCATAATAATGCATCCTTGTGTCTGTCTCCTATTTTGTTCACTAGTTAGCTAAATGAGGTACCTTTTTCTTCTCATTTCTCATCTGCAACACCCTCTTCTTCTCTTTCTCATGAAGAGGTTCCTTGTGTTCGTAATGGTCCTTTTTCATTTTGTGGCTCTCCTAGCTGTGCTCCACCATCTAATGGTGTTCCAGTTACTAACATTCATCCTATGCAGACCAAATTGAAGTCGAACATTAAAAAGCACAAAGCTCTTTTTACCACCACTTAGGTTCCTTGGGAGCCAAAGTATTTTCATAAGGCCAATCAATTTCCAAAATGAAGGGCAACAATGGACGCAAAGTATGGTGCCTTAATCAGGAACAATACATGGGTTCTAGTGTCTAGGCCTACTAAATAGAAGGTGATTGGGTGTTTATGGGTACATAAAACTAAAACCTTGGCTAATAGTGCTATTGATAAAAGGAAGTCATGGTTGGTGGCTTAGGGGTATCTTTGAACTTATGGGATTAATTACAAGGAGACATTCAGTCCACTTGTAAAAGCTACTTCCAATCGAGTTGTTCTTTCTTTAGCTGTTTCTTTTAGCTAGCCATTGCATCAACTTGACATTAATAACGCATTTTTGAACATAAATCTAGTTAAGACTGTGTATATGAATCAACCACCAAGTTTGTTGATCCATCTAAGCCTAATCATGTGTGTTTGTTAAAAGTCTCTTTATGGGCTTAAATAAGCACCTAGAGCTTGGTATCATAAGCTAAGTTTTTATTGCAATGGGATTTCACAAATGCAATTTCTAATACAAGCCTTTTAATTAAGCGAATTGGTTCAAATGTTCTTCCTTTGCTAGTATATGTTGGTGATATTGTGTTGACTAGCAATAAACCTTTTCTCATTCAACGATTCATTTCTCAACTTAGTTCAACTTTTGCTCTTAAAGACATGGGCTGTCTCCATTATTTTTGGGGCATTAAGGTCTCTCGATCCTCTTCTGGTTTGTTTTTATGTCAGTAAAAGTATATTAAAAATCTCTTGGGTAAGGCTAGAATATCATATTCCAAGCCCCTTGCCACTCTCATGGTCACATAGGGGTGTTTAGTAGATATGATGGAGTACCTTTGGATGATAAAACTACTACTTGTCTTAGGAGTTTAGTTGGGGCACTGCAGTACTGTTGTATCACTAAACTTGAATTGGCATTTTTTGTTAACCGTTTATGTCAGTTCTTAAGCAAACCAACAGATAGACATTGGCTAGCATTAAAGCATGGGTTACATTATTTTCTGGTTTCCTCTTCTCTCTTTCATTGACTGGGTATTCCGATGCCAACTGAGTAGGGAGTAGTGATGATAGACAAAGTGTTGGTGCTTATTATGTATTTTTTGGTAACAACTTAGTATATGGTCATGTGAAAGAAAAAAAAAAAAAAAGTAGTTGCAAGGTCCACAACTGAAACTAAATATAGAGCTTTGACATCACTGTCTGCAACAATTAAGTGATCAAGTCGCTTCTTTTAGAACTTGGTTTTGAACTTCCCAATCCACCTTTGGCCTAGGGTGACAATGTCAATGCCAACTATTTGTGTGAAAATCCTATACTGCACCATCATACAAAGCATATCAACATCGACTACCATTTATTAGTGAGCAGTTGTTAGGAAGGAGATGATAGTAGAGCATTGTCCCTTACAGCAACAACTTACACTTTCTTGAAGCTTATTGAACGCCGAAAGCTTAGAGCTCTTTAAATCGTCTTATAATATTTGTCGCAAGGATCTCCTGACTAAGCCTTTCGGTGGGCCACGCTTTGTTGATCTTAGAGGCAAACTTTTGGTGCTTAAGCCACCATAAGTTTGTGAGGAGTGTTGAGCAGGTTGTTAGATAAGTTAGAGGGTGCACTACATGTAATTATTCAACCGGTAAATGATAATCAGCTTTTCCGCAATATTTTCTCGTGTATTGTTCTTTGTACTACTCCTGAAGCATTCCAACAAAATATCTTGATCTGCATATTATCTTAGATAAATTGATACAACACATACAATGCAATGAATGCATTAGTGCTCAAGTCTTTCAAGTATTCAATCAAAAACAATGGATATAATAATCCCAGAGATTTAGAGAATACAATAGCATGTAGAAGGGATAAAGGAGACCCTCCTTTTGATTTGGAAGGGTGCAGGTGGCGCACAGCCCAAAATCTCCTTTGAAATTCACTTTGCTTCCCCTATTCGACTATGTTCCTATATGCACCGGTATACTTGTAGCCCAAGGAACTCCAAAAAAAATAACTCAGAGTGACCAAAGAATGTGTCTGAACTATGACGGTCGTACAACCAATCAACAAGCTCTGCTGCAGAGATTATACTTCATCAAAGAACATCTTAACTCGGTTCAAATAAATGATGTTCATTTGCATTGATTCAACTGCGAATTCCAGTCGTCAAGGAGGTTAGTAATTGACTCCTCAAATTTCTTTGCTTGAGGCCCAGGATTTATGATATTGACATCACCCCATTGAGAGCAAGGATTTGTCCACCAGCTTTTCCTGCCGGAACACCATGCACCCAAGACAGGTTGCTTATGTCTTCGTTTGAGTATCTTTTTATCAACCATGTCCAGCACAGGATCATTTCTCTCAAACTGTCTTGCAAAAGCTGCACCACTTTGAACCATTTGATCATAATCAGAACTATTGAGGATGTGAGGCTCCATTTTCGGGGGACTGTCCCAGATCATAAATCTCAGATCATTGTTAACTGTTGTGTTCTTAAATTCAAGTGAATTGCATATGACTGAATGGAAGTACCCTTCTTGAGACAAAACTACGTTGGTAAAATACATAAGCATGGTCCGAGGAAGATTATCCCAACCAAGTATGCAAAACTCCAGAAATGGTCGACTCAGGGTCACCCATGGTGAACCTGCAAATTAGAAACAGTTAATGAATGAATACAGATTCCCAACTAGGTATGATAGTAACCAAATGAGGAAATTCAGTTTATAGACTTTGCCTGTAAATATTTTAAAAGCATCAGGAGTTTTCCGCTTTTCTGTAGCATGAAAAATTTGGCTCTTCCTGGCTAGGTAAATTCCGGGGTCAACTACAATTGGTTGAAACCTTTGGGATCTGGCACCAAATCAGATGTTAAAACCTCTAATATTCATATAAAGAGAAAGATGCACTAGCTATGAAAGAAGCCATTAAAATTAGCAGTAACGGTTTGCTTACTCTTTCCATCCAAGGTCACTAGTATGATCAATGAAATTTAGATCTCTACTAACAGAAGAGAACACATGAGACAGATCTGGAATTTAAAAAAAAAATTCAACAATAATTAGTCATCAACAAAACCCCCAAGGAAATGAGGCACCATTTGCTCACCTTAAGGTGCTCCAGCAGCAAATTACTCTTATTTTAAAAAATAGTATAAAACATATAAAAAATCAACAAATTTTACCCTATATGGAAAATATCAACCCTGAAAATAAAATATAAACCATAAAATGTAAAAACTAAACTCTAAACCTTCAACATGCAACAAAATTAAGGATGTGGATTGATAATTTGTAATAATCATAAAAACTCGGAAGATGACTACTTCAAATGTCAGAGACTGAACAGATTACCATGTATGCTAACCTAAAGGTAAAAAATATATGAAATATTGGAGACTGGAGACTCGTTTAAGAACAGTTTTTTCTTCCCCAATTTACAGCCTGAGATAATCTTCAGCTTATCTAGATCCTCTTCTATCCAATAATGATATTTCTAAATCACATGCATCTTCTATCCTCAAAGTTGGAGGGAAACGACTGATTTTATAAAAGAAGTAAATAATACATCACCAGCCAGTATATGTATGCACATAAGCTTGTTCACCATAATGTTTCTGATCCTTACGCAGCACCTCCTAATTGTAAGAGTGATGGTGGCTCCAAATCATAAATACCACCAATTTATGCAAGACATCCTAGAAGGGAAGATTTATCCTAATTCCACATAGCGGATTAGTTCATAATTAAATACGAAGTCAATGTCTTCACTCAATGAAAACATACATTTCTTCATCTTTTTCTTCGACACGAAGGACAAAAAAGAAACTGATAAGTGCTTAAAAAGTACTAATATTCTGTGATTTATTATGCTTAATTATGACAAATAGATTTGATTATAACTCTTTTATTTAATTATTTGAATAAATCTATCAATTTAAAATCACGGCATATTTTTATGTATTTTAGGTGTTTTTAGCTTCAAAAAAAATGAATAATATAAACATACGAAGATGGGACACTTCGAACACTCAAATAGCAACCTATGAACAAAAAGGACTAAGGTATGTAAGCCTTATATCAAAAATCAACCAGTTTGTAAAGGTTACATAATCAGCTTGTGTCGCGGCAGAGGTTTTTTGTGACACGGCGCAATGCTCTCGGATTTCTGTAAGGGGCAATTTTTTGACTTGTGCCGCAGCACTCTTGTATTTTTTGAGAGTCCCAATTCTGTATAACCCTTTCATCTATAAAAAATTCCTTACGTTTTCAGCATTACATATAATTTTTCACACAATTTGAAGACAATTTTCTACTAAACTAAACTAAATTTTGGAGCTTTGTCACATCCTAAGGAGGCAAAAGAGGCATGTCTAAAGGAGACAAGAAGTCTTTTAAGATTGAAGATCAAGCTTTTGGGGAAAGAAACATCATCCAAGCCAATTGTAGTATCTAGATTTAGGCTACTTGTTGTTGTTAGATATTTCTTCTTATTCTTCTTTCCTCTCTAGAATATATATTAAATTATATTTGTCTATGAATATTAATCTAAACATGTTTGGTTGAATTTAACTATGGATGTTTAGTTTATGTTGCCATATTTGCTCTATTTATTTTGGTGAATGTTTTAATAGCAAAATAAATAAAGATTGCTTTTTGATTAAGAGTTTGTTTAGAGATTTATTTGTGAATACTCATAGGCCAATTTAAGATTCATAAATGGATTAAAAAATCTGATAATTTAGTTTTAAGAACGTCACTTTGACTATATTTTGAAAAACTTAATTAAAGCTTCAAATTGATAACCTAGTCATGGCATTGATATGATTGGCATATTTTTCTTTGTGCATAATTTGTTTGCTATTTAATATACCCGATCTTAGGATATTGATTAATTAATCAATAAAGAAAATTACTCGATTGTAAGAATTTTTGTAAACAAAAGGAAAACAATAATCTTGATTTATTAGATCGTTCATGTTAATTCACCATAATATTTTGATGCAAGCATGGTAAACCAAGCTAAATATCTATAAATTATCCATTGATTATTAAAAACTTAGTGAAGTTAGTTTTAAATCAAAATATTTTTCTGTGACTTGTTCGTATACCATCATAATTATTCATTCCTTGCCTTCACCGATCTTGCTCTAGTTTCTAATCTCACTTACAATTCTAATTAATCAATATTTTAGTAGTTTTAGGATTCTAACTAACTAGTATTTTAATAACCTTAGGAGTCTAATTAATTAGTGTTTTAGTAGTCTTAGGACTCTAACTATTTAATATTTTAGTAGTTTTAGGATTCTAACTAACTAGTGTTTTAATAACCTTAGGAGTCTAATTAATTAGTGTTTTAGTAATCTTAAGACTCTAACTATTTAATATTTTAGTTGTTCTAGGATTTTAGAGAAGTGTGAAAAGGTTATTTAGAACCATTACAATTCATTGAGAAATCGACATCGAAAGTTTGCTTATCGCTTACTACAAGTGATTCGTATACTTGCGAGTACTATAATTTGCACATCAGAAACATATTACAAAGGACATGTATTGCAAAAGTTTATTAGTCTGGTCTTGCAAATAGCCTAAAAATACTAACATAACAGCAATATTGCAATTTCAAAGGGACCTCGTTAGTATAAAGAGAGACCAGAAAGAGTCTCTAAGCGAAATGTATTAATTTTTAGGTAATACTGCAAAAACCATCATACTCAAACAAGTACTTAATACATAAATTCTAATAATCTTTTAAGAAGCAAATGCAACAATAAAGCATCTCTCAGGTGCACAATAACTCCATTCTTTTGTAAATTTCACTGAAGATCTCAGCAGAACTATATATTAGCCCTCAATATGCAATAGACAAGCCCCTGGATTAACAACAAGACAAACAGCCGACGTCCCAACAATAGTGAACATTTACCTATATTCTTAGCACTCAGGAATAGTTAATTTGCTTGCTTCAAACTTAAAAAAAATATTTATGGATTCTTCTTCACCCTTAAACTTGCACCTAGGCAGCACATAACAAGGGGATATGACGTCAGAGCTACAGATCTCTACTTGAACAAAAACTGGATGCACTAAACGTCAAGGGAATGAAAATAACATGCACCCTTAATTAAACTTCAGATTTAAGCATTCAATCCTTGAACACTAGATATATTTTTGACATACAAAAGTTGAACAGGTAGTCCTTTTTCCCATACAAAAAGATCCAGTTAAATGCTTTTGACACATACTCCATTAAAATTGTACTTGACTACACAAGATCACAAAATCAGAGGACGAGGAGCCTAAATCCAGAGGAATAAGTACTCTGAAAGGAATAATCAACTATGGATCAATTTCTGAAAAACTCTGTTCAGAGAATACAACTCTGGAAAATCAACAACTACCTCACTCACCTTCCTCTCTAGCCTGAAAACCACACCAAAGCCATTCTTCGCTCAACAGCCAGCCAGACTAGTCACGCAAAAAAACAAAACTTTAAATCAAACTATTGATGCACATTCTAGGCACGGCTTTAGGAAAGGAAATAAGCAAACGACAACAGGAAATAGATAGGGGATAGTTATAAGACACAAACGACATATAAACCCGCTACATAAATCAGCAACCATAACAGCCATACTGGCTTCAAATTGGCCAGGAAATGCTTGAAGAGTTTTAAGTTCCAAGTTTCATGAGCCAAAATCACATACATGCAACATTGAACTTCACAAATATCTTTAAGGCATTTAGTAATCATAGCATTACCATAAAACTCACCTCAACATGAGGGGTATGGGGAATTAACACAGTTAGGCAATAGAATTAACATTTCTATGTCCAAACACCAAATACAAAGAGACAACGATGGTTCTCTAATGGTAGTATTTTCACAATATCAAAGTACCATTTTTGAGATTTAGCATTAACAATTTAAGTATACTCAGTTGACCATGTTAAATATTTCAGCCATACACTTCCAAACAACTAGATATAGAAACAAGATCAACCTACCCTTCAAGTAATTCAAAAAGTCCAAGTCATAAATAGCATGTATATTATGTACATAATAAATAGAATTGGTCCAAAACTTGTTCATAACATACATACACGCTGTACATAATTTATAAAGTGTACCTAAACTCATCATGCTATTTTGGGATTAATTTAATTATGTACAAGCTATTATGCTATAATGGGGCTACAAATCGTAATTCACATCCTAACATCCATACTTTGAAAGAATAATTTTTCAAAGAAAACAAACCATTCTTAGAACTTCAATGATAGATAGGATTATATGTCTAGTACCATTCGAGTGTAAACTGACTGCAGCATATTCAAGATCTAAGAGAGAATTTAAATTCATCATTAACAGTGCACCCTCAGAATGGCCAACCAAAGCACACTTCCTATATAGAGATTAGAAAATCATATATTTCTTCTTTCTTTTTTCTAATTTCAACAAGTAAACATCAAATGCTCCAAGTTGGATGCTTCACTATAAATCAAAAACCAACTTATCCAAGCCAATTCTAGACACAGCCATCGTGTAATGATATAAAGCCAAAACAAATAACTAACTTTCTTTCTAACTTAGGATTAATTTCTCAACTGGTAAGAGAAAAAAGAACGAAAATAAATAAGCCAACAAACTAAAAAATTTACCGAATAGGCATACCATCCTGGGTGATAAGAGGGTAATCCATAGCACTCAAAGTAATAAACCAATTCCACCCACTATCAACCTTCAACAGTATAGAAGCTGCACGCAAAGTAGTGGCAATATTCGAAGAACCCATGTAAGTTAGACGATCAGGCTTGCCCACTACATCCACATTTCGAAATGCCTGAATTGACGGCACTGACTTCACCAACCTAACTAGCCTATGTTTCTCCTCCTCAGGGGCTTCAGCTGAGAGATGCAGCAAATAACGATTGCGTGGGTGATACACCGCAAGCAACAACCTAACTATCCGATCACTATCTCGTCTCCCACCCCATATGTAATAAGCAAAAGCTGGAGGATAATGAGCACCGTGGTGAACTATTGAAGGAAAAGGTTTAGATAAGCTGAAGACAGACATGGAATAGAGCAAGAAGAGAATGACAGAGACGAATGCAGCTGAGAAGAGGGTAAAAAGCCATCTTCTGTCAGCTCCCATGGTGCGCTTCAGTTAGATGTTGGAGCATATGGGTCAGGGTCAAATCAAGAAATAGCGGGTCAGAATGTGTTCAAGTTCAAGTTCTGTGAGGATCTTCGATTTGGTGGAGTTTGCGATAATGGCGAACATGGGATAAGAGTGTGTGTAGATTAGCTACAAAGAATTAACAGTTTTAGAAATCAGATCAAAAACTGTAGAATTCTCTCTCTTAGAATACATTTATGATTGCTCACTTTCTCTCTCTATGAGTATTGATTGAATTTCTCACTTTCTTCTCTTGGGCAGTGTGGTATTAAATTTCTAGGGTTAGGGTTTTCAGGTCAGATTTGCGTCTGTAAAGAAATAAAAATGGAGAGCTCATGAGTGATTTCGATTTTCTTTTGTTTGTTCCTTCCTTTCGTTCCTGTCACGTAGCAGTTAGACTCGAGATCTAAAAAAAGGACGTTTATTTTCAAATCTTGTCCGTACGAATTGTACAGTAATTTTTTAGGAAAAACAACGAAACTATTTTTTTTTTTTTTTTTCTATGTAATAACAAAACTAGCATCCTTTATACTTAAATTCATATTTTTATGATTAAAAAAAATAATTAATATATTATTTTTGTTTGAATACTCGTTCAATTAGAATTAAACGATTATAATTTAGACCCGTTCAATATTAAACGTTTAATATTTTACGTTTAAATTAAACGTACAATATTATCGAAGGAAAGAGAAAAATCTAAATCTAAATTATACGGATGAACCAGAGGTGTTGAGTTTTTTTTTTTTTCCATCAAAATATGTATACTTCTCTTTACTTTCTATTATTAAAAAAATAATCCCTTTACTTTCGTTAAAAAAAATCAAATGGTACTAACAATCTTATAATTTTAAATAAAAAAATATGAGGCTATTAGTTCCCTCTATCAAACAAACAAAACAAAAAAAAAAGCTTCTCTTTACTGTAAAGAAAAAAAATCTTTAAAATCAAGACCATGTTATACGTAGCGAGTACAATGACGATTGCTCGTTGTCTGAGATTGGAATTTAGGACACATATAGCTTTTTTTTTTTTTTTTTTTTTGCCAAAAGCTTCAAAAACACAAAAATATCAAGTTTTGGTCTTTATTATAATTATAGCTTTACAAAAATACTTTTGCTTTCATTATTCTTGATTATCAATTTTGTAATATTTTTCTGATTCTAGGCATAAACAATCATGAATTTCTCCCAAAAATTGTGCGAAAACTATATTAGTTAATTATAAACTTGTTTCTAAATCCATGTGTATTTTTGTTGGTTCTTTTGTTAAATTATGTTTTTTTTTTTAATTTAGTGAAATAATCTATTAATCCTTCTAGATAATCTATTACTCTTGACATTCATGAAACAAAGTGTTATTTAATAGATTCCTTAAAATTTTGGATTGTTACTTTAAAATAGATAGTATCTCAAGATTTTTTTTAATTAGTACTTTTGTTTTTGTTTTAGAACTATATAGATTTGAACTAGTTTTCTTTTCACTTGTATATCTTTTAGTCATATTTTAAATATGTTGCAAATAAATGATAATTTAAACAAGGTAATTTACTTTTTAATTTGTATCTTGACCTGTTTTAAAATATAAGTCTACTTCAAACTTCTACTTTATTTTGATCTTCTTTTGTTCTTCGTTACTAAGCCTACTGATCTAATCCTCAAGACCTCTTGTCTATGCCAATCTTTTGAAATTTGTACTTAGGATTTAAAAATTCGGAAAATAAAAGGAGTTGGATTTATTCAAATTGAACTTTTATTTTATCAAATAGATAGTTACAAATTAAAGAACTAAAAACTTTGAAAAGATTTTTAGTTCCTCGTGATATCTATTACAAAATATGGATAAATTGAAAGTATAGAGCGATGTGTGTGGATGAAGGTGTTAAGATAAGAAACAAGAGATCCCTTCTATATAATTAAGGGTATTGTTTATTATATAGCAAAAAATTACTATTTTCCTACTTTATATAACTCATTATTAACTAGTAGTGGGGCTTTTATGACATCATTAGTCATTAAGTTCCCCCGTAGACAATGATCCTCTTGATGCTAGAGAAGCCACATATTCTTCATCATATTTGTCAGCCAAACAGTAGATACACTTGTGGTCTTCAAACTGTTTACTAGCAAACTGACAAAATATTTTCTTAGTTTTCTCACCGACATTCAACCCATTATAGGTAAATTGGGTTTCGTAGTTAGTAATCTTTTTAACATCTTCCTTGTTGATTGGAGTAGTACTTTGAGAGAAGATGATGATCTTACTGGTTGTATAATTAATTTTTATTTCACAAGCATCATTAATCATCCTAATTTCATAATATATTTGATTGAGCATGTGGTCTTTCTTTAATTTCTTATAACTTAATTATTTTTCTAGAAGAGCCTTAGGCCATAGAACTTCTCACCTATTATTAGCCAAACTAATTTTGATGAGGTGATAAAGACTAATATACCATTGTTATTAAAAAATCTAAGATAAACTGATTTATCAGCTACTTCAATTCTTTTCTTGAAATTATTAATAGTTTTCTTAAAATTTTTAGAAAAATAATTTAATTCCATCAAATTATTTTCTAGATATAGATTTTTTATTAATTCTTCGTGATAAGTTTGATAAACAAACTTTTAAGAATATTAAACTTGCTTCCTAATGAAAATTCCTTTTCTATAGTAAAAGCTTCATTTCTTCAATTTGTTCATCTGTTGTCCTTATGGCCAAGTTGTAAAGACTTAGTCATTGTCTTTTTTATAAGGTCTTGCATTGTTCACTTAGTCATTATCATTCTGATAAGTACCTGCATCATTCTTTCTCCTCTTCAGAAATAAGAAATGGTCATTCCTTTTTGAAAATTATTTGTCTAAGAATTTTTCCATGAGTCTTCATTCTATTTGGTGTTGGTGTTGAGTTTTTGAGTCTTGATGTTAATAATTTTGGCATTCAGTAATTTTCCAAACTTCCTTCAGCTTCAATAATATTGTCGAAAGCTTTGTGAGTTAGTTTTGAGAGGCCTATAATAGCTCAACTTGCTTTTGGTCAATTATTGTATATTCTTGGCATCGGTTCATTATAAACAATATAATATTTTTACTTTCAGCAATTCTTTTTTGTTTTAAATATTGCAATTTTTTCTTTTCATCTTCTTCTACAATGTTAGCCTATTTCTTGGTTGTAAAATCTTCTTTATTTATGATTAATTTTGAAATTAATTTTGAAGTATTAACTTCCTCTTTTTCTTTAGAATCTTCTTGTTCTTTCATTGCTTTTTTAAGATACTAGACTTCTAATTGTTATTGTAAGATTTTTAATTCATTTTCCTTGATATTGAATTCATTTTCCTTTATTTTGATTTCCATTTCTAGTTGATCCATTTTTCCTATTGAAGTATTATTTTTCTCTTTTTCTTTAGGATTCATTGTTCATAGTAGATATTCGACGTCAAATTTATAATAATTAAATCATTTTCATTAATAGATTAATCTTTATTATTTATAATCACCTACAATTTAGTCCTTAAAAAATGACCAAAATTTTTGTTATCTATTCTAACAATAAATATGGTACTAATGACATATATTGCAAATTGTTTAATAGTTTTTTAATGCTAAATTTTATTTTTTATTACTTTGATAATTTAATTTAGGGCTTTCAAAAGATCCTGAAGTAAACCTATAAATATATTTATTTTCACCTTCCACTTTTACTTTTAAAATGGCTCTCCAATATTTACGTGAAATATCTGTTTTTATTATCATTTTATTTTCAAGTCTTAGATAGTATAAAGTTAGTAAATTTTTTACCTATGCTTTTACCTTGTCCATATATTTAGTGTCTTGATCTGTCCATTGTCAAACATAATTTTTTTTTAAAGTTTTGCTTGTAATAATTTTCTTATTTAGGCTAATTTCTTAATATAAGCTTCTGCATAAGTCAAACATCTAATAAATCCTTAAAATTGATTTTTATCTTTAATAATGCAGGAAAAATTGTGTGTAGTTCGATATATGGGGTTCAAGATAATATTTTCCATCTTCTATTTCTAACCCAAAATATTCTATTTTTGTTATGCTATAATAGCTTTCTTTTCTAACAAAACAATTCATTTATTTTTACATTCTCTTAAAATAGTAAGTATATCAAGATAATATTTTGTAAATCATTACTTAAAACTAATATATCATCACTATAGACATAGCAATATCCAAGATATTTTTAAATATGTTTTCCATATATTTTTGAAATATTTTTTATGCTTATTTTAAACCAAATGATACAACTGTATGTTAGAATTGTCAGCAAACGAATGTCGTTAATTTTTGAGATTTTTTATCTAATTTTATTTTCCAAAATCAAGTTTTGCAATCAAAGCTACATAAATATTTATTTCTTTTTATGAGTAATAATAATTATTCTTTCTTTGAAATAAAATAATCATTATCAATGATTTTTTTTATTTAAAGTTTTAAAGTTTATTATCATTCCCTTTTTTACTCTTCTTTTCTCAGCTTCCTTTTTACTAAGAATGCTACAGTAGAATGTCATGAATTACTTGAAATAATTACTTTAAGTTCCAAAAATTTTGGATTTATTTTTCAAATTTTTCTCAATTTTTTGGAGTGTAAATTATAAATTTTATCCTAATAACTTTTCAAGGATATTTTAATTTTATGGTTGCTATTTTTTTTTTTTTTATGTTGGGATCTAATGGGTTTTCATAGTTTACTATTTTTAATTACTTTTTAATGTCTATTAAGGCTTTATTTTCTTGTATTTCATTTAAAAAATAGTTTTTTGATTGAGCTCAATATCAAAAAAATATCTTACATTTGTAATTTTTCTAATTTTATATTTTCACTATGTTTTTGCTTCTTACATTGTGACATAAAAATTGTTGATGAAGTTGTTAAATTTTTCTTACTTTTGACACATAAATAGTTTCACCATTCAATATTCTTAAACTTATTTTATCTAGATACTAAGTAAATGATTAATATAAGTATAATAAATTATTTTTTAGTAAGATATCAACTCTTATTTCTTGTTGATATTTTAAGGACAAAAAAAAAATTTCCTATCAATATATCTATATCTTTTAAGATTTTGTTTAAACTTATAATAGTATTATTAGCTATTCTTACTATTAACTCTTTTGAAGCTAATTTTCAAAGTTTTATGAAATCACATATTTACTAGTAACACACATACTAATATCTGTGTCAATATAAATATATAAATGATAATTTTTATATCCTTTAAATTTTAATTCTATTTTTATATATGTATTATTTGGATTAGTTATATTCAATAATCGTTCATTAATTAGAATCAGAGTCAGGTATTTCTTCAAATTCTGAGTTTGTTACTTCTTACTCAAATTCTTATAATAAGTAGATACTGTATGTATCATCTATATTAGATTCCTCTATTAATTCTATTTTCATCTTAAAAGCTTTTTGTAGAAAAATTTCTTTTTGTAGGAATTTATTTTTGAATTTTTTCTTATGTTAAAGTCTTTTAGGGCATTCGTCTGTAGAATATTATTTTTCATTACGTATCCAACATCTACATTTTTTTATAGATAATATTTTTTTTCTTTTTTGGTATATTATACTTTTTTTCTTCTAAATATTTTTTTATAAGGTTACTAGTTATACATTTTTTCATACTTTTGAAAGTTTGTTTTCTGAATTTATTTTTCTAAAACCTTCTTGTACTTTTTATATTTTTTGTAATTTTTCTTATAAGATTTTATAGTACATCTATATTTTTTTAAGATTTTAAAATCTTTTATATCACAACAAATTTTATCATGCTCTCTTATTTGTTTATATTTTTTTCTTTTTTAACATTTTAAAATTATCTAACTCTTAAGGCTTTTTATTCTTCTTACTAAAGTATGAGATATAGTTTCTCTATTCCTATCATTTCATCCTTTTTTTCATAATTTTATATAATGTTTTAGGTAATTTCTGAAAAAACCATTTCCCTATAAGTTTTTTGCATTGAGGGTGGTAACATGTAATAATACATTTTATATTCACAGATAAAAAAATCTATATAACACATGTTGCATATCTTCATGTTTGTCAAATGTTATTTAGCTTAATTTATTTTATTTTTACTAGATTAAGTGATATGTCTACCTTGATTTTCACTAATAAATTTCTTATATATCTCATTTATTATAATATGCAGGTATTGTTTACCCATAACCAAATTTCCTTTCATTTGTAAGTTGTTATTTTGTTAAATTTGTAATCCTTATTTTAACATTTATTATAATTTTGTAAGCTACTAATACCTTATAAGTTGAAGGGTTTGATTATGTGGTTATAGAAGTTTGTATGATTACACTTATTATACTAGACTATTCATCTAAAGATTTCTTTTTATATCTTATGCAATCTAAATCTAAAATATCATATTTATAACTTTCATGAGGTATGAATTCTGGTTGAATACTACCTCTAGTACCCCAATGTAAATTGTCTCATAATTTGGGTTGTTATCTTCTCCTATAACGGGATTAAGTTCTTTTTATCTTTGTTTATTTTTTCTTCTCTATATAGGTCAGATGTTCCTTCTTGATGTTGGATTGGTAATATAGTAGGTTCCATATGAATTTTTGGGACTATATTTTCTGGTACAGATTCAGTTTCACTAACTATTGTCATATCATCTTCTTTATTTGTACAAAAAAAAATTTTCATAATATTTTCTTTGTTAATTAATGGTATGTTGAATCTTCTTTTTGCATCTCTATTTGTTATACTCATTTTTTTTATTACTTACTCCATAATAAACTGTCTTTTCTTGAGAATATTTTTCTTTTTTTACAAAGATGATTTTTTAAAACCATCATCTTCTTTAAAATTAAGTTTTAATTTTTGGATTTCTTTAAATTTCTTTTTGCTAATTACCACTTCTTATGAAAAGCTTCATGAGATGTCTTGTATATCTATTTCTATTATTTCTATCATTTTTGTGAAAACCACAATTGTTTTAATTTTTGTTCTTAAAAATAGTTTGTTTGTAAGGCTTACAAATTTTCATTACTTTCTATAAGGCTTTTATAAAAATTCTAGTTTGTAAGTTACTCAAAGGATAAAATGGTAAAATTTTATGGGTAAAACGATGTCGTTAATCGATTTTTGTCAAATTGAAAAAAAAAATTCATTTCCTTATTATTTCGCATCCTTATTATATGAGATTGATATGTGATGTGAGCAGTGAAATCATGAGAAATGTGCAGGTGGCTAAGAAATTTTTAAATAGGTTAGCTAATAAATAAAGTGCAGAACTTTTTTATTTACGAAAAGTCTTATTGTCAAAACTTACGATAACATCTCAAATAATATGACATCATTTAATTAGTTGACAAATTGAGACAACATATTAATTGAAGTGGCAAATAATAATTTGTTTACAAAAAGTAGATCTCAATTTATCAAATGATTAAATGATGTCACATCACCTAAGATGCCATCACAAGTTATGACAATAAAATTTTTCCTTTAGATAAAATAACATTTTATTTTAATGTAGTATTAATAATATTTTTTTTAAATTATTAAAGTTCATTACGTACAAATTTATTTTTTTATAAATTACATAAAATAATACAACTAAAATCAATAACAAAAATATTACTTTAATAATATTAATGGAGAATAATTAAATGATATTTAATATTGAATAAGAATTTATGGACATTGTTCAATTTGAACTGTATCCAATAGGACTTGGACGACATTCGATTAAAATAATGGATTAAACTTTTTTTAAACAATAAAAATATACGAGTTATTTTTATTATTTTCTCTTCTCTTACATTATTACTGTTATGATACTTTATATCAATAGAATTCAAAAGGATAATAATAAAATTTCTTTAAAAAAATCACACATTACTCTCTTAAAAAATTGTTTTACTCTTGAAATATTATAATATGGTATTCCCTTTGTTAAAACAAATTAGTATGGAATACTAACTCACTTTCTTAAAATTGTGATATTTCATTAGATATTTTCTTAAAACTAAAGTGCAAAAATCGAAATATAGTAGAATTCATTTTCTTTAAAAATATCATTAATATGGCAAAATATCATACAAAATATCCATAATAATATTGAGATGTCAATTTCAATACAGGTGTTATTTTATTTTCTCAAATATAAGTAGTATCAATAGAAATTTTATATCAATAAATGAAAAATATAAGAATAAAAGATATGTGTTTTCAATTTGTAAGCCATGTTATTCTATAAAATAAAATAAAAATTGTAAGCCATGTTATTCAGTGTTGGAATTTTTCATTTTCAAAATATGGTATTTGTATTTTATTTTATGTTTTTGTCTGTCCATTGTAAGATTGATTACTGGTGGTATCACGCATTAACATATGACAAATTTTGGTTCAATCACACATTGCATATATTTACATATCTAGAGAATATGTTTTGATAGAAAGTTGTCTTTTTTGTGAGAGTTTGGAATTTATTTGAAACCAGGTGGTCTGAAATGGTTAAGGGTCAAGCCAGTCGATTTTAGCGTGTTTTTGTGTTCGTGCTGATTAAGTGCCAGTTTGACTATATCTTTAACTCATTGAGTTGACAACACTGAGATCTCGGTGATTAGTTAGTGAGGGGTCAACAATGTACGTCGGTGAGATTTTTTGGCACTATTTTAGTGGCATTTACCTTCACTGAATGTTAGGTAAAGGCTAGCTAACCAGTCAGCGAGAGTGCTGTTTCTCTATAAATAACACCATTTTATCTTATTTTTCTTGGCCAATAGTAGGGAGAAGTTCTGCTCAAGTGTTTTCGAGCTTCCTTTGTACGATTTGGTCCAATTTTCCTTTGTACTATCATCTTAGGATGTAGAACACATTAAAGAGTCTCTCTCATAATCTCAAACACTATGGTGAGTGTAAAAAATGTGAGATTGAATGAGGATTTGATGAGAGAGAAAATGTGTGGCTGGTGAGATAGAGCCATATCTCATAAAGAGTTCCTCTCAAAGTTGAGTTCCCCTATATAGGCTCATGGTTGCAAGGATGCAACATATTCTATAGGTAAGGATCCTATATGGTGTTGTGTCGTGTATCGACTGGATGTTGCGAGGTTACAATGTTGTCTTTTATGTGGGAGTTTTGGAATCAATTTGAAACTAGGTGGTTTGAATTGGTTTAGGGTTGAGCCAGTTGATTTTAGTGTATTTTTGTGTTCGTGCCTATTAAGTGCTAGTTTGACCATTTCTTTAGATTACTAAGTTGACAACACTGAGATCTTGGTGATTTGTCAATAAGGGGTCAACAATGTACATCGGTGAGATTTTTTGCCACTATTTTGGTGGCATTTATCTTCACTGAATGCTAGGAAAAGGGTAGCTAATCAGTCAACGAGGGTGCTATTTCTCTATAAATAGCACCATTTTATCTTATTTTTCTTGGCCAATACGAGGGAGAAGTTCTGCTCAAGTGTTTTAAAGCTTCCCTGGTATGATTTGGTCCATTTTGGTCCAATTTTTTCTTTTAAGTATCTAATTTGGGAAATAGTATCATCTTAGAATATAGGATATCATCAAAAAGTCTCTCTCATATTCTCAAACACTTTAGTGAGTGTAAAAAATGTGAGATTGAGTGAGGATTTGATGAGAGAGAAAATGTGTGGCTGACGAGGTAGAGTCATATCTTATGAGGAGTTTCTCTCGCAATTGAGTTCCCTTATGTAGGCTCATGGTTGCAAGAATGCAACATATTCCATAGGTGAGGATCCTATGTGGTGTTATGTCGTGTATCGACTAGATGTTGCGAGGTTGCAATGTTATGAATAGGCGAGGAGCATATGTGTTCGTGTGTGGGCTAGGTATTACAAGGTTGTAATGTATATGCATGTTAGTTTTGGTTGAGCCGTCAATAATTGATCACATCACTTGGTAAAGGAGCAACAGGGACGAGCTAGCATCACTTGGATTGCAATTACTGTGGAGACAACTATAAAGATAGCTTAGGCACAATTTAGAGTGGTGCTCCAACTGATATAGATATTAGCATATATTTCTTAGGTTGTGAACTATTGATTTTCTTTATATAGTTAATTGTTTGTTTGCAAGTGGTAACCTTAAGCAACCCATAGATGTTACCACATAGGAAGGGTACCTATATTGGTTTACCATGTTACATGATGTGTTATATATGCTCTAATATTGTGAGAATACAATCACAATTTTTGAATATGTTTACACATATAAGGTTTAGAAGGGATTGGAAATTCTTTATAGCTTTCACTATATGCTTGCATGTTTCACATGTTGTGTGCTTACTAATTTTCTATGGCATATTGCTAGCCTAGACAGGAGCTTGTGAAGTACACCACACACCGTTATTACTGTATTTAACGTAGATTGTGTTTTCTTATCCACTAGTTATTTTCATTATGTGTTGATTTAAGCATGTTGTTATTATTTATTATTTTGTTGTACTATTTGCTTAATCTATATATTAAGGCTTGTTTGGCTAAGTTGAAATAGAGCTCGCGCAAAGATTTCATAGATTGATGTATCCACCTCCTTTTAGGTCTCAGCCGTCTATTTAGGTCGAAATTTCAATTTATTAATGTACAATTATTCTGATGTATAAAACTCTCATTGGTATCAAAGCAGATCACCCCTATTTAGGCTTAAGCTTTATCTAGACATACACACACCTTTGTATTTTTTTGCTTTTGTCTCCAGTGGAGTGGGTTGCTGCTTGTTTAGTGAGATTATTTATCTCTGTGCACTTGTAACAATTGTATCATCCCTATTTTTATGTCATACATCTTGTTTTGTGCATCTTTTTCTAAAGTGTGAATTTTATTTCCATATGATCATACTAGGGTTATATATAGATTACATATTTGTATGTATGACGATGTTGTCTAGGTGCATGTTTCATTAAGCATGTGATCTATTTGATTATTTCATATCTTGTTTTCACTGCTTCTTGTAGGGCATAGTGTGTTCTTTATTTTATCTTTTTTTATGCTTGGCTATTTGATCCTCTTCTAGTTGCTTTTAATTGCATTATCTATGTGTTTGTCATGTTTTTTGCATTTTCCCACTTTTGCAATTTTTTGCATGAGCATCATGTCACATGATTTCATCATATAGTATCAAAGTATTAGGATCTTCTTTTTTTGCATTAATGTCATTCATATGTCATATCATAAGACTACATATCATCTTATTTACTAGTTTGTTCTTTCTTTTTCCTATCATGTCTTGTGATTGTTTTTCAGTTTGTCCCATGTTCTTTAGTATTTCTCTTTTGCATACTCTTACTTGTCTTTTGCTCTAGATTTCTTTTTGAGAAAACTAAGGTGTGTTTTTCAAGTGTTGTCTCCTCATTCCTTTGTACTTATTATTTGTTGTGGTTTGTTTTGTGCATTTGTATGTCATATAGATTGCTTAATTGTCTTTAAGACTCTTGACTTACAAGAATTATTGTGACAAGCTAGTCTGTTTAAATGGAATTCCTGATGTTTTGGGTTACTCACCTTTTCTAAGCTTGTCTCTTGTTTGCCATTGTGGAACTTGAGACTCCTCCACAAGCTTAAATATTTTAGTAGCATCCATTTTTCTTCTTTCTCCTGTGGGATGTTACTAGTATTTATTACTATTTAGTCATGGTTCTTTCTACTTTTGACTAGCAATAATGTGAGTGTTGCCAATGACCTCGTTTAAGACATAGTCTTTTTTTACTTTGGCCAAAGATCTCGTTTGGAGGCCACCTTGTCATCTCACTTATTTGTTTGTTTAGATATTTTCGTGAGATAGACTGATTTACTTTCTTACTAACATGTATCTCCTTGAGAATTAATAAAATGATGTGCATTTTTTTATTTTATTTTATTTTTCATTTCAATGATTATTTGTGTGAGGTTTACGAGTGTTGGTAGTTTTGCAGACATACTTATTATATTGTAATGTTTTAATCATTAAGACCTCTCACAACAAGTATCAAGATATCATGGCTCTCATAGTGGTTACAGCACTCCAACGAGTAATATTCAAGTATCATGCATACATATTTATATGCATTTCATATAGGCTTTCGTTTGACTGATTTATGATATTGTGAATAACATTTATAAGCCTTTTTAATTGGACGGATCAATCCCTCTTTAAGATGAATCGATCCTAGTATAGATCGATCCCAAAACAATCCAATATCCTCCCCTCGTTGCATAAAATTGAATACCCAGTTTTTTAAAGCTGGATTGATCCCCTTATAGTTGGATCGATCCCATTTCGATCCTCAACCGATCGTGTTTAATCTGCGTAAGTTTTATTTTGGAGGTTTGGAGAGATGGATCGATCCCCTTATGGGTTGAATCGATCCCCCTACGTGTTGGATCGATCCCAAGTCTCGCTGACGTAACTATTTTTAGTATTGAATCAATCCCTCTCTAGGATAGATTGATTCCGCCGTCTATAACTAGGTTTTTACACTCAATTTTTAATCCTAATTAGCCTCTAATTGCCTATTATATTTTGACACATAAGTAAATGACGTATTTTTCACTAGGTTTTCATAAAACAATACAATGTATCACTATTTGCATATAAGTAGATACATACACTTTTGACCGCATTTTTTAACTTGTTGATTTTACGATACATGTTGATAGGCTTAGCTTCATC
This sequence comes from Elaeagnus macrophylla, assembly GCA_029378325.1. NCBI lineage: Eukaryota > Viridiplantae > Streptophyta > Magnoliopsida > Rosales > Elaeagnaceae > Elaeagnus > Elaeagnus macrophylla. The sequence goes on from CM055641.1 coordinate 39,766,088, forward strand.
TTTTCATCTTTCACATCTATGTTAATTCATGCCTGCTTTATTCATTGATGTTTGATCTATTATATTTGCATGGATATATTAGAATAGATTTGAGCCTATTCATTCTATCGTGAATCATTGATTACGAGACTGTGCTTAACTTATATTTGTTTTAGATCTTCAATTTGCTTCTTGCTTACCTCTGCTTATCTGACTAAAACATTTTATAGGACTGTTCATTGCATTAGTTCAAATAGAATATGCATTGCACTTGTGTTATTTGTGCTAACCTTTCAGGTTGTTCCGTGAACGTGTTCGAAAGCTTGAGAAGAGTTGTCTAGAATGTTAGTCTAGATCCGTTCACCTACCTTGAGAAGATGGTAAAGAAAAGAACGACTGCTCATAAGTATAGTATACAGGGGCTTTATCACTGTAAGGATAATCTAAGACTTCTTGTACTTGAACATTTATTTTTTTATAGTGGACAATTTAGGTGATCCCGACTTGTGGTTTTCCTCTTAGGTTGTATTGACTTAAGTTGTTTTCACCTAAAAATCTGCGAGTGATCTTTTTCTTTATCTTTATTGTTATTACGTAATTGCATATTTGGCTGCTATGATTAATTTAAAAAATTAAAATTATTCATAATTATCGTAATAAGCTATTAATTTATTACGTCCATAATTTAGAACTTTCAACTTGTATTAAACTTAGAAGTTATATTGTGTTTGATCAAAAACAAAAATTGATATATCAAATTATTGAACTATATTGAATATTTTCAATAAATTAAAAAAACAAAGAAACAATTGCACTAATATGAAATATATTGGAGCTTGATAAAAGAACTTATAACAAAATAATTAACTCATATTATTTTTTATAAAAAAAATAAAATAAATATAAGTAAGACTCTTTCATAAGCTGTATTTAAGATTTTTTTTTAAAAAGTACACATGTCACATTATGATTGAGGTGACAAAGAAAAGAAAATTAATTTAAGACATAACATTTAGACTCCTATTATAAATGACCGAGTTTGTACTTCAAAAAAAATATTACAGTATTATCCTCAAACATTTATAATATATATTATTAACCCTAAGAAAATTATTTGTCATGCTCCCATTTGTTATGTTTTTTTAATTTCACATTTAAATAAATTATTAAAATTATATTAATTATGACTACAATAAATTGGTTTGTTTTTTTCTCTTAAAATTCTTACAATAATAAAAATTAATTAAATTGTGAAATCTTTGCATTTGAGTATTTAATTCATATAACATATAATTATTTAATTATTCCATTAGAAAAAACTCTTTGAATTTTACAACTCTTTTTTTTTTTTTTTTTTTAATAAGAGGTTATAGCTAGTAAGCTTCAATAGATGCACCGAAATATTCCAACTAAGTTGATATTTTTTTAATATTTTTTTTATATAGCCTCTCAACTACTAGTATTATCAATATAAAAAAAATAATACAAATTAGTTTTCATCAAAGCCTATAATTAAATTTACTATTAACATTTAAGAAAATAAAAGAATAAGCAAAAGATTGACATCCCACAACTAAGTCATTTTACAAAAATTATGAACCATATATACTATCAATTACAGCAGTATTTTTTCTATAATTTTTTTTTAAACAATCAACCTAAATTAAATATCATCTTCAAGGCACTAAAAAATACTAGATCTGAAAAGAGCAATAATATATATTAAGTTTGGCTCTAATCAAAGTCAGTTCAATCCAAATTTGTCTGCATATATTAATTAGTGCATGAATAGCTTTCTGCCAATTCTATCTAAAAAACATATCAGACTCTAAGAGGATACAAAAACATGCCAACTCTGCCGACTCTTTATATCTTGTTTAAATTGTGAACTCTTTGAGGTTTAATATTTAATTCATGCCATTTAATTCAGGTAACATTCAATTATTTAATTCTTCTTTGACAAAAAACTCTTTGACTTCAACAGCTGTATATATCTTGTGGCCTTAATCTTTGGCAATAATAAGTATATCTTTTATGCTATATTTATATGTGAATTAAATGATTTGCGAGTTTGAAATTTTTGGATTACTATTTTTTTTAAAAAGTTATTAATTCACTTTAATTATACTTATCAATAATAAATTAAAAAAATTAATTTCAAATTTGTAATTACTGTTCAAATTAATTTTTGATGGATGAATTTCACAAGAATTTATGAGAAAATTTGATATTAAGGTTATCACTCTTTTGATTTCGATTTTGATTTATTTACTTCGTTTTTGAAACTGCCATTCAAAAATTTTAATGGGTTATTCTTTGTTATAGTTGGATGTCAAAGACATCTATCGTTCAAAATCAACTGTTCTTTACTATGAATTTTCAATCTATTTATTTTATGTTTATTTATTTTCTATATTTTATATTGTCTTCCTTAACCCCCAATATGAAATAAATAAAAAATTTCCAATGTTCTAATGCTATTAAAAATAAAAAATGAATTTTTTTTTATTGAAATGAAATACTCAAAAGAATCAATTTTATACTGGAAAAAATAAGAACACAATTATTAGAGTTGTCAATCTAGGTTCTCGTGGGTCTATTAATGTTCTTTCTAGACTTTGAATCTTAAATAAATTTACTATATTATTTTTCATTTTAAAATTTACGGTTATTTGTAAAGCTTTATGAAAGAAAATAAAACAAGGTTAGAATAATTCAATACATTTTTATTGTTAAATCAAATTAAGTAAGAAGATTAAATAATGACTTATTTGATAATAATTTTTATTTTTAATTTTTAATTTTTTTAAGTGATTTTTTAATCAGATACGTTTAGCAATAATTTTTTATTTTAATTTTTAAATTTTTAAGAAATCACTACCAAAATATGAGGTAATTTATAAATTTTTTAAAATAATTTTTTTAATCATATTTCTAATTTTTTTTGTTTTGATCAAACTTTTTTTTGTATAAATTAAATCATGTCTTATAACTTTCGTACGTATAAATATTGAAATAATGATAAGAAACTTAAAATTTGTAAAGAATAATCAAATTTTTACTTCATTTTTAAAGTTCTTTAAAAAAAATCAAAACTTTTATCAAACGACTTAGAGGCAACTTTTAATTTTTTTTCTTGAAAATCACTAAGTATATTTTTTTATCAAATACATTAGTGATTATTTTTATAAAAGAATTAAAAATCACAAAATTAATTCTCTAATCATAAATCAAAATTATTATCAAATATGGCCTATACTTTTATTTTATCTAAATTTTGATTACACATGCTACATCAATTTTCAAAACTCTTCCTTTTCATGTTAATTATTTATAAATTTATGTATGTGCAGAATATAGTATATTTTTTATTGTAGAGTTTACAATGATAGTAATACGCTAAGAATTATTTATTATCGATTATTACGGTAAATAATTACACTCTATTTAAAAATAAAGAAATTACAATTCTTATTGAAACTTTATTTATACATTATATTTATTTAGCAAAAAATCATATACATAATATTTATTGAAAAAAATTATTGTCATATGTAACTCCCCATATATTAATAAATGAGTATGGGTAAATAATTATCTCTATATCATGTAACTACTCTATTTTCTTGTTTTTTATTCTCCTATCATTCTAACTTTTCAATTTCAACTTTAATGTTCTATGTTATCTTAATATATTGTTACTCTTACGATTCTATGTTGTTCAATATCTTCTAATTCCAACATATATCTTCATTTTTCATACATCTTTGTATGTATAACCAATCATTGTTACTAAATTTTCATATTTTTCCATTATTTATAGGAAAACAACTACTTTCTCGAGTGAATTTTCTCAATTGAATTGAATACAAATGGGGATAGCAAAAGTAACATACATAAAATGACAATCAATAAATTTTATATATGATTTCTTTATATTTTCTTATATTCTCTTTCTCTCTTAAATTATCAATCACCCTACTTTTATGCACTACTACTGTGTGTGTGTGTGTGTGTGTGTGTGTGTGTGTGTGTGTGTGTGTGTGTGTGTATATATATATATATATATATATATATATATATATATATATATATTAATTTGCTTTACTTTTTCAAATGGACTATTAGTTCTTTTAAAATAATGATTTTTTTTATTGCCTAATTTTAAATTAAGATTTTGATGTAATACAATTTTATACTTATTGAATTGATAATAATGTTTAATATAATGCATCATTTATTTTGGAGATTTTTAAGAACTTTGAGAATATATAGACTTAAAATAAAGGTTATATATATTTTTGCTATGCAAGTCTATGATTTCAACTTAGCTTTTTGATGCAATACTAACCAAGTTGTTACTATTCTCATTTTTGTTCATTTAGTTACATAATTTAGTAATTATCTTTGTAAAACTTTGGAAAATGAAATTTTATTAATTACTATTTAAAAATCAGTTAATATCATATAACACTATAGAACTATATTGACATTGTATTATTATCTTAATTAATTAGCCTGAAAAGTAAAACTCATAAGATATATCTTGCTGTATAAGGTTAATTAGTGTCATCATAGATGGTGTAAAAATTCTCTAGCTAACATATTTAAAAATTTGTCACTCACAAATTTAATATATCAATTAAATTTTGTTTAAACTAATATTAAATTTCACAAAACAAAATATAAGAAAATGAAATCTACGTGATGTTTTTGTATTCAAGTCCTTTCAAATACTTTGCTTCGGTACCCATTCAATCCTAACCTATAAAAGAGCAACTCTAACTTTTCTAATGGAAAAATATCAACTTATATTGCCTTTTTATTATTTGAGTGAGAAAAATTCACTAACTACAAATGAATTCATAAAGTAGTGGTAATTGCGTCCCAATCCACAATAAAAGAAAAAGTGATTAGTAAAGAAAAACAGACAAGAAAAGGAAGTGGACCATTGGTATAAAAAGAGCAATCCAACGAAAATAAATGTGAATTTTGACAAAAGAAATGTGAATGCTTTCTTTAGCGTTGTCACGTAACATTGCCGACTAGGTATAAATCAGTGACTAAAATTCCTTATGGACCATGTAAATAAAATATCATAGTTTGATTCTCAAAGTGTATAAGTTGTATAATGTATTTAAATCTTAAAATTTGATCAAATTTATGCCAAGATTTTTAAACTTTTAAATCATATAATTTTAGTCCGAAACTTCTAAAATTTCGCACACAATTTTCTAAACTTTTAAATTCTACAATTTAGTTCCCAAATTTCTAAAAATTCACACATAAATCATAAATTGGCTACTAAAATACATTTATGAATTAAAATTTTAGGACTTATGTATAAAATTTTAAAAATTAAGGAGCTAAATAATATGATTTAAAAATTTAGAAACCTATTGGATCCGATTTTTGTTCAGTCGCATTCCCTGGCTTGTCGACCTACACGTCACTAGCAAACTACATCAGAAAGAACAACAATGTGTGGTGTTGTATCCACCTCGATACTTAAGTCATTTTCTGAGGAGAATGATTACGATTAGAGGGAATTTTAAGGGTTGTAAGAATGAGCTTATACGTACTTTTTAAGATTATGAGGACCTATTTAAAAGGTTTGGTTGGATGGTAGTTTGGTAATTAACCCAAATTAATTAATAATAATATAAATATCTTAAGTATTTAATACGAATTATTCAATAAAGATTTACCAGACTACCATTTGACTTTTCCTTTGTTGATGTGGACCAATCAATGGGTGTCACACTTATCTAGTTTATTTTCTATCAAATACAAGCCCCTTAGGCTACCTAGGCCACTTTGGTGAAGTAGGTGGTCTAGATTTTTTACTTAGGTATGGTGACTTAGCGATAATTAGCTTTGGTAAGTCTTGAATACTATGGGCAATTGGTATCCCAACTATTTTCATGCCATAATGTTCTCATGGTCATAAGCCTTATTTTTTTGCCATAATTCGAGTCCTGATTGAAAAGTTATGAGAGGTCAAAGTTTGACAAAAAAGTCAATTATGGGCTTGCAGGTTTGACTTTGCAAAAGAGTTTGATTTTGAGCATGAATCTTCAAAATATTTTTCTTATTAGATCCTTAGATCCCTATCTGATAGGTGGTTGAGATTAGATCTGCTAGTCTATTTAAAGACTTGGTCACTCCCAACCAATTCACCTCAAAATCCTCCAAAGCTCTAGAGAAAGAGTTTTGGGAATAGCTTTTGACTCCACTCAAGTAAGGTAAGTTGATCAAAATTTATTTTTCTACCTTTTTTCCTTTAGTTTACTTTGAACAAATACATGGACATAGGAAATTGGTAGAACAGATGGACCCTTAGAATTTTGTTTTTTGTTTTACTTTTCCTCTACTTTGATTCAACTTTGTAGGCCATGAAATATTCTGAAAGGTTTGCAATTTATTTTTTAGAGCCAGCAAATAATTGTTCCTTGAGAGAATCTTTGACTTGGCACTTTAGGAACTCATGACAGGTGAGAGAGAACACACAAATACCCAAAAATCACAGTATAAAAGCATATCAAACATGATAGATTGGTATGTTAAAAATATTGGAAGTGGGAAAAGGAACCCAAATAGGAGAAGGACACAGCACGGACTTCAAAACTAAAGGGTCATGTAATTAGACAAAGATGGGGCCATAAAGATGGCATCGAGGTGCAGGCATAGAGCATGATGGGGGAGGCCGACCAGCCGACCGGTCAGTTGAGAGGATCGATGATGGGTCCAGTTGGCGACCTCCACCCTAATGAGTCCGATGACTCTGACAATAATTTAGGTCCTCTATTCAATTTTTCTCCACATTCTAACAACATTGTTTCCATTAAGGCTCCCGGTTCCATTTCTAGTAGAGATGCTTCTAAAGAAGATCAAATGATAACTCGGTGTCCAACTTAGGCTATAAAGTTGGTTCTTTGAAGCCCTTCATTGCTCATCTTTCTATGGAAAGACTGAGTGAGTTATTTGAGATCCCTGATTCCATTGGTATTATGCTTGTCGACAATGGCATCATCCTAGTAGACCCCCTTTTGAACGGATCAATATTTTTGTTGATCAGATGTTTGTCATCATTAGTACGGCAGTTCCTTTATAGGAAAGGGTGTCTCATGGGCAATTCACTTTAATGCTTGAAAGATCCCATTGTCTTGTTATGTACTATGGAAGGAGGAAGGTAAAGTGATAAGCCTTGTTAAGTTTGGGTCCATCTATTATCCATAGGCTATGAGTGGAGGTTGGCTTGGCCTTAGGCCTTTTCTAGTTGCACGTTGATCCTTCAATTGTCCAAGTCTAATTAGGGTTGGAGGAATTTTTGGTTCATTGTTATTGGGGCTTATTATGTGTCTTGTCTTGACTTGGGCCATACACCCACACAATTATTATTTTTTGTCTTGCTAACTTTTTTCTGAATCCTTCTTATGCAGTGCACCAAAAGAAGGTGAAGTTCATAGATGATGATAGGAATGAGTTCATTGGGAAGCTGCTTGCCCTACCCTTTGCAAGAAGTAGTAGTTCAAAGTTGGTGCTACTCAAGAAGATTGTTCACTGAGGTCTCCAACTTTTATCTTCCCTTCCCAAGACTTTCTGTGGTGATCATTCCCAATATGAGTACCTTGGATAATTCTTTATTCTAGACTAACTTAGAATTGACTTTACTTATTCCTTGTATTTTTCTCTTGTCTTGCAGACATCAAGTCCTACAACATGGCTTCCCAAAAGGGTGATTCCACCAACTTCGTTCAGTTCATCACTAAGAACCTGGGGAATAGGAAATTGAAGAAAGGTGGGAGCGTTCTTAGGAAGAAAAAAGCTCGTCAAGCATCTACCTTTCAAGTCGAGGAGACCACCGGAGTTGAAGCTCCTAACTCAGCTCATGTTTCTTCTCTATTCAAGGAATTTGTGATAGAGGAGGAGAATTTACACTTCAGTCCTTCACGCAACCTGCCTTCTATAGTGGCTCCAGAAGGCCCCATGGGAAAAATTGATAAAGACATCACTAGTTGATCTAAAAAATGTTTGAGACTTAGAGCTACTGTGGAAGACTATATATCTTGACAACTCAGATCCATCTGAATCCTTTTACGGGTTCCATCAAGGAGGTCAGGCTCGAGTGAGACCAAGCTCCAACCTCAATGACTCTTACTCTAAAGGAAAAGAAAGAGCTTGTTGAGGCTCTAAAAAAAGGGACTCTATGCTAGCGGAACTTGTGTGAGACCCTTATAGCTTGTGAGGCTGATAGGACTAAGCTTAAGAGCAAGTTGGCCTAGAGAGACTCTAACAAGGAAAAGCTTAGGGTTGAGAACCAGAGGTTGGCTACTAAGGCACAAGCTACATATCAACGAGCTATGGATGCATACTTGGATTCTCAAGATTTCATGGCAAATACCGATGTTGCATGGGCTCATGGCTTTGAGTCCACTAAAAGAAGGTTCAAGATTGTCTACCCAGGCAAGCGTCTAGCCCACCACAAGTTCCCAGACTATAGTATGGCTATAGCTGAGTACAGGGAGAATAAAAACGAGTTTGACTCTGAAGGAAATATGTCTTTAACTGAGGAGGAGACCCAAGATCTTGTTGGAACACGGGATAGGGCTTAGGTCCATGGCTCAATTGGGACTCAAAAGATAGTGCAAATGACACCTATCTCTGTGGTTTTGTTCAAGGATGATGGTCGTCAACAGTAAACTTAGGATTCAGACCTAGGTAGTTCTTTTTTTTTTTTTTCCTTTGTTTGTTTTACTTTTGCAATAGTACTTGGCAAGTATAGTCACTTGGTCTTTAGCTTATTGTTGCTCTTGCGAGCATGGCTTTGATAATAGATCACCTTTGACTCTTGTTTTTCATTCCACATTTGACTTGGCAATGCTATGATTATTTTCTTGCTTGTAAATGTAGAACAAAGCTTGTCTCTCATGGTTGACCTTGGTTTTTTTTTATTTTATAATTTCCATTAGAACTTGGTACGGGGACCTACCCTTGGTACTTTGTCATTTTGGTAAGACACTCTTAACGCCAAAGTAACCTCGAGATACCTTATTTGTTACCTTGGTGTCCTTAGGAAGTTATACTTGGGACTTTGTATGCTTAGGAGATCATTATCTATTTAGTGTTGAACTTGGACCTTGGGACATACACTTAGCTTAGCTGTCGGAATCTGGACAGGGTAAGCTTAGTAACCTTTGGAAATTGGGTTGCAGGAACATACTCCATGGTGTTTTTGGAAGATGGGCCATGAGAGCACTTTAATAACATAATTACCTTAGAAGAGCACACCTCTACTTGGTAACCTTAGGATTTTTAGGAATTGCCTCGCTCCTTTGAGAAATTCTTCGAGAGTCAAGATGACATGACCAAAGTGGGTTCATCCCAACTACTCAAGGAGACTAGGTTGCCAGCCTCTAGCGTGGGTCCAGAAAAATTCTAAAGGGTAAGGTGACTAATGCAAGATTGAAGGTGAGCCACAACGTGACTGACAAGAGGCTGGTTGGTCTTAGTAGTGAGCTGGTGGCGCGGGAGGAGCAAGGGATGTAGGGCACTTGCACATGTGCTATAGAAAATGCACATCTGATCAACCCAATGGCGGTAGCTAGTCTGCTAGTCCACAAGAGGCCAATGATGCCCGGCTCTTACGTAATGTTTTTTTTGGTCGATAAGGTCGAATTTCATCTCCTGCAGCAGTGATGAGAGTTCTAGCTTACCTAGTGGCCAGTGGTTTCGTCTTAACAACTCTACAACATTCTCCAACCTAACTTTTTTTCTCTACTATAAATTTTTCTAGAGGCCGTCTTTTTGCTGAGGGCCTTGTTTTGTTACTGAAGTCTTGAATACTGAATCCATTTTTTGTGTGGAACCTTACTAAGTCCAAATTCTTTCATTTCTTAATTTCGTGAATTCTTTGGTCTTCTGAAGTCCCTAGGAATGATGGATCCCCAAGTTCTTTAGGAAAGTTTTGTAAAATCTATGTCTGATGATCTACCCTCCTAACCCCCTTGCTTAGCTGGCTTCTTGAGTACCACAAGTAATAACTAATCTCTAAAGACCAAATCCTGTTGGAGTTCCTCTATCCTTCCCTAGGGAAGCAAAATGCAAGCCCCTAGTTCCCTTAGTCCTAAGTGCCACTCGATGGGCCTGGGTCTAAAGGAATTCCTGGTTAGATACTTGAGTAACTACCCAAACACTGACTAATGTTTGGATCCTAGGGGAGTCGTCAAAGGTGCTAGCTTTCGCATCATTTTCTCACTAGAATTTTCCCATTAATACATTAGTGGGCCATTATCTGGATCCTAGCTCAAGGATGTTGTGGATGCCCAAGAGTGTGTGAGCCCGCATTGGCCTTGCATAACACTAGTTTCATTAAGACAATGGCTAGGTGGGAAGGGTGCCTTGTTCTTGGGTAAGAATTGACTTGCACTTGGTTTGGGGTAGTGGTCCTATTGTCTTGGTCTGGGGTAGGTGGTCCTACTATCCTTAGTGTAGCGAGGAGCTTTTGGCTCTTTATGTCTTCTTCTTAAGGAACGTCCAAGCATTGGTCCAATAAAAGCTTGTGGTACCTTCTTGCCCCAGTACATGGTTATGCTCTACGCGACAAAGGGCTAGGACATGGTTTTGTGGAGCATGCTACTCTCCTGATCCATGCCTAGCAAAATATGGTGAAGTAGTTGTCTAGTGGACAACTACTTAAGTTCAACTATTGCCTTGATTGTAGATGAGCTCTTTGTAGATGCCAATGGGTGAATGGTTCACATCGTTTCCTCGCAATGTTTTATCCACTGAGAAGCTAGCTGACTATCGTTTGGATCCTAGATCATAAGCACCTCATGGCACCCGTTCTATTAAGACAATGGTAGCATGAGGTAAGGATGCCTAGCTTCCTAGGTAAGACTTAATCATGACTTAGTCCGTGGTAGGTGATCCTACTATTCTAAGTATGACTAAGGGGCTTTGGTGCCTTAAGTCCTTTACCAGGTATGACATGTGTTGGCCCGGTGGAAGGTTGTGGCTCTTTCCTACCCCAATGTGTGTGTAAGTCTAGTGCATGATTTTGGGGAAGGAATGGCCTTCCTAATATAGGTAGTAGGGGTGTCCAAAAACCGGACCAAATCGAACAAAATCGAAAAATCGGACCGGATCAGATCGAATTGGACAATGTCATAAAATATATGGTCCGGTCCGGTTAAAAACAACACAAACCGTTGGTAAAACGGTCCGGTCCGATTTTGTAAATTTTTTAACCAATCAAACCGGACCGGACCGTTATAAATAAAATATTAATTTTTAAAAAATAATATATTGTATTATTATTATTAATATTAATATTAAGATATTAACCCACTTTTCTCGTCTTTGTTTGTTTCGCGGCTTTTACTTATATTAATATATTAAAATTTACAATAAGTAATTTACCAGACTCATTTCTCTCATATCTATTTGGCCTTGGGTTTTCTAATTTCTTATTCAAAATTAGCAGAGAGAGATACTACAAAGGCTTGAGGCTGGAAATAATATATTACAAAATTTGTCATATAAATATATTACAAAAGTTGTTGAATAAAGAATATTGATTAATATAGGAAACAGAAATCTTTTTGCTAGTCCAGATGAAGTGATATACTCATCAATGAAAATAAGTACCATTATAAATATATATTTTATAGATTAATATATTAATTTATTATTATGTGTATCGCGTTATAATTTAATTTATTCTTAGTTATAGAAAAAAAAATTAGCAAAAAAGTTTTGAAAACCATTGAAAACTGTTAACCAAACCGAACCAAACTGTTCGGTTTTAAAAATTTTATTAGTTAAACGGTCCGGTCCGGTTTGGTTAAATAATATGAACGGTCCAGTTTGGTTAAATTTTTTTTACTAAAAATCGGACCAAACCGAACCGTGGACACCCCTAATAGGTAGGATGAGTATGGTTGCAATCACTATTGGTTCCAAGTTCTGAGCCTTAGGTGTTATTGGGGTGAAGAAAGAGAGGCTTCGCTCACATCGCAAGTTTATCCCAAGTCTGAACCCGAACTATGGGCAGTGAAGCTTCCTGGTTCATGGCTTCAGCTGATCGTGGTTATCAAGTCTCAAGGAAGGCCCAAGGCTCACTCCCAAGGCACAATAGCATAAAACTAAATTTGTCTAAATGAGTTGTTTAAGCTCATTCAAAGCTGTAGCGCCTGGATCTTAGCTAAGATGAGAGGTGACTATTAAGTGAGGGAGGGTGAGTGCTCGCTCCAGAGACGTAGCAGTGCTTAAGGGCATAAAGGTAAGATTGGCCAAGCCTGCTAGTGATTGTAGTGGTGTGCTTGTTGCTCTAAGGTCCAAGGCGGATGTTGGGAACGCTAGCTAGTAAGTTATGGTGTGATGATAGTTTGCTAAGAAAATAAAGTATAAGTTATATTGATGCCAAGTTGGCTACATTGTTCTTTATTCTTGTTTCTGATTCTTTTTTTTTTTCTTTTGGTGTTGACATGGCCACGCATAACCTCACCTAACATTTTATGGAAAAATAAATTACAAGGAAAGAAGGAAAAGAAAAAGAAACTCTATAGGCCATATGTCCTGTTGGCACTAGTGGTTTTCGCTTACATCTTTTGACCTTAGCAGATCCCCATATTTTAGCACTCTCAAGCTACTCTTTGTTCTCCTAAGAGCATTCCTACTCCAATATCCATTGAAAACTTCAGAGTCAGGTGGTAGGTTGAGGATATTGCCCTGACTACATGTAGGAATGGTCATCCCAGAATGCCATTGTACGCTAAGGGACAGTCTACCACCAAGAAGTTGACCATCAAGGTTCTAGTGGTGAAACCCTCCCCGATTGTAATTAGGAGCTCAACAGTGCCCTTTGGGGTGAGAGGCATTCTTGTGAAGCCATACAATGGAGTAATGACAGGACGAAGACTATGTTGTAGCTTCATCTACTTCCAAGCATCCTTAAAGATGATGTCCATTGAGCTTTCTATGTCTACCAACAACTTGTAGATCTTGTTGTTAGCAATTTTCAGAGTTACAACAACCAGTGCATATAGTATGGATGCACTAGTCGCCTAACTTCCTTTTCAATGAAGACCAATGCTTCACCTGTCAACCTAGGCTCTTTCCCTTTCCCAAGGTTTTGAATGATGCTGAAGACTTCTTAACTTATTAGGAGCCCCTTGGTATTCATTTTCCTGGCATGGTTAGAGTCTACACTAGTTGGTCCTCCTAGAATCGTGCAAACCTCATTGGGAGCTAAGGTTCCACAATCCTCTACTTGAAGTCCTGGACTAGTGGAGCGGGAGTCTCCCTTGGCTAGGACGTAATCCTTAAGGAAGCCTTTCTGAATCCAATACCTTATCCCTCTTTTAAGTTCCCAACAGTCTTCGATGTTATATCCAAAGTCCTAATGGAACTTACAATATAAGTATTGGCTCCAATTTGCTGAGGTCCCCTTGATTCTTCTTGGGGCCCTGAGGAGTCCAAAGTCCTGGACCTGCATCAATACTTGTTCCCAAGTTGTGTTGTAGCAAACAAACTTCTTGAAGTAAGACCCAAGTAGGGGGCAGCCTGACTTCTTTGGAACCACTTCATTATGACCCATTACTTGATTTTCTTGCCCTCTAAGCTCTTGGGCTCTTCTTGAAGCTTCTGCTTCTGAAGGCGGTTTATATTTCCATTCCTATGATGGCTTGCCATGTCCTTAACAGTGATTATTGCTACTACCATCCAAGTTATTCCCTTGTATGACAAGCTAGGGAGTTTTGCTACCAACTTGTTACAAAATGGACCCATTTATAGGCCCCAGAGGAAGGCATTAACTGTAAGAGAGTCTGAACAATCTTTGATTTGAATCTTCTTATTAAAGTGGTCAAAGAAATCCTTCAATGACTCATTCTCTCTTTGAATCACTCTCATCAAGTGTGTTTGAGTCTTCGATAGTCTCATCTTGGCTGAGAAGTGATTGAGGAACTGACTTGCAAACTCCGCAAAGTTTCTCATGGTTCCCAATTTCAAGGTTCTATACCAAACTTTGGCCTTCCCTATTAGCATCATCGGAAATTTCCTACAACTGATAGCATTGTTGTGAGCATATAGATTCACCTAGTCCCTGAATAGGTCAAGGTGGTCTAAAGGATCATTGGACCCAACATAAGCTGATATAATGGGTTTCTTGAACTTTCCCCCGATGGGGGTTGATAGTACCTCTGAGTTGAATGAGGCTTCAATTGAGTCTGTAAAGTTTTGCTCATGTCTCTCCCTTATTTAGCCTTTATTCCATCCTTCGGAGCCTCAATTCCAAGTCCCCCATTAGTAAGGTTAGAGTGGGATGAATGATCACCTGCCACTAGACCCTGAGGTTTAGTATGAATGGAGTCAGTAGCTTCATTAGTGTAGCAACACTTGGACTAGAGGTGGCTCCTCAAGTCCCTGCGCCTAGTGCACTGGCGCTCTGGACCGAGTTCGTTTTCATTGACTTGGCCGTTGGCCACTTGTGGTGCTAGTGGTAAGGCATCACAACATTCTTATTGAAGGTGTCTCAATCATCAGGATCCTAGACACAAAGACCTAAGCTATTGTGGACTGGACCTCTTAATTTGTGGTTGATGTTGGGCACTTAGTGCTGATCTTCTTGGGCATCAGACCTTGAGGGGTCTAGTGGTTGTAAAGGTACTGCTGTTAAGAAAATGTCTAGAATTGCATGAATTACTCTTTTATATCTTTCAGTCTGCTCAACCTTTGTCCTACGATTGGCTTGTTGTTTTTCTTGGTCTTCTTGTGTAGCAGTGGATTGCTCACCTAGACCTCCACATGGTCCTCATCCCTTGGGAAAGAAATAGAGTTTTGTGAACTTGATTGAGAGCTCATCTTTGCTAGTAAAGGATTGGGTGTACTTTTTTGGAGGAAACAGATGAAGAATGCGATGAACGTGAGGAACACTGTGAATGTTCTACGATTTTCACTAGCTCAATTGGTTGAACACCAAATTTTTCGTTCCCACAGACGTCACAAGATATTGGATCCAATTTATGTTTAGTCACGTGCTCTGGAACGTCAACCTACATGTCATTAGCAAACCACGTCAAAATGATTAAGATTAGAGGAAATTTTAGGGGTTGAAAAAATGAGCTTATACATAACTTTTCAAATTATGAGACTCTATTTAAAGGATTTGGTTAAATAATATTTTGGTAAATAACTCATATTAATTAATATGTATAATATTTAATAATAAAAAAAATATCTTCAACAATTAATACGAATTATTTTATAAAGATTTATCACGTCAGAAAGAACAATACTATAGAGTGTTGTATTCTCTCCAATGCTTAAGTCAATTTTTTAGGGAGAGTGATTAAGATTGGAGAATTTAAGGGGTTATAAAAATGAGCTTAAGCATACATTTTTAAATTATGTGGCCCTATTTAAGGGTTTGGTTAGATGATATTTTGGTAAATAACATGTATTAATTAATATTTATATTATTTAATAATAATATAAATATTTTAAGCAATTAATACAAATTATTTAATAAAGGTTTACTTGACTATGCGCTAACTGTATCATTTGACTTTTCAATGCTGAAGTGGATCAATCAAATAGTACCATGCATACTTGATTTATTTTCTACCCAACAAAACCTATGTATAAAATTTTAAAAATTTGATGATTAAATTATATATTTTAAAAGTTTGAAACTTTTTTATAAATTTAATTAAAATTTAGAGATTAATAATATAATTTAATTTTTTTTTTACATAACTCATGAAAAAAATCTATCAATCCAAGACAAATTTTAATTTTATTATTTTTAAAATTATATAATCACATAATATATTATAATTATTATAAAAGCTAATGTATCTTTAATATTTCTCTTACTAATTTACACACTGTTAACAGAATAATTTTAAAATTTTAAATTTATTTATTTTCATAAAAAAATGTCAAGCATATAACTATAACTAATATGGTTCAAATTTTCAAAAATGCTTTGTACCTACAAATATATCAATTTACAGAGCACCACAATCATTTCATTATTTTATATTATTAATTTTAAATTTAATTAATAATATTACTTGCAAATTTATATTCACTTAAGAATTTCTAAAAAGGTTACAAAAAAAAGTATTTCTAAAACGAAAAATTATTTGTTTTTTTCCCTTTTCTTTTCTTTCCATGAAAGAAACAGTGGAAGCTGAACTCTGCTTTATACATTCACACAACACCCGCCTTTTTTGTTTGCCTTCTCTCCTTATAATTTTCATTCATTGTCCTCACCATGCGACATTCTCTGTTTATAGCTCTTTCTCGGCCTCCATCTTCTTCTACTGATACACTTAACTGAGAAAAAATGGTGACCATAATGCGGAACTAACCTATTCATCCAATAATTTTCTCGCTTCCCATCGAGTTTTTAAGATTTGGGTTTGTACCATAGGCGAATTCTGGGAAATGGGTTGGTTTCATTTTGTTGACCTGTTCTGAGATTCTTTGCAGACGGATGAGGCAGTGGAGGTGATTGCATACATATGGGTCTCGTTTGGGTTGTTTCTTCACTCTGTTTCTTATTATTATTTATGTTTTTGGGCTTTCTCGGCCCAGCTTCAGCTGAAAATGAACCATCCAAAGATCCTCTCACTTTCATTTTAGGTATGAGTGTTGGTTATTTGGTTTCTTTCAACTTTGTATGGAAATGGGTTCGATCTTGTATGAATTCTTGGTTTGTCTTTTTATTGAGGAAGCTAATGTAAAGAAATAGACGATAATAAGATAATTGGGACTAGATAGAATAATTATTGGCTGTAACAACTTATAATTCGTTGCCAACTGTCTTTTCTTTAACACAAAATCTGATGTTTGTTGCACCTTTTTTTTTTCTTCCATAAATTCAACAAGAAAAATGCTTTCTTCCTTTAGAATAAGGAAAACATACAGTTTCTTTTAGTTAAATTGATGCCAAAAACTGCCCAACTTAGATGCTTTATGTTGAAGAGTTAGGGACTTTTTTTTTTCTTTTAAGAGGAAATTATATACCAGCTGAGATTTTATCTTTATGGCTCTTAATTAGTCTTATTGCATTGGCAGGGCAAGAAACTCTGGGTCCATGGAAGAATTCAATCTCGGAGTTTGCATTGGCCCCAGGTCCTGTAAATGATGTAACTCAGAACACGCTTGTTCTAGCAGCCAATAGAACTAACCGACCTGACATTTTTCGACGTTTTAAGCATTACCATGATGGCTGGGACATTACAAACCGCCATTATTGGGCAGTGAGTTTTTCTGTCATCTCACTTTTTGTTGGTTTATTTGGTTTGGTTGTTTTGCACTTAAAGGGAGCTGAATCATTCAGGGTTTAATAGCACCACGTAGCGCCTGGCCCAACGTAGTTTCATTTTTGGAGAGAGCTTAATAAGCGGGTCCTTAAAAATTGGAGGGATCATTCAGAGGAACCACGATAATTGCTTGTGTGTCCTGAAGTTAAATCTAGTTTGGTTTAAATTGCATAAATTTGACTATGACACTATGTCTTAATGTTCATTCTGTTTCATTCTTGTTTTGGGTTTCTTATTTGGATGTTAGTTGTTTGTGTAAAGTGGACTCTTCAATCATTTTGCTTTCACGAGTAACACGTAGGTCATTTTCACTATAAAAATAGGACACTTTAATCACTTTTTAAATAATAAAATATTATTTTATTAATAAAAAATTTTGAAATAATAATAAAGATAATTTAATGGAGGCAAATTTTTTTTTTTATTTTTACAATTTAAAACTTAATTTGAATTTTAAAATATTTTATTTTTTTGGTTAATTTTGTTGTAAATTTTATATTTTATGAAATTTTTTCTGTAGCTTTTTATCACTTTTATGTATCGTGATCAAAATTATAGAAGTTACAGTATAAAAAATAGGAGCTATATAGGTCAGAAAATTACAAGATCAGTAACGTTAAAATCACATGAATAAGCTTTCTCCATTTCACCATTGTCAGAGAACACACAAATAAAAAAATCACTGCCTAACTCTAAGCAACATAGTGAAGGTGGACAGTTCAATTTATAGTACTAGTCTCTAAAGATGATAGACTGAAGAGAGCTTATGGTTCCAACATTATTGATCTTTTAATTTTCTGACATGTATAGCCCTTATTTTTTATTTTATAAATTCGGAGTTTCGATATAAATATGATATCTATAGAAAAAAGTAATACAAAAAAGTGCTAAAAAAATACAAAAAAATTTCATAAAATATAAAATTTACAATAAAATTGACCAAAGAAATGAAAAATAAAATATTATACTGTTCAAATTAAGTTTTAAATTATTAAAATAAAATAATAAATTTGTCTTAATTATTTTATATTTATTATTATTTTAAAATTTTTTATTAATAAAATAATATTTTATAATTTAAAAAGTGATTAAAATGTCGTAATTTTATGGTTTTTGTCTAAAATAGGCATTTTCGTTAAGATAGTTTAAAAAAGGGCAAAATTGTGTTAAAGTTTAAAAATGGGCAAAATTCTATTTACTCTCCCAGTAGCCAGTTTGATTAGAAAAAGGGCATTAGTTTCCCACCAATTTCTTTCTTCTGTCTCCCTAACTATCTCTATCGCACTCTTTGTTTTTATTCATACTTCACTGATATTTCTTCTATGATTAGCTTTCATGATTCTCGTAAATCAACAAAACCATATGCAACAGGATCCGAGATAAAATCTCTGTTAGATAAAGCTGTGTTGGCGGCTATGAATATGTCAAAACCAATCTCACTATTGACTTCTTTAATCATATCAACAAGTTTTGGGTTAAACAATTGAGCAGCTCTTTGAAGATCAGCTACACATTGCCCAGTACTGCCTTTCATTGCCAATTCTGCTGGTGCACACCTTAATTGCCCTGTTCCTGTCACCAATAATCTACGTACTCCAAGCTCATACAGTCTCTGAAATATTTATTTACATTATTATTATTTTCAATATATATATATATAAAGAACTTCCACGATAAAAAAATAAAAATAAAAATTTTGAGGCTCAAAATAGCGCCTTTTTATAATTTGAGCAAAAAATGACCCCAAAAAACTACTTCTTATCATGATTAAGATGCGAATGGGCGATGCCAAGGCCCTCTTTTCATAAAAAAAAAAATATACATGTAAGTTTAATTTGTTGTGTCACTGATACATTTAATGAAGGATAATTGTCACTGAAATAAGAATTATGAAAAATACATAAATTTATATATGTATTATCTGGTACCAGATATACCCTGAGATATACCAGATATACCCTGAGATATACCAGATATACCCTGAAATATACCAGATATACCCTGAGATATACCAGATATACCAGATATACCCTGAGATATACCCTGAGATATACCAGATATACCCTGAGATATACCAGATATACCCTGAGATATACCAGATATATCCTGAGATATACTGAGATATACCAGATATACCCTGAGATATACCAGATATACCCTGAGATATACCAGATATATCCTAAAATATACCAAATATACCAGATATACCCTGAGATATACCAGATATACCAGATATACCCTGAAATATACCAGATATACCCTGAGATATACCAGATATACCCTGAGATATACCAGATATACCAAATATACCTTGAGATATACCAGATATATCCTGAGATATACCAGATATACCCTGAAATATACCAGATATACCCTGAGATATACCAGATATACCAAATATACCCTGAGATATACCAGATATACCCTGAGATATACGAGATATACCAGATATACCCTGAGATATACCTTGAGATTATAATAACAATCAGGCTTATTTACATAATGGAAAAAGGAAACAAGTTTACAATGGAAAGCAAAGGTACGAGACTACGAGCTACCAAGCTATGATAACAACAGGTTCCAACTTCTCTTAATTGTAAAATCCAACAGTAACAATTCGACGTTGTTATATTATCACTACAAAATACAACACAGCCACGTTATGAATTTTCATTACCAACTCACAAATGTAGTGCACATGTCAACTTCCATTATTATTCTATCTTGTTTCCATATTTGCATCAAAGAAAAAAATATAAACATCTCAGCTTTTAGTGCATCAGACCATTATTAAAGAGTTCATCCCAAAAAAGAAGGGGGTATTGGTTTATTGTCATTAAAACTTGAGTTTGGAATGTAGCATAAATCAGTTACAGATATCAATCAAACAAAGACACTTCATCCATTCCCGACACCTCCCAGTGCCAATAACCATCGGGATGCCTAACTTGCTGCATCAAATCATCGAAAGTATGTTACATATTTGACTGCATCCAATAGATATGGAATGGGTACTGGGCACTGCAAATGCATGAAACTTTTATAGTAAATAGAGACTAAATATGCATGTACAGAACCTAGAAGCATAGGTAACACAGACGCCATAACGATAAAAAGTGATCAGAACAGCATCCCAAATGTTCATTCAGATACCACACTGTTCATCTTCTTCCTCAACAATGAGATAATGCAGAGCTTCACAATGAGATAGTAATGGTCGAGTGTTTTGTGCGTCCTCACTGTTCGTCTTAGAACTGTTCGAATTCTTCCAAACGATTTACAAATGAGTTACCGGCTAGTAAATGAGGTTTTGGGTGGGCGGTTAAAAAAAGCTCTTTTTTTAAAAAATAATACAATTCTACTCTTTTTTAAACTATCTTAAAAATTTTGCCTATTTTAGACAAAAACCCTAATTTTATACAAGGGTGACCCAAGTATCATTTATATAAGCAAAGTGACTAAAACGTCACTTAACACAAACAAATAACTCCTTGGGTACTTTATTCTTCTCATTTCTGCCTATAATTGAAGCTTTATTCTTTCAGTTTCAATATTTTATTAATTGACTTCATAAGCGACCTTACTCTTCCACGCAAATGTTTTGTTTGCTACCTAACATTTAGAGTATTTGTTAGGTATAATTAATAATTCAGTTGTTCGGTAAATCAAAGTGGCGTCTTCGATAATATTACTTTATTTGGATGAAACTGTTTACTCATGAGGAAAATTCGTTTACAATATACATATTGTGTATTGCTGCCAGTTGTTTATGCAATTATTGTGGAGTAACAAAAACTACTTGGTGTTTCAGCATTATTAATATGATGTACACATCAAGAGATCCAGTACTTTTATCTCTCTGTTTTAACTTGCACGATCTTACTCTTTGTTTTTATCATACTCCAATGGAACTTTCTGAGATTTTGCTGGAAACACATGAAACGACTTCACACACAATTTTTACTAAACTGTTTGAATCAGCGAGGTAATAAAAACCAACAGAAAACATAAATAATCAAAAACACCAAGTGGTTCGGTTCCTAAATTACACAGCCTAATCCATTGGAAAGGGTAAAACATATTCACTATAAAAATGTTTGTACAAAGAGAAGAACTTGAAAGCATTTACAAAGATAAAACATAATGTATATACAGAGAACATTAAATCCTAACACTCATCCTTTCAATCCCTAACAAACATTCATGATTACACTCAACAACCATGAAAAATAGAGAAGATGAAGAGATGAAGCAACACTGGGAGACAAGATAAATGAACGAGTGAACAGCAAAAAACTCTAGCTTTAGGTATAAATATATTGCTGGTAAAATGATGGTTTTGTCCCTTAGTACATCAGCCAATTCTGTGGCCTGAAAAATATATACAAAACAAAGTTCAAAACACATTAGCATCCCAATACACAATTAAATCATATTATATATTAAATACATTTACACCAATATATTAAAACATAGTGACACAACTTAACAACACATATAAGTGTTGCTTATATACTATGTTATGTATTCTCGTTGATGCGTTTACTCTAATTGCTTCTGCAGTCTGTTGGTTTTACGGGGACTCCTGGTTTCATTCTTGCTTTCCTATGGTTTATTTCTTTTGGCATAGTTATTTTGGTTCATTATTGCTGCGGGTGGAGGTTCAAAGTTAAAGATGAAGGATCATGTCGTTCACAAAGGATCAGTCTAATATTGCTTATTGTCTTTACCTGTGCCGCAGCGTAAGTTACCATGCTTTATGTTTCATAATTAATATTGCTTGGATGACTAATGGATCCCTTCTTCATTTTTTTCCATTTTTATAAAATCACTTTTTTGCTTTTTGTTTCTCTCCATCATTTCCTTGTGAGTTGTGACCTGCAAGGAGGAAACTAAATACAACCTGTTGTTTTTTTTGCTAATCAAGAAACTACATGCAGCTTATTCATGCGGCATTTCCTTTATTAACAACCATAGTCCATAAGTATCCATGGAAATTGTTGCAGTACCTGATGTTGCATAAGAATGTACTAGATGATTTTCTTGCACATTAAATTCATGTGATTGTTTATAGCTTGTTTACAAACTATTTACAGCCAGACGTGTGTTTTTCAGTTTGTTGATCCGAAGAAGCTTACATCTTTCATTATATTTATGCTAAACTTAAACGAGATGCTCTATGGTGGTTCATATTTGATGGTTATGGGTTCTGCTTGTCCATTTGGTGTATTATTAAAAAGAAGATAGTAAGAAAAAAAAGATTTTTTTTTATGAAAGTGGACAATATTTTGATTCATTCAGGATGAAGATGAGTATATGACATTCTTTTTCCCCTTATATTTGATTTTAAATTAGGGCACTTATTAGTTTGATTATTTCATTGTTTAGTTTAGTGGTACTTGAACTCTTTGTATTTTTAAGTGACATGACATGACATGAAAATAGGTGTAGGTACTCAGACAATTAATTTAGGGTAAATTTACTTAGAGTTTAAAAAATAGGCGTCTACGACACCTAGATATCCAAAAAATTTATGACTCTTAGTTTTCTAAAAAGTCCTTGCAACATTGGTTATAAGTCTAGAACTAAGAAATTGTTTACCCATTTAGTCAATTTTATTCTAATTCTTTTGACAAAGTGTTTATTGCTTTTAAATGTTTAGATCTTTTTGTCTTTGGTCCTATAAAATATTTTCTCTTATTTTCTAAAGATGGAACTTGATGCATCTTTTTATAATACAGGGTTGGTTGTGTTCTTCTTTCTGTTGGTCAGGATGAATTCCATAGGGAAGTCCTGCATACTTTGAATTATGTGGTAAACCAATCAGACTACACAGTGCAAATTCTGAGAAATGTCACAGAGTATTTATCCCTTGCAAAGTCTATTAATGTGGCCCAAGTCTTCCTCCCTTCTGATGTCATGAATGATATTGACAAATTAAATGTGGATCTAAACACTGTAGCCGAAACACTTTCGGAGAAGACTGGTGAAAATTCTGTTAAAATAAAAAAAGTCTTCAAGGCTGTGTATGTGTTATTTAAGTTCAAGACTGCCATCTGGTTTAAAATTTATTATGACACTGCTATTGTGTTTTGCTAATTTTGAGTTTGTATCAACAGGCGTTCGGCTTTGATCACCATTGCAGCAGTAATGCTTTTCTTGGCTGTAATTGGTCTTTGTAAGTATTAAACAAATGGATACCTGTTTCTTTTTCTGGCATAGAAGCTTCAATACGAAAATCACAGATTAGGAATTGAAACACTATGGTTCAAACCTGAGGAAATTCATTCAACTTGAGAGCAATGTCTCCACAGTACATCAAAATAAATCATAAATACAATATCCCCTATCCCTCTCCTTACCTTACTCTAAAGAGCGAACAATTATGCTAAAAGACTCTAGAAATGACACCTCACGCCCTAGCTACTAACACAACTAAGGCATGCTGATAAAAATAACAAGACTCCACAATTAAAACGACAGGAAAAATGAAATAAACTACTATCAAAATAAACAGTAAAAAAACTGTAATTAGCTCTAATCATCTGCATCATTTTCTATCCTCGAATATATGGTGTTTTAATTGACAATTTACTAATGTTTGTTTTCACAGTCCTAAGTATCCTTGGTCACCAACATGCAATTCACATGTAAGTTGTCTTTGACTATTTAATTTAGACATGCTTCTAAAATATTTATGCTACTCTCTACATTTTCAAAATTCTCTCTGATTATATTGCTATGTTGCAGATTTATAATGAGTGGATGGTTGCTCGTGGTGATTACGTTTATTTTGTGTGGAGTCTTTGTGATTCTCAACAAGTAAGGAATTTAATCTTAGCTGAAAATGTGTCTATTAAGTTTTATGCTTGCATTTAATGTCTGGAAATGTGCTTGAACAATATGAAATGTTATGGTTTTCGAAGTTTACTCCAAAACTCCAAATGTCATCCTTTTAGTAAGTTTCTTGACTTTAGAATAAATGAAGTTTCATTGCCTGTCCCCCAACGTTTTACTAACATCCTAAGTTGCATTGCTTGAAGTTTATCGATACAAGACATTCAACGAATGCATGCATTCCGATAATGCTCTTTTCCCCTTCATTTTTTTTCTCCCCAATTTGCAGCGCAGTTTCAGACACATGCATGGCCATGCAAGAATGGGTAGAAAATCCCCATGCAGAAACAGCTCTAAGCAACATCCTTCCTTGTGTTGATCAGAGGACCACCAACCTGACACTTGTTCAGAGTAAAAGAACCATCAATGGCATTGTAAATGTTGTCAACATATTTATCTATACCTATGCCAATGCATATCCGTCCCAGTCAGATCTTTACTTTTACAATCAATCGGGACCACTGATGCCACCTCTCTGTTACCCGTTTAACTCTCAACTTCGAGAAAACCATTGTGGGGACCAAGAGGTGTCCATTGCAAATGCTTCCATGGTATGTTCATCCTTCCAATAATGCATTTCATTGAACATATATAAACTGAACTTAAATACCATTTGAAGTGAGCTCATTCCCATGTCCTTGCTCTCTTCTTTTTGCATGTCTAACAGCGTGGTCAACTCTTTCTATTTGGTTGGTGTAAAATATTTTAGGTCTGGCAGAACTACATTTGTGATGTTTCGGAATCTGGGAAATGCATTACACCCGGAAGGGTGACTCCCGATATCTACGGACAGCTAGTAGCTGCAGTGAATGAGAGCTATGCTCTTGAGCATTATACTCCACCCCTACTAGGCTTTCAGGATTGTAATTTCGTTCGGGATACATTTCATAATATAACCTCAACTTATTGCCCTCCCTTAGGTCATTATCTGAAGATTGTCAATGCAGGATTGGCCTTAATTTCTGTTGGTGTACTTCTCTGTCTTGTTCTGTGGATACGACATGTAAACCATCCCCAAAGGGGGGAAATGTTTGTTAATATATTCTCCCTAATAAAAAGCAAAAGTTTCAAGACTAAATTTGGCCATAATCAGCGCAATGAAGTACAAGTACCATCATTGAGCATACCAGCTGAAGTGTAGGTTGCATATTAGATCAGATTATATACAAGAAAAAGGAAATTTCCATTATTTTTAGTCATTAGATCAATAGAACCAAAGTGGAGCAAAGCTCCATTTTGAGTTAGTGTATGTATTACTTAATGTATAGTAAAAGCGAATTCTTGTGTGTAATGTAATATGTTGAATGCAAAAAGTAAGTTGTGAGTCCTATCTGTTTCCACTTTTGTGTTATATAGGCCAACCGAATTGGAGGAAGGTACATGTGGATTGAAGTTGCTCAAATAGAGCCATTATACTTCACAAGCTTATGTTTTTGTTTGAAGTAAAACTCCATGGAGATATTAAGATGATTTATGAATCCAACAAAAAATTACTGCATCTTTTAGAGGTAGAACAAATTTTACAACCAATGAACCAATTGCTTTTGCCAAATATAGAACTTACTCAGAGTTAGCTATGCACAATCAGCAACCAAGAAACCAATCATTTATTAAGCAGAAACAACTGATTCTGTAGACTGCATATCACTTCCAAGTTCTAGCATATAATGAGTCATGTTGCATGGACTCTTTGATTTTTGTCAAATATCTGTGTCCAAGTGAAACAATATGGATATGAGCGTGCTGTAGTAAGTTAACACTCCAATATGGTTGAAATTTCAGAAAATTGAGAAAATGAGTGTGTCTAACGCCCAGATACATGTACAAAAATGTAAGACACTTGTTGTACTAAAAGTGTCTTTCAAACGTAGATAATCAACCATTATTACTCTAATAAAACATTTAAAACTCATACCAGCTAACAAATGGATTAGCACAATGTCTTTATGAATTAACCTTTGTCAAAATTCAGAAATAATACTTGAATTTCCATAATTTGCATAAATATTTCTTCATATTGGTTCAAGGTTATCATCAAACTCAAAACTGGAAATTGACATTTAACTAAACAGTGAGACCAAAGACCGTAAATCCAAAAATATTATCATTCATGTATCAAAAACATTGAGCTGTGAGCAGAAAAAGTGTTCAACATCTTTTGCCCTCATTCACGTACAAATGCAAAGAGGTCAAAATCTATACAGAAAGTTACTGAATCACCAAACAAATCAACAACAAACGACAAACCAAATCTCTATCTATTTTATCAGAAATTTCAGTAACAGAGTAATCTATCAGATGCATGAATCCTATCTTCAAAGTTCACCATTAAAATCGAAAAAACTTTCCTGACCATGAACAGCTTCTTCAGTAGCAGCTGAAACTTCTTCAGTAGTAGAAGTTTTCTCTTGTGGAACAAGAACACTATTTAGGCCATGAACAACGAGGGTATCACTGAAATACATGTTCGGATAAAAAACAGGTGATCCATTAAGCACCAGAACGTTACCCGATCTCCCAATTTTGATTGAGAACCCATCAAGAAATGTTGGTAACACAGTCGAATCACCATTAAAACTCACCAATTCACTCCACAAAAGCTTGCACGGAACCACATGTCGTAAAAAGATTGATGGGTCTGGTGTAACATTTACCATAGCAAGATCAATAGGAGCAAACACAGTCATCAGCGTCGAGTCCTCGTTATAACCCATCAACTGATAATCAAGAAACATCGCCACCATAGAGTACCCATTAGACCTCAGAATCCCACTCGCACCTTGGAACCAAGAAGGTGCCGGAAACCCAATTGACTGGTTCGATGGTGAAGACCAACATCTGGGAGTAGTATGCGGACCACTGGCAGGAATCGGAGCACGAAAATTGGGATCGAAGAATTTTTCAATTCCGAAAATGATCAAAATCCCATCGTCGTAGATCGGAGACTCAGTAGTAATCTTGACGTTGTTGAGTGAAACTTGGCCATCAAGATGGGAAGTAGTGACAACAAGAGAGTGACCTGGGAGTAATGTGGGAATCTTAGTACCAGAAGAGAGAGATTTGAGGTTATGGAGAGGAAGAGGTAAAGAGCTGAAGTGAAATTGAAGGAGGGAGAGAGAGGGTTGACCAGATTGAACAAAGGCCGAGTCTGGAGGTGCGAAAATGGTGAGAGTGGATGGCTCTAAAATTGAAGTTCGAGAGATAAGCTCAATAGTGAGACCCATGGAAACGAAGCCTGAATCCTTGAGAACCTCCGCGGCATTAGCAACGGTATCGGACGAAATGGAGGATGAGAAGGAAAGGAGAGAGAAGAGGATGGTGAGTTTGAACAGTAAGGAGGTTAACGTATCCATTGATGAAGCTTTTTCAAAGGTTTTGATCTCTGTAAAAATGGTGGTCTTCTAAATCAAAGTATGAGTGTTGTGTGTTTGATTGGTAAAGGATGTGAGAGAGATGCGAGAATTAATTATGGAAAGGTGGTTTTGGCGGGAATGTTTTGAGATGTGGCGGTGTGATAATCGTTAACGCTGGGAAAATCAGAAGTTCAGTTCAGTTCGTTATGCGGTTCATGAGTTAATGACGTAAATACCCCTGGTTGTTTCTTGATATTTGTTGTTGTTTGGCTAAACTATTCTTTTTTTCTTTTTTCTTTTTTTTTTTTTGGGATAAATGGTAGCAGAAATACACTTACTATGACAAAGATACACAAAAGTTTATTAATTTTAGATAGAACACTGCAAATCTATTAACTATTAAAAGGTATATTAAAAGTTCAAAAATTAAAAATTTGTCAAATTTCAAAAACACTAGCTGAATGTGTTTTTATAATAGAGGCAGTATGGACTTTTTACTTTAACAAACAAAAAATGCTTTAAAATAATGGGTAACAACTTACTCGTCTAATTACCAAAAATTCATAAAAAAATTTCACAACAACTTATCGCCATCTTCGAGTTCCATGCTCCTCACCACAGTCCAGTTCCAAGCTCTCTCTCGCTCTATACACACATCTCTTACTCTCCAAACTCTCTATCACTCTCTAAAGACTTACGTGTATAAGTATTTCTCCATTTTGTGATTGTAGAAAAGGGGCCATGGAAAGGACTTTGTGAAACTCAAGTCATCATTTCTTTGGGTGCAGAAATATAAGTTCCTTTATTTATTTTGTATTTAATTTTCTTTTTAATTTTTATTGAAAAAATTGGAAAAAGAATTAGCTATTGTGCCCTTTACACATTCATGTTTTTAATTGCAAAGTTAGCAATTTTTTTTCCTGGATTGACCCACCCATTGTAAGGAGAAATATTGAAGTTATTGTAGGGCTATTGAAAATAATTAACATGAAGGAGGAAAAAAATAAAAAATTGAAGATTAGATTTAGTATTGCCCTATTCATTTCACACAAACAACACTCAACCTGTTTGCTTCTTTCTAAAACAAAGATTTTGCAACAAGAAAAGGGAAGGAAAAAAAAGGGCTTTATTGGCTTGAAGAATATACCATCATCTTCTTGTAAGTCTCCTCGTTAATTCCCTTTGGTTAAATTCTTCTCTTCTTATGTAGTTGTATTGATGCTTTTTGCCTTTTAGTCTTTGTTTGCATAAAATTATTTACTTTTTTGACATATGGGTTTATTTTTTGTTCTCCTTTTTGTACTTTTTGATTTTTTCTTTCCTTATGCTTTTGTCATATCTAAAGAGACGTTGGGTTTCTTTCTTTTACTGTGATGGTTCTTCTATCTTTTTAAATTTCATTAAAACCTTTTATTTTTATTTTCTGTTTCATAAAAAAATTCCCACTTTTTGAATTTGATTCATGTTTCTCCATTGATTTTGTCCTTTTCGATTAACTTTTTTGCAATTAATATGTCTGGTATTATTCGTTTTTGACATTTTTATACAATCTTAAGTCTCGTTTGAATTATGTTTAGGGTTTGTTGCCACTTTCTTATAACTATAGTGATGATAAATCATTCTTTAATTTAATGAACAGTTGAGAATCTATTAGTTGTTTCCATTATGGGAATTTGCTTATTGAGAAAAGTTTAATTTTTTATTATTTATAAGAGTTTTGGGTTTATAGAAATTAAGCTGAAAGAGAAGTAATTCTGTATTGCTTGTGGAGATTTTGAGAATGGCACAACACTTTGTCTTATTAGTGGATACATTACTCACTGAATCAATATTAGAAGCTGCAATTGAGAGCATAAACAGATCTTTGCAATCTGCAACTTCACTGGTTGATGTTACGAAATAACTGTTCTTAGAAGGTTGTTTGTGGGAATATATCATCTACAAGGAAAGTAGTTGAATGCAGGATATGCCATGATGAAGATGAGGATTCAAATATGGAGGTTCCCTGCTCTTGCTATGGTAACCTGAAGATATAGTTGGTATATTGTAAACTACAAGCTTTGGTTAGTTTTGAGTTTTGACATGTGAATTTTAATTTATGACTCGAAAGTTAGAATGTGTTTCGAATTGTTGAATATTTGTCCATGTATGTCATATATTTCAAATTTACTTGCACTCTCCATTTTTGATGTACCTGTCCAAGTAACATTACATTGGACATGGGTGTTCAGACACTTTAATTTGGTTTTAATTTTCAAAAATTTAAATAAATGGGCATCTTTGACAACTAGATACATATCTAACAATTTACACTATCAGTGTCGTAAAAGAGTTCATATAACATAGGATCAAAGCATGGTATATGTCTTCCTGGAAGTCATAAGAAAAGGGTCGTCTTCTCCTACAGATGGTCTAAAAATGCTCAATGTGTGTGAAGTTTTAGGCTATGAATTTGTTTATGGAGCAACTTTAACTTATTATAAGAGGGATGAAGACCATCTTTATGTTGATATTTGAAAGGACTTACATACAAAAATCCTCTTTGCCAGTTACATGAAAAAATTAGAAAAGAGAAGTACTCATTTCATAGCTTGTGAAACATAATGTAGCTCATTTTTATATAAAAAACTTTGCTTTTTTATTTCGTGATCAAAATATTGGTTTCAGTTAAGATTGCAATATGAGTATGCATGTTGCTTCACTTGGGAAACTGTTAATATGTGTTGAGCCTTCTTCTACTAGTGCCTAGTTTGTTGGAAAAATATTATTAATATGTGGGGCCACACATGTAGTTTTAAATGTGCTATGCTATCTTATAGTTTAGCCAATTAAAAGGTGATCTATAAAGTTTAATTTTGGCTATCGGGTATTAAATTATCGTGAAATTAATGTGTAGAGACCGAATTTGTATTTTTAAATTGATGAGGGGCCAATTTGAAAATACCAATTATTGATAATCGCCTTTGGCGGTTATCTATATAAAGGGATCATGGTCCCCATTTGAGCGTAGAACTTTTAAGAACTTTAAGGACACAAGTTTTCTCTGTATCCCCATCAACAGAGAAAAACTCTTAAGACAACTACGCATCAATTGGAAGATCTGAACCTGTTCAATTGAAGAATACTATAGATTCTGGTACGCTTCCGCTATAATCTCTTCTTCTTCTCTTGATTCAATATGGGATTTAGAAAACTATGATTTTCACTTTCCATAAACCAATTCTAACAAGTGGTATCAAAGCCTACTCATGTTTGATTCAAAAGAATCTATAAATTTTAGAGATTAATTTGTTTTTTAATGAATTCTGTATGGTGTGTCATAAATTTGGATAATAATTTACATTATCGACACTATTTCTTCCAAATTATTCCTTCGTGAAATATATATCAGATTATATATATATACACTTCACAAAATCTGATAAGTTTTTAATATATATGTATATGTATATGTTTCACGGCATCAGAAGGCATTAATACATATATATTTATATATGTATTGTTATCTTATTGTTTTTAAAGTAAAGAAATAATTGGTATCAGGAATAATAATTTGTGCTTTCCTTCAAAATTGTGCCCATATAATTGCTTTATTCCTGCAAAATTGCAAAAATCGATAGTGATAATTTCTTTGTTTTTTTTTTTTTTTGTGTTTTGTTCTGTTTCTGAAAAAAAAAGTTCCTGCGAAACTGAAAGTGCAGTTGCTTTCAGTTTCTCCCACCAGTTTGCTTTCAGTTGCTTTCGTATAAAAAAAAACTGTTCGGTTTATATATAAATATCAGATATATATCAATATATATCAGTTGCTTTCCGTTGTCTGGGATCAATATATATCTGGTATGCACATGAATTCTGGACAATCATAAAGACATATCGATTATATATATATATATTCATATATATATAAAATATAAAGTTTCAGCTACATGTATATATATATATATTTATATAAGATTCTGTCTATATATATATATATATATATATATATATATATATATATATAATATACAGTTTATATATATATATTACTTTTCGGTTTATACAGAATTTATGTTTGAAACAGTTTAAAAATTTTGATTAATTATGTACACATTTTTTTAACACTTATCTGGTATTCTAATTACATCAATTTATACAAGATGTCACCAAAGTGGCCACTCTTGTGTATATTGATATTGGGAGAATAATTGGATATGATATTTGTGTATGTGTAATTCATGCGAATATTAACCAATCCAAAGAGGGGTTCATATTTGGCCGAATTACACACGCACCTGCGATGATAATCGTATGACAATTATCAAGGTGACCTCATGTGAATAATGAATTGATGCAAACATGGATTTATTATTTGATATAACTTATTGTCATTGTTTGATCATTGCAACAAGAGTACCACTTACAATTAATATCATTGTCTAAAGGCTTGATATTAATGTTGTGCTTGGTATCTTGAAATGTTGTCATGTAATTAATAAATTTAATGACTGTTTATTTTGGTTATTTTATGTGAGCATGGTTTATTTATTTAATTTTGTTCTCTGTTCAGCTTTAATGTCTACTACTTCAATATCTGCCAACATGAACAATGTTCCAATGTTAAATGGAACAAACTTTAAGGACTGGAAAGAGAACATATTGATTGTTCTTGGCTGCATGGACATAGACTTAGCATTGAGAATGCCGAAATCGAATGATCTCACTGCACAAAGTACTCCTGAGGAAATTGCGTACTTTGAAAAGTGGGACCGTTCGAACAGGCTAAGTCTTATGATCATGAAGCGCGGGATTCCAGAAGCCTTTCGAGGTGCAATAACAGATGACAATATCATTGCTAGTAAGTTCCTTGAGGAAATTCAGAATCGTTTTGTCAAAAACGATAAAGCTGAAACAAGCACGCTCTTAGCAAGCTTGATTTCAATGAAATATAAGGGCAAAGGTAATGTCAGAGAGTACATCATGGAGATGTCTCATCTTACTTCAAAACTTAAGGCACTAAAGCTCGACTTATCAGATGATTTGCTCGTGCATTTAATTCTGATCTCTCTTCCTGCACAATTCAGTCAATTTAAGGTCAGTTATAACTGTCAAAAGGAGAAATGGACTCTCAATGAGCTCATTTCATTTTGTGTGCAAGAGGAAGAGAGATTGAAGCAAGAGAGGACTGAAAGTGCTCATCTGTCAAGCACTTTTAAGGGCAAGGGTAAAAGGAAGGATAAAGGAAAGGAAGTTGCTGTTCCTAAGGGTCCAGTGCAAAAGAAACAGAAAAGTAATGAAGGTTGTTTCTTCTGTGGTAAGCCTGGACATCAGAAGAAGGAATGTGCTAAGTATAGCGCATGGCGTGAAAAGAAAGGTATAATTCCTATTTTGGTCTGTTCTGAGATCAATTTAGCATCTGTACCAAGAAACACTTGGTGGGTAGATTCTGGTGCTACTACTCACATTTGTATTTCTATGCAGGGTTGCCTAAACTACCGAGAGCCAATTGATGCTGAAAGACGTATCTTTGTGGGTGACGGTAAGTCGGTGGAAGTGAAGGCAATAGGACATTTTAGATTGTTATTAAAAACTAGTTGTTATTTAGATTTGAAAGACACTTTTGTTGTACTGTCTTTTAGACGGAATTTAATTTCCATTTCTGTTTTGGACAAATTGGGTTATTATTGTTCATTTGAAAATACTTAGTTTACTTTGTCTTTAAATTCAAATGTTATTGGTACTAGTTTACTTAATACTTTTGATAATCTATATTTGCTGGAAACTGTTTCATCTTATAATGAAACCTTACATGTCGAGTCACGAGGTACAAAGCGAAAATTAGATAAGGAAACTTCAGTCTCATTATGGCACAAACGCTTAGGTCACATCTCTAAATCTAGAGTTGAGCGATTTGTGTCTGATGAGATTTTGGAATCCATTGATTTTTTAGATTTTGATGTCTGTGTTGAGTGTATCAAGGGAAAACAGACCAAAATGAAGAAATTAGATGCAAATCGGACTACAAGCGTCTTAGAATTGATTCATACGAATATTTGTGGTCCATTCCCTACAGCATCTTGGAATGGTCAACAATATTTTATAACATTCATAGACGACTATTCTAGATATGGGTATCTATTTCTTATACATGAGAAATCACAGTCTTTGGACGTGTTCAAAACATTTAAGGCTGAAGTTGACAAACAGATAAAGAGTGTCAGATCTGACCGTGGTGGTGAATACTATGGTAAATACGACAAATCAGGTGAACAACGTCCGGGACCGTTTGCTAAATACCTAGAGGAATGTGGAATCGTCCCCCAATACACTATGCCAGGGTCGCCTAGCATGAATGGTGTATCTGAGAGACGAAACAGGACTCTTAGGGACATGGTAAGAAGTATGATTAGTCAATCTACTTTACCAGAGTCACTCTGGGGTGAAGTTCTAAAGACAACAACTTATATCCTGAATCGAGTGCCAACTAAAGCAGCTGCAAAAACGCCTTATGAACTTTGGGTTGGGCGAAAGCCTAGTCTAAAGCACTTGCGTATTTGGGGATGTCCTGCTGAAATGAGGCCTTATAAACCTCATGTAAGAAAATTGGACTCCAAAACCATTAGCAGCTACTTTATTGGCTATGCAGAACGATTAAGAGGTTACAAGTTTTATGATCCTACTAGTAAGTCTATATTTGAGACGGAAATTGCAACATTTTTTGAGGATGTTGAGTTTGAGAGGGGAAATTGAGTTAAGAACATTATCTTTGAGGAGGAAGAGGGAGTAATCCCAATTCCTACTACTACTTTTCTTGACGATGTGCAGGTTTCCATACCTGTCATTGATCAAGAAATGAATTCAGATCCTCGGCAAGACAATGTTATTCAACCCCTCATTCAAAATGAGGTAATTGTTCCAGAGGAACCAATTCCTGAGGAACAACCTCAAGAACCCGCGCCATTGAGGCGATCCACGAGAGAAAGGAGATTTGCAATTTCAAATGATTATATTGTATATCTCCAAGAACATGAGGCAGAAAGTGGAATGTCGAAAGATGATCCAATCAACTTCCGCCAAGCCATGCAAAGTTCCAACTCTCATAAATGGATTGAAGCCATGAATGAGGAGTATAAGTCTATGCAAGACAATAAAGTTTGGGAACTTGTCCCATTACCGGCTGGTGCGAATCCCGTTGGTTTTAAATGGATATTTAAAACCAAAAGGGATTCAAAAGGTAATGTAGAGAGGTATAAGGCACGTCTTGTAGCCAAAGGCTTTACTCAAAAAGAAGGAATTGACTTTAAAGAAACTTTCTCTCCAGTTTCCACGAAAGACTCTTTTAGGACAATTATGGCGCTTGTTGCACATTTTGACCTTGAGTTGTATCAAATGGATGTCAAAACAGCGTTTCTCAATGGTGACATTGAAGAAACAATTTATATGGTACAACCAGAAAACTTTGTGTTAGGAGATTCAAAGAATATGGTTTGTAAAATGACGAAATCCATATATGGACTCAAGCAGGTTTCTCGTCAGTGGTACTTCAAGTTTCATCAAGTCATTGTTTCGTACGATTTTGAGATGAATGTCGTTGATGATTGTGTGTATCACAAGTTCAGTGGGAGTAAGCATATTTTTCTAGTTTTGTATATCGATGACATTTTACTTGCCACAAATGACATAGGCATCTTGCATGACACCAAGAGATTTCTATCAAAGAATTTTGAAATGAAAGATCTTGGTGAAGCTTCCTTTGTATTAGGAATTGAGATACACCGAGATCGCTCTCGGGGTATATTGGGATTGTCACAAAGGAACTATATTGAGAAAGTTCTCAATAGGTTTGGCATGCAAAATAGCAAACCAGGTGAAACCCCAATCTCTAAGGGAGACAAATTTTGTCTCAGCCAATGCCCAAAGAATAGCCTTGAAATTAAAGAAATGCAGAAGATTCCTTATGCTTCGGCTGTAGGGAGTCTAATGTATGTCCAAGTATGTACGCGTCCGGATATTGCGTTCATAGTTGACATGTTAGGCAGATATTTAAGTAATCCTAGCATGGATCATTGGAAAGCAGCCAAACAGGTTATGAGATACTTACAGAGAATAAATGAGTGTATGCTCACATATAGAAAATCAGATCGGTTAGAAATCATTGGGTACTCCGACTTTGATTTTGCTGGATGTCAAAACAGCAGGAGATCCACATTGGGTTATGTTTACCTGTTGGCTAGTGGGGCAATTTCTTGGCGGTTTGCCAAGCAAATGCTTGTGGCTTCATCCACCATGGCCGCAGAATTTGTGGCATGTCATGAGGCATCGAATCATGGAATATGACTGCGAAATTTTGTCATTGGGCTGCGTATTTTAGAAGGTGTTGAAAGACCACTCAAATTATTTTGTGACAATAAATCAACAGTTCTATATTCTAACAACAACAGAAGCTCAACGAAGTCAAAGCATATTGACATCAAGTTTTTGGTTGTGACAGAAAGAGTGCAGAGTGGTCAGATTTTTATAGAGCACATTGGAACAAACTCCATGATAGCGGATCCGCTCACAAAGGGACTACCACCCAAGATCTTTCACGAGCATACTGCTCATATGGGTGTTATTCTGTTTGAGGATACTTTAGTTTAGTGGGAGTTTGAATATGATTTGTTGCTTTATGTTAAACTTCAGATTTTTTATATACATATATTATTCAGTTTACTTTCTGCAGAAGTAAAGTTTTGGTTTAACACACTCTGTTAAGTAATGCGGTAGTATTGATCTCAATAAAGAATAAAGTAGGACTAGTTGAAAATAGACATGTTTGGATCACATTACATGTAATTTTCATGCTACACATCCATGATTGATCTATGTCATTTGGTTGTATTGGTATATGTGACCATTGATAGATTTAGTCACGATAAATGTGACGAAGATCGCTTTGATCCTATATCAGTATGATTAATGGACGAAATTGTTCGAAAGTACCCTAATTGTGATGGCAGTTTTATGAGCTCATAAGATTATGCACCTTTACAAAGTTACATATGTGGCCCAGTAGGAGATTGTTGGAAAAATATTATTAATATGTGGGGCCACACATGTAGTTTTAAATGTGCTATGCTATCTTATAGTTTAGCCAATTAAAAGGTGATCTATAAAGTTTAATTTTAGCTATCGGGTATTAAATTATCGTGGAATTAATGTGTAGAAACCGGATTTGTATTTTTAAATTGATGAGGGGCCAATTTGAAAATATCAATTATTGATAACCGCCAAATAAAGGGGTTATGGTCCCCATTTGAGCGTTGAACTTTTAAGAACTTTAAGAACACAAGTTTTCTCTGTATCCCCATCAACAGAGAAAAACTCTTAAGACAACTACGCATCAATTGGAAGATCTGAACCTATTCAATTGAAGAATACTATGAATTCTGGTACGCTTCCATTATAATCTCTTCTTCTTCTCTTGATTC
The DNA here is from genome assembly GCA_029378325.1 of Elaeagnus macrophylla. Lineage (NCBI taxonomy): Eukaryota > Viridiplantae > Streptophyta > Magnoliopsida > Rosales > Elaeagnaceae > Elaeagnus > Elaeagnus macrophylla. The sequence continues at coordinate 39,803,102 of CM055641.1, forward strand.
AACATGGGATTTAGAAAACTATGATTTTCACTTTCCATAAACCAATTCTAACAACCTAGTTAGCATCTTACCAGCTCCCTTATATTTGATGCATTCTAGCTTTCAGAGACCTTTGTTTCGATTTCTGTAACTTGTGAATGAAGATGAACCTATGTTTTCCTTAATATGTAGCCTTGTGTTCTTTTAGTCTTTTCCACATATATAACCATATATATGGATTATTTTTCTTAACCTGCTCATTATGGTTTTATTATGAATTAAAGATACTAGATTTTTTTTTATGTCGATAAAATCGAACATTAATTTATTATTTTGTAGCTTGCTCACCTCAGATGCGTTCAAAAATGGTGTAATGAGAAAGGTGACACAACGAGTGAGATATGCCACCAGGCAAGTGCACATATCAATCACCATATTATTAACTCACCTAAGATAGTGTTTGACCCAACACAGTTCAGTCTTAACAATTTCATAAGATCTAATTTGTTTAAATTTCAGCAATTCAAACAAGATTATGCTCGAATTATTTATTCTATAAGTCATTTATCTTTACAAAAGATCTATTTTAGTCATTTTTTATAAGTGGTACACCTTAGATCTCTTAACTTTTCAAAATATATACTTAAGTCTAATTTCTCAAAAAAAAAAATTCAATTTCTTATCATATGATTCTCATGTAAATTTTTAACAGATAATTTTGGAATTTTAATTTTTTTTGCTAAAAAAATAAATAAAAATAAATTATAAGATAGAAAAAAATTAAATAAAAAACTGACCAATTTTTTTTTGTTTTTTCAAAAACTGATTTTTTTAAAAAAAATTATTTTAGTAAAAAAAAATTAAAATTTTAAAATTATCCCTCTAAAAAAATCATATGAAAATCATGTGCTAAAAAATTTACAATTTTTTTAAAAAATTGAACTTGGGTGTATTTTTTGTTAGAGTACATAAGGTGTACCACTTGAAAGAAAATATATTAAAATGTATCTTTTAAAAAAAATAAGAGACTAGTAGATTACTAAATCCGTTATCCCGTTATACTGCCCCACCTCCCCTGTTTCAGTTCGTGCGAATTCCAATGAACTTCGGGTGAACATTCATGTCATAATCTCAGTGTTTTAAAATTATCTACAAACTGATGTGTGACAATTTGACATTCAGATATCACTTCCTTTCTAAATTTCACCAATGTAGGGGAAATTGGGAGTTTTCTACGAGGGATATAAATAGTCCTCGTATTATAGCTATGGTTTCTACTGACCAAAACTTTCTTGATCATGACTTTAATGAGTACTCAACATCTACAACAAGAAGTCTCACTTGCTGTGGATCAGTCACTTTCATTGTACATATCTTTCTCTTTATAACACTACCATATACAAAAGTTTCTCATGTTTCTAAGTCTATAAACTTTTCACGAAAAAAGGGAAAAGGATTTTGGAAAAGTAGTAGTTTTATCTTATAGCTTTTATTTGAAGCACTTTAATCCCACACTGCTTTACCTTTATAATAAAATGTGTACTTTAGTTCCACATCTTTGATTAAAATGTGCACTATAGTCTGATCTTTTTGGTAGTAAAGTGCACATTTTTACAAAATTATAGACCGAAATGCTTCATTTAAAAGCTATAAACTAAACTTTTCCTTTGGATAAAGCTACAGGACTTTTAGTGCTCTTCATTCGGAAAAAAAACCTGAAATTTGCAGATTTAAGAAGGTTATATGCTTAATAACAACTATTATTCTCCATTTGACCCAAAAAAATTCAATATTTGATTAGCCTGCTGTTATTCTAACAAGTTTTCATTTGTTTGTCAATGGCAGTTCATGGTTTTTCAAATTTTCAAGGCATACACTTGACACTTCCCCTAATAATCAGTCGACAAACTGAATACTCTTTCCCACTTTTGATGGTAAAGACATTCTAGCATCTCTTTTATTTACCAAAGCAAACTGTAAATATCTGACTACAGGACCTAACTGAATAATTGACTTTTTTATACCTTTAAAGTTGACGTTCCTACGAACGGCTGGGATTGTTCTACCAATTTATGTTATGGTGAGACTAGTGAATTGTGTGCAACGTTGCCGCAGCCACCATGTAAGTTCATATTTAATAAGTTTTGTAGAGGTTACATCATCTTCTACAACTATCTAAGTTGACTTTAGTTTATCCATTTCGTTTTTTTCTTTGAAAAATTCTGAAAAAATCCCAAAAAATACTATTGAACATCCTAGTAAATACAAATTTTGTATAAAAAAATTAATAATACATAGAATATCAAAATTACCTCCAAAAATTACTATTACACATCTCACTCTAATCATTCCCACACATCCTTACCGAACAACTTCAATCTACCGACACCACTGCTACCCATCGACCACCACATTCGTCTGTGCAACCCATCAACGTCCTAGCACCCAGCCACCGTCCTAGCTCTATCGCGAGCCAGCCAACGTCCTTGCACCGTCCCAAGAACGGAATGTCAGAAACCCACAGAAATTTAGAATTTACATCAAATCAAATCTTTAGGTATTGTTTTAATTTGTTTAAATTATATATTAATATTTAATTGATTAATATGGCTGTATAATTTGGTGATTAATAAGGGGAGAGTAAAAAGCTAGTGATTTGGGTGTTAGGAGTTCACAGGGGGGAGGAAGAAGATGAACAGTAGGTTCGGTAGGGGTGCCGAACCAAACTGTTTTGTTTGGTAGCGCCAAATCGAACCTTACAATTTTGTTCGATAGAAGAGTACCGAACCTAACAGTTTTGTTTGGTTTTCCTTACCGAACCTACCTATTTGCTAAAATGATATTTTTGACTTTTTTATTATTATTTTTGTATGTGATTTCTTCATTCATTTAACAACTAATTTGTTACTTTAGGTATGAGTAAACAACCTCAAACCGCTTCACATACAAAAAGAAATGAATAATTGTATGAAGCCGAATGACTGGTATATAGAAGAGGAAAACATAGACAAATGTCTACAGCTGGGCCATCAAATGTTCAAACGACTATAGATCATTCCACAGAGATTACAGAGGATCAGACTAGATTTGTGGATGGCATTTTACATGGGCCAAGTGACCATACCTTTGAGACGTTAGTAGAGCATGAGGTAGAACATAATGAAGTTCACGAAGACACCTCCTCATCTCAAATTGGTCCAAAGAATTTGTTGGTGCTGAAGAGTTTTAAAACTCACATAGCATATAAAATTTGGAATAAGATTGTAAGTATTTCATTTGTGAAATGTTATTATCGAATTAAGATTAATTAATTTTTTTAACTATTTGTAATTTTGTTTATTTTTAGGTTGATCGTGAATTGTTAAGACCTATTGGTCATTCCATGAGACAAAGTGATTGGGATCTCAATCAATGTCATAATTAGCATTTTGCTCATCGCATATATCAGTCAAGCCTAACTTCGTTATGTCATGCCACATAAAACATGCAGACAAGATATTGGTATCGACATTTGTTGAGAGATGACATACAAAAACCAACACATTTTACCTGTCATTTGGTGAGATAACTATAACTTTATATGATGTACAACAACTATTGGGCCTTCAGGTTACGGTAACAGCTTGTATTGGAAGGAAATTAAGTAGGAGTGATGCTATTTCACTTAAAGTGGAGGCATTAGGAGTTAGTACAAATGTAGCAAAATCTTAATTGAGTCAAAAATGATTATATGTCAAATTAAGTTAGTTAAGGACTCTGTTTACTTCTTCTAGTGACCGACAAGTTAACCGGGTGGCTAAGACATTCTTGCTACATCTGTTAAGATGTACACTTTTTGTTGATAAAACAAGAAACAATGTCCCAGTTTCTTACTTGACATTATTGAGAGATATAGACAGCATACATGAGTATGCTTGGGGTGTAGCTGCATTGGCTTATTTGTACCGACAATTGGGGACAGCTAGTTGATATGATGCCAAGCAATTATCTAGATATTTGACTTTGCTACAAGCATGGATTTACGAACATATTCCCATATGCGCTCCATCGCTAAACCCAAACTACAATAGTCAAGTTCCTCTTGTACAGCGTTGGGGGTTGTACACCCGTACTTCTGTAGACAATAAGTTGTTAGAGGAGTTGAGAGAGACACTCGATGATCTAACAGCATATGACGTATGTTACTCTTATTATGTTTTTAATTTTAATTAAATTATTTAGTTATTTGGATAGTATCTTAAATTCATTATGTTTATACTTTGATTTGTCAGGTTATTTGAGATCTATATTGCACCAATATTCTAAAGATAACGTTTTTTCATAGATGCATCCGTTTTTTGGAAGTCGTCGAACCTTATCATAGCCATAGGATGTTGCGCCAATTTAGACATATTTAGAGTATTCCACCTGATCCAGTTGAATCTTTTAAAGTTAACAGAGAGTCCAAACCTAAGATGTACAAGGTGGAGTTTCACTTTGCAGATCAGTATTGGACAAGTTGGGATAGTCATGTCTTATCTCAACAGTCCAGAGGTACAATAGTTAATCTCCCAACTGATTGTTCTTCAAATTACATGCAATGGTATGAAAATATATTGCATGTGAGAATACAAAACCCAATACATAGATTAACACGTGGTAAGACGATAACTCAGTGTGCAACCCAACATTTACAACCTGAAGGAGCTATTAGTATTCATTAACATAATAGTTACTCTAATTTTCTTACCAAACCACTACGCCATTTACATAAAAAAATTTATTTACCTTTTTAATTGCTTTTTGTCTCCATTTTCTTCAAAAAAATTTGGGTTAGGATTTAGAGTTATTAATGAATATGGAGATGGAGATGGAGATGGAGATGGAGGTGAGTGAGAGAAAAGAGGTGGGATGTATGAATTTTTTTTAAGAATGTGGGATGTGAGGGATGTGGGTGTGAGATATGGGATATCTTTTTTAAGTTTAAGTAAAAATGTTAAATTTTTCATTTTATTATATTTAAAATATTAAATAATGTAACGGGATGTCGTAGTAAAATTCGAAATTTTTCAAGAATTTTCCTTTTTCTTTTCGGGTTTTATGATGAAAAGGAGCTTCACATTTCATCAATTGCTTCCTCTGATGATGAAGCTCGAACACTTAACGACGCTGCAGCCTTGAGCCCATATAATTCGTGTTAATTGAGTTGATTATTGATAGAACAACAAGAAACCAACTCAAAGTTGGTGTGTGAATGAAGATAGCTTCACTTCCACTAATCAAAGCCGCAGAGAAAGAAACAGTAAGAAGCAAGTTTAAAAGTCATTTTCAAGAAACAAGTTTAATTTTGCTGAAGAAAACAGAGGTAATTTGTTTTTGTTTTTGTTTTTTTTTTTTATAAAAAAAAAAAAAAAAAACAGTATGTTTTAAGTGTTTCGGCTAAAGGAGTGTAGTAAGGTCATAAGATGTTCAAAAAAAGTATGACTTGCGCTTTATATCTGTACAGTAACAAAAGCATCCTACTGTGTATCAATTACCAGCTAGAAAAAGTCTGCTACTGATATTAATTTTGCAGTAATCACTTAGGTTTGAGACTATATCACAATGTACTTTAAAACATGAGTCAAAAAACCGTTAAAACATCTATTTAATGCATAAAAATGGCAGGAGGACACTGTTTTTGTTCTAGTGGCGGGAACATTTAAAAATACCACATTTGCCCTTCATTAGACGCATATGTGCTGGTCATTTATAGAAAAACCCAATTATAATGGAAAATTGCACCTGTTTTTTAAACGTGGGTATGTAGTACGTACCACGTGAAAAATAGGGGTAAGAAAGTCCTTAAAATGAAATTAGGTTATTGATAGCTACCTCCACTTATGTGCTATTGAATAAAATTAAAATTCTAATTAAAATTAGTTATTATTATTTTCACATTATTAACAATTTAATATTTTTTATAAATAAAATAAATTATATTATATTTAAATTTAGCAAATAAGTAAGTGATAATAAAAGACAGTATCAATGATGCAAGAAAAGTCGATATTTTGTACTATTTCCAAGCAATGAGGCTACAAGAGAGGGAAGGTTTATGTTCGATGATTTATTCAATGTGGGCATGTGAAAATAGCTTTGTGAAAATGTGACGCTTCTTGTGGGCGAGCGTTGCATAAGGTGATGGTGCATGAGCGAGTAATAGCGTTGCTCTATGGAACGTACATGGTGAATGTGACAACACTCGTGACGACGATGTTGAGGGAATGTGCCTTGGTGACTGGTTTGGCCAAAGCACTAAGGATCCTATATGCTTGTAGGATCAAAAGTGGGTGACAACATTCCAAGTTGGAAGGCATCATATCTAAGTTTTTGAATCAAATAGTTGCTCACTCGGACAAGATGTGGGATTGTGTGAATGGAACTTACTTGCAAATAGGACACACTTTATTGGATGACTTGCAGATAATTTGGCATGTTTGTTAACTTGAGAAAAGTATGTCGAGGAGAAATGAGCATACATGTATGAGAGGTGCAAGATGAAGTTGGCCTTTGGGTATAGAGTTATTCCTTAGTATCAAGTTGCCTATTTGAGGGTATACAATAAGAGATTCGAGAAGAAGAGTGGGAAGCCGACTAAGTCTTAGTACATTATTGTACTACTTGCTATGAATATGTGTGATTTGCACAATAAGGTGAGTAGTTGTACGGCATAATGCCTAGATAATGATGAACTTTACAATGGAACAATGTCTTGGTTGAGTAACCTAGATTTCTAGAAGCAATAATTATATCGCATGCATGTGAGACTCGTTGAGAATAATTTTCATTGGTATTTTCTCGAGGAGCACCAAAGCATTTGGACAAGGGTCAGATTCGAAAGGTGATAGGATGACCTTGACTTGGAGTTTCTTGGCACCAAACGAACAAATTTCTGCTATGTGAAGTTACATACTATTATATGAGACTAAAACTAAAATTCATATTAAAAAAATGAATAAGACAGGAAGAAGGGCAACGACTCTCTCATTTTGAAATTCTCCCTCACTTAAACCAAACCCAATCTTAAATCAAATTTGTCTGCGTTTTTGTCTTCTCCAAATTAGAATATCAAAGTTCAAACATATTGGATTTTAAATTTTTAAATAAGACTCAAATTTTTCATATTAGAGGAAAAAAAATCTCAAGAATCGTGAGACATACTTACAATTGGGCATCCATAAAACTTCACTGGATTTCTAACTATCCAAGAAGTGACACATTAAGGAAGCCTTCCACAATTGCTGATTGTAACTCCATTGGCCAATGTGGAGGAGATGGACATTTAATGTTAATATATGATTGAGGTGCTGGAAATGGCACCATTCAATAGGTGTTGTTTGTTGAATGGTGGATTAATAACTACCATAACCCCTATTAACGATCATGTGCAAGTTACGTAATTCGTTTAATTAAGAAAAATGTCTATAAATTGATTTTATCCTTCCTTTACTATTTTCTTAAAAGCAATTGGAAAAAAAAAATATACTATTTAGAAGCTATGAGACTAAATAATCCAAATGATCTAAAAAACTATAGCGACTATTCACCCTTTTCTAGATTTTCTCCATATTAGGGTAAAGAGAGCTAATATTTGAGATGTAAGTTCAGAATTGAGTAAAGATTATGGTGGATGAAGGATGATGTTACTATTGTCTCCAAAAGTATATCATGATGAAACATTTGATAAATAAATGCTCCAGAGCCCACATAATGGACGAAGCAGGTAATCCATAACCATAAACCTCTCCAAATTCTTTCTGGTAGATGCTCTCCAACAATGATCTTTGAGCCTGATATGACATTTGCGCTTCCAGAATCTTCCCTTCAATGACCGATCATATAAACATCTGTCCTCAATATGCATCCAGTAAGTTGTTTTAACTGAGAAGCTTCTATTTTTGGCTCCTGACACATTAGTTTGTCTTCTAAAGTTAAGCAATAGTGGTCTCAATCTCATTATCGTTTAAGTTAGCATTCCCAAACCCCCCAAACCAAAAAAAAAAAAAAAAAACTTATCTATCTATACTAGGTGTCCAAAAACCGGACCAAACCGAAAAATCGAACCAAATTGGACAATTTCATGAAATATATGGTACGATCCAGTTAAAAATAATACAAACCGTTTGTGAAACGGTTCGGTCCAATTTTGTAAATTTTTTAACCAATCGGACTGGGCCGGACCGTTATAAATAAAATATTATTTTTTTTAAATAATATATTATTATTATTATTATTAATATATTGTATTCTCTGTTTGACATTCACAACTTTTTGTAATATTAATATATTACATATGTAATTTTACAGCTTCTCATCACTATCTCTGTTTACAATTATTATTATTACTAAGCTCAGCAAAGTTTTTTTTTTTTCCTTTACTAATCATTTATTCTGAAATGGGAGCAGAGAACTCTCTAACTTAAGTATTCACAATTATTTGCAATTCATCTTCTTAATGGTTCTGGTGTGTGTGTGTGTATATATATATATATATTTTCTTTTTTATTTACTTACTGCTTTAATTATAATTATTTATTTTTGAAAAAAAAAATATTAAAAAGCATAGTTATATGATTTGAAGGATATTTATTTCACTGTATATTTTAGGGATTAATGTATTATAAATATGTATTTTATGGATTAATGTATTAATTTGTATTAAGTATCGTGTTATAATTTGATTGCATTCTTAGTTATAGAAAAAAGTATAGCAAAAATTTTTTTTAAAAATCATTGAAACCGTTAACCAAACCGGACCAAATTGGATGATTTTAAAATTTTTATTAGTTAAACGGTCCGATCCGGTTTGGTTAAAATAATATGAACGATCCGGTCCAGTTTGGTTAAAATAATATAAACGGTCCAGTCCGGTTAAAATAATATATACCACCATCTAATGATTCTACTGCCATCCTCTATTTTAACATGATTCTTTTCTTCGAGAGCTCTCTAGGGAAACAAAACATCTTATAATTTTTATATAAAAAAAATTCATTTAAGTCTCATAATTTTTAACTAAAATACTTTAATTTCATAACTTTGAAAAAAAAATATTTTAGTTTTAACAGTCAAAACTACGGAACTAAAATGCACCTTTTTCTCAAAATTAGAATACTAAAATGCTCCAGTTAAAAATTACAAGACTAAAATACTTACTTGTCCAAAGCAACAAGACTAAAACACTTATTTGCACAAAGCAACGGAACCACTTGCATCCTTCTCCAATAGAACATATAACTTTCCAAACATAGGAATCACCACTTTTCACCTTTACATCTAAACAAGTTAGGCTCCAGCAGTACTTTGTTCTCAATTGTCTTTTACTATTTTTATCCAATCTACTTAAATTCTGCCACCACAATTTAGCTAGAAGACATTCAGAGTTTTTGGTACTTTCTGGAGGCGTGAATCTTGGATCCAATGGTCCTCTATTCACCTAGATTAATAGATGACCAAGGGAAAAAGCAATTAAGAGATTGGGCAGAGTTTGGCACATCCAGATTGGGTTATTAACTTTCCTAATTCTGCAGTCACAAATCATCCGATTGTACCTTCAGATCATGGACCAATTATACTCGATTTATACCTAAAGAGTAGGGCTTTGGTTAAGAAGCTCACTTTATGGATTAAGGATCAATTTAGACAGTGTCAAACGAGAATTACTTCTCTTTAAAAGCAACTTCAGAAGATTCAACAGGAAGATTCCAACTAGAATTGGATGAAGCGTACACCCGTTTTGAAAGTCATTATGAAGCACAAGTCGAGGGAATTTATAGGTATACATGGTTCTTTCATATTTCCAAAATGCTCAGAAGGAAATTAATCTTCATTCTAGCTCTTCCAAACAATGAAGAACACACCTGAGAATTAAATTCAAATAGCCTCCCAGAGGCTTTTATAAGTTGAGTCAGGATGCATTGAATTTAAAACTAACCCTTTCAAGAATAAATTGCCGCATGAGAGTTGAACATCGTTCGCTCATCAAGTACTATATCACATACCATCAATACCTGGTCTCGAAAATAAAGGCGGGAAAGAAAACTAGACAAGGAGAAATATGAACCTCGTTTACGATCATAAAAACAAATAGCAAGAATTTAAAAACAGAAAAATCTTATCACTGAAAGAGCCTTCTCATGCATCAGAAACTGGAACTCGACTTCCTCTATTATGTGAGTACACAACCTCGTTCATAACTTTGTGGATCTCAAAATAAATCACTGCTGTTGAAGGATTCCTATAAATTAGAATGCCTTTCTGCCACTTTCTCGTCAAACTACATGTGAAACCCAAGTACTCATAAGCAAACTGCCCAAGATTCCATCAATATTTCTCATTTGATGTCAGATTCTTCAATTTTCACAGCTAAATTCCACATCTCAAAACATAGATCCTCCTGAGTAATTTAAAAATTTGAGTTAGACCCCAAAATTGACAACATCCAGAGGTAAATAGAACCTAGAATTGGAACTTACTTGACAATTAGCCGTTACAACATCAATTCACCTTCTTGGGCATTTTTAATCAAAACATGTCTCGGAGAAAATCAGCATTTGTAAAATAAATAACGTTATCCTTCCCCAGGTTCCATTCCCTCAGTTTATCTTAAAAAGATTCTTCAATTTCAGAACCAGCCTCCAATCATCAGTTGTCAGATCATCCTGAATAATCCAGTTAAAATAAGTTAAACAGTAATCACTGAAATCACCATTTAGAGAAGTGTATGCACAACATGAACATACTCGGTAATTAGCCTTTAGCACATCAATTGACTTCCTTGAGATATGGCTGACTAGCTCATCATCAAGGTCAAAATGCCTGCCATACATTTTCTGTTGCTCATCCGAGTTGGAACCCACAATCTGCAGAAGCGGATGAAAATACAAATATAAGTTGAAAGTGTAAAATGCACACCAAAGGTCAAAGATAATTCTCTAAAATTTAAGCAGTTTAAAAGGCAAGGTGAATCTCTGGAAGCAAAATTACACTATATGATAGATCTCAGACTCGACGGATCCCTCCAGAAAACAAGAGACGGAAATTTTGCATATTTGGAAAGAACACAGTAGAGGTATCTAGAACTGTAATTAATAATATAAAAGATCTTGCCTATTTTTTATTTTTCAACAAATTTTCTCCTTCCAAACAATAAATTCCTAACAGTATATCTAGAACAGGCACCCTACCCTTTTAGATGTCCAGATCCCCAATAACTGTCGTAAATACTGTTAAAATTATCTAGTTGAAACCATTCCATATCAGCCATGGACAACATAGTACCCTGTGCACTGAGGGATTGGGGTGGTACAAGATCCACCGCTGAGAAATTACACAAGGTTGGTCCATTTCTATTAAAGTCAATAGCTTAACTTCCCATGATCCATGAAAAGAATTTCATTCTAATGAGGTGAATAAGGTAGAACAAAGGCGGACATCAATCAAAATATTGAGAGAAGTTTTGCAAGTAAAATATTGAAGGGCAAATTTATCCTCCCCCAAATTATTAAAAAAATATTAAAAGATATTGGCTCCCAATCATGAAATAATAGCCCAATATAGCACAAAATTGCATAAAACATCATTTCCAAAACTACCACAATTTAGAATTTGAAAGTTTCATTTTCCCAAAAAATACCATAAAATGGTAGATGAAATATCTATTCTTTCTACACAAACTAAACATGTTGACTGAATGTATGCTGGTTGGTCGGCCATTTATTGGGTTGACCATTAGATAAAGTAGCCTTCATCATGATGAAGGCGGATTAAGTGGTCTTCACAAGAATGGCAGTTTTACCCAACAGGTTGGGGGCTTGCGGGTACCAGAACTCTTTGGGCTATAAGGGCGGGGCGGTATCTATTATGTTTAATATATTTCGAGTTAGGAATGGATCGAACTCAGGCTCCATTCGAGTACCCGTATTTATATATAAAAAGTTTCAGTCTCTTTAGGTTACACAATGAGTCAAAAACAGAAAAAATTTCCAATGAGTTGGCCCATTCCACCATTCCTAAGTCGTATCTCCAGCTCCACTGCTCGGTTGCTCCATCGCTAGCGCACGCCTCCACCACTGCCTGTTTCGTCACCTATTGTCGTTGTATTTGCTAGTAATAGTGACTTCGTCCTTAGCCTTCATTAGTCACGCTATTGGCCAACGCCTTTACAGTTGCTTTCCTTCACCTGTCTATCCTCAGTCTCTGACTCTTCATCTTCGCCGATAAGCTCTATATAGTTATCATTTTGGGTTATTCAAATTTCATGCAATAGTTGCTCTATTCAAATTTTCCCAACTGTTTATAGTTGCTTTTCGGTATATATGATATATATTTGGGTTATTTAGATTCCAATGTTTGTAATTATCTAGGTTATTCAAATGTTATTTGGGTTGTTTCTTGTATATATAGAAAAAACAATTAATGAAAAAATGAAAACAATATGTAAAGCTTGTAAGAAGCCATTGAACGGAAAGACAAGCAATAGAACCTCATTTAAAAAATCATACTGTCCAGTGAGAAAATCATAGGTAAATCAAATTTCTAATAGAGGAAGACAAACACCAACTATGACTTCCTCTTTTGATCATGAAGCTACTATGAGAGAACTAACTACTATGATAATCTTGCATGAGTGCCCATTATCTATTGTGGAACACATTGGATTTAAGCGATATTCTAATAATTTACAGTCATCTTTCAAGTTAATGTCACTTAATACAATAAAACATGACATATTTAATATGTATACACTGAAAAAGGGAAAGACAATGCAACAATTAAAAAAATAATAAAAATAGAGTAACAATTACTACTAACATGAAGTCGGTCTCCAATCAAAGCAAATAAGACATGGCAATTATTGCTCATTACTTTGACCACTCTTGGGTTTTGTATAGTCAAATTCTGAGGTTTGCATATGTTCCATGTCCACATAACAAAGAGACCATGACAAAGCTGTTGTTGGAGTGCTTCTCTGATTGGAACATTTGTGATAAGTTATCTATTATAACGGTAGCACAAAAAACTCAATTATTGATATTTTATTGGATAAAATAGATAATTCTTCACTCTTATTGAATGGATCTGTTTTACATATGAGGTGTTGTGCTCATATTTTAAATTTGATTGTAAAGACTGGATAGGAAGTTCTTGGTGACGGGCTTTTTAGGATTTGAAAAAGTATCGCTTATTGATCACTTATCCCTAAAAAAGTTTAGGAATTTAGAAAGAGTGTCAATAAGACAAGAGTTCAATACACCTAAAAGTTGGTACTTTGCTGCAAAATTAGGTGGAACTCTACATATGAAATGCTATCCACTGCTATTAGTTACAAGAAGGTATTTACTCACTTTAAGTATGTAAACCTTAATTCAAATATGCCCCTCAGATAATGATTGGACCTTGGCACAATAGATTGTGAAAAAGTTAGAATTTTTTTATAGAATCACACATAATTTTCTGGGACACTATCCTACCACAAATTTGTTTTTTCCAAAGATTGGTCAAGTGAAAAAGAAATTGTGTAATTTTATAGCATCAAGTATGACATCAAAGTTTCAAAAGCATTAGGATGATGTACATGAAGTTGTAGCTATGGCAACTGTACTGAATCCAAAGTACAAAATAAAATTAATTGAATTCTATTTTTTACAAATCTATGGAGCTGATAGTTACAAAGATCATATGAATCAAGTATAAAATTTGTGTTCATTTGTCGATCAATATCAACAAAATGGTACAAGGCAAGAGTCTTCAGATTCATCATTTTCTATCTCTGAGGCCAATGCAATGGGTTATTTTGATCATTTTAACTATCTTATATGATCTTTGTAACTATCAGCTCCATAGACTTGTGAAAAATCGAATTCAATCAGTTTCATTTTGTCTCTTGGATCCAATACAGTTGTCATAGCTGCAACTCTATGTATGTCATCCCAATGCTTTTGAAACTTGATGTCATAGTTCTAATTTCCTCCTATGATGATGTAAGCCAATCACACAATGCCTTTTTCACTTGACAAATCCCTAGAAAAAACAAATTTGTGGTAGAATATTGTGTTACATAAAACTTATACATAACTATAAAAAATTTCTAACTTTTTTACAATTTGTTACACCAAGGTCCAATCATTATCTAGGAGGCATATTTGAATTAAGGTTCACTACTTAAAGTGAGTAAATACCTTCTTGTAACTTATAGCAATGGATAGCATTTCATACGTAGAGTTTCACCTAATTTTGCGATCAAATACCAACTTTTTAATGTATTCAACTCGTTTTATTGACACCCTCTCTAAATTTCTCAACTTTTTTAAAGGTAAGTGACCAATAAGAGACGCTTTCCTGAATCCTAAGAAGCCCGTCGCCAAGAACTTCCTATCCAGCCTTCACAATCAAATTTAAAATGAGCACAACACCTCATATGCAAAACAGACTCATCCAATAAGAGTGAATCAGTATCTATTTTATCCAATAAAACATCAATAACCGAGTTATTTGTGTTACAATTATCTACCGTTATAGTAGATAACTTATTACAAATGTTCCAATCAGAGAAGCACTCCAACAAAAGCTTTGCAATGGTCTCTTGTTATGTGGACATGGATCATATGCAAATCTTAGAATTCGACTCTACAAAACCCAAGAGTGATCTAGTGAGAAGTAATTGCATGTATCTTTTTCATTGATCGGAGGCGATCCACATGTTGGTAATAATTGCAACTCTACTTTCATTATTTTTCAACTGTTGCATTGTCTTTTCCTTTTCCAGTGTATACGATGGTTTTAAAAAACGCTCAAGGCGTGACCTCAAAGCACACATTAAGGCGTGATTAGAAAAACAAATGCATCAAGGCTAGTTTATGTGTTGATTTCTAAGGCGTACGCCTCAATCTATGAATTGAATGAAGAAAAGTATGCATGGAGGCGTACGTAATTAGGCGTCAAAGGCGTTCTCAATTATTCAAAAATTTTAGAGAAATTTTATGGGGCTTTTCTTAGCATTTGGGTCCAATCTAGGTTTTAAATTAAAACCCAATCGAAATCAGGCTTACCCATAAAGAACAAGAGAAAAAATGAAAATGAAATAAGAGAATTGAAGTATAAGGGTTTTTCGGCTCCGATAGTCTGTTGCTTTTGCTCGAGCGACTTCAACCGCCAACAGATAACGAACTTCAGCCTCTGTTTTAGTTTTACTTGTCCCTTCTGTTTTTATGCCTTCTCTGTTCGTCTCTGTTTCTTCTGTTTTCTTCTTTGCTTCTTTCTTTATTACTTCAGTTACCATTTCTTCTTTCTTTCCTTTTTTTTTTACGAACTGTTTCTTCTTTATCTATTTATTTTCTTTTATTTTTTTTAATTCACAGCTTCTGTTTTTATTTCATCTCTGTTTCTTCTATTTTCTTCTTTGTTTCTTTTTTTATTACTTTAGTATCAATTTCTTTCTTTTTTTTTTTACAAACTGTTCCTTTCTTTATCTATCTATTTATTTTCTTTTATTTTTTTTAATTCACAGCTTCTGTTTTTATTTCGTCTCTGTTTCTTCTATTTTTTTGTTTTACTTCGGTCTCTATTTCTTGTTTCTTTCTCTCTTTTTTTACAGACTATTTCTTGTTTCTTTATCAGTTTATCTATCTATTTATTTTCTTTTATTTTTTTTATTCACAGCGTTTTTTATTTCTTTATTTTATTTTGTCCTATATTTCTTTTTTATTTTTTCTTTTTTTTTTTCTTTTCTCCTATGTTTCATTTTTATTTTTTATATTTTATACTTTATTTTTCTATTTTTCTTTATATTATTTTCTATGTTTCTTTTTATTACTTTATTTTTTTTACATGATATAATTTATTTGTTATTATTTTCTTTATAATTTAGTATAGCATTTTCATTTTTCTATTTTTCTTTATTTTTTTTACAAGACATAATTTTTTATATTAATTTTATTTTTATTGTAGTTTATTTATATATACTTGTTTTAGTACATGAAATGGCTAAAAGTAGTGAACGTGGTAGTAATGGAGATGTAGGTGGCACTGGTACTAGTGGTGGTGCACTTAGTGCCCCTTCACCTCCAAATGTAGATACTATTCGACAACTGCCATTAGGACAACAAAAGAGGGATCTGGCTTGGCAATATTGTAGATTGGCTAAAGGAGCAAAAAATTATCAATGTGTTCATTGTAAGTTTTGTCATACGTTAATTACAGCAGGTATTTCAATGCTTAAAGAACATCTTGGAAAGACAAAAATGTGGCGCCTTGTACCAAAGTTCCTAACGATGTCAAAGCATTTATTTTTGGTCTTTTAAAGAAAACGAAATGGCAAAGTTAAAGGCTCAAAGAAAGTGGGATGAGATGGTTGGTTTGGGTTCTTTTGGAACTAAAGATATGGCATATTGTCCTACTCTTACTGTTCCTTCAAGAGGCATTCGTGGACCAATAAACAAATTTGTTACAAATACAAATGATGATTTGGAAGTTATTGGGGAAGTTTGTAAGCCACCAGATAATCAAAAAGAGCATGAACATTTAGTTTGGAAGGCTATTGGAAGGTACATAATTGAAAATGCTATATATCTTTTAATACAATAAGGAGTCCATTTACCAACATGATAAAATGCATTGGAAATTATGGAAGGAGATTGAGAATACCATCCATGCATGATATTTCTAATAAGATTTTGGATGAAGAAATAAAAGACACAAAAACCATAATTAATGATGTGAAGAAGACATGGATAAACACGAGAGTTTCGATACTTTCTGATGGTTGGAAGGATATTAGGGGGAGTATATTAAATTTCTTAGTTAATTGTCCAGAAAGGACTGTTTTCTTAAAGTCTGTAGATGCATCAAATGCAGTTAAAGATGTGAGGTTGGTGTTTGAATTGCTTGATGATTTTGTGGGGGCAATAAGAGAGAAGCATATTGTCCAAATTGTCACAAATAATGCTTCAAATTATAAGACAATTGGAGAACTATTGATGCAAAAAAAGAAAAAACTTATATGTGCAGCACATTGTATTTATTTGATGCTTGAAAGAATTGGTCAATTGTCCCAACACAATAATGCTTTGTGGAAGGCAAAAACAGAGAAAATACATTTACAATCATGGATGGATATTAGCACTAATGAGAAAGTTCACTAACAATAATCTTATTCGACCTACAGTAACTGGATTTGCTACTACCTACTTAACTTTGCGAAGCATTTATAATTTGAGACAACCGTTAAAATTGATGTTTATTTCTTAAAAGTGGTCAAGGAGTTCATTTGCTAAAAAAATGAAGAAAAAGAGGTGACGAAGATCATCTCGAAAGAAAACAATTTTTGGCCTTGTGTGGCATATGCCATAAAAAACCACATCTCTATTAATTACGATGTTAAGGTTGGTTGATGGAAAAAAAGAGCTAGCGATGAAATTTATTCAAAATGCTATGGATGAAGTTAAAAAAAATTAGCAAAAAATTTAGGAGGAGAAGAAAGAGCCTACAAAGAAATATGGAATATTATTAATGAGAAGTGGCAATTTCAAATGCACCGCAATTTGCACACGACAGCATATTTCTTGAATCCTAGGATGTACTATTCGAAAAACTTTTAAACATGTTGAAGTTAAGTTGAACTTTTATGCTTGCTCGGAGAAGTTGATTGAAAATCAAAAAAAAAAAAGAGGATGTTTTTGTCCAATTGAACTCGTACATGTACAAACGAGACTTGTTTGGTACACAAGCAAAAGGACGTATAACTAGGCAAAGTCTTGATAAGTAACTAAAACTTAAAACTCGACCTAAAATTTTCAATATTAATTCAATTTTCATGAATCATAACCTAATCCATGTACATTGTAGCTAAATGATGGATGGCATTTGGGATTCAAATCCCAAAATTGCAAAATTTTGTTACGAAAATTTTGAGTCTTACTTGCTCTTCATCTGCATGTGAGCGTAATTAGAGTATATTCAATCAAGTATAATAATAATAATAATAACAATGGATCTCTAAGAGCTATCTCAAGTATTCTAATAAATGTTAGCAAAGTTTTGTAAGGTAATGTCTATCTTAATTTCTTTCATTTGTTTAGATTCATACTAAAAGAAGAAACCGATTGAGCACAATTAAGATAAACAAGTTGGTATATGTTATGTACGACAAAAGACTTAACATGCGACACTACAAGAAGGCAATTAAGGAAAATAAAGATTGTTTAATTGTTGATGATGCACCACCCTTTGATGATGAGTGGATTGTTAATGAAGATGAAGAAAATGAGTTTGAACAAATTTTTAATAATGGAAGCGTGGAGGTCAATGGAATAACAATGTTACAATTGCAACAAAATCAAAACACATCAACTTCAAAGAAAGGTAAATATTAAAATCAAATATATTACTTAAGGTTCCTATTACCTTTATAACAATATTTCTTTGTTGATAGAAAAAAAGGCCATTAGAAGACATTGGTGACGAACAACCACCCATTGAATTACATAGCGAAGAGAAAGGATACATGGGAGATGAACATTATAGATTTGAATATCACTTTGCCGATGTTGATGCCATAATTGATAATGCAAATACGAATTATAATGATGACAATGAGAATGATATTGAATATGATGATAAAGACGTGCTTTGATAGACTATAGTTTGTTTGATTGACATTAACTCATTACTATTTTGTTGAATTATGTAAATTTTTATTTGTTTGAAAATTTAGACTTTACTTTGGCCATCTAGATTTTCATGTTTTGTTTGATGCTATTCATTATTTTTTTTAATTGACGCCTCAATCCGGCTTGAGGCTTACGCCTTTTTATTAAATACAAAAAGCCTTTAGGCTAATTTTCGCCATTTAAAACCTTGGTGTATTCATATTATGTCATGTTTTATTATATTACGTGACACTACCTTGAAAGATGACTGTGTATTGAAATATTGCTTATACCTAATGTGTTCTACTATAGAGTATTGGAATATCGCTTAAACCCAATGTGTTCTACAATAGATGTTTGTATCAAGTAATAGGACTACGAATTTTGTGAAAATAGAATTTAACATTTACTTGATAGAAAGAGTTTTATCTAAAACGGAGAATTTTGACATGCTTGGTGGAAGACAAATGGTATTAAATACCCCGTATTATAACGAATCGCTAAAGACCTGGCTATTCTTGTTTCCACTGTTGCATTTGAGTATGCTTTTAGCACAAATGGTAGAATTGTGTCCAAGCACCATAGCTGATTGAAGTCATCCACAATAGAGACATTGATGTGTGCCCAAAATTGACTTTGACCTCAATTTGATGGTTTGAATTGTTTTTTTATTATATGATTATTTTTAAATTTGTAAGTTTGTTTAATTATTAATAATTATTTTTGTTTGTATCCTTGCTATTGAAATCCGATGTAAAGTTTCCAAAGTATGATATTGGTGAGTTTGAATATGCGAAGGATAATGCTTCTTTCAATGAAGATAATGGAGACGAAGACGATCAAATGATTGTTAATGTTTCTTGAATAACTGGTAGATTTTACTTTGTGATCATGTTGCAAACAAATTGATAGATTAAATTGATTTATAAGTCTTAGGTTTTGTTTTAATGTAAAATTTGTAATTAAACTTTAATCTCGTATAATCATATTAATATAATTCATGTTTACCAATTTGTAGTTAAATTTTTTTAAGAGTTTGTAAACATTGTTTTCTAATATTATAAGGATAAAAGCTTAACAATTTATAAACCCTAATTCATAGAGAAAATGAATAAAAATGAATGTTTTAGTGGGCTAGAACAATTTATTGATAACCTGCACAAGTTTGACAATATGTTCTCTTTGTATTAAACTTTAATCTCATATTAATATCATTCACACAAATAGACATTGAGATACGACCAAATGATTTTAATAAGTTACACTTGGTTGAATTATATTTAATATTTTTGTCATTTATCATTACAAAAAAAAATAGGATTACAATTTTATAAAAATAAAAATAAAAAAGAAAACGGGTCAATGGGTAGGGTATTTGACCCGTAAATATTACATGACCCGAACCTGAACCCAAAAGATTCAAACCAGATCTATTTATTTACCCCCACGGGTTGGATCGGATCGGACCCAAACTGCCCCAATACCATTCCTAGGTCTTCATCTAAATGAGGGTAGTTGATCTAAAATTCCATGAAGTGGTTTTCATCTATTGTAAGCACTTTTATAAGAGTAGAATTATGTTTAAAATATAGAAAGTTTTGTCGATTCCTCTGTTGCTTTTGCCCATGGCCCTTTACATAAGAAAGAGACAACGAACAAACGAGACATTTGTAAGTCGAAACCACACCATTCCACCTAGGTTGAAGCTATACTAGTAAGTTCTGATATTTCTCATGTAAAAACTTATATCAAGAATATTGACCTTTCCATTATTCTAAATTTTATCACTCAAAAAGAAATATCTATGATGTAAAAAATTCAACGAAGACCTATTAAAGCCCAAACCAATCATTTGTAATACTAATAAAAAAAAGGGAGCGGAGCCGTAGATGTCTCTTAGATTATGTCATTTGTGTCATTTGATCCCTTAGATTATAAGTAGTGTTATTTAGTCCCTTAATTTTTTTTAAAAAAAAATGGCCAATTAAGGACAAAACACATGATTTTTTAAATTAATATTTCAATATCAAAAACATTAAAATAATATAATTTATCATTAATTGATCTCTTAAAAAATAATATTTTAATTAAAAAATCATTAAAATTATGTGTTTTATCCTTAATTAGCTCTTTTTTCTAAAATTA
The DNA here is from genome assembly GCA_029378325.1 of Elaeagnus macrophylla. Lineage (NCBI taxonomy): Eukaryota > Viridiplantae > Streptophyta > Magnoliopsida > Rosales > Elaeagnaceae > Elaeagnus > Elaeagnus macrophylla. The sequence continues at coordinate 39,823,894 of CM055641.1, forward strand.
AGGGACCAAATGACAACACTTATAATTTAAGAGACCAAATGACACAAATGATCTAATCTGAAAACCTCCATGATACTTTTCTCTAAAAAATAACTAAAATCACCAAATCCAAACATCTTCCATGAATTTTCTTTCAACTATTTACAAAACTACAATTCTCAAAACATTGTCCAAAAAATCCTAGTCTAAATGACAGAAATCTTCCTAGTTACTTTTACTTCTATGGTTTAGTTGAATTGGGTTTCCATATTTAGAATGCCTCTTATAGGTACGGGCAGGAATAGTTTTTGCTATATCCGTCCCCAAAATCGAACACATAATTGTCCACCTGAAATTTTCCGAAATCGAACCAGCTCAGGGACAGATATTAACCGTCTGCGGGACAGGTACAAACTGGGTACTTGTTTTGTTTGTAATATTTCTAAAATTATAAATATAAGTAAATTTATTTAAAAATCAATATATCAAATCGAAAATAATTCCCATATTGTACCAATGTTATACAATTTCTTTAACCAGGAAATTAAGCTGAACATCAATCAGGTTGCCGCATTTCAACATTGACATGAAATGCAAGAGGCTCAAAAAGATTCCTATTTACATATTTAAAGAATACAAGAAAAGATAACATAAATATGAACATGAAAACTTGAATCAAATGTATCTGTATCTGTATCTGTATCATTTCAAACATAATGTTTGAATTAAATCATAAAAACCCTAATATCTGTATCATTTAACATGTATCGGCAACTAGATACAAACATATATTTTCTGAAACACATATTACTACATAAAAATAAAAAATAAAATAAAAGTGAAGGTGAGCAGGTGACCTCAAAAATCAAAGCAACTTCAGAAAAAATCGAAGACAGTGTCGCGGCAAGATGGGTTACTCATGAATGGTAACGGAGAGATGGGTTGTTGCGAATTGGTAATGGAGAGATAGGTTGTTTGCAAAGACAGAGAGCCGGCGGCACAAGCTGGATGAGCTGAAGACGGCATTGCTGAGAATGGCCGAATGGGTTGGGTGGTTTTTTGCAATGAGAGCATGAAATGAGAGAAGCTGGGGGCTCAGTACTGCACTTTACAGCAGAGGCAGTCTTTTATATGTTGAAAATGATCCACTTTGAACTACTCGATTTTATTCCTTTAAAAAAGGGTTCTACCTGTTTGCTTGCTCTATTCTGTCTCTCCACCCACAAGAATTCTCTATTATACTCTTTATTAACTCTATTGGTCTCTATTCAGTTTGTATCTCTAGACCCAAGATACAAGAGTTATCTATTGTGACTCTTTATGGACTCTCAATCCAATTATCTACCAAGGATTATTCTCAACAGGATGAAAAAAATATATAATGGTGAAGCTAGTCAAGCTACAACTCATGATTGAACACCAGAACATCTGCAAGCAGACCACTAAAAGTGGTGTGACTATTAATACAGAGAAGAGTAGAACAATATCTTAAAACCCCAGTACCAAAAAATTAACCAAGAACCCCAACAACAAAACTAAACAAGTCAAAGAAGACTAGCTTCCCAATTATAATTGAAAATATCAGCTCTACTCAATTTTATAATGAGTCTTTATTTTCTGAGTATTTTACTCATTGCTTTAGCGTCTGTGTAATAGTTCAAGTTGATCATAATACGTAAAGCCTGGAGGGCAATGTTGGAAAATATGACATTTAATGTTATATCTTCTTTATTTGGTCGTCTTTAACTAGGTATGACTTTCTTATGCTCAAGACCATTCTATATTTCTCAACAAAAGAATTCAATACAATGTCACATCGAATACACTCGACATACCTTAATGGCTACTTTCAACCCTTTCTTGGCTGTATCAACTGGTTTATGATTATTTTCAATTGAGGCAATGCAACCAATGTCAATAAAATCTCCTGAAGTTGAAGGAATACAAATTGGAGTCCCAACCTGTACAAAAAGGGGACAGAATAAAAATTCATCTACACTGGTCAATAACCATTATTATTGTAACAATCTTGTATAAAACCAAAGTTCAATTTTGACTCAAGAACTAGCCAACAGTTATTGAAGACACAAAGCATAGCACTCTATTTTATAGTCAAGGTCAAAAGATAAGTGCATTCAATCCATCAAAAAGAGAAAAATGAACTACCAGTTAAAAGAAAGGTTAAACATAGTCTTAACAAATAGAGACTTCTCTGTTAAAACATATCTGGAAATGAAGTTATTCACAGACGTACTAATTATCCATGACATTATCATTATCATGCCAAACCATGAAACATAAAAGTCAAAGACGTAACTAAAAACTGCAAACTTGCAATACCTTAGCAATTCCCTCAAGAATATCAACCCCCAAGACAATTGGATCTTTTTTGTTGAAAATGCAATTGGGTAATATCTTAAGCACACATGGGAAGACCGCTTCATCAGCGGCTTCCTTCTTCTTTTCCTCCTTGAGATTGTCAATATAAGCCTTAAACTGATCAAATAAATGATAAATGATATCAGCGATGAAAATCTTCACACCCATTTCCTCAGCAAGGTCCCGAGCCTCTGGTGTCACTTTAACATCGAATGCCAAAATTGTGGCATATTCCTTTTTCTTTTCTAGCATCACACCAGCCTTCATGACATCCTTCTTGTGCACTGGGCCTATGCTTATACCACTAACGGGAATTTTCACTTCTGGTGTCTTCAAAAACTCAAGCAATGCTTCTAAGGAGCCTAAAGTAGATGCTTGTACACAAACCCCTTCACCACTCTTGTCAATCCTGTTCATAACTGACTCCATGTCTTCCATAGCTGCTTTCTTGATATCATCTATGTCATCCTCAGGTCTGACAACATATAAAGCAGTGCCAGCTATGGCATGCTCAAGGCCCTGCATTGAACAAAATTAAAAACTCAATCAATTGCACGGAAAGAATCCAGAAGCTATGTAACTTGAAAGGTAAGGAGAAATGAAGATAAACTCCGGTCTTTGATTTACCTGAGCTGTTATCTTAATGCCTTGTGCAGCCTTGATCTCCTTATGATGTAAATAAGAACCCTAACATCAAATAGTGACTGAATCATTAGCAAAACAACACAACTCACAAGTTAGATTAATCAAAGAACAAATTGATATATAAGCAAAAACCCACCATATAAAAACACAAGCACCCAAAAAAAGAAGGGAAAAAACGATTATCATTCCTAGCAAAACAGGAACAGTAAACATAATTATCTGTCTCAGATAGCTACGTCCTATGATTGCACCAAACCAGTCAATAATATCTACAGCAAGTATCAATTGCGTTCATAGATGATCAAGAAAACAAATATTGAGCATCTTTCAATGAGCTTTGTAGAATCATGCCAAGTAATTTTTGGTTGGTCTTAGTACTTGATGGCATAATGTTAAATACCAAGCATGCAATGTATTGGCTTTAGTTTTTTAAACTACATGTTAGGAAAGTTGCCAAAAATTGTCAAGAAATATACCATGTATTTGTCCAAATTCAACCAATAATTTTTCTAATTTCTCATATGATATTTCCCAAAATATATAGATGACTAACTACAACTGCAACTAAACAAAATGCCCATTTCTATTTTTTTTTTCCGTATAAAAAACTTAACAAATTGAATTAGAATACCAGGAACTAAACCAAACAAGTTGACACACCCAAAATGAGAGCAATGAAATAGAATTTTAACCCATGAATAACATATAGGAGGGGAAAAGTTTCCAGAAGAAAATAATAGGGTTTATTCCTTAGCAATAAGGCAAAAACTGCACAATGAACACAAAACCAAGACTTGATGGCCAATAAAAGATACAACTATTTGAAAGAAAATATTTGAATATAGAAAGCCTTACAGCTTGCATAATTAAGGTCACATTTAGCAAGTTACAAACAGTGACAAGACTGTTATTAGATGCCAGTTTAAATAAGTCAAAGACTGTTAACAAGTTCGATCATGAAAGAGTACATTAGGGCAAACGTTATGAGGCTCCAATTTATCCTAATTTGTCAAATTATGCATGAACCAGGTTCCTGAATTTTCAAAAAACCAAACACGACACTGACAGACATCAAGTACAAAAAATATATATGGAAAATAGAAAAATAGTACCTTAACTCGGAGTTCTTTCATAGGATGAGGCGTTAATAATGCTCTAATAGTAGTAGCAATTGGTTCCTGTCATTAGAAGATGTTAAGTCACAATTACACTTCCAAGTTTTTATAAAAATGCAAACAATCGACATGTTAAATTCCTATATTAATGTTTTACTGTATGTAGCAAAGAGATCAAATTGAGGGAGAAGGATCTCAACTTGCCTGCATCCCACAAACGACTATTTGATCTCCTTCATGAAGGACACCATTCACTAAAACAACATCAATAGTTGTCCCATGGCCTTCAATAACCTTCACCTCCAAGACGGTACACTGGAGACAAGAAACAAGTCCCAATCAGATATTTCAAATATATAAATTTTTAATGCATTCTAGTGATGTAAAACACAAGAATCGGACAAAAACCTGTATTTCATCACTGTAGGTAAGCTTTTCAACCATAGTTTTCTGAGTCCACTGAACTAATAATAATAACATATCTGGAATGCCTTCACCACTGAAATATCCAAAAATTCCAGTAGCATAAAAACCAGTCAGAAGAAACAAGGTAAAACTAATTATAGCAATGCAAGGCAAATTTCAAGATTTGTACCTGATGGCACTGGTAGGAACAATACTGAAAGTCTCACCCATTTCTTTATTTTTATAGTAGAGTTCAGTATTTAACCCCTGCTCTTTGAATTGAGTAATGATCTGATGGACAAAGATGACAGTTTTAATCAAGAGAATCAGATTGTCAAAGCTCAAAATTGGAATTTGAAAGAATATTGAAATGCATATAACCTGAGTGAGCCTCATGTTGAACTCATTCTGAACATCCTTCGATTGTTGCTTCATTGCCTTCACAATTGGTGCATCACGGCAGGTTTTCCAACCATACAGTCTGTCCACCTAAAAATTTGAAAACACAAGCAGCCTAAATTAGCATCAACAAGAAAGAAACTCGTTTACAGGATTAACCAAAAAATTAACTTTTTGTTACCTTATTTAATGCAACAATGAACTCTGTATTTCTCATTTTCAAAAGGTTGAGTGACTCTATTGTCTGAGGCTCTAACCCATGCATGATGTCAACAACCAAAATAGCAATATCACATAGACTTGAACCCCTTGAACGTAAATTCGTGAATGATTCATGCCCAGGGGTATCAATAACCAACAGACCTGGGACCTTCAGCTTTGCATCAGCTTTTAGCTCCTTAGTTCTTTCACGTATGTTCTCAGCAGGAAAATATGTTGCACCAATCTGCTGAGTAATACCTCCAGCTTCACCTTCCTGAACATTAGTACGTCGAATAGAATCCAAGAGTTTGGTTTTTCCGGTATCTACATGACCCATAATGCAGCAGATAGGTGAACGAAGATTCTCTTCACCCTGCTTGGGAGTAGCATCTGAATTTTGTGCTTCTTTTTTCGAGACAACATTCTTTTTTCTATTATTATTTACAGCTTCAGTTTCATTCTGCTGTTTTGTATCTTTGACATCCTGCATTTTCACAGGTTGAGAAGGAACAGTTTTCTTGGCATTACCTGCAACTGCAACAGACAATTTAAAAATATAAATATAAATATAAAGAAACATCACACAAAATTTATGACAGATGAGGGTCATCTGAAAAAATAATTCCATCGGTTCATTGATTGGGCCAATAATACAAGTTCAATGAACAAGCTCTTTGTAAGGAACACGAAAGAGAACAAATATGAGTTCTACAAAATTCTACCTATCACAAATTAAGATGCTACTTTCACAGTAGTCAACCTGAATTAAGTCTTAATCAAACATATCTACATATCAGGATTACATACTCATTTAAAAACTTCCAAGTTATGTTAATTAATGATTTAGAAAAACTCAACAGAACAAAAAAAGTAAATAAATAACCAAATAAAATAACTAAAATGCAGAATCTCAGTAACATTGCAATTAAGACAAAAGTAACGTTCCTAAAAGAGATTGTAATGCAGAATTGCAAGTAGATACAGTCATCACCTCCACCACAAGGATAACAGGTTCCACAAAAAATTTAAAATAATTGGTTTAGAAAATTTGTCTATTAACCAGAATAATACAGACAGTAAAATAAATAACCATCAATTAAAAGAATAAAATTATGGGTTTTAATGCCAAATAAAATGTAGACCAAATAAACATCTGGTACAGGTTTAAAGAACTACCTTCAGTTCCATCCTTGGCCCACATATTTACCATCCCATCAAATCATCACAATAATTCACTAACTCAGAAGTATTTATCTAATATACTTATTCTAGCACATAAAAGAATTATGCAAGTCGTACAAAAATTTAGTCATGCAAGGCATGAGACAATAACACCACCTGCACTATGAGTACCTGATACTGCATTCTTTACTCCCTTCTTCGAGACAGGTTCAGGCTCAGACTCAACTTCTTCATCAGCAAATGCATTATCAACAGAAAGCTTGACAACAGCATCGTCCCAGCTCTTTGCATCCCATTCATCCTCGTCGTCATCGTCTTCTTCAATTTGATTCTCTTTAGCATCCTCTGCAATTTCGGATTTATCTTCCACATCCACTGATTCTGTTTCTTCAACCTTGTCACTTTCAATGGTATCCAACCCATGCATATTGTCTTGCTGGTCTTTCTTCTCCTCTAAGGTCTCTCCTTCCTTAGCACCTCCATTTGCTTGATGAGGACCAGGTTTTGATTTCTTTTTTTGGTATAGAGGTCGTTTGGCTGGTGCACCACTGTCAGAAGGAGGGGCAGCCAAACTCGTACTGGAAAGGAATTGATTTCTCATTGCCTCGCGCCGACGGGCTTCTTCCTTCTGTTTTGCAGTTAAAAGCTTGCCTTCCTGTTTCTTCTTTAGAAGCTTTTCCTTTTCCCTTTCCTTTTTACGACGCCTAGCCTCTTCTGCTTGCCTCTCAAGTTCTTCCAGCCTCTTCCTTTCCTCTTCTTCCTTCCTCAACCTCTCCTCTTCCTCCCTTTTCTTCCTTTCCTCAAGTTCTTTTCGCCTAGTAAGTGCCTCTTGCATCTCCCTAACGTGCTTTGGCAATTTCTTGTCTGCAGCTTTACCCTTTGCTTCATTCTTTTTGGACTCTGTTGCTTCAGTTTTATTTTCTTCCTGTTTTTCCTCCACGGCTGCAGCTGCAGCTGCTGCAGCTTTCTTCTCCTTTTCCTTCTCCTTCTTCTTCTTCTTCTTCTTTGCTGCAGCAGACTCTAAAGTTTCCTCTTCACCTTCTTTCTCGCCTAAGCCATCAGTGGGGCCAGATGGTTCAGGTTGATCCTGGACCTTCTCTTCCTCCTTCGGTGGAGCAATGGGCTTTGATATAGAAGGAGCTTCACCAAGTTCAGCAAGAATCTTATCTAAATCATCCTCTTCTTGAGCACTCCTTCCAGTCTTCTTCTTCTTCTTTTTATTTTTCGATGTTTCTGTAACCTCTTCCCTCTTATTAACTTTTGATTCATCAGCTCCCCCAGCACTACTAGTTCCCAAGCTCGGTTGCTCAGTTTTAGGTACATCTTCATTCTGAACTCCAGTATCACTCAATTCAGTAAATACACTACCTCCTTTCTTCTTTGAAGATTTCTTTTTACCTGACAATGAAATAAGGGAAGCCTCTTCATCCTGAACAGCTGGTTCAATGACAGAAGCTTCTTTGTCATTTCCCTCATCCAGCAATGTTGCACTAAATGAATTACCTACACTCATCTTCAAAGCTTTTGATGATTTCTTTTTCTTACCGGAGAAAGTAATTGGTTCAACATCCTCATGATCATCTTTCTTTTCATCCTTCTCCGCATCCTCATCATCCAAGGCATCAAAACCAGCATCTGTAAACACACTCGCAGCCTTCTTGCCTCCCTTGGATGACTTCTTCTTCCCTGTGAACTCAATAACTGGAGCATAACTATCATCATCAGATACTAATTTACTCTCATCCACAGAAGTATCAATCTCCTCTCCGACATTATCATTATCACCATCATCATCAATAACTTCAAAAGCCGATGCACTAAACAAACTGCCACTATTGATCTTCTTACCCTTCGAAGACTTTTTCTTACGTGAAAAGCTCACTGCAGAAACATCTTCCTCGTCACTCTGACCTCCACCAATCAACACTGATTTCTCCTCATTATCATTATCTTCATCATCCTCACTCTCAGCCCCATCCCCAAGGAATCCAAAACTTGAAGCACCAAACACACTGTTCCCTCCACCCTTTTTCGACGTCCCCTTCTTCTTCCCGGTAAAAACCACCTCTGGAACATCGTCTTCGTCCTTACTAGCCATTTCTACATCATCATTGTTAATCAGTGAAGCTTTGGAGCCACCTTTTTTGCCCTTCTTTTTTTCCTTAGCAGCCACCATCTCTTTAATTTGGGGCTCCTCTGAAAGTTCAGTACCAATAGAATACTCATCATCATCAATAAGCACCGCCTTCTTTTTGGATTTTCCAGTAGCAGCAGGTGGGTTTGAGTTATCATCGTCTCGTACAGTCGGCTTCTTCCGCCCCATCGAGGTTTCTTCGACAAAATTGAACCCTCACAGTACAGAATAAATCCTACCCTGAAACCCTAGTCACAAATCAATCAACCAAAATCATAATCGGAGATAATACAGGTACTACTATCGGAAAAATATCAACTGATTGTTTGAATCAAACTCAGAAGAAACATCAGGAAATATCATAAATGGAATTTAAAATCAAGAATAAACAAAGCCAATAAGGACAGCCGTAAAACAAAATTGAAAATATAAAGAGTATAAGCAGGAGTAATATACAAAGATTCTCACCTCACTCGAGCCAATGCACTGAGAGACACAAAGGCGATGGCTGGTTAGGATATTACGGGAGAAATATGTTTGCCCTTTTAGAACGTGAAAATTAGGGCAAAATGAATAAACTCAATTGCTATTTTACAAGGCAAACTCGAATTTTTTTATAAAAAAATAACAAAATAACATGCTTCAGAAACACAAAAATAAATCTCTTATATTTAATTTATAAATTTATATTATTAAAAAATCCAAATACCATTTCACATTAAAAATCATTAAAATAATTATTGCCAGTTATCGCACATATTTTGCCAAAAAAAAAAAAAAAAAATTTGCAACATAAAATAATAAAGAAAAATATGGGTGAACCTTTTAAATTATTTTATCATCTTATGTAATCAACCTCCTAAATTTATGTAATTTTTGATTTGTTAAAAAAATATCTTGATATATCATTTTGCTACATTTAAAAGAGATGGTCAAATAAATAAGGACATATATAATGTGAAATTGAATATTAGTTATTCTATTTTAAGAATTTGTTTGCCAACTAAAGCATTAAATGAAAATAATTTTTAACAAATTTATACTCTCTCTAATATTATAAACTATGGTTGTTAATCAGAACAATTATGGGATTCTTTTAGAAAGAGTTTTGAAATTCAATGCCTTAATTCAAGAGAGCATATCATAGAGTTTGTTGAAGGGTTAAAATTAGGCTCAATTATAATTTATTGTAATTAATTTTTCCTTAATCATGCTTGAGTCTCTAACTATATATAGGTACTTAATGTACATGGAACGAACACATCTTTAAATAAAAGATCTTTATATTACACTTTTTTTGTTTCTCTACTCTTATTATTCTTCTATATTTTATGACACGTTATCAGTACAAAAACTTTTGCTTAAAATTTGTGATTTTGCGAATGAGATGAACTTAGTAAAATCATTCAACAATCTCTTATGATATTTTAGTCACGATCGCACAAAATTATTGGTTCTTGAATCCATATAAATTAACATATTTCATTACTCATTACTTGAATGATCAAATCTATTTATTGTTCAAAATAATGTTAATTCTACAAACTTTCTAATATCAATTGTTTTTTATAGAATTTGCTTTTATCCTTTGCTCTCTTTTTTATGAAAGTTAAGAGACAAATATGAGAAGATACATCATGACATCCCAATTATGTTAGTACCTCTAAAGCATTTATAAAATGGAATTTAACTCCTAAGAATATTATTAATAATAAGAAAAAATTACTCAAATAAACATACAATACAGGCAATTCAACAAAACTTATATCTAGGAAAGTTGTTAAAATTTGAAAGGAAAAAAGGAAAAAAAGAATGCGCAAAAGATGAGGCATCCCACCACCAAGTCGTGGTACAAATGCTAGGAGCCTTATTGGCTATACTATCTGCTATAGAGGTGCCCTTTCTTAAAATGTGTGAACAACAAACTCCATACGAGTATTCTTTTCCAAATAGCCATCCAAGCTGGGTACCAATGTGAAGGCACCAAAAGAGAGCGCGTTCGAAAAAATGTAACCACATATGTCAATATAATTCCAACAAAAGCTTCCTCCAACCAAGCAAGTCGACATACCTCACTACACGAATAGCCATTGTAAGCTCTACCTTAAAAACAACCTCGCACAAAAGATCATGAAGTCCTAAAGACTCTCGCACATTTCGCTAATCTTAGAGCTTTAAAAGCTGTGCCATCAATGTTAGAATCTAAAAGGCATGAGGAGAAATGCCCTGCATCTAAAGCATATTGAGAATCTAAGATGCATGAGAGAAATGCTCTACATCTAGAGCCTATTGAGAATCTACAGATCACATCGTATTCTTCAAATTTTAAATTCTGAGAGGCACGAGGAGAAATGCCCTGCATTTAGAGCCTATTGAGAATCTAAAAATCAACTATCATATTCTTCATTGCATCACTCTTTACTATACCTGCTTCTCTGATAAAATGTCATACTATGAAAAGAGAATTTATAGTGGTATGGAAGTATTATCAAAACACCGTTGATTGTGAACCGACCAGTTAACCCAAATGGTAGAGGTAATGCTTGCCTTTCAAAGATTTCGAACCTGTGGGCTAAGATCCATAAACATGGTATGTTGCCAAATGTCCAAGATTATAGAATCTGTGCAGGGATGAAAACCAAAAAATTGATGAAGAAGATCCCAAAGGGTACATGCAAAACAACATCTCAAAAACAGATGAGTAATAATCTCCTCAATAGAACCACATAAATAACATCAAGATGGAAACATTTCCACACCTCTAAATATTGAAATCCATGGGCAACTTCCCTAAATCATTGCCCATAACAAAATGGATTGTGAAGGATGAATAAAAGGGGCCCAAATCTCCTTGGCCCAAACTTTGTTTTCCTCCACTGACCATAACGAGTTATAAGCCTTCTTCGAACTGTGCGAGTACAAATGTGAGTATTAGTACTAGTACCCTTACAATTGATTTAATTTTTGAAGCTACTTATGATTGTAAAGCTTAAAAAAGGAGGTAAATGCCACCCATCTTCATGTAAATAATCACCAACTACGACATTTGTAGATATGTCTATAGGGATATCATGAATTCTCTTAATTAAGGGACTGTCAAGTTATTTATTATATTAGAAACACACAGAGGAGTTCCAATCCATCAACACTAAGACACCTTCAAGAATGTGTAGAAATGGGAGCATAGCCCATGCCATACAGAGGAACAAACATAGTAACCCCTTGGGACATTGCTTCTATGCAGACACCGTCTCAGTACGTAACATAAGTTGGTAGTGTCTCTAGTAATTAACGCCAAGTAAATATTTGCAACGTGGCTTCATTCATAACCCTAAAGTTCTTTAAACCAAGTCCTCCCTAGCTAAAGGGCGACAGTAATCATGTCAAGCCACTTAAACTAACATGAGTCTATCAATTGAACCAGATTAGAAAAAACTCTTTATAGCTTTATTAAGATCATCCAACAAATAAATGAGCCATCTATAGACCTGGAATGAGTGTAAATATGCTCTAGAATATTGAATATATATATATATATATTTGAATTTCTTGTTTGATTATGTTAGGAAGAAATTAAATAAAGTATGTGTGACACCATTTGATTGATCTTCATTAGTAGAAGAAAAGTTAAATGATAAAATCAGTGTATAATCAAATAAATTTTCATTAAATAAAACATATAATGGTAGAATATTTACATTATTATTAATTAATATAGCTTATTTACGAAAATAAAATTCGCCCTAAATCCTATAAATAGAGCCTCACAATTGAAAAAGATATACATAAGAAACCAAAGCCAGAGCCAGAGCCCACAACTAACTTTCTCTCAAACCCTTAAATCTCTTATTTGATCTTAATTATTCTCTAAAAAATTTCACTTAAGCATCGAAGAGAATACGATACCCTATAGTGTCGTCCCTCAAAAGTGGTTTGCTAGTAATTGCAGGTTTACATGGTAGAAAATGAAGGCTAGACAGAAATATGATCAAACATCTGGTGCCGTCTTTGGGAATGAAATGTGATGTTTAATTGATTAAATTAGTGAAAACTCAAGAACATTCATTGTATTCTTCGCGTTCTTCATTCGTTTACTCCAGTAAAACTTCTAATCTGTCACATAACTTAGATGAACTCACAATGTGTTTCTAATAATATTTTACTTCCCTAACAGGATCATAACCAGGATGGCCACTAGTAGTCCAAATCCAAATCAAGCTACAAGCTTCCAATAGGAAACTCCCAAAAGCGTCGGGTAAGAACTGGACCCTAGATTGAGTCACGCACTAGTCACTATCCTAGCTGAGGAAACAAGACATATCATCTTGGGAGAACAACAACCACAATTGGACTTTCTATGTACCATTAACCATTCAAGCCAGCTTGATTTACTAAGCATCCACTAGCACCAAGCTCCAGCAACTTCTGTCATCCATTCCAGTGATCGTCATATGTCCTAATACTTGCAATTTAAACTAGATTTAATTGGCTTGCCTTGGGTAACCACTCCCAAGATTAGTTAACAAGCATAATCAGTTCGTGATAGCCACGCCGATGATGACGCTGACCTTAAGATGAATGACCATGACTATAGTTGTTGAATAAACATTACTCTAGGAGAACAGGGATCCACACTAGAAGAAAGACCAGGCCTCACAGGGTAGGTTGCACCCTAGGGGGCTACGTCATCTAAAACACCACCTAGAGGTAATGCTTTATAGAGTGCTACCACCCAAGTCACACAATCCAAGGTGCCGCCACCTAGGTTGCATTAAACTTGATGGATTGCTACCTTCTAGGACACGTTGTTTAAACAAGCTACCCTATTGGTCACACCTCCAAGCTTACCATCCTCTAGTTTGAGGAGCAAGATTATGGATCTAAAAGGCATCAAGTGAAAGAGAGATCCATGCCACACTTGGCGAGGGAGATACACTACCTTCTAAGACAGTGACCCCTAGACTCACTAAACCCCAAGAAGAAAAGCATAGGTTGCCACCACTCAGGCTACTCCAAGCCAAGAACAAACCTATTAGAAGTAGCACAACATATGATCAATATTACCTCTAGTGCATAAGAACTTAGAGTCTAAGTGTCCAAAGAACCAGACTACTCTCATTCTCATCCAAGTATACACCTCAAGATAGGTAGAGCCTCACACATTGAGGCACTTAGAAAAGTCTTCTATAGCAAAAATGGAATCTAGGAAACAAGTGCTCACTACACAACCAATTTCAGATGTCCTTAGTGTGGGGGTGACCCATCATCTTGTCACCTACAAAAACACTTGGAAGAAACAATCCTAGGAAAGTTGAATGCATGCATAGCAACTCAAAATTGTTTCCTTCTAAGTTATTGCCTCCCAACTTGGGGGGCTGGGAGCAACCTTCACTCCAAGTAAGCAAGATCTAGGATCTTTCACTCTAACTCATATACACTCAAAAAGTTAGCAAAGACATACTTAGAAAGTTCACCGAGATTTACACTTAGAGAACTTGAAAAAGCCACATCGGCTCACCAGTTCTACACCTAGAGATCTTGAATCTTAGGCCAGGATACTTAATATTCACTTGGGATCCCAGAGTTGTCAACTCACAAGACAAGATTCACAACATCCACCTGTCTTATGTCACCACTGTCTCAATAGGTTGGCCGATCATGTCAACACCAACAAATAAAAGGGAACAAGAAATGAATAAGTGCTATATAGCTAGTTTTGGCACCAATAGACATTGTACTTTACATTTCTATAAGTAGTACTTACACTATAGCACATCAGTCAGAGCTCACAATATCTGCCTTAGATCCTAGAGCAACATGTCACCAACAGACTTAGCCAATCTTAGCCTGGTACACATAAACCCTACCCTGTCTTGAAAGTGAGCATTTGCCTTCCCTCAAGACTTGAAAGCCAGCTTATGCCTTAGTTAAGATCCAAGCGCTACAAAATCATAATGAGCTTCGACAACTCATTCCACTACTGCTCTACACAACCACTCTACTACCCCATGGGAGTAAGCCATGGCCATCCCTGGGACTTGATAGCTAGGATTAGTCAAAGTCATAATTAGGAAGCTTTATTGCTCAGAATTTGGGTTAAATTTGGGACAAATTTGCAACATGAGGGGAACCATACCTTCATCACATCCGGTGCTCAAAAAACTACTAGAAAAATTGAACCAGACAAAATAGTACACTTAGGGGCTCGATTCACCATGATTTAGACTAGTTATTGAATAAGTGAGACTTATTTCGAGATCCTTAAGACAAGATGCTTACGATGGTATGGGGCAGTCGACTAGCCAACAAGCCAACCACCTTTCTAGCACTTTGCCAGTCACACCTTGGCTTGCCCTCGACATGCGTTGATCATGTTTTGTTCCGTATAGAACGCTGTATGTCCCTCCTGCGCACTCCAAAAAAAATTCTAAACCCACGATGGGGATTGCGCTCTGCTCTTCCTGAATGGCTAAGACAGTGTCACTTTGTTAATGCATCCTAACAACCAAATAATTTCTATTAGGTGCAAATTAATTCCTAAAAATCCCAAAGTTATTAAGTGGAGGTGTGCTCTCCCAAGATAATTTTATTTTATTGAAGTTTTCTAGTGACCAATTCCTTGAAATCACCACGAAAGATGTTTCCACTTCCACATTTCCAAAGGTAACTATGTTCACCTTGTCCAAGTTTCGATAACTGAGCTAAGTGTGGTTCCCAAAGTCCAATTGATGATCTCCCAAGGACACAATGTCCCAAATAATTTCCTAAGGATATAGAAGTCAATTGAGGCCTCTCAAGGTCGCTTAAGCACTAAGAGCCTTACCAAAGTACCAAAGGTTGGTTTCGCTTCCAAGTTCCAAAGAAAAAAAACAAATATACTAAGTTAACTACCATGGATGAACTCTGTCTTGCATTCACAAGCAAAGAAATGAAAATTTTCTACAAACGTTAACATGGAGTAAAACAAAAGGATAGAGTCAAAAAGTTAATATATTATTAAAGTGATGCTCCCAAGAGGAAATACAAACTAAGGCCGCACTTGCCAAGTGGTACTTCCAAAATAAAGTAAAACAACAAGGTAAAGAACTGCCTAGATCAAAGCCTAAGTATACTACTGATGATTGGTCTTCTTGGATAGTACAAAAGAGATTGGTGTCGCCTGCACTATCTTTGAAATCTTAGCTAAGTCATGAACCTAAGCCTCATCCCTTGCTCTCGCTGGATCCTAGGCCATCTCCTTAACTGAGGATACACTCACCTTATAGTCAGAGTCATCGATGTACTCACCGTACTTAACTACAACCTCATTGAAGTAAGGAAACTTACGGCGAGGTAGACGCTTGTCTAGGTAGACAATTTTGAACCTTCCCTTGGTAGATTTAAAGCCATGAGCCCAATCAGCTCCAATATTGCCCTAAAGTCTTTAGAGTCCAAGTATCATCCATAACTTTTGGGCCTGCAGCTTCTACCGCAGCAGTTAATCTCTAGATCTCAGCTCTGAGTTCCTTCACCTCAGAGTGACTTAGAGTTTGCTCTCCCTTGAGCTTGTAATTATCAACCTCACTAGTTTTCGGGGTATCAAACAACCCTTGTTGAATTAAAATGGAGGAAAAATAAAAAAAATTCTAAGGGTCCATGAAATTCTTCCCAATTCTTGAGGTCCATGCATGTTCAATGTAAACTAAAGGAAAGTTGAAGTTTAATCCACTTACCTTGCTGGAGTGGAGTCAACTGTTTTTCCCAAAATTCTTCTTCTCTCAAGGCTCAGTCACTTGGATCACAAAATGAAGTGACTGAGATAGGCCACGTCTTTATACAAACTGGCTGGCCAAATCTTAACCACCCATTACATGAAGATCCAAGGAGTTAGAGAATGGAAAGATTTTAGAGAATCATGCTCAGATTCTAACTCTTTTGGGAAGTCAAACCATCACTATCGTAGTTGACTTTTTTTTCAAAAGTTTGACATGTTATAACTTTCCAACCGGGACTCGAATCATGGCCCAAAAATAGGCGTTGGAAAGCTTATGGCCATGAGAATGGAATGACATGAAAATCATTGGGATACCAGCTACTCACTTCAATCAAGATGTCCTAAGACTAACTGTAACTAAGCCATCATACCATTGGAGACATTCTAGACCACTTATTCTGCCAAAGCGGCCCATGTAGCCTAGGGGGCTTGTGTTGGGAAGAAATTAAATCATGTATGTGTGGTACCATTTGATTGGTTCAGATTAGCAATTAAAAAGTCAAATGGTACAACCAGCACATAGTCAAGAAATCTTTATTAAATAAGGCATATTAATGGTAGGATATAAATATTAATTATTATTAAATAATATTAATATTAATTAATATGACTTATTTATGAAAATTTCATCTTTCCCAAAGCCTATAAATATGGCCTTACAATTGAAAAATGTACGCATAAAAAAACCTGAGCACATAATTCACTTTCTCTCAAACCCTTAAAATTTCTCTCGGATCTTAAGTATTATCTCAAGAATCTGACTTAAACATCAGAGGGGATATGATATTTGATGTGCAAATTATAATACTTGCAAGTGTACGAACCACTTGTAGCAAATGATAAACAAACCTCCGAGGTTGATATATCAAGGAATTGTAATGGTTTTAAACAATATTTTTCTTAATCTAATTAGAGTCCTAAAGCTACTAAAACACTAACTAAATAGAATTCTAATAACACTAAAACTCTAAATAATTAGAATCTTAAATCTAATAAAACTATAAACAAAGTTGAATTTATGAGCAAGATCAATGGTATTGAACAATTAAGGAAAATAATTATGCAAATTCTTAATTAACTCAAAAAAAAAGTTTCAAATATCAATGGAGGATGTATGGACGTTTAGTTTGGTTGACCATGCTTGCATCGAAAAGTTATGATGAATTAACACGAACGTTCTAATAAACAAATATTATCGGCTTTCCTTTTAATTACGAAAATTCCTATGATCGGATAATTCTCTTTGTTGATTAACTAATCAATATCCTACAATTGGGTATATCAAATAGCAATAGCACAAGAAAAAATATGCCAATCAAACCAATGTCATTACTAGGTCATTAATTTGAAGTTTTGATTAAGTTTTTCAAAGTAAAGTTAAGGTGAAGTTCATAAAATCAAACTCTAATATTTTTCAACCTAATTATAAATCTCAAATTGGCCCATGAAAATTCATAATTAAACATCTAAACATGCTCTTAATCAAAAGGTAATTTTATTTATCTTAAAACAATAAAAATATTCACCACAACAGTTCAAGTAAACATGACAACACAAACTAAACATCCATAATAAAATTAGTCACTCATGTCAAATTAATATTCATAGACAATTTAATTGAACATACATCTCAAAGAAGAAAGAAGAAGAAAATGAAATTCTATAACAAAATGAAACCTAGATCTAAATACCACAATTGAATTGGATTACGTTTTTCTCCAAAAGCTTGATCGTCGATCTTCAATGGCTTCTTAGATCCTTAGAATTGATTCTCTTGCTTCTTTGAGTGTGGAAAAACTCATAAAATCTAATTGAGTCTCTTGTTGATTTGCAAAATTGAAGTGTTGTAAAAGGGAGACTTAAAATGGTATTTATATGTGTAAGGGTTACATAGAATCCTGATTGTTCCAAGAATAGGCACGCTGCGGCACAACTATTTTCCTACCGCGGTACAGCAATAAATTTGAAAATAATGGCCAAACCCGAGAGGTTCTCGTTACGGCACAACTTTTTCTCATCGCGGCGTGCGTTGTGTTCTGATTCTTCACAGGTACCCCTTACATATGTGTTATCTCGTTATGTACGACTCACATAATTTGACTCGTGTTGCCCCTAAGTTGTGATCCGAGCGTCGTAAGTGTTCCGTCTTTACGTGTTTGTATTATTCAACTTATTTGACGCTAAAAACACCTGAAATACACTAAAATATACCCGTGATTCTAAATTGATAGATTTATGAAAATAATTAAATAAATGAGTTATAATAAATCTATTTTTAACAATAAAGCACAATAAATCACGAAATGTTAGTGCTTGAAATATCCCATGGTATTGTACCTCTAACATGGTTTACTAGTGATGTGTAGATCTAGTGGTAGAAAACGAAAGCTAGACAGAAATCTGATCCAATAATTATTTATACAAGTATAATAAAGTAGGAAATTATAAATAAAAAAATATGTAAGATGGTCATAAGCTATCATAAATAACTTTTATAGGATGGTCATTAACTTTCATATATAATTCTTATAGGATGGATAATGACCTTCTTACAAGATTTATTTAGGACAGTCATTAAATAAAGTAACAACTTTTATAAGACCGCTATTGACCATCCTATTTGTTAAATTCTTTTGGAGCGGACAATTATAAGATGGTCAGTAATCTTCATATAAGACTTATAGAGTGGTTACTGATTGTCCTATTTTATATTTTTTGTGGTAGTGATATTGAGCATAATTACTTATGCACTGTACTCTTTTTCATTGGCTCATGATTTTGCCGTACTAGATTTTCCTAACAAGGTTTTAACGAAGGCAAGATTTTGATAACTCTATAAAATTAGAGTTATTTCGTCACTTTTAAGCTCACTATTTGTCTTGTTTTATACTTAAAATAGTTAAAATGGCTTAATATTTGTTCAATTGTGTTAATGTAAGTAGAATGATACCAAACAAAGAAAAACAAGCAAAAAGGAACTCAAATCAATCCATGGAGCCTGGGGCCTGCGATGGATAATTATTTGGGCTGCGGCTTAGCCTTGCACAGTGAGGGAGAATCATTGGTGCTTGCAACGCATATTTTTACACTTGCAATTAGAGACCCTAGCGCCTAGGCGGCGAAAAAATGGCGCCACGCTGCGTGCATTTCCACTAGTGTTCTTAGAGCCTTAAGCCACAACGCCTACTATTTTAGGCCGTGACACATGATATTATTTGCACACAAAGTGCCAAATTTCTAGCATTTTCACTTAGGATAAGTCTCCTCTTTGTACAATAACTCCTACATGGACTGCAAATACTTATGACCTACAACTTCGAAGCCTATAAATACAACTTCTAGCAGCTTAAGCAATTGGATTCACACATTCTACCACGAACCTACATAATTTAGAGAAAGAGGTAACAGTTTAGAGAAATGAGACAAATTAAGAAGAAGGATTCAACATTGAAAGTATTGGAGTTTAGTTCCACTAGAGAGATAGTTGACAGAAATTGATTTTTGGAGTGACAATGAAGATTGATTTTTTATGTTAATCCATTCTCTTGTATTTTTCCTCATTGTTTTTAAATTTGTCGAATATTTTAAGAAGCTAAACTTATTGTTAGGATCCTCTTGAACTCAAAATTTTTATATAATAATTAAATTATTCTTCCATTCTACTATGATTCTAAATTTAATTATAATATTCAATCTAATCTAGTTGTAATTAATTATCTAATTAACAATTATACATAGAGGTAATTAGGTAGCTTTGACACTATTTGTTTGTCTTGATTGAATAGCATGCATGATTTTTAGGCTGATAGGTACGATTCTTGTGTATGTGATCTATAATTGATGTTCTTAATGAGTAGTGGTCCAAGCTAATTAGCATGAGAGTGTGATTAGGTTAGGTTAGGTTAGGCTATTATATTATGTATAGTTTATTTGATAGAGGAATGCATACATAAGTTACAGTCAATTGATCATATAATTTGTTTGACAATTACTTGGGATGGTAGATTCCTATTACTCTTTAGTGCTTAATTTGTTAATGTGGTTGTGTGGGATATAATAGTGTAAATATTATTTTTTGTTATTTTTATTATTTTACCTATATTTTTCTTAGTTTAAATAGTTTAGTAAAATTGTAGTTTGATACTCAAATATATATTAATCAAATCTTCGTGGGTATGACAACCTTGTTCTAAAAAATATTTATTACTTGTAAACTGATTCATGCACTTGCGAATTTAGCGTTGTCAAGCTTTGCTTCTGTATGAGAATAATGTACCTTTTTTCCCTTCTTAAGTTTCTACTTTGTTGAGTTTTACTAACAAAATTTTTAATAAAGCATATTCTCCTTATGATTGACATCCAAGGGAGAGTATTATAAATTATTGCTGTCAATTATAACAATATTGAGATTCATCTAGAGAGTTTTGGAATTCAATGCCTTGATTGCAAGAGCATATCATGAAATTTATTGAGCGGCTAAAATTAAGCTCAATTATAATTTATTATAATCACTTTTTCTTAATTATGGTTTGATTTGAATTACATATAGGCCCTCAATGTACATGTAATGAATACATTTTTAAATAAGAGATCTCTCTGTTACTCTCTACTCATCTCTGTACTCTTATTATTTCTATATTTCATAATTAAGAAGAATAGAAACATAGCTTGCTCGAAAAATAATAACAAAATTTATCTCAAGATAAACGAGACAAATAAATACAGATTGGGGACCCATCTCAAGATACATATCATAACATAAATTTCAAGTCTTTGGACAAAGAAATTAACTATAATGATACTCTTAGTGAAATGATCAAATATTAACAATTAGTTATATCAAACAACAGTCTTTCTTTAAACCGACTGTTGTTCACATGAAAAAATAAAAGTCTTAATAATCATCACACATTTACCATTGCAAGTGTGTTGCTATTTGGCCAAATTGTGTCTTTTTTTTTGGCCGATTACAGTTCGCATAAATAAGTTCACACAAACATTTATGTATTTTTAGTTAAATTAATCTCCACAATAGGAGTTACTTTGACAATATGTTATTTTAATTAATTTAATTAAAAGTACTAGACAAAGTGGATAAAATAGCTACATAAAAAAATTGATATAAGATTTCAAGTAAATAAGTCTAATTATGTAGTATTATTTAAATTAAATAATAATAATTTTTTTATTGGTTGTTGTTGTTTTATTTACCTTTATAAAACATTAAATAAAAATAATTAAGGGTATGTTTGGTTGACAATTAATCGTAATGAGAAGTCATTCAAGGTATTATTGTATTTGATTTAATTGTACTCTGTAATGGAATGTAAAGGAATTACAACAGTAGTAGTAATCCTCATTACGCCTTCAACTCTCGCTATTTTTTTTTTCATAATTTGTATAATCATTTATGATTTTTTTGCTAATTCTATTTCTTTTAAGTAATAAAAAAAGTTTATTTTTTGATTTTACTTCATTTATAATTTTATAATTTTTATTTTAATATTATTATTTATTTTGATTATACTGCTTAAACAAATATTGTAATAATAATATTGTTTCCTTTACATTCAATTTTTGTACAATTCTCATTCCTATTACTTTTACATTTAGTGAACCAAACGTTACCTTAATTATTTTTTTAATAGCACGTGTAAACCTAATGAGCTCCCTTAACCATATAGCATGCAATAAGAAAAATAAAGCGTAGCAGTCGCCGTTGTTCTTGACTATTTTTTTTCGGAAAATTTTGAAGAAATTTCAAAATATGCTATGAGACATCCCATTAATTACAAAAATATTACAACAAAAATGTAAAAATATAAAATGACAAATATACCCTCCTAAGAGTCATTTAGTTGATACATCCCCTACCGAACTGCATATCTATTAAATTTACATTCACCCATTGTCGCACCAAGCCATGCCTCCAAGTCGTGCCTACCAGACTTGTCACTAGTCGCTCCTACCAAGCCAGGCCAACCAATTGCACCAATTGAGGACTGTTCGTGCCAAACCAGTTTCTATAAAGTATTTTATTGTCCAAGTTTAGGTATTTTTTAATGTATTTTTGATTACTTTATATGTATTATATTTGTAGATAAATTAGATTATTTCATATATATTGAAATAAATATATTTTTATTGATCAAGTTTTATGTTTTTTTGAGAGACATTAATCAATTTTAGGTTAGGATACGAGGTAGGAGATGATGAATAGGGCGAAGAAAATATGCAGTAGGTTCTGTAGGGGTTACCGAACCATACTGTTATGTTCGGTAAGGCTCTACCAAACGCACCTATATGGTTCGATAACCCCTACTGAACCTACTGCATATTTTCTTTACTCTCCCTACCGAACCTAATCCAAATTTACATTCAACCTATCAAACCACCTTGATTTATACTAAGTGTTTACTATTTTTTTTTTTGTAAATATTCATGATATATTCATTGATTTAATAACTTAATTTCTTATTTTATATATGAGTAAAATGCCTCAAATTGCTTTGCATAGGAAAAGAAATGAAAAATTGTATGAAGCACAAAGGACTTGTATATAGAACAAGAAATATTAGGCAAATGGACACAGCTTGGCCTTCAAACGTTCAAGCAACAGTAGATGTTTCTTGCAGAGTTTGTAGAGGGTTTAGCCTGAACTTAGGGATCATTTTTTGACACATGGGCCAGATGATCATACTGTAGAGATGACAGTAGAACATGAGATCGAATATGATGAGGTTCATAAAGACCCCTCCTCATCCCCAATTGGTCCATTGAATATGTTCGCAGTGAAGAGTTTTAAAACTTACATTGCATATAAAATTTAGGAACAAAGTGGTAAGTAATTCATTATTAAATCTTTAAATTTAATAGTTGAATTTATAATTATAATTTTTTTTTCAATTGTTTGTAATTTTCTCTGTATTTAGAGTGATCATGAATTATTAAGACCTATTGGTCATTGGACAAACTTGACTAGGGATCTCAATCAACTCTATAATCAGCATATTACGCATCGCGTATATCAGTCAAGGTCATGCTTCATTATGCCATGCCACATACAAACATGCCAACAAGGTATTGGTATCAGCATTTGTTGAGAGATGGCATCCAGAGACCAACACATTTCACATGCCATTTGGTGAGAGACAATCACTCTTATATGATATACAACAACTAGTGAGCCTCCAGGTTACGAAAAATGCTTGTACTGGAATGAAATTAAGTAGGAGTGATGCTATTTCACTTCTTGTGGAGGGCATTAAGGAATTAGTACAGATGTAGCAAAGTCTCAACTGAGTCAAAAATGATTATATATCAAACTAAGTTAGGTTGATGACTCTTTTTACTTCTGTTAGTGACCGACAAGATGACCAGCTAGGTTAGGGCTTCTTGTTACATTTGTTAGAATATACGCTATTTGTTGAATAAAACTAGAAATAATGTCCCAATTTCTTACTTGACATGGTTGACAAACATAGACAGTATACATGAGTACGCTTAGGAGGGCAACTGCATTAGCTTATTTATACCAACAGTTGGGGACAACTAGTAGATATGATGCCAACCAAATATTTGTATATTTGACTTTGCTACAAGTATGGATTTACGAACATATTCCCATATGCGCTCTATCGCTAGACCCAAACTACACTAGTCAACTTTCTCTTGTACAGCGTTGGGGGTTATACATCCGTGCTTTTGTAGACAAGAGGTTGTTAGAGGAGTTGATAGAGACACTTGATAATCTAACATCATATGAAGTATGTTAGTCTTATTTTATGTATTTTAAGTTTAATTACTTTGTTTAGTTATTTGTACTTTACATTTATTAATTTATGTTTATATTTTCATTTTTCAGGTTATTTGAGATCCATGTTGCACTTAGATTTCAAAGATAACGTTTTTTCATATATGCATCCGTTTTCTAGAAGTCGTCGAATCTTATCATAACCATAGAGTCTTGCGTCGATTTAGACATATTTAAAATATTTCACCTGATCCAATTGAGCCTTTTAAAGTACATAGAGGGTCTAACCCTAAGATATACAAGGTAGAGTTTCATTTGGCATATCAATATTGGACAAGTTGGGATAGTCATGTATTATTTCAACAGTCTAGAGGTGAAGTTGTTAATCTCCCAACTAATTGTTCTTCAGATTACATGAAATGGTATGAAAATGCATCGCATGTGAGAGTGCAAAACCCAGTACATATATTAACATGCAGTAGAACGACGACTCAGACACACCGTGCAACCTAACAATCACAACGAGATGTGACTGTTAGTATTCACTAATATAATAGTTACTTTCAACTTTACATGCTTCTATCACATGGACTAAATAATTTTTTTGTATTGGTTAGGGTGTGCAAGAAGCATTGCATATTGTTAAGTGTGCTCTCTCAGAAGGAAAAGAGCAACCATCAAAAAAATGGTACAAGAAATTCAAAAAAGTTCAAAAAATCTTACAAGGATGTGTTAGTTCATCAGCAACAGATGCACATGAGCCATGTTGATTTTTTGTTTGTAATTTGTACTAGACGTTTAAAGTAATAAGTTGTATTTGGTTTAAATGTTTTTTATCAATATAAATTGTTTCTTTCAGAATTTGTATTCAATGAATGCATAAATTTACATACATAAAGCTCTTAACATAAAATGAACTAATCATCCAATCCAAGTCAAATACAATATTCAAATTTGTAATTATACTACTTGAAGATGATAGTAATGAATTGTAATCTTAAATCTACATTGTATATAGTGTAATCCAACCTTGTGCACACGGTTTATGAAATGCATGCCAAGTTAAGTGAATAGATGGTATTGGAGCTCCCAGTTGCAAATCTACCTATATTATATGAAATTAAATATTAAAATCAAATCTAATCTAATATGCAATTATAGCATAAATATTAAAATCAAATCTACTTTCACAAAATGATTCCCATCGACAAAACATATAGAAATTATCTTTTGATCGGTAGGTGCCTCAGACCAAATAAGGAGAAAAGTCTATGACTCATGTAAAGTGAATGCAACAACAACAACATTGTATGTGGAAGCAATGATATGTCTTGGTAATGTCATATATTTTTCAGAACCACAATCTTCATTGAAATGAGAAAGTTTATAAACAAGGTCCTTCGTTACTTCGAAATTATCATACAAGCAAGTATAATCATCATAATGATTTTGTATTTCATTGAGCATCTCAAACCTTACTTGAGGCCATAATTCCTCTCCAAATCCAAGTCTAATGGCTATAGTTCTAAACTCACAATGTGTTTTGGCCTAACGTTGCACTTTGTCATATCAACTATCAAATTCATCTCTTCATTATTGAGTTTTTCGGTATGTGAATAACCCTTAAGATATCGTGTCAATCGGTGCTTATGTGTACTATAACTAACAGCCAACTTCCAATGAGAACTATTTTCGATCATCCTTCCTTTTAAAGAAAACGGACAATTATATTTTCTTGTTTCAATTCATTTCTCCTTCTCATCCTCTTTTTTTTATTTATCTTTGGGGTCTTTCGATTTTACTTTGGAATGATAGACTCTACTTCTTTCACATGTAAAATTAATCTTAGGTCTCCTACCATCTGAACCCGTGTCGAACTTTTCCATCACAAGTACCATCCCATTACTTGTCCCATTAAACTTCATCCATGAAATCAACTCTTCTTTTAAAATAAATATATGTAGTAAAATAACAAAAATTAATACATTCAAATTATGTAATACATAGTGTTTATTAAAAATATATAACATATCTCACTTGATCTGCTTTGAATATTTTGGTGCAATCAATACATTGTCCATCTTGTAACTCGTATGCTAAATCTTGTGAAAAAATTTGAATTATTTTTTTTCTCATAGAGGTTCGGTAGAAAATTGTGAAAAATTTACAAAAGATTCGGTAGGGGATTGTGAGAAATTTACAAAAGGTTCAATAGGGGGTGCTAAATCTTTTAAAAAATTTTGAGCGCCAATTTTAAAATGGTTTGGTAGGGATTACCAAATATATCATATATGTTCGGTAGAGATTACCGAATATATCATGTATGTTTGGTAGGGGTTCCCAAACCTATTTGATATGTTCGGTAATACTTACCGAACCACTACGCAATTTGCAGGAAAAAAATTATAACCTGTTTTAATTACTTTTTGTCTCCATTTTCTTCAAAAAATTTCATATCTTTTGTATCATTTATATATGTATCCTCCATTTTTAATATTTTGGGTTAGGGTTTAGAGTTGTTTATGGTAAATATGGAGATAGAGGTGAGTAAGGAAGAAGATGTAGGATATATGGGAATTTTTTAAAGAAGTTTTTAAGAGGTTGGGATGTAAGGGGATGTATGAGATGTGAGATATATTTTTTAATTTTAAGTAAAAGGGTTAAATTTGTCATCTTATTATATTTAAAATATTTAATTATTTAAAGGGATGTATCGAAGTAAAATTCAAAATTTCTCAAAAATTTTCCTTTTTTTAATTCCTTTTACTCCAAAACAACAAAAGCCAAATCCTGAATCCCACTTGATCCATTGAAAATCCAAAAATTAACGTGAACTTGGTAATAAATAAATAAAATAAAAAAGGCTTAGCACAGTAATACAAAAAAAAAAAAAAACAGCGCACATCCAAGAAGTACACGTAATCTGAAAAGGCAACCTAAATCTGAATATCACACCAAGTTCACAAATTGGCATTGTAAATGCCGACAAAGGATTAAAGAAAAGTTCAAAAACTTCTTTTTAGATTTGGATCCATTGATTCCAATTCATGGTTGACGATCAAAAATTTTTTTTTTTCCAGAAATATGAATCTTCTAAAAGATACCAAAAATTATTTATCGAAAATAAATCTAATATGAAGAGACTCTAATACCATTTGTTAGAATTTAACATTTTGATGAAAAACCATCACCAATAACAAATTTAGGAACATTCATGTCAGATCATCAAGAATTAAAACAAATATGCGGAAACGTACCTGGATTCATAGCAACTAATTAATTTTGTAAAAGAGTGGTTTGTAATCTTCTTTAACTAAATCTCTTTAGCTCCTCAATGGGATCATCGTCTCAATTCTAGATGGAAAAAAAAAATAAACTATGTTATGATTTAGTATATTAGGAACCATAACAAAAAAATCTTTATATATTATTTTAATTAGAGTTCCCATAATTTTCTAATTAGAATAAAACTGGTATTTACTTAATTAGCTCATATTAAAATTGAGCAATCTGTGGGCCTACTAAAATTAGACCACTTAATTTTAGCACATTACATTAAATAGCTAATATAATTTAATAGAAAATATATGTTGTCCAATTTAATAGGAAACATGATTTCTTAACATAGATCAGTTTATGAAGCAAACATATAAAATCATAATATAAAGCAAATAATTCCACAAAGTCATTAACCATCTAATGTCTAAGAGTGTTGCTACGATAGGCAAAAGCCTTCACAAGTAACAACCAATCATGTCAAACCTTTGTTAAAACAAAACAAGGGTCAAACACCACTCCGTCAAAAACTTACTCTTCCAAATATATCAAAAGGTCAAAGCAACTTGAGATAGAACATCTTCCCACCACTAGTAACAGTTTGAGACCACTGAAAAAGCACACTATCAAAATCCAAAACGATTAAGTACGAAATTGCCAGCAAGGAAATGAAGGGCACATTGTAGATAGGATACACCTAAAACTGCTACACCCCACCAACAAATGGGTAAATGTTTCATCATTAGTATTGCAAAATGGACAAGAACTAGTCTCGAGTGGACAATGAAGCTAAATAAGAGGCTGACGGATAGCCATGGTATCATGAATGCACTGCCAAATAAAATAACGTACTTTAGGGGCCACTTCAATTTTTCATGTTGAATTCTAACGAAAACGATCGAGATCATTTGTCAAACTAGAAGCAAGCTTAAACTGAACAACCACCGTACAAGTAGGAGCTTAAGTAGAGCTAATAGAGTACATACCATTAGGAGAGAACTGCCAACACCATTATACTCCATACCATGTCCCACCATAGAGTGGCCAAAATACACTGAGCATCATTAACAGAAAAATCCTCATGAATTATCACCTTATCCCACAATCCAGTATGGGCCACAAAAGAAAGTGTTAGCGTGAGTCATGTAATTAGTGTCTATCTGTAATAGAGTTCTAAGTTGCACATAGTTCTTTTTATTTAGGACTCTTGTATTTTATCTTCTATATATACCTCTATTGTGAGGTCGTAATACAATATACATATATTTCATTCAATATATTTAACTTGGTATCAGAGCGAAGGTTCGTAAAGGAATTTTTATCCCCTTTTTTTTTTTTTTTTCCTGTCAGCGTTACCATCACCTTGTCCAGCGCCGCCGCGCCTCCTGTCTGTCCAGCACAGCCGCACCGCCTGTCTCAGATCCCTCAGATCTGCCGTTGATCCACTCTGCGTGTCGCTCTGCACGCCTCTGCTCCGTCGTTCGTCCACGCTGCTGTATGTCGCACCAAGCGCCGTGCGCTGCCTGTTCTGCTCAGCCCTCTCGCCGTCTGCACGCCTGTCTCTCGCCACCTGTCTGTCCAACGCAGCTCCGAGCAGCCTGTCTCTTCCGTTCCGCGCCGCGCGCCTCCTGTTCAGATCCGCGCCGCCTGTCTGCTGCCGTCAGCTCCAGATCTGCCGCCTAGCTCTTTTTCTTGCCTCAGATCTGCCGCTAATCACATCAAACATATCCTTTCTTGTTTGCCCCCCAAATCCTAGCCCACACTCACCAAACCCTAGCCCACTAGCCCAAACCCCATAACCCTAGCCCAAGCCCAAACCCAAGCCCATAATCCTAAGCTTACATATCTATTCCCATCTAGCCCAAGCCCATAATCCTAAGCCTACATATCCCCTCCCATCATCTGGTCAATGGTCAATAGTGCCCACCATCCGGTCAACGGTTAGCCCGGTCAACAGTGCCCGATCAACAGTAAAAGTCAACTGTTAAAAAAAAAAGTGATTTTTATTCCGCTGCATATTATTATTGTCTGATTCAATGGAAGATTCAAGAATGAATCAGAGTTCAATGACAACTGAAATTTCAAAATTTGAAGTTTCTGTCAAGAGTTCAGAAGGTGGCTCTTTCGGTGGTACCAAACTCAATGGTACCAACTTTCGAACATGGAAAAGACTTATGTCCGTTTATCTCCGTGGGATGCATAAGATAGGAAATGTGACTGGAACAATTAAAGCTCCTCCTGAAGATGATTTGGAGGCCTATACTAAGTGGGAAGATGATGATGGATTCGTAATGTTTATCCTATTTAGAGCCATCACAGATGATGTACTACAAATGGTGGAAGAGTGTGACACAGTTGAGGCTATATGGAAGACTTTAGGAGATCTCTACACTAATGAATATGACTTTATACAGGTCCACGAGTTAATGTGCAAAGCTGTCAGCATGCAACAGAATGGGTAACCAGTGTCTATGTTTTTTACCAAGCTGAAGAATATATGGGCTGAAATTGATCAGAAACGTCCGTGCAAAATCAAAAATCAAGAGGACCTTATATGGTACCAGAAAGAAAAGGAGCTTGAGCTAGTTCATGTATTCTTAAGAGGACTTGATACAAAACATAATAGTGCTAAGGGCGAATTGCTTCGAATGCCAGACCCTCTGAGCTTGACCACAGCTTTTACATACATTCGTAAGGACGAATCTCAGCAGGAAAGTCTTCATCAGGCACAGGTTGAATTATCTAGTCTAGCAATTCAAGCCAATTCAAAGGCACCTTTTCTCCAGCAACAGAGTTCAGTTCCATTTCATCAGCAAGGACCTCTACCAGGCTTTACCAATCAAGCCAATTCAAAGGCACCTTCTCTCCAGTAGTAGAGTTCAGTTCCACTTCATCAGCAAGGATCACCATCAGGCTTTGCCAATCGTCCTTGTCCCATTGCTCTTATTGCAATGAAGGAGGACATATCTGAGAGACTTGCTGGAAACTGAACCCGCACCTTAGACCTAAAAGGCCAAATTATCATTCTAAAGGGAAAGCAGCTACTGTACAAGTAGTACAGGAACCAAATTTCTATGGTGTGACTGGACAGGATCATCGTGTGATATGTGAAGGTACCCCTATAGCTTCAATAGCTGGTCGTGGTAAGTTTGGTATGGCCTTAAGCGTTTCTCACTTTGTTGGGTCTAATACTTGGATTATTAATTCTGGTGCATCTGATCATATGACTTATGATAAATCGTATTTTACTGAGTTATCTTCCCCTCCAGTGTCTTATGTTACGAATACTAACGGTGAAGCTTTTCCTGTCTTAGGAAAGGGGTCAGTCCGTATCACTCCAACTTTACAGCTCCATAATGTTTTATATGTGCCTGACTTATCCCATCACTTAATATCTGTCCCACAGTTGAATACCGAGTCTCAATGTTTTGTAACCTTTTATCCTATGTATGTGATTTTTCAGGATCTTCTTACCAGGGAAATAATTGGTCGAGGGTATCTGAGGGGCAAATTGTTTCGTCTAGATCAGAACTACGTAGGGGAGAAACCAGGAGCACAGTCCCACACCGCATTGACCTCGAGTTCTGACAATCTAAGTGAAATTTGGTTATGGCATCGCCGTTTAGGGCATCCTTCTTTTAGTCTTATGAAAAAATCTATGCCTACTTTGTTCATTGGTGTTGATGAGTCTGTTTTACATTGTGAGACGTGTGTTTTGGCCAAAAGTCATCGTATTACTTATTCTCCTAGTATTTCTAATAAAAGTATTGTTCCTTTTGAGTTAATTCATTCTGATGTTTGGGGACCGAGTAGAGAGCCCACTGTATCGGACATGAGATATTTTGTTTTGTTTATTGATGATTGTACAAGATTGTCATGGGTTTCTCTTCTTCGAACCAAAGATGACGTTTTTTCAGTTTTTCAAAACTTTTGTACTCATGTTCAAACCCAATACAATAGCACCATTAGAGTCCTACGTTCTGACAATGGGGGAGAATATGTTAATCATATGTTTCAAGATTTTTTCAAAACACATGGAATTGTTCACCAAACTACTTGCCCACAAACACTAGAACAAAATGGGGTGTCTGAACGAAAAAATCGTCATTTACTTGATATGACTCGGGCACTCCTATTTAGTGCTCATATGCTAAAATACCTTTAGGGCGATGCTGTACAAGCTTCCGCCCATCTCATCAATCATCTTCCATCTAGTTTCCTTCATGGCAAAATCCCATTCGAGGTTCTCGCATCTCATGTGTCCTTGTCATCATTTCATAATCTTCCTGCCCGTGTATTTGGTTGTGTTGCTTTTGTCCATGTTTCTAAAAATCAGAGGTCCAAGTTAGATGCCCGAGCAATCAAATGTGTGTTTGTTGGTTATAGAGGTTATCAGAAAGGATACAAGTGCTTCCATCCTCCGACCAGGAAATATTATGTCACTATGGATGTTACCTTCTTTGAGGACATGAGTTATTTTTCCTCACCTGATACTGCTGGTCGAGGGGAGAATTCATATTTCGAAGAGCTGTATCATGGTGAAGGGGAGGATTTGGAAGAATCACCTACTGATATTTCTATGGGTCCAGTTGAGATTCTTAACCCATTGAATCCAGTAGTGGAAGAAACAGATACTCCAAGTATCCAAGCACCAGCTCCAACCACTGAAAATGAAAATAAAGATACTGCTGTTCCCTCAGGCATCACTCATACCCTTGATCAACAGCTCCCTGGTACTGAAGGTCACTCATCTAAGGTATGTATACCTACTGATACTAATAGCGTTGAGTCTAGTGCTGGACAGTATGTGTTACCAAATAGATCTACTAGAGGTCAACCACCCAAAAGATATGAACCAAGTATCCATGCAAAATCAAAATATCCAGTAACCAACTACATGTCTACTAAAAGATTGTCTAAGCCATATGAATCATTTGTAAATCAAATGTCTACTGTATCAGTACCTAACAAAGTGCATGATGCGTTGGAAGACCCAAAATGGAAAAAGGCAATAGAGGAAGAGATTAAGGCATTACAGAAGAACAATACTTGGCAACTTGTGCCTTCACCACAAGGTAAGAAGGCAGTTGATTGTCGATGAGTGTTTACTGTGAAACATAATGCTGATGGATCTGTGAATCGGTATAAAGCCCGCCTTGTAGCAAAAGGGTTCACTCAGATGTATGGTGTAGACTACGATGAGACTTTTGCTCCGGTTGCCAAAATGAATACTATTCGAGTTCTACTTTCGCTTGCTGCAAGCTTTAATTGGCCACTTCGACAGCTTGATGTCAAGAATGCGTTCCTTCATGGAGAGTTAGTTGAGGAGGTATACATGAATCTTCCACCTGGGTATGTAGCTGCCTCTCCTGGTAATTTTGTGTGCAAATTGAAGAAGTCCTTGTATGGTCTCAAGCAATCCCCTCGAGCTTGGTTTGGAAGGTTTTCACAGTTCATGCAGAAGGTTGGTTACAAGCAGAGTAATTCAGACCATACGCTATTTCTCAAACATCAACAAGGGAAGGTAACAGCTCTAATTATTTATGTTGATGATATGGTAATTACTGGAGATGATGCTGTTGAGATGGATAAATTACAGAGACAGCTAGCCTCTGAGTTTGAGATGAAGGATTTGGGTGAACTGAAGTACTTCCTAAGAATTGAGGTAGCTAGGGGGAGCGAAGGAATCTTTCTATGTCAAAGAAAATACATTCTTGACCTACTAACTGAAACAGGCATGTTGGATTGTAAACCTATTGACACTCCTATTGAGTAAAATCATTGTCTAGCAGAGTATCCAGATCAAGTACCAACTGATCGAGCTCGCTATCAGAGATTGGTTGGGCGCCTAATTTATTTGACACATACTAGACCTGATGTCGCATATGCAGTAAGTGTGGTAAGTCAGTTCATGCATAACCCGAGTGAGAGTCACATGGATGCAGTTGTGAGAATTTTAAGGTACTTGAAGTCAGCTCCAGGGGGAGGAGTAATGTTCACTAAACACAACAATCCTCTTGAAGTTTGTGGCTTTACAGATGCAGATTGGGCAGGAAGTATTACAGATAGAAGGTCGACATCGGGTTACTTTACCTTTGTGGGAGGTAATTTGGTTACTTGAAAAAGTAAGAAGCAGAAAGTTGTGGCACGGTCTAGTGCTGAGGCTGAGTATAGAGGTATGGCTCATGGTGTTTGTGAACTGCTATGGATAAAAAGTTTATTGTTTGATTTGGGTCTCGAACTCAAAAATACTATGGAGTTGTGTTGTGATAGTCGAGCAGCCATTAACATATCACAAAATCCAATACAGCATGATCGCACTAAGCATGTGGAGGTTGATCGTTACTTTATAAAAGAGAAACTAGATGCTAAACTCATTAGCTTTCCTTTTGTTCCCACTGAGAAGCAACTTGCAGATGTGCTCACCAAATGAGTTTCCAAGAAGGCATTTTATGACTCACTAAGCAAGTTGGGCATGGTCGATATGTATGCACCAACTTGAGGGGGAGTGTTAGCGTGAGTCATGTAATTAGTGTCTATCTGTAATAGAGTTCTAAGTTGTACATAGTTATTTTTATTTAAGACTCTTGTATTTTATCTTTTATATATACCTCTATTGTGAGGTAGTAATACAATATACATATATTTCATTCAATATATTTAACTGAAAGACTAACATATGATTACACTGTGATACTAAGTTCAAGTGGAGTAGCATGGTTCATCTTGTGGTTTAGCAATAATGCTCACTATTTTTGCATATCAAGTCATAACTTTAAATCACATAAATATCATTTGATCTAAAAGAGTCCCCATTTTGTGTGTTCTTAGGATCAGCCCAAGTATTTATAGGGCCCTAGCGGGGCTCGTGACAAAGCCTTTTTACTATTACATATTAATAATAATTTTTATTTCAATTATTTAATTATTATTTTATTTAATAAAATATTGTAAGAAATAATGTTTTATACTTTTCATCGACTACAACAACAAAACCTTTATCATTGTAGTCATTCATACAAATTAATAAATCTAATGTGACTGTAAAAGAGATTTTTCACAATTTATATGACTAAAAAAATTAAAAACTTATAAATTGAAATTTCTTAAAATGCAATTAAAAATTTGAACTTATTCATTTCAAAAAAAAGGGTTGATCCTTCCGATCTCAATTAATTATATATATTTTAAATATTAAGTACATTTTTCTAAAATTTAATAAAATTGAGTTTATAGAATATATAAGAGAAAATAAAGTACATTAAGAGTGTATATATTTTCATATATGAAATAATTATTTCTAGTTATTTAATAAATAATCATATTTTTATATTTTCATCAAGTTATAATTTTTTTTGAATTTACAAGAATTAAAGAATTCATTTTATACATGATAATATGCACATACTTTATTGTAGATTATAATAATAAAAAGTTATATTTGGTATTGTTGGAGAAAAATAATTGAATGTTTATTAATTAAAAAATTATTGAAAAAAAAAATAATGATTATATAACTAATAAAATGACATAAATTTAATCAATATAAAGAATGTGTCTTCCATCTAAATGAGCCCCGTAAAAACATTTAAGTTAAAACTTAAAAATGCTCATTTCTTTATCTCATTATATTCTATTAGTCTTGAAAAATTTGCCTTGCTATGGTCGTATTCGTGTGATGGGTATGCGTCGTGATATGTTTGTAATCATGTGCAATTGAATAAATAAAAAATTTAGGCAATTTTTTAAAATAATTTTTTTATAATATTAAAATAATAAGACCTTTAAATTACAAATTTTAATCTAATTGTATTTTTAGTCATGTAATAATTGTATTGTTGCTATATTCACACTGGGTTGAGACATATACGCTATAATGAAAAAAGAATAAAAAGAAAAATAAAATTTTATTTTTTTATTATATTTTAAAATTAAAAAAATATTCATTGAATCGAGAACCCATAAAGCTAGGGCACCTGGCCGCTTATATTGCCTGGGCCTTAGGCTGGCTTTATTTGTCGACTATATATATTATCGATTAAAGAATATC
Organism: Elaeagnus macrophylla; assembly: GCA_029378325.1. Classification (NCBI taxonomy): domain Eukaryota; kingdom Viridiplantae; phylum Streptophyta; class Magnoliopsida; order Rosales; family Elaeagnaceae; genus Elaeagnus; species Elaeagnus macrophylla. Next base: position 39,859,165 of record CM055641.1, read on the forward strand.
ATATTAATATATTTAGATAATAATTACTAACTCTTTTTATTTATATTAAGATGTTTTCTATTATTTTTCTTAAATTATTGACATGTATACTCGCTGATTAATAATGCATGCAATGAGATGCTTTTAGACACAAGACATTCACCCTTCAACTTTGAGTGGGTGTATTCCCAAGCAAGATTTTCCCCATAGAGGTATAAGTTTACCACCGGTGTGCGTGATGATGTTGATCAATTTAAGCAAATGCCAGACCCAAACCAAGGCATCTGAATATCATATTAATATGATTTTTAAATGTTTCCCACCAAATAAAGACAAGTGTAGCTCTAAAACTTTGACCATCATGGAAAGGGAGAAAGCTTGATCTAGTCTTATAATTATTGTAAAATTAGAATTTTAGTTATGGGATGAGCTTAAATTGGTCCAATTAATAAAATAATTGAAATTATGCATTATGCATAACAAAAAATGCATTTATTGACCACATATTTAATTAATTAAGGACAACTTGTTAGTTTCAAACAATAACAATTAAAAACATTTGAAAAAAAGATTCATATATAAACAAAAAAAACTAAGAATTTATTTTTTACTATACATAAAAAAAAACTTGAAATATCCTAATTTAAGGATATTATAGCTTCCTTAGAGGCAAAATGGTTAAAATTTATCCAATAGCCATAGAAAAATAAGGTCACATCATCTATATGTATTTTTCGGTTGTATTTAAATGAAAAATCATAATTTAAATTTATTTGACTCTTTTTAAAAAAAAATTAGTATCAATTAGAACTAAATTACTCATTTTTAACGACTTATCATCTTCTAAATTTAATAATTATGGAAAAGAAAGCATGAACATACGCAAGAAAAAAATAATGATATGAACATAATCATTTTTATTATTGCCACAATAAAATTATATAAATTATCTATTTTGTTCTTATAATTAATTACACTTTATTATCATTAAATAATATTGTTTGTAATGTAAAAATTATTGTAATAATAATAATTTAAGCTGTGACAATATCATTATCTAAAAAAAAAAAAAAAAACCAAAAATTTCTTCGCCTGTAGATCTATATCCAAGTATTTTCTCTAATTAGCCTAAAAAAGTGTGTTTTTTTTTCTTTCTAGCTATTAAAAAAAAGGATAAAAAGGGTATAAAACAAAAAAATTAGCCTGCTCTTTTAAGTTATATTCCATTAGTACTCTTTTTTTTATCTTGAACAAATTGGTTCTTCCTTTATGGTCTCTAACGTAGGTTTCTTTGATCTACAAATAGATAATCTATACTTCAACTCTGTTATTTGATCAATCCCCAGTCCTTCAAAACTCAATCTTAAACCTCCATCTTCAGGATTATTATTTTCTTCCACTTTTGCAACTTGTTCCGGCAAGATCAGATTATTATTTTCTTTCACTTTTGCAACTTGTTGTTCCGGCAAGATTCTAATCCCAGAACCAGTAGATATCCGCTTGGCGGCCGAGTTAGCCGCCATAAAGTAAATTGTCATATCAGCTGCAGTAACAACATAATTCACCCTCTTCATTGGAAACATGATGTAAAGATTCCCAAACTCTAACTCCTCATCTGCACTAAGGGCTGAGAATCTCCTTCCAACGTGTAAAGCACTTGAATTTGCTAAGAAAAAGTTTGGACAATCCAACATAAGCTCTGCTGCTTTAATGGGTTCTCTAAATTGTTTAATTTCTCCTCCTGGAAATATCACTCTTGCTGATTTTGAATTCTTAATCAATGGAACAGACATCAAAGTGCATGAAATATAGTTTCCCATTTTGTCAAATTAACAAAGGTTTAAATTGGACAGAAATACAGGAAGTTTATTTGGTATGGACTAATTGGTATGCTTGTGGTGAGAGTTTATATAGAAAATGAGAAAAAGTCAAAGAAAAGAAGTTGCAACATATATTTTTTCAATAAAAAAATCAGAAAGAACAAGTGGATAAGAAGGTTTAGGAGATGTGTGAACGTTGTGGACAAGTTGGTGTGTAAGCTTTTGTTTGGTGTTTTGCTTGAAAATGCGCGTTTTGACATTACTTGTTTTCCTTTTGGTGAGTTGGATTTGAAAGAGGTTGAAAAAGAACGAGGGAATAGGCAATTGGGCATGTGTTTGAAAGAGGTTGAAAAAGAACGAGGGAATAGGCAATTGGGCATGTGTTTTTTTTTTTTTGTTCAAACAATTGGGCATGTGTTAAATGTCTATTTTTCTTGCGTTTCCCCCAACCCCCACCTCTAATGCGTGTGGGTCCAAACGACCAATGTAGGCTTATAGTTTTTTTTTTTCTTTTCAAAAGTAAAGAACATAATAGCTATTTTACGGGTGTAGGTTTTTGCAATTTTGAAAGCTTTAATTTGGCACTTTTAGCTAAACAAGGTTGACAATTAATCCCAGACCCGACCTCCCTTTGTGCATGTGTTCTTAAAGCCAAATATTTTTGGAAAAAAAAAATTAACACTATTTAAAATTTATAATAATAAAAATAGCATCTTCGTGTTTAAATCATATATTTTTACTATTTTAAAAAATATTATTATATCATTTTTCGTTAAATGTCGTTCAAGGTGAATTGTGATAGTTTAGATCCGTTAAATATTGAACGTCATTCAATTAGATACCGTTTAATGTTATTGGAGTGCTATTTTTGTTATTATAAATTTTTAGGTATTATTTTTGATAATTTCTCAATATTTTTTCTAACTCTACGTTTTTCACTTGTTCAATTAACGGGTTCTTCCTCGGTTGTTTGAAAAAGTATAATAGCTACTAGATCAGTTTTACAAAAGGGACAAGATGGAGAATTGGAAATGGGTATTCCATTAATATTTGGGAGCACCAATGGCTTCCTTCCCATGTTTTAAACTTGTATCCCCTAAATTTCATTAGGAATTAACAATGATTGTTGATTTAAGTAATCACGATACCAAAACTTGAAATCATGAATTAATTAATATTTTCTTATCCCCTTGGAGGCATATTTGATTACTTCAATGCCTTTGAGTGAGAGGCATTTTAGTTAAAATTTGTTGGCATTTTGAACATAATGGTTTATTCACTATTAAAAGTGCAAATAATCTTATTATCAAATCAAATTTGCTTATAAATACAGGTACTTCTAATGTGGACTATGATGAGGATATGGAAGGCGAAAGTTCCAAATAGAGTAGAATTATGAGCTTGGTAGGTGGCCCATGATATTACCCACCTATGTGAATTTGGCAAAAAGAAACATTCTGATACAACCAATATGTCAGAGCTATGGTGCTTTTGAAACAAGCCTTTCTGCTTTGGTTCATTATGAAAGAATGAATGATGTATGGACTTTGACCAAGCTTACTTACTAGAAGGAAGTTCAATGTTAGAGTGGATGATTATGATGCTTGCTAAAAAAATTAGAGCTGGTAAATCTACTTTTTTATGTCATAATGAGATAGGCTCTTCTCATGTTAAGCTTGGTGAGCAAATATGGTCAGGTTTGTCTCATGGACATCTCAAGATTAGGGATGAGCCTTCCAATGTTTTAGGATAAGGTGTGGTGGTTAATGATCACAATGGTAATTTTCACTATACAAAATCAGTTAAATTGAAATAAGTTGACAACCCTCTTACTGTGGAACTTTTGGCTCTGCAATAAGTTTATAAGATGGTTCTTGAGATAGAAGCTATTGTCTTAAAAATTGAATATGACTCTTTAAATGTTGTAAACAAGATCTTGGCTGCTAGGCATAATATTTCTAAATAAGGTGTCATAGTTGATGATGTAAAGTGACACTTGAGCTTTTTTTGCTAGTTGACTGCTCTCTTTTTTGCTCGAACTGTAAACTTTCTTGCTCATCTCTTGGTAGTTCTTGTCCTTCGTTCTAGATTTCAAATGAAACATATGTTCGTGAACAACAAAGATATTATTTGGAATTAACTAATTAGGTAAAAATGCACTTTGATTCAAACTCACAACAGAACTCAATACTTTCCTAAGCCAGCTAGCTAAGATTTTGCAATAATTTTATAAATTGTAGAACATAAGCTTGCAATAGTTAAGTGTGTAGGATTCTTAACTTTAGGAACTAATTGAATAAAGGTGTATTTCATAACAATAAAAATAGTACTAAACTTGAAAAATGCTTTGACAGCTAGAAGAACGTCATTGCCAACAATATGCCAAAAGGATTGAAAAAAAGTGGGGTATCCATTCGAGCCTTAAGCTTCACCTGCATTTAAATTTTGAACTACTTCATAAATTTTTACATTTGATACATCCTTTGTCAGAATGAAATTCATCTATGCTATCAATTTAGGATGCATTACTTGTCTACTTGTAACACCTTTTCCATGCCTGACAATCTAGGATTAGAAGATTAAAAACAAGTCCTCAAAGTAGCTTTGTGAAAATAAGCAATTTGGTCATGTTCAAACAACCAGTGACGCTCAAGATTAATATGGTTAGCTCCATCTCATGGACATCTCAAGATTAATTTTGATGCTACCTGAGTTGAGTCTTCTAATGTTTTAGGATAAGGTGTGGTGGTCAATGATCACAATGGTAATTTTCACCATGCAAAATCAATTAAATTGAAATAAGTTGACAACCCTCTCACTATGGAACTTTTGGCTCTACGATAAGTTTATAAGATGGCCCTTGAGATAGAAGCTACTGATGTGAAAATTGAATACAACTCTTTAAATGTTGTAAACAAGATCTTGGTTGCTAGGCGTGATATTTCTAAATAAGGCCTCATAGTTGATGATGTAAAGTGATAATTGAGTTTTTTTCGCTAGTTGACTACTCTCTTTGGTGCTCGAATTGCAAACTTTCTTGCTCATCTCTTGGTAGTTTGGTCTAAGTTTCATTCAAAGAACAATTGTGTTGCGTTTTAACTCGTCTTGATGTGATTAAACATGCTATTCAACTATATACTCAACTTTATAGTATTTTTTGATTGATTAATAAAAAATATTGTTTATTAAAAAAATTGTATATTAAATAACATCAATAAGATAAAATCTCAATTATATATGTTTATATTATGCAATTAGATATAATAAAGATAAAATTTGGGGTAAAATAATAGATATAATCAACTATTTGTTTTGAGATTATTATAATAATTATTATTTTATACACTCTAATTTTGAATTTTTAAAACAAAAGTATTAATTTATTGTTAGAAAAATATGATTAAGTATCTCACATGATCCTTATTCATATATTGAATTTCAATTTTGAATTTTTAAAACAAAAGTATTAATTTATTGTTAGAAAAATATGGTTAAGTATCTCACATTATCCTTATTCATATATTGAATTTCATTTTGATCCTTCTTTTAATTTTGTTTGTTTGTTTAAGATGTATGATTTTAGTTATTTTTTTATATACATATTCTTTTCAATTTCATGCCTATTTTGTCAAATTTTTTCACTTGTCTTTCTATTCTCTCATCACATATGCAACAATGTTTTGTATATATATATGCAACTATGTAAAATTGAGTTTCATGCATATACAAGATTTTTACATACATGAAAATGGGTATGTAAAGTTTATAAGTATTGGTTCTATTCGTAGACAAAATATTTAATTGTAATTTTGTTTCTAAGAAAATTATCATGTTTGTTACCCAAAGCCTAAGAATCAATCAAGCTTTAGAATGATGTACTTAAGGTATAAACTTTTACTCTATCACGTTTAAAATTGATTTCATACACACACAAACACAACTAGTGAAGTGATTGGGTGGTTCATTTTTGTGTTGCTCGATCTATTGAGCACTGATCGAGTTTGATCTAATTGCTCTCAAGTTAAAAAATACATAGGTTAGATCAATTGAGTTCTATCTAGCTATCCTCTAGTTGAAAAATACATTGTGTAAGTTCTGTAAGTTCCTTTGAGTCTTTGTTAGCATTCTCGTGTGCAAAATATGGAGTTTGTTTATTTTGCCTAGTATTTTGTCTATCTCTTTGTACGGTACTTTACTTATAATCAGTATCACACACACTCACATAGATTCTAATATTTTGTATGTTCGCATGTTACACATACCACAGGGGTGGTTGAGAGCATGTAGTGTGCATAATTAAATTATTTTTACTTGCATTTGATTTTTACGTTTGATGTTATGGGTGTTGTGAATTTTTAAATATTTAAGCTTTTAATTAAAAAAATAAGTTTTTAGTGGCTCACTTGGGACCTCGTGGGGGTCTCATAGGTGGCTTCTTCGAGGTGGTAGTGAAGGGTCCACGAGCATGCAAAAGGTGGATATGTGGCTCATTGCACTTCATTGATATCTCACAGGAGGCTCGCTAGGGTGGTCAGCAAGACCTCACCGAAATGCGTGGTGAGGTGTCTGCAAAGGTACTAAAAGTTGAAAAATTAACTATAAATATATTCTCTTTTAATATTAATTACACATTCTCACTTACTTCTCTATACACATTTTTCTTAGCTAATTTTTGTGTTGTATAAAATCTAATTTTTGTGAAAAATATTTTCTTAAACTCTTAAAAATTATTTTATATTTTATCATATCACTAGTACATTGAGTGTTATTACCTAGTAGTGATTTAGAGAAGTTAAAATATTAGTTGAATATTATAGAGAAAAATTATATCTTTAAAAAGAGTTTTTGTAGTCTCAATACATCAATTATTTTTTTATATGGAGCTACGAAGTGGTGGTAGAGTTTGTTAAATTATTTTATTAAATAACAATACATCGAGTGCATTTCTGTATTGTTATTACGAGGTAGAGATTTTTCTTAAAATTATTTATGTATAAAAATTATATATATTGTTCACGCATACTAATTACGATTACAGGTACTAGTATAACATTGCATGGTAGTTAGGCCTTGAGGTTTTGAAGGTGAGCTAGATTCAGTGTAGATCAAAGTAGTTATGGTGACAGATGATGATAGCAGTCTAGGTAGTTAGGATGGGTAAACCGAACTGATAGAGGTATTAATGATTACCTTATCAAGTTTGTAGAACTGTTTATTTTTCTTTAGTAAATTTGGCTGCTGAATGGTTTCCTTAAGCAACTCGTGGATGTTATCACTTAGGATTGAAATCTAAGTGAGTTTACCACATTATATTGCTATGTTTGCTTGCTCTATTGCATGAATTAATACAATCATAGTATCCTCGATATATATGCCAATATATATAGGCTATTCTGATATTGGAAAATATTTACTGTTTAACTCTATTGTATGATTTTGTAGTACCTGTTTATCTGTGTTAGATGCTTTATGTTTCATTATTTTCGCCTCCTGTACAAGGGAAGCGAGACTTTAGGTTAGATTGATCAAGTAAGGTACCTATATTGATATATCATAGATCAAGCTTGATCTAATTCCTATTAGGATGAATGTTTTTATGGCTCATCGTTGCTCGAGCCTGTTTTTCACGTTTATAAAAACTCTTTTTTAACTCGAGTCATATGTTATTTTTACTAAAATGGACCTATTTAAATGTTGATGTTGAATCCTTTTGTGAGCATAATTATCCTTTAATGTTGATTCACATTTAGGTCATATTGGAATCAATATAAGTAATCTTTTTTGTGTGAAAAACTTACCACACTCATTCTTTCATCTTGCATCTTTTGTGCCATCTCAAAACGTGTTTCACTCCATCATATAGCCTTAGGCACGTTCTTAGTTTAATCATTCAAACGTATTGTATGGTTATGTTTGAATGATTTGTATGCTTAATTATTTTTATGATATCGAACTTTTATGATTGTTCTAAGGTTTGCTAGTTAATTTGGTTTATATGGTATGTTGTTGAATCTTCTAGTTAAGATTTGTTATTGCTGAAGCTACTCTAAGACACACTTTGTACTTATGCTATTTTTGTTAAAATTGTAAATGCTCATTCGATGGGTTAGATCAATCTCGTCTGACTCGAGTAGATTAGAACATCAGTTCCGATCCTTACATCTACCTTGTGAAGACTATGAAAGGAGTGACGACTCGTAAGTAAATTATACTAGGGGTTTTATCTATGAAGGGTAGTCTAAGACCTAGCATTATAATTTAACAATTATTTTTATAGTGGATTGTTAAGTGGACTTGTAGTTTTCCTCTTAGGTTATTATTATAGCTTAGGTTATTTTCACATAAAAATTTAGTGTATTCTCTTTAATTTCAGTAATTTTTATTTATGCAAAGTTGCATGTCTTGTAGTTATGATTATTTTAATATGTTATAATTTGTAAAATTGCCTATTCACTCCCTCTCAATTAATTAAATTCATAGCTCACAATTTTAGAGTCAAAAGTGAAACCTTCTATCCAATGTGGCCAAAAAGGAACTATTTTCTCTCTTCTATAGGGAGTTTCATATTTTATAAGGTGTTCATTTCAACCTCTTATTCTATTATTATATCACTCAATTTCAAATTTAACCCTCGTTCATCTTCTATTATTTGTTTTTCAATTTATCTGCTAATTAAAAAAGTCATCTTTTACATAGATATAAAATCAAATAAAGGGGATACAAAGACCCAAATTTGTCCCCTTTTTAAAAATGTGTTAAATCAAATATGCTAGAAGTTTTTGTTAATAGAGAAGCATTTGAATATTGTTTACTAATGCTCTATACCATGTTATATTACATTGATAAGTTTTGTGAACTTCTCTCAAATTATTTGATTTTAGTTCTTATTGTTAGAAATCTTGTTCTTAAATCCTTTGGTGACCAATGGTTAGTGAAGGTGAGTTTTGCTAGTTTGGTTTTAGTAATTCTCCCTTTCTCTTTTTTTTTTTTGTCAAAATCAAGCCTAATATAAACTATAGGATTTGGAGATGAGATTTTAAAGTATTTGATCAAACCACTTCATTAAGGAGACTTGAACAAATTTGTTTCTTGTGAGATTCAAACCTACAAATCCTTTAAATATTAGATATTTTTATTTATCACTTGAGGTGAGGACATACTTAGATTAAAAAGACATTTGTTGCACCAATCACTTGTTATGCATTATTATTATTATAAGTAACATTTGATTTTATTATTTATTTTCTTGATCATAATTTTAATAAATAAAATAAAATAGTGTTGTTGAACACGATTTAAAAGTTGTATTATATATCAAGATTTTTAGCATAGTTATATATATATATATATATATATATATATATGATTAGTGTTGTATATTTTTTAAATTGTTATATGTATTAAATAATGTGTCAATTTTAGAAGAAATGTTAAATAAAGAACATTAAAATTTAAAACAATTATAAAATTGCTATTAATATGGGCCAATTATTATGAAATATTGACTAATGCATGTATTTTGTGATAAAAATATTTTGCATGAATAATAATTAAATGCATTTGCATTGCTATTTTATAAATCATTCCGGATTTAAAGTGTTATAATTAATGACCTTTAATGTCTCAAAAGATTTATAAAATGTATTATTTTAAAAGAAATCAACGAATATACCATTGTACTGTAATAATTAATTCGTTTTAAGATATGTCAAATTCTTTCTTTTATGCTATGTTTTAATTTCATGCATGCATGTTTCCGAATCTAAATAATTTCATCTCTTTTATTCAGGTCATTTCTAGTACAAAGAATTTCATTAAATAAAGATCAAATATATAATTTAGATAAAAAAAATTATTTATTTCAATATAGTAGTACTTTGGTTTCAATTTGGTAGGTTAGTGATCGTTGAAGAACCAATTTAACCCAAATCCTAGCCATTCTCTTTGCTTTGTTCATATTTATTTTTTCAATTTTGCTCAATGGAGAGCTATTTTTCTATTGGAGTTGGCTCTCTAAATTTGTGATTTTTTTCCCATCTAGATCTAAATTTAAATGCATTTGTATTGCTATTTTATCAATTATTCTGTAGTAAAAATGTTGTAAATAATGATCTTTTATGTCTCAAGATTTATGGGATGTATTATTTTTTTTTTTGTTGAGGAAATCAACAAATATACTAATGTATTGTAATAGTTAATTTGTTTTAGAATATGACAAATTCTTTCTTTCTTTCTTTCATGCTATGTTTTATGTTCATGTTTTCAAATTTAAATAATTTCATCTCTTTTATTTTGGGTTAATTTTATTTTATACCTCCAAAATATTGGTTTTGTTACGAACATAATCATAACGTTTATAAAGTTACAAACATGCTAACAAAATTTTAAAATTATATGCATGTTTGTTACAAACATGCATATAATATTAATAAATTATATTGTATTTTACCAAAAATGTTTACAATTTTAAAGTTTTAAATACAATGGGTATGTTTATAACTTTATAAATATTATATATATATTTGTAATAAACTCACTATATTAATAGCATACAATATAATTAACCACATTTATTTATAATTGGGTCATTCTTTGTACAAAAACTTCATTAAATAAAAGAAGATCAAATATATAATTTTTTTAAAAATTTATTGATTTAAATATATCAATAATCTAGCTTCGATTTGAGAGGTTGGTAATTGTGAAAAAAAAAAAAAAAAATCAATTTGACTTAAACCTTAATCATTCTCTCTACTTTATTCATCATCATTTAGCTACTCTCTTGTTAATGTAGGACGGGGCTCTCTAATTTTTTTTTTTTTTTACATCTAAATCTAGATTTAGGGTGTTATTTTTTTTTTTTTGCATAAATTATTTATACTGCAATTTTTCTTATATATTTGTTATTTTTTATATGCTTTTTTGTTTGTTTGTTTGTTTGGATCTAATCTAAGATGTAAGGGTGCATTTTTTTCATTGGAGATGATACTTTGGAAGCCAAATTCATGTAATCAATAAAGTTAGTTGAAGGCATTGATGCACCTTTTGTAGCAATTCTAACAAATAAAAAATTATTCAGTGAGACGAATATTGTTAATACTAACATCAAAATAATTTAAAAGGATGCTCGTTGTGTTGTAGCATTCATGCCCATTATAATTAATTTTGTAATTAAATTCTATCTTCAATTTTAATTAGTAAAGTTATTTATTTATTTTTTCAAATATATATATATATATATATATATATAATTAAACTTGTTTTTTTATTTTATTAAATGTCACTGTATTATATAATTAAGAAATATTGCAAACTAGCTTTAAGATAAAACCTTAAAAGGGCAAAGGACGTTAAAGTCTAACTATACATAACAAAATCAATACAATAATAATTAGCCATAATAAACTCAGCTAAATGTTTAGAAATCAAATGCATCACTTCATCAATCGAATTGGTCTTTTTTGAAAAATAAATTCGTTCCACGTCTTCCAAAAAGAAACAATAAGATTCTTTCAAATCTCATCCTCATCCATTACATCCTTCCAATTACTCCAAAGTAGCTTCATTCAATCTTGGATATTGTAAAGGTAAAAAAGATACGAGCTTAGATAAAAGACCCAATTTGGAGATCTCAATAAAAATTTGACAATCCACAAGAAGATGATGTTTAGAGCTCTCAATCTCTTCAAGACATAGAGGACAAGTATAATTCAATTGCATTCCCCTCCCAATAAGATTTGAGTTGGTTGCTAGAATGTCATTTGCACAATCCCAAGCAAGCATTTTCAATTTTGATAGGTAACTTATATAAGAGTCCATATTCTCTTCCAAAAGTATCCATCCAAAGATCTATAATTGCATTGCACTTTTATTTGTCTACCCCAAACATCTTCTTTTTCTTCTTCTTCTAATATTAAAGCTCTTTTATATCCTGACTTGATTAGATAATGTCCATTTTTATAGGAGTGCCAAGTTGGTAAGAACCAAATCTTGATGGATAGGGGTATTAATAATAGCATTAACATCATCAGGTAGAAAACATTGATCAATTAAAGATCGGCTCCAATTTTCTTGATCATCAAAAATCTCTTTAATAAAACATACCCTTTGATCCCTAGGAGTTATCGATCTAACAGGTTAAGGCCTGTTTATCCAAAGGTGATCCCATATTCTCAAAGAGCTATTAATAATGGGTTGCCCTTTTTAAACCATCTAACAAAATCTTCCTTGCTTCAATGATTCCTCTCCATGCCCAAGAAGCATTTAAGCAATTCCCAAAGTACTTGTGTCTCATTATCCTTATCAAAAAGGAGGATTCTTTAGTTAAAAGATGCCAAACTTGCTTGGCTAACATAGCTAAGTTGAAAAGTCTTAAATCTTTAAAACTCATGCCTCCTTCACTTTTGGAGTTTTGCATCTCACCCCAACGTTTTCAATGAATTTTGTTTTTATTGTTGGATCTTGCATTTGCCATGAGAGAACTGATCTCATTGCAAAGGGACTTGGGTAGAAAAAAAACATGTCATAGCATAATTTGGGATGCCTTGAATTCTATTTCTCACCTTATCTCTAATAAATTTGAAAGTTTGACACTTAGATTTTCCAATAAGAGAAAGAAAACCCAAGTATTTTATCATATCGTCCACTTGTTGTATCACCGAAAGCTTCTGTAAATTCCTTCTTTGTTCTTCAATTGTATTAGCACTAAAGAATAAGTATATTTTCAATCATTGGATTAACTTCCATTCCTATGCATGGGTAAGTAAGGCAGATAGAGCTTCGGCACAAATAATAAACAAGTAGGGAGATATATGATCTCCTTGTTTTAGTACCTTTTTAGGTTTAATAAACTCACAATTTCATCATTAAGAACCAAAGAATAAAATACCATAGACACACATAAGACATAATCCATGACATCATTTTTATTGCATTTGTATTTATGACCTATATTGCTAATTTGCTTTGCTATTATAATATTCAAATGTGATTGAGCACCCTCCTTCTTTAAGCTAGCTTTTCAGAGTGAGACCTAATCCATTTAATATAGTATCAGAACAAGGTTGTTATTTTGTAAGCAATGTGAGAATTGGTCTTAGGTTCACGCTGCTCGTGAGAATGGATATTGCATTTATATTTGTGTCGTAATTGCTAATTTGCTTGGCTGTTATAATGTTTATATATGGTTGGATACATTCCTCTTTTAAGCTAGCTTTTGGGAATGAGATCCAGCCTATTTAACTAGTTAGGTAAAAATGCACTTTGATTCAAACTCACAACATAACCCAAAACTTTCCTAAGCCAGCTAGCTAAGATTTTGCAATAATTTTATAAATTGTAGAACATAAGCTAATCGGTCTTAGGTAGGTTAAGTGTGTAGGATTCTTAACTTTAGGAACTAATAAATAAATGTGTAATTCATAACAATAGAAATAGTACTGAACTTGAAAAATGCTTTGGTAGCTAGAAGAGCATCATTGCCAACAATATGCCAAAAGGATTGAAAAAAAGTGGGACATCCATTTGGGCCTTGAGCTTCGTCTCCATTTAAATTTTGAACTACTTCATAAATTTTTACATTTGATACATCCTTTGTTAGAATGGAAGTCACCTATGTTGCCAATTTAGGTTCCATTACTTGTCTACTCATGCCTGACAATCTAGGATTAGAAGATTGAAACAAGTCCTCAAAATAGCTTTGTGAAAATGAGCAATTTGATCATGTTTAAACAATTGTACATCAAATAACTTGTGAATTTGTTGTTTCCTTGATCTATGGGTGGCTCTTGCATGAAATTTTATTGTTACACTCCCTTTCTTGTAGCCACTTTATTCTTGCCCTCTCCTTTCAATATTTCTCTTCATTAGATGTTGCTTTGACAAGTTCCTCTTGAAGTTGCAAAAAATTGTTTATACCAAAACCAGGAGCTTTGTCCATCCTGTAGTTCAGTCTTCAATTGGTTAATCTTCATTCTAAAGTTGCCTACTTCAATTTATTTCCACTTAAAAAGAGCCCTTTTGCATTCAAAAAGTTGTCTTACTAATTTGAACCATACCTGTTAAATCGAGGCACTTCTTAGGGATTATCTATCTTTAAATTTTTCTAGGTCAAACACGCTTACCTATGAAGTCTTGAAGAAATGGTTGTCCATATCCTTCTAAAAATTAATTGGTGATTAAAAGTTAAACATTAAATTATTTAACTTCATCTCTCCATAATTCTTAAGTACTCATTGCCCTATTATATGGCTCACAATACCGACCCATAATATTCCTTTGCCATACTTCTCGTACAACATTTTCATAGTTCTTGGCACTCAACCATCTTCTTTCAAAAAAGAAATGTTTCCTACCCTCTTGTTTCTTCTCTTTCAAGTGTAAGAGAATCAACTTTTGGTCAAAAGCACAAGTATTAATGACTTGTAGCCACGCTTTCTCATACATACTTAGCCAATCTTTAGACACAAGCACAATATCAAGTCTTTCCTTTAAATAACCATCAATGTCCCATGCGTTATGCCAAGTGAAGGCACTTCCAACAAAGCCCACATAAGTTAAGTTGTTTGGAGACACAAAGTTATTAAAATTATCCATGGAATCAATATTATGAAGAGATATCCTGACGCGAACCGAGCGACACGACTCCTATGACCCCCAAGCTACGAGTCTTGGTAACCACAAGAAATACGGACCAAGACCCGACACCAATATTAGCATGCAAATCCTACGAGAAAACCTAGACTTTTGGTTGCAAGGACTCACCTTCACGCATGGATATTACGCACCACGAATCAAGACGAGGCGAAACGCCACAAAGGGTTGCAAATTCCTTTGATAAGTTTCTTGATAGAACAAGAGAAGCTCTTGGCTCTCAATTTTGAAAATCCATTCAAAATATTTTCATTGATTAAAAATCTCATTGTCATCAAATGGGCAGCTGCTACACATATTTATAGTTACAAATGAAAGCTAAAAATGTAAAAGAAATTATAGCCATTGAATTGGGATCTAATGGCCCAAAATTACAACAAATTTAAACTGTGCCGCGGCGCGCCCTGTTTTGTTTTCCATACGCGTAGCCATGCCGCGGCGCACAAAACTTAATGCTGCGGCGCGCACATTGGGGGTCTGCGCGTAGGTCTGGCTTGTCAGGCGCGCTTGTCAGTGTCAGCGCACAGGCTGGGTGTGTCAGCTCGCGCACGTCTGCTTGTGTCCTCGTCATGCCGTGGCGCGCATGCTTCTTCGTCCCAACACAGAATGTCCCATGCTGCGGCACCACATTCTCATGCCGCGGCGTGCACATTTTCCTTAGCCTCAAAACAGAACGTCCTGTGTCGCGGCGCCCAAATACCATGCCGCGGTGCGCATGCTTGACAAATCCTCCTACCAAAACAGAAACCCTTGTGCCGCAGTGCACAAAACATATGTCGCGGCGCAGCTCCAAGTTTTGGATTTGCCATTTACACTTGTCTTCACCATTTTCCTTGTGCTTGCATGCTTGTTTGTGATGTTGCATGCCTTTTTGCACTATCTTGAGACCCTTATCTTGGCACGATTCTAGGCTCGTGTCGGGTCGTCTTTGGGACGGGTTCTGGTTCGTATTATATCCCAAATTTTTCAAAATCAAAGAGTATGTCATTGAAATCTCCAATTAACATCACTTCTTTATAAATTTGTAAATGAGAACCAAGAACTTCATATTGTTCATCCCATACCTCGTTTTTGCATGAAACATAAACTATAAAAAAAGCCCAGGAACTATTTGAAGATCAATCTATCACTATTGATTCTATAAAAATTGAACAAACGTGAAATAGAAACATCAACTTCCTTGGACCACAATAAGCACAATCTTCCACTTTTCCTCTAGGATCCACAAGAAACAAATTAGGCATACCCAAACTTCTTTTAACATGTTGGAGTTTGTTAGTTTTATTCCATGTTTCACACAAGAAAATATCTTAGGGGAATGAAGATTCATCACCTCCTTGATTGTCGGAACTACGAAGAAGAAACAAAGTGTTGGGAGCACGTTTGGAAAGGCCCCCACCACCCTATGACCATAACTCTATTGAAGAGAAAAAGAGTTTTGGTTATTATCTCTTGATCCACTTTGAACAAAATTTGAAGGAGACCTCAATCTTGGAAAATGGATTGGAAGTAAAAAATAGATGTTGATACCATATGATAAGGCAAAGGGTTTGGAAGTACAAACTTGTTAAACTTGAATATTATTGGAAAGAAGAAGAAGAAGTTGATACCATATTACAGTCATTAAACACAACATAATTATATATTATATTTACGTAAAAATCCTAATAAAACACAAATGAAACAACTAAAAACAGCAACATGTAAATATGCACATGACAACTAAATTTCATAGTTCTCTACTTCTCTTCCATCATAATTTGACACCTACCCTATTTTGAAAATTTTGGGCAATTGTGATATTGGGCCAAATATTTAGCTCATTTTGGATAATTTCCCGGGCTCTCAGTTCCTTGTTTATTTTTCTACAGACTACAGCGTCTCTTCGACACTCAAGTGAAGCATGAGCACTCGAGCAGAGGAAGAAGATCAACTGGCCAAAGCCACAAAAGTAATCGAAGATCTTTACGAACTCCGAAGTACGTATTTTCCGACGAACCCAGACGACAAAATCGCCAAATTGCGCTCTGAGTCCGATCTCGCTCTCAAGATCCTCGATTCCATTCCACCAGGTAAATTCGTTATTCTTCAATTCCCAAGACCCATTTCAATCTAGTATTTGTTTCTACGATTTTTTTTTTGCTCGTTTCTTACTTGATCATTGCTCTTTGTCATTTGTTTCTTGGTGTTTATATCTTGCTAGCATGAAGACCCATAGTAATTGTTCTTGCTATTTCACTGCCTTGTTGGTGAAAGGATCGGATTGTTGGTACAGAGATGGAACATAAATTTAGAATGAAAGACTCTAATTTTTTTGTAGCCTCTTTCTCCTTTTTTTTTCTTCCTGCTGCAGGGTAATCGATAAGGGATCCTTGGAATATAAATGTGTAACGTTTCCAATTTGTTCGAATTATTTTTCTGAATTTAATAAGATATGCATTGTTTCTTGGTCTTAGCACTCTTCACAGTGGAATAGTTTGTGCCTCTGTAGCGTTTTGCTAATATGTTGCAAAATTGATTTTCAATATTTAACATTTAGAAGAAATTCGTCTGATTTTTTGGGTCGAAATCTGAAATCTCTAGCATCATAGTAATGAACAATCATATTGAAGCTTCACTTCGTTTTGTTGATTTTACACTGTGATAATGTGATTTTTTTTTTGCCTTCTCATAATGCTGTGACAGACTTTCTTTGTGAGAGGTATTATCGTTATGATTTGGCCTATAATAATGTGTGTGGTCTCTAATTTTATGAATTATATGCGTAATTTTAGATGGACCCTTTTCTAAATGATGGTAACATAATTAGATGCTTCTGTATCAAACATTTTTGATATGCTGGAACCACGTGAGATTAAAATTTCATAACTAGCAGTTTAAGAGGATAAAATTTCATAAGTGATTTGTTACTCTCATCAATCACATTACTTGCTCTTTAAACCAAGTATAGGGTAGCCGTAGTTGTGCTTTTTAAGACCTTCCTTTGCACCTCATTGGCCAAAGTAACACATCAACAATACTTTATGAATAATTTCTCTTAGTTTGATGGATAAATAATGTCAAGATTTCACCTTAGCAATTATGTGATGTTGACCTGAATTTCTCAAGATCATTAGTTTGTTATTTTATTAGGATTATACAATTATAACATAAAATATCACATTAAGAGGCCACTTTTAGGAACATATATATGTTTTACATAAAATCAAACTAAGAGGTGCACATTTATATAGATGTTGACTCTATTAAGATATGCATTAGCTTGGTCTTGTGTTAAGTATGAATTAATTTTTATGTTTGAACTGAATATCTGTTTGCTTTTTTCTTGATAAAGAATGTGGTGCTTTAAATGGGATGGAACAATGATTTCATTAAAGGTTGCGATTTAACCAGAAAAATATGAGCTGGGTTATGACCTTTGACTGAGGTTATGTTAAAGCAGATATTGATTGTCTTTAGTTCTTGAGTTCTTAAGCAATTGTCTGTACTAATTACTTCTATCCTTTGTTTCTGTGCACATTGTTTTATGCTGTGAAATATGTTTTTTTTTATCCTTTTCTAGAACGAAGAAAAGTTCCTGCTCAACGAGCAATATATGAGTACCTAAGGGGAAAGATATTGGACATTTTACCAGATTACTGTAAAGAAGCAGAAGATCATCTCTCCAAAGCTGTAAGAATAAATTGTTCAATTCAGTAGTGCTGCCTGCATGTAATGGTCATGCTGAATGTAATTTCTAAAATATATCATCTCGTGTTGCAGGTTAAGTTGAACCCTTCTCTCATTGATGCTTGGCTCTGTTTGGGCAACTGCATCTGGAAAAAGGGAGATCTATCTGCGGCAAAGAATTGCTTCATCCATGCTTTAAGCAAGGTCATCATTAGTTATTTCCATTAGTTTTATCACTAGGCCAGTGACCTATGCAGGCATGAATTATTTATTTGTATGAGAATTATTTTCTTTGATCTGCAGGGTCCAAACAGAAAGATACTATGTCAACTATCAATGCTTGTAAGAAAGATGGCTCAAGGTAAGATTCTTCTTCTTAGTTTGTTTTATTATACTCTATTTTTCCCATTAAGATGATGTGATAAGACATATATGTTTTAATACGAGTTTTGGGGATTTTAGGGTCTTACTCTAGGAGCTGCATGATCTTTGATAGGAATTTCTTGTAGATTTTCAAGTAAAATGAGGATGTTTTCTCATTGTTCCATCTTCACATAAATACCTGTCTATTAGCTAATTTATAATCTACTGCTTTGATGGAATAGTATTGGATAGATCAATTTCTATGTCTCGCTCCCTGCTAAGCAATATAATAGCACATTGGTATATTTTGTTCTGAGCTCATGTCAGCTGCCATAAGAAATACTAATGGAACCAAAAACATCCTTAATTCTAATTTTTTATAAGAATAATTATTTCCCCTTTACATTGGTGAGCCATAAATTCTTTAGTCCTTGTTTCCATTTTCTGGTTTTCCTTAATTTTTCATTCATTCAACTGAGCTGTGAAATGGGTAACTCTACATTGGTCACAGTAGACAAAGAAACTTCACTTCCAAATTACTCCAAACTAAGAAATGATGCCATGTAACTTTCAAATTTATATTCTTCTATCGATGCAGAGATTCAAGCATATAACTCTTTGTGGAGGGCCTGAACTTTAGAAGTTTGCTTTGATTTCAAAGTGTAGGCTGATATACGCTCATTGAAATTTTTGTCTTCTTCTCTAGGTGCTGAGAATCAAGCAGAACTCATTGAAGAAAGCATTCAACATGCAAAGGACGCAATAACCTTGGATGTTATTGATGGAAACTCTTGGTGTAAGTTTGATTTTATTTGTGGTCCTTATATTTATTTGCCTTTGACATTTTCTTTAGTCCCTTGCACGTTGTGTTCCTTGCAATGTTACTTGCTTAAATTATTTGTTAGCCTTCTTCTGGTTTGTTTTGTTAGAATGTTAGTTGACTCATCTGTTAGTGCTGCACATTAATGCATTTTAAAAATTTGGACGTGCCTAGTTGTATTATATATGAACCACTAGCCTCTGTTTCCCTTTTAATCTTTGAGTCTTGTTTTGCTATCCAATGTTTGCAGATAATCTTGGAAATGCATGTCTCACAAGTTTCTTTGTTACTGGAGCTTGCGACCACAAAAAACTTCTGCAATCCTTAAAGGCATACCAAAATGCTGTAAGTTTGTGGAGTAAGAACTTATAACAGGAATCTGCCTCCTGTCTTATCGTTGAGTTCTTGTAATTTTGGTTTTTCTACTGGGTTTATATTTTCATCAATTCTCTATTTGGGGGCTTTTCTTTATGATGAAGAAACTAAATTTTTGATGATGTGCATCAGGAAAAAGATGAGTGGATGAAATCCAACCCAGATCTATATTTTAACTCCGCCACTGTAAGCTTAAATTTTAACCCAACCTGTTACCTACTTAACTGTTTTATGGACTAAACTGTAATGGATGACAAAGTCTTTTGGAAGACTTCAACAGAACCATTCTGTAGTGGAATTGAGAACCCATTCTTATTATAACCCATTGGCTGACCCGATCATTCATTTATCTTTGGACATGCATGAACTGAAAACTGATGCTATCTTTAGTCTGCAATCTGCATTTTAAACTCAAATTGAAATTAATTATTTGGTAGTTTTCAGGAGGGCTTACTTTGAGTATGAGTATGGGAACTAGTCCAGTTTATAGTACATGCTTGTGCTACTCCGCAGTGTAATCTCAAATAGAAATTAATTGTTTGGTAAATTACTCTGCATGTTAAACTCAGAAGAAAATTAATTATTTGGTAGGTTTTTTGGAGGGCTTACTTTGAGTCTGAGTTTGGGAACTACTCTGAGTGTAATTTTCTCTGCGTAAGCATGTACTATAAACTGAGCTTTCACATACTTACAAAAAAAAGCAGAAACTAGTCCAGTTTATCTTACATGTGATGGAGAAGTGAAAATAGATAATTTAACCACTAATTGATAGTTTCCTTTTGAAGTAGTAAATAAGCAAGTTGGTTCACGAAGCTTATATCAATTGCATATCTTGAGACACTTGTTATCCCCTATATTGACAGTTTTTCCTCAAACTAGGTTTTCATGACATGACTTTGATTTTGGTAAAATTGTCTAATGTGTCTTTTAGACTTTTTCAGGTACACAAATATCTGGAGAATTATGAGAGAGCCCTTGCTGGATTTGAGGCTGCTGCTTCAAAGGATCCTGGTCTTAATGCTTCAGGGGAGGTTCAAAACATCGTTAATTTCCTTGACAAGTTGGATAATCTTTTGAAGGTAATGCTAATTATCTTTTAGAATGCAGCATTCCAGGTCTCTGATGTGTTATCCACTTCTCGTCTGCCTCCTCTCCTTACACCCTCTCCCCCTGCTCCTTCACTTTCTAGGTGACAAGGTGATGCAGGAGCGTAGTACTTTTTACTTTCATTTGTTGTACTGTCGTTTTCTTTATTTTGTTGTCATTTATTCCTTAGTTTTCTATTTGTGTTTTGTTGGTTATTTTGGGCTACAACTAATTTTGTCTGCTAGCGTGCTAGCGTGAGGTGTCAATTTCGTACTCAAAACTTCACGTTTTGAGTAACCGAATGTGATTATATGCAGGGAGTAACAGTCTAGGCTAGCTATTGGAGGATTGAAGCTATTTTGTATTTCCTTTATTTTTTTATTCAAGTTTTATGAGAATTATGTAGGAATTGAATTGTTGAATTCATTCCTTTTCTAAGGTTCATCTTCCTTGGGATAAATTTTAACAAGATTCCATGCCAATTTGGTATCAAAGCTAAGGACTTTTCTTGAGTTCCTTGGCCATTTATGGTGGGAAGTTCCAATTAGAGCTTAAAGAAGAAGCAATTGCGAAAACTCTCATGGTGTATTTCGATACCCAAGAGCAAAAAAATGAATCTAGATTTCAAGCGTTTCTTGAGGAATTTAGACAAACATTGTCGCAGTTCCAAGAAGAAATGATAGATGAGATTAAGATTGCAAAATCCGTTGATTCAGAACCCATTCAAGCCTCTTTGCGATCTCCATGGAACCAAAACCCACTTTCAATACCTGTTTCTAACCCACCAAATCATCACCTATTATCTTAGGCCTTCTTGCGACCTTCATTACCACCAAATCCTGCCCAGTTTGGTTCATCTAACCAAATTGATGTTTCAAAAACTATTTATGGAAATACTTGACACCCACAACATTATACCCAGTTCACAAATTGTCACCCAAACCCAATGCTCATACACTCCCATCCATCACAATCATCATCCATATGACTTAGAACCTCAAGGCTATCAGAATAATCATTCTAGAACTAGATTCTTTGAATTTTTTGATTTTAAACCAATAATGATATACTTGTCTATTATGGATAGATGAATATCCCTGATTTTATTGATTGGGTGAAGGTTGTAGATAACTTCTTTGAGTATATGGAGGTTCCTGAGGATAAGCAAGTGAAAATAGTGGCTTACAAATTGAAGGGAGGGGCTAGTGTTTGGTGGGAGAGGATTCAAAACACACGGAGAAGGCTATCATTTCTTGGGGGTGGATGAGAAGGCTAATATATGATCAGTTTTTACCAACTGATTATCAGCAAATATTCTTCAAACAATACCACCAATGCACTCAGGGAAATAGAACTGTTGCTAAGTTCATAGAAGAGTTCCAAGAGTTGAGAGATAGAAATGACTTGAGTGAATCTGTATCTTAAGAAATTCTCAGATTCATTACTGGTTTAAGGGAACCTATTAGAGGTCAAGTTGAAGTCAGAAATGTAGAGAGCTTACCAGAGCTAGTTGCCATTGCTACTAGATATGATTCCCAACTTTTCAAATTTCCAAAGACTCCCTTTCCAAAGAAAACACCCACTGATTTTTCTCTGGACAAATCTTTCTTCCCAAGTTCCAATTCTTCAATCAACCACCAGTCACTAGAACCATAAGTAGCCAACTTAAAAAACAACCTGAAACCTACCAAATACTACCAAAAAATTCTAGACCACCAATTAACAACCTAAAAATCAATCCCTATGCTTGGCCTGGTATCCTCAAGTGTTTTAAATGTAATCAAGATGGTCACAAATTTAGTGACTGTACATTACTGAAATCAGTCAATTTGGTGGAAGGTATGGAAGAGTTTGAGGAAGAAAATTATGAAGTTGGTGAAGAAGGCTTTGATGAGGTTGAATTTGCAGAAGCAAATGTTGGAGAAAGATTCACAGGGATCTTACAGAGGATATTACTCACACCTAGAGAACCTAAACAATCTTAGAGATGATTTTTAGGACTAGGTGTACTAGTAACAAAAAAGTTTGTGATGTCATTGTGGACAGTGGAAGTAGTGAGAATGTAGTCTCTAAGAGCATGGTGAAAGCAATGGGGCTCCTCATTGGAAAACACCCAAGTCCCTATAAAATGGGTTGGATCAAAAAAGGGTATGAGTTGAGACTAATGAACCAGGTTTTGAAACCTTTCACTAATGAATTTGTTGTGGTTTATTTTGATATACTTACTTTTAGTAAGCCTAAAGATGAGCACCTACAACATTTGAGAGTTGTTTTAGAGTCATTGAGGTCTAATAAACTTTTTTTGAACTTCAAAAAATGTGAATTTCTAATTGAACAACAAATCTTTTTGGGATTTGTTATAAGTGCCTGTGGTGTTTCAGTGGATCCATAAAAACGTCCAAGCTATGCAAGATTTGTTAGCCCTTTCCAATGTTCATGAGGTGAGGAGTTTTCATGGTTTGGCTACATTTTATAAGAGGTTCATTAGAGATTTCAGCTCTATTGTTGCCTCAATTACTGATTGTTTAAAAAAAGGAAAGTTCCAGTGGGGAGTGGATCAATAGGCCAATTTTGATTTGGTCAAAGAAAAATTGACTATTGCTCTAATTTTGGCACTTCTTAATTTTGATCTTGTTTTTGAAGTAGAGACTGACGCATTAGGCATTGGAATTGGTGCAATGTTGATTCACGAGGGCAAGGTTATTGAATTCTTCAGTGAAAAACCTAGTGAAGCTAGAGGGAAGTGGTCTACCTACAAACAAGAGTTTTATGCTGTGGTTAGAGCCTTGAAGCATTGGGAACATTATTTAGTTCACAAAGAATTCATCCTTTTCTGTGATCACCAGTCCTTGCAGTTTTTAAACTCGCAAAAGAACTTGAGTAATATGCATAGTAGGTGGGCTTTATTCTTACAAAAGTTCAATTTCTTGTTTAAGCATAAGAAAGAAAAATAGAACATTGTGGCTAATGCTTTGAGCAGGAGGGTGCACTTACTAACTGTGGTCGAAGTTAATGTTACTCAATTTGAGGAATTAAAAGGTGAGTATGCTGAAGATAAGGACTTTCAGAATATTTGGGCTGCCTATGAACTTAAGCCACAATTTGGTGATTTTTACATAGAAAGTGGATTTTTATTCAAGGGGAATAGGCTGTGTTCCAAGAACTTCTATGAGGGAGTATCTCATTCAAGGGTATCATGCTAATGGCTTTGTTAGACCCCATGTGCAATTCAACTATGCATGCAAGAAAAAGAGGCACTGAGAGAGTAGAATGAAGAAGCTAGAATTTCTCTTTTATTTTGTTACGTGGTTTTTCTTTATTAATTAGTAGTTTGTTACTACTTTGGGGGACCACAGAATAATTTGTTACAAATGGTCCACGTGGGAGTTTTGGGAGGGAAAATATAGAGAGGATAGGCACTAAATGAGGAGGGTATGAAGAGTTTTGTATGTGCCATTGCTCAGTGGAGAGAACAGGCCTCTCGAAAGCTTGAATTCCTATATTCTTTGCTGATTTTATAGAAGAGAAGTTTATTGAGTTCAGAAACACCAGTTTTACAATTGAATATCAAGAAAATTAACCTGATTTTATTTGACAGAAATCTGGTTTGTATTAAATTGGTATTAGAGCAGTGAGATTCTGAATGGCAAAGACACATAACCAGAGGATAGAGGCGATGGAGGAAGTTATGGATTCAATCCTAGGAGAACAGGATAAGTTAGCACGAGAGGTAGAGGTTTTAAGAGAGGAAATACATACCTTGACTCATCAACTTAACCAGTGGTTTGAATCTATGTTTAAGTTGCACGAGGAAGCCTAGAAGTATGCATCATCTTCTTTGTCTGGAAAAGCCAAAGAAGCAATGGTGACGAGTCCATTAGTTGGGAATCACCAAGGAGGAATGCAAGGAAAGGGAGATTCCAGTGGGTTTACAAACTCGAAGCACGACTTTAGATTTTGTAGATTAGACATGCCTCTATTTGACAGAAGTAACCTCGACGGATGGATTTTGTGGGCCGAACGTTAGTACAACTTCCATCGGATTGATGTGGAGTGATTGGAGGTGATGATTGTGAGTTTTGAAGGAGATGTTCTCTTGTGGTACCAATGGGAAAGTAAGAAGACTTTCAGTTTGTGGGAATAAATGAAGCTGATGCTTCTAAGGCAGTTTCGGACCACCTAGAGTGGCTAACTGTATGAACAGTGGCTAGCCCTTGAGTAGATCGGAACGGTAAGGGAGTATCGGAGGAGTTTCATTGAACTTTCAGCTCCCCTGGACAATATATCAGAGGAGATCGCGCTGAGAAATTGCACGAATGGGTTTCGACCCGAAATCCGTGTGGAGCTTCGAATCTTAGGACCAACTCTAGGCCGAGCTATAGATTTAGCTCGAATGATAGAGAAAAAAATTGCTTGGGCCAATAGATCTCTAAAGAACTACGGGCCAAAACCAACCAATTTCAGTCGATCAATCCCAGTTCCTATAAATTCCCACCATTATCTCATCGAAGGTATATCACCGGCATTGAAGAATACATGAAATATATGTCGATTAGTTGATACCAAAATGCCAAAGGAAAGACAAAAGGGCCTGTGCTACCGTTGTGATGATAAATGGGTGCCTGGATACCGATGCAAACGAAGGGAATTGAGTGTGTTGATCATGAAGGAAGAAGGAGATGACGATGACGAAGAAACAGAGAAGGAATTGGTGGCCATGGAACTCGATCAAGAGATAGAAGTTTCTTTGAACTTTGTAGTGGGGTTTAAAGCTCTAAAAACCATGAAATTTTTGGGAATCATTGGAGATAGAGAAGTAATTACTCTCATCGATCTAGGAGCAACACAACTTCATTGCCACTGAAGTAGTGGAAGCCCTGAAACTTTTAGTTTGCAAAACTAAAGCCTATGGAGTAACACTTGGAACTGGTAACTCTATTCAGGGAAGGGGAATATGCAGGGGAATAAAGTTAGAGTTACAAGGAGTGGATACAATGGCTTTTGTTTTTGCCATTGGCATTGGGGAACTTGGAAGTTATCCTGGGAATCCAATGGTTGGAGACTTTTGGCATGACATATACCAATTGGAAGACCCAAATCATGAAATTTTTAGTGGGAGGAAGGACCGGTACTTTACAAGGGGATCCCACACTTAGGAGAACCAAAGTGTCCCTTAAATCTATGATGAAAACCATTAGGCAGGAAAGACAAGGATTTTTGGTGGAAATGAACCATTTGGAGGTGCCTGTTGAGAGAAATTCTTCGGGTAAGGAAGAAGGTGAACCTGAATTCTTGAAACTGTTATTGCAAGAATATGAGACTATTTTTAGCACACCTAGTGGACTGCCACCTCTAAGGGGTAGAGAACATGCTATTGTGTTTACAGAAGGGAGTGGGCCAGTTAGTGTAAGGCCTTATAGATATCCTCATGTACAAAAGGATGAAATTGAGAGGCTTATTGGAGAAATGTTGGTAGCAGGAATAATCCGGGACAATTCAAGCCCATTTTCCATTCTTGTTTTGTTAATAAAAAAAAAGATAGAGCTTGGAGATTCTGCATAGATTATAGGGCTCTCAATAAAGTAACCATTTTTGATAAATACCCTATTCCAGTCATTGAGGAGCTTTTGGACCAACTCAACAATGCCACAATCTTTACAAAACTAGCTTTGTTAGACCCCATGTGCAATTCAACTATGCATGCAAGAAAAAGAGGCATTGAGAGAGTGGAATGAAGGAGCTAGAGTTTGTTATGTATTTTTCTTTTTTGTTACGTGGTTTTTCTTTATTAATTAGTAGTTTGTTACTACTTTGGGAGACCACAGAATAATTTGTTACTAATGGTCCACGTGGGAGTTTTGGGAGGGAAAATATATAGAGGATAGGCACTAAATGAGGAGGGTATGAAGAGTTTTGTATGAGCCACTGCTTAGTGGAGAGAACAGGCCTCTCGAAAGCTTGAATTCTTATATTCTTTGCTGATTTTATAGAAGAGAAGTTTATTGAGTTCAGAAACACCAGTTTTACAATTGAATATTAAGAAAATTAACCTGATTTTATTTGGCAGAAATCTGGTTCCTACTAGGCTTACATGCTCACTTAGGGAGAGATAAAACTGTCACAGCTCTTGAGAGTAAATACTACTGGCCTCAACTAAGAAAAGACACTGCCAGGTTTATAGAAAGGTGTCCTATTTTGTCAAGCAGCCAAGGATCATGCACGAAACACAGGTTTTTACTCCCCCTACCTATCTCTGAAAATATTTGGAAGGATGTCAGTATGGATTTTGTCTTGAGACTTACTAAAACCCCTGGACATGTTGATTTTATAATGGTGGTTGTATATTGTTTCTCCAAAGTGGTTCATTTTGTTGCCTGTAAGAAGACCTTTGATGCTAGTTTTATAGCACACTTGTTTTTCAAGGAAATTGTTAGACTTCATGGTATTCCTAAGCCCATTGTTTTAGATAAGGATGTTAAATTTACCAGCCATTTTTGGGAGCTGTAGAGGCATGTTGGCTCTGTTTTGAAGTTTAGCACTACTTGCCACTCTCAAACTAATGGCCAGATTGAAGTTGTTAATCGTACACTAGGCAACATGCTTAGGTGTATTTCTGGTGATCATCCTAAGCATTGGGATTTAGCTTTACCCCATGCAGAGTTTGCCATGAACAGTATGGTTAATAGGTCTAATGGAAAAGCACCATTTGATGTTGTTTATGTCAAGCGACCTAATTCACTGCTGACATTTCCTTATTGAATGTATTCAAGAGTAAACAAGCAGTTAAAACTGCTGAAGACATTGTCAAGATGTTAGTTGATGTTAAAGAACACTTGCTACCTCTAAAAACACCTACAAACTTTACACAGACAAAAAAAGGAGACATAAGGAGTTTGAGATTGGGGAGTTAGTTATGGAACACCTTGGCAAGGGAAGGACTCCAGCTGGAACTTATACTGAGTTACAGGACAGGAAGATTGGCCCTTTTCGGATCAGCCATAAAATGGGTCCTAATGCCTATGTTTTGGAATTTCCTCCTAATTTACAGATCTCAGCTTCTTTCAATATCAAGGATTTATTCCCTTACCATCCTCCTGATGATAGCTTGGTATTTTCAGAACCTCTTCCTGTTGCTCAAGCTGATGGGACTCATCTTTTTCAAGAGAGGGGGGCAATGATGCAGGAGCTTGTTAGCTTTTATTTTCATTTGTTGCACTGTCATTTTCTTTATTTTGTTGTCGTTTATTCCTTAGTTTTCTATTTGTGTTTTGTTGGTTATTTTGGGCTGCAACTAATTTTGTCTGCTAGTGTGAGGTGTCAATTTGGTACTCAAAACTTCACGTTTTGAGTAAGCGAATGTGGTTATAAGCAGGGAGCAACAGTCTAGGCTACCTATTGGAGGATTGAAGCTATTTTGTATTTCCTTTCTTCTCGTTATTCAAGTTTTATGAGAATTGTGCAGGAATTGAATCGTTGAATTCATTCCTTTTCTAAGGTTCATCTTCCTTGGGATAAATTTTA
The DNA here is from genome assembly GCA_029378325.1 of Elaeagnus macrophylla. Lineage (NCBI taxonomy): Eukaryota > Viridiplantae > Streptophyta > Magnoliopsida > Rosales > Elaeagnaceae > Elaeagnus > Elaeagnus macrophylla. Next base: position 39,887,449 of record CM055641.1, read on the forward strand.
ACAAGCTTCCACGCCACAAGGGTTTTGGGTCAAATATCATTTAGCATGCATTCTGATAGTAGCAACAAATAAAAAGTTGGGAAATTACATGAAAAATATTTCTAAAACTTATAATAACAAAAATAATACATCAATAATATTAAATGAGTTTAATTCGATAAAGTTTAGCATTGAAGAGGTCTAAATGACCGTAGTTCAACTTGAATGGTTTCTAATTGAACGGCATTGAATGTGAAATGATGAGTTGAACTTTTTTAAAATAGTAAAATTATATAAGTTGTATATAAGGGTGCTATTTTTGTTATTATAAATTTTAAAAGTGTAATCTTTGCTGTTTTTCCTAAAATGTTAGTGTTGATATATATTGCATAAACAAGTATTTTAAGAATCACCCTACTTAAGGGCACTCTATAGTCAATTTTATAATTACTGACAACATTACGTGATTCTAATCTACTTAAGCTGCTCTGCATATCTCATAATACTCACCGGTAGCTTTTCACCTGGTATTAATTCTAGCTTAGTTGTTTCTGTTTCAGCTTCACTTCAGTTGGAGTGTTGGACCACTGGTCCAAATCATTTGGTGAATTTATGTTTCATATAAACAAATAAAAAAATTTATCAGATTCAGTTTTCAAATATATGGTTGGTTCTGATTACTTTTCGTTTACAGGGACATGCTAGAGCTAAAAAACTGGCATCTTTAGTATCAGCTCTAACTTCTGTAAATCGTAAGCTATTTGACTCTTCCATATATTTTGTTTTTGTAGTCTTACTGAACCATCCATTCCCCCTGCTTGCTTTTCTCTTTTTGGAATATGCTGATTTTTTTGGTTGTGTACTCGTGTGCATCTTCTTTTTTTAGTAAACACCTCATACAGAAGAGCTACCATAGATATTCTGCAAGAGGGTCTGAACAAAGGAGTAGCAGTTCCGGGAAAGGTGCTATTCTTCATCAAGCACGAGAGTGTTTCTCCCCTGTAGGTCTTTATTTCTCAACACGTGGTCTATCCACTTCAATATCACTTTTTGAGTTGCTGGATTTGTATTATATTTTCCATGTTGCTCAATCAAAGAACTACTTAAGTTATAAAGTTTGAAGTGAACTGTATGTTTTCCTCACTCTTAAGGTGTTTGTGCAATCTACCCTTTATTTTATCTGTTTTCCTTGTCGTCCCTTTTTTCTTTTACTAATTTGCTAGTTGGAGGGATCTATTAAATTGCTTGAACAGAGACCACGGATTATGTTATGTTCTTGGCCAACTGAAGTATTCTTATGCTTTTGACCTTAGTATCACAAATCTTTTTGTATTTTATTAATGTTTATTTTTCTTTTTTCTTTTTATTAGGTACTATTTGATATATGACTCAAATAAAGAATGCTTTGCTCTATCAGTATATGGGATACAATATGATGTGGTAAGGGCGGCAGCTTAAATTACTTTTTTTTAATATTGTTTCCCCCGAGGGAGGGTTTGGAGCCACCTTTGCAAATTTGCTCCAGAAAAGACACGCATGTCCCCTTTTTTTATTTTTATTATTCTTGTATATTTTCTTAGTGTGTGAAATTAATGAAATCTAGTGAAAATATCGAACTTCCTTTGTTCTGAAAAACCATGAAGATTGCATGCGGTGCAAACAACCTATTTTTGCAGTGGGAAATGCCTTAACACTTCAAAGAACCTAGACGTGGAGGAACCACAGGTAAGGTGCCTCATGAGGAATTGTGCCCAGTTTTGGTTCCCGGGGTTACTGGTTCTACTAGTGTGTATTGTTTGACCCGGAGACCTAGTATACCTTTATGTCCATGGTTAGTTGGGATGGCCTTGGGCTAAGAGTGCTTTCAGTTTGGCCAAAAGGTTGGGAAGAACTCCTAGTGTCATCAGAAGAGTTGAATGCTTTAGTGCATATCATCACATAATCAACTATCAGTAGAATTATCTTGACCACTTAACGCTAAACCTTTGGTTGTCATGAATTTAATGACAAATATTGAGAACAACATTTTGACCTTCATAATAGTTAAAATTATCATGGACTTTTCTCTAAATGGCTTGAGATAACTAGTGTTCATGCTTCAATTTGCTGACATTTCAGAACAGTTAAGTGTGTTGTGGTGAAAACTGAAAACTCTAAGGTCAATTGTTGTTTCTCATCTTCATACGCAAAAGTACCATTTGCTCTCATTATTTCAATAATGTTAGATTAACCTAAACTTTCTTTTTACAGATCAAAGAAGGAGATCAACTAGTGATTTTGGAACCCTTTTATCGCCAATATGATTTCTCTTGGAAAGGAAAGGTACAGCTTTTGATTAGTTTTGTTTTATTGCCGATTAAGAAATTAACTTGCTTTTTAAGGGTTTGTTTAGTGTTATTTGTGCCAATTTTACAAGCTTTGATAATTGCCTTGCTTCCTTCATTCATTTATTCATGGTGTTTTATTATTCTGATTCTTTATTTTTTACTCTTTTAATCAGGTTTACCAGTTCAAATCAATCCGTTTGGATTTCTTAGAACAGGTGATTGTGAATGGAAAAGCCTTGTCACGACAGCAAGCAGCCCATGCCTCATTATATGCACAGCATAAACCATAAATGGTCGATTTGAGTTAGGTTAGAACAAGAAGGGTTTATTTGTAGAACAATTGTTTTCTCACGGTGTAATGTTCCAATTTAGTTGTCGGTAAAGGGATATCAAAAGCTGTATTTTATGTACATAGAATAGGGATGATTAAAAAAGAGTACAAGTCCTTGCCCTAGTCCAATACCACCATTGTTAAACAGGACAGCATTCCATTGTGTGAATGAAGTTTGCAAGTGCTGCAGCATTGGAAAAATGGCCGATCGTTTAAATTCTTGGTGTTTCTCTGTAATTCTTGTGAATATGTGAATTTGCATTTTGAAATTTGAATTTGGTCATGAAATTCTGAATAACTGTGAGAATTTGCATTCTCAAAGCTAAAAGGATCTTGACTCCTTTGGGTTTGGACAATATTAAGGGTTCAGATTTTTGGTGCGAACTATATAATAAATCCGCTATAATACACACTGTATTTATGTTTCACACTTGGCAAATTAGAACTATATTTTATCGCAATTGGCTCGTTTGAGCTTGATCTTATAGGGAAATGGAAGGATGTTGCCATCTTAAGAAGATCAATGAATCAACTAAAAATTAAGAAAACTCCTAGATGGATTATGGTTATAGTTGACAAAATGATTTATAGTTTTATGACAGGTGAAAAACAAAATGAGATTACAAAAGAGGCATTTGAGAAGCAGGGGAGAAATAATGTTGAAGCGTATACTGGAAGTTATGTTCCAGAAACTTGCTGTAGCTTTATGCGAGATTCCAAGAAATGCAGACAATGAGAATAGTAAACTTGTAGATTTGTACACTGTCATAGAGTGAAGAAGCTGATTTCAAAGGTTTATAGATTATAGATGGTCCTAAGAGATAGAGGCCATAGTTCTTGTTCATGCAAAGATTACTGGTAGACAAGACTTCCATAGTACTTGTAAATGGTGAAATAATAACATGAGAAGTCTGGTTAATAAAGGAGTTAAATGAAAGTTTAAACACATGAACGGAGCTGACAATGGAAAGAGTTCCTGCTTTGCCAGTAATGAGGAGACATATCATGATATCATTAACATAAACCTTGTAAACTATATAGCAACCAAAACAAAACAACGAAAAAATGAAAAATTCAGTTTGGCTGCAGTATCTGGATAGCAAAAGCATTTGAAATATTTGACTTTATGTTGTATCTCATGAGTCATGATTAAATATTCTAAAAATCATCAAGCTATACAAAGAAAATTCTTGAAAAGCTATGTATTTTCACATACAAATATGCAAAAACAACCGGAGAACTAGAAATGCATCCAATAAATAAACTATACAATCTCAACACACTCTTGGCCGGTGGAGGCCGTGACTATTGTTGTCTGTAGTACCCACCTTGGTGAGGAGGTGGGCTCCGCTGTGACTATTATTGTCTGTAGTAGCCACCTTGGTGAGGAGGTGGATATGGACCTGGAGCACTGTAAGGAGGCTGAGGTAAGGCACCTGATTGTTGTGCATGGGAATTGTAATATGGACCTCGCCACCCAGGATAGGCAGGTTGACAATACTCGGGGTTTGCAGGAGGCAGTTGTTGAGTCTGAGGAGGTGGATAAGGAGCACCAGAGGGAGGTGGCACGTGGTACAGTTGTGGCGAATGTTGTGGTGAGCTAAAGGTAGGAGGATGAACATACCCACCAGCTGCGTGCTGCTCAGGAGGCTGGTAGTACAGTGCTTGGGGACGAGGGTCAGCAAGTGGTTGTGAACTAGGCCTCTGATTTTGATGGCCCACAGAGGGATAGCTATTGTTGTATGCACCTGTGTTCTTATCCTGGAAACTGAGACCTGAAATTTGCCTCTGCACATCTTCAATCATTTCCCTGCACTGGATATTTCTTGTCATCACAAAATCACTGCATTGTTGCTTTACATTCGTAATTGCATCCTGTTGAAAAGAACTTACATATTTAGCCGATTAATCCTTTAGCAAAAACTGAAGGTTTCATCCCATAACAAACCAAGATTTATCAAGCCTAATAAAATCCAGTAGCTCTAGATATAATCATAAATCTAAATACCAAAAATAGTAAAATACAATATTATGTGAAGATGACCAACAAAACTACAGAAAATCTAAATATTCTCGAAAAAATGATCGACATATTAATTCACTTTAAGCATATAATTGAACAAATTAATTACCTGAAGAGTGACGTAAAATTTTAACCCCTCATTAATGTTATCCTTAATTTCTCGAAACTTTGCTATGGCAGCTTTAATCTGCGTATAGCATTTCTCACGAGATGCTGCAACAAATTCAGATAATTAAAAATCAGATATAATCGGTCTGAGATGACAAATATTAGCCAAAATAAATCTAAAATAAAATAGACGTTTAAATAATCCCAAACCAAGATATGTGTCACAAAAGAGCTAGCAAATAACTTAGAGAAAGACACTTAAAAAAGGCAAAACTACAAAAAATTCTCTAGGTGGAAAATCATATAACATTTGATTTTTCTAATATATCATAAAGTAAATGACAGTATAAAATAGAAGAAAACCTTTCCAAGTAATCCAGATCTTCCATGGACGAAAATAGATGTCAGACAAAATTAAAAGTCAATCATCTTGTAAAAGAAAAAAATAGCTAAAGAAAAGTCATATCATTGAATGTGAACAGAAAGTTCCTTGGCATGTCTCCTATTATTGCCTTCAGCAAAGATTACATTCTCAAACTCTAAACAGGGTTAATTCTACAGAAAGATAAAAAATTACATGATCTTTCCTCCCAAAGTCATTTAGATATTCTATCAGAATGAGAACCTGCCCAATCTGCACCAGAATAACTAACAATATCAAGTTTTTGACTTATTTTATACAAAATGCTCATGCCAATAGTCCCTTTCAGATATCTCAAAATACGACAAACTACTTTCTAATGTATTTGCTTAGAGTTTTCCATAAACTAACTGACAACTCTTACTGCAAATGTTATATCAGGTCTAATAATAGTGAGATAAATCAATTTTCCTGCTAGACTCCTGTACCTCTTTTTATCATTGAAGTTGTTATTACTTGTGTCGTTGAACTGTGAATTCAGATCCATAGTAATATCTAAAGGTTTAGATCAGGTCTTGCACATATTTTCTTCATAAAAATACAGTACCTTTCTTACTATGAGTTATTTCAATACTAAAGAAATAACGTAATTTTGACCTAAGTCCTTTTTTTAGAAAGTTTCCTTCAACTTGTTTTTTACTTTTGTTATGACCTTAACATCATTTCTGGAGACAATAATATCATCTACATATATGATGAACACTACAAGTCTTACTCTTGTTTTTCTGACAAATACGGAATGATCAGAATAACATCTAGAAAATCCAAGTACATTGCTCAATTTATCAAACCATGTGCAAGGAGACTATTTAATCCCATAAATTGCTTTTTTCAGGCGACATACTAGACCAATCTCCCTCTGAGCAATAAACTCATGTGATTGTTCTATATACACTTCTTGTAGATCACCATATAAGAACGCATTTTAAATATCCAATTGGTTAACTGCAAAGGAGATCAAAATGCGAACAGAATTCAATTGAACAGGAAAAAATGTCTTATAATAGTCAATACCATATATTTGTGTAAAGCCTTTAGCAATCAAGCGAGCTTCTAAACACTCGATGTGCCCATTAGATAAATATTTAATAGTAAAGATCTACTTGCAACCAACCACTGTGTTACCCTTTGGCAATCTAGCAAGTTTTAAGTGCCATGAGATCGCAAAGCCGACATTTCTTCTTTAATTGCAGTAACCCAAGGATAAGAGGTAATAGAGTGCTGACCTTTGCATATGACAATATGGAGTTGAAGATCATCAACATAGACAAAAGGTGGTGTAGGAGCAAGATCTCTACAAGAAGAAGTCAATTGAGTAGTGGATAATAAATTTTCCTATACTGGAGGTGGTTGTTGGTGTACATATACTTGTAAGGGCCTAGAAGTCACAAGGGAGCGAGAGGGAACCAACTCTACAGGAATAGGCAAAGGAGGGGTGGACACGATGTAGTAGTTGTAGAAGTGTAGATCTTCAAGAAAAAGGGAGAAGACTCAAAAAAGATAACATCAGCACTCACAACATATTTTCCAGTCTTAAGGTTAAAACATCTATATCTTTTTTTAGTGCAAGAATATCCGAAAAATACACAATTTGTAGAGCATGGGGATAATTTATTAGGAACTCCTGAAACATTGTACACATAGCACACAGCCAAAAACATGAGGAAGACGAAATAATTTTTTTGCAGAATGCAACATAGAAAGTGGAGATTGTCCACCAAGTATAGAGATGGCTAAGTGATTGATTAAGTAACAGGTAGTAAAATAGAATCGCACCAAAATTTCTTTGGAACCTACATTTGAAGTGCAAGCAACATCCAAAAGATGTTGATTTTTGTGCTCAACAACACCATTTTGTTGTGGTGTATAAACATATAAAGATTATTGAATGACATCATTATTACGACAAACGAGAGTAATTGTAGAACTAAAAAACTCCAAAGCATTATCAGAAAGAAAAGTACGCACATAGATGCCAAACTGAGTTTTTATTTCATTAAAAAAAGATTTAATTATAAAAGGAACTTCAGATTGTTCTTTCAAAAGAAATAACCAACTATAAAAAAATCATTTATAAGACTCAAAAAATACTTGTACGCTTGAATGGTGAGGACCTGACATGGGCCTCAAATATCAGAGTACACCAAATTTAAAAGTTATGACTACGTTTATTGACTTGAGGCGGATATGAGGACCTGTGATGACATTTCAACTTTGACATACTAGTAGGAGAAATACCCATAAGGTGAAGGAGATGAACACGAGGATGGCCCAAATGACAATGCCACTGAAATAAATTATCAGAGGAATGATAGGCAACTAGAACAGAAGGAATACTATCCAGTTGATCCACTACTAATCAACTTCTTTGTAGTAAGATCCTAAAAAACACAATATGTAGGAAAAAAATGTCAAAACAATTAGAATTTTTAGTTAATTGACCGACAGACAATAATGTGGAAATCCCGAATAAATAAGAAATCAGTTAGGATTAAGTGGTTAAGAGATAAACCAGAAATATTTGTTTAAAATCTTTTCGTTTATTCTTGATTTAGTTTAGATTTTTTTTATTGTATTATATATACCTTCTTGTAGCGTACATATTTTTCATCAGAAAATAAATAAAGACAATCTCATTCTCCACATGGTATCAGAGCATCAGCTCGTCCATGGAAGAACACACGAGTGAATCTCCCTCCTCTGGTCGTACCAACAAGGATACAGAGGAGATGGTCACACCCAATTATGGTGGTGGCGATAATTCTCCACTCCAACTTACCATAGAAAAACTAAATGGAAAGAATTACCGAGAGTGGGCTTGGTCAATCACGCTCATAATTCAAGGCAAAGGGAAGATGGGTTACCTTACCGGTGACACTAAGAAACCCGATGATCCAGCTGGTCTCCATAGGTGGACGGCTGAGAACTCGACGATAATTTCGTGGATGGTTCACTCCATGACACCATCGGTAGGGAAAACCTACCTATTTCTCCCCACGGCAAGAGAGGTGTGGATCGCTGTGAAGGAGACGTACTCTGACTCTGAAAATGCTTCTCGAACCTTTGAAATTAAGACTCGTCTCTGGCAAATGCAACAGGAGAACCTCTCTATGACTGATTATTACATGAAAATGGTTGGATTATGGCAAGAATTGGACCTGATTTGCGAAGAGGAGTGGGAGTGTATTGGTGATAGTGTTCGGTACAGAAAGAAATTGGAGAACGAGAGGGTGTTCGAATTTTTAGCCGGTCTTAGCCGTGAGCTCGACGAAATCCGAGGAAGGATCCTCGGCCGGCAACCCCTATCGTCGACGAGGGAGTGTTTCTCGGAGGTGCGGCGCGAGGAATCGAGACGAATGGTGATGATGAAGGCTGGTTTTGGTTCTGGTTATATGGTGAGTGGGTTGGAGGCTGGGCCGAGAGGAGGCTCGGGTCGTGGGGCACAGGTTGACGGGCCCATGGGCCACACACGCTCCAATGGGCTGAAGCAACAAAAACTTGGGCTGGGCTCACCTTATGATAACTCAGGTGGGCCTATTCTGGGCCATAGTAATTCAATTGGGCCTGGTTTGGGCTGCATCACCTCTCATGACCATATTGGGCCTGTTTATGAAAATGGAGCCCATGGCTTCCTTTCACGTGGGCCACAAAATAATGCTGAGCAGGCCCAACACAAAAAAAGGCCTTGGTGTGATCATTGTCGCAAAATGGGTCATACGAAGGATACGTGCTGGGAGTTACACGGAAAACCAACAGACTGGAAACCAAGACAACATTTCAAAAATCGAAGATATCAGGTTTCTACAAGTCAACATGACAACGACAAACCGATGTCCAGTTCAACATTTAATTCGGAACAAATGGAACAAATTTATCAACTATTTTCCAAGTTCCAAACATCGGGTCAGTCTACTACTTATGTTCCCTCTGGCTTGCTAGCACATAAAGGTAATTTTTTAACGGCATTACTCTAAAAAATAAATACCCCCTGGATTATTGACTCTGGGGCTTCAGATCATATGACAGATAACCATAGTCTTTTTTCTTCATATGTACCTTGTGCTGGTAACTTAAAAGTAAGAATTGCAGATGGTACTCTCTCTCCAATTGCCGGAAAAGGAAGTATTAAAATTTCTGAATTTATTACCCTTGAGTCAGTCCTCCATGTCCCTAAATTGTTTTGCAACTTATTATCTGTCAGTAAATTAACCACTCACACAAATTGCTCTGCTAAATTTGTTTCTTCGTCTTGTATTTTTCAGGACCTATCATCGGGGACGACGATTGACAGTGCTAGAGAGAATGAAGGCCTTTATTACTTTGAGACAGCCAATGTGAGTGAACATAATCAAATTGAAAATTGTAATTCTGCTTCTCTTCCTAAGAACAATAACTTTTTGTTGTGGCACTTTACAATGGGTCATCCTAATTTTCAGTATTTGAAACAATTGTTTCCGTCTCTTATTCAAAATAAAGAAGTATTTGATTTACAATGTGAAACGTGTGAACTTGCAAAACATCATCGTACATCATTTTCAAAATCCAAATACAAGCCTTCCAAACCATTCACCCTAATCTATAGTGATTTATGGGGACCATCTCGACATCCAAGTCGCACTCATGCCAAATGTTTTATCACTTTTATTGATGATCATACTCGTGTGTGTTGGGTTTATTTACTGAAAGATAAAACTGAGGTCCGAACAGTGTTTACTAATTTCCATTCCATGATATACACACAATTTCAAACACAAATTCAAATTTTGCGTACTGATAACGGTACTGAGTATGTTAACCACTCTTAAAGATTACCTTCAAACCCATGGAATCATTCACCAAACTTCCTGTGTGTATACTCCACAACAAAATGGAGTAGCCGAACGAAAAAATAGACATCTTTTAGATGTGGCCCGGGCACTCATGTTCACAACTAATATGCCAAAAATGTTTTGGGGCGATACTGTGTTGACATCTGCCTTTCTTATAAACAAAATGCCCAGTCGTGTTCTATCCTATGAAACACCCGTTGGGAAACTAAAACATTGTTTTCCAACTTCTCGACTTATGTCAGATATTCCACTTAAGATCTTTGGTTGTACAGCATTTGTACATATCCATCCCCACGACCGTGGAAAACTAGACCCGCGAGCCCTCAAATGTATTTTTATTGGCTACTCTCCTACTCAAAAAGGCTACCAGTGTTATGATCCCTCCACCAAAAATGTCTTCACTAGCCATGATGTCACCTTTTTTGAGACCACACCTTATTATCCTTTCAAAACTCTTCTTCAGGGGGAGAATGTGAACTCGGAAGATCAGTTTTGCTCTTTTGACCTTTCACTTCCTAGTACCTCCTTCCAAAATACAATCTCTACAGCTCACCTAGAACCTGTTACACCAAATCATTCTAATGTGCCATCTACAGAAACCTATTTAGACTCAGGAGGAGACGCAGAGTCACAGGTAGATAAGGAGATACTTGTTTACTCAAGGAGGCCAAAATCAAAGTATAAAGGGAGAATCACTCTCGACACACTACAAGAGTCCAACCCGGTGATGGATCCTATCCTTAAGCCCTCTTTGAATCCAGGTAACTCTAATTCTTTTGATGATTTACCTATTGCACTCAGAAAACAACCTCGATCTTGTACTTCTCACCCTATATCTAAGTTTGTGTCGTATAATGCTCTGTCTCCCACATTCCATGCTTTCACAACTAACCTTGACAGGATCGTAATTCCAAAAAATATTGATGAGGCTTGAGAAATTCTCGAGTGGAGGAATGCAATAATGGAAGAGTTACGGGCCCTAGAAAAAAATGAAACTTGGGATTTAGTGGACTTACCTAAAGGTAAGAAACTAGTTGGGTGCAAGTGGGTTTTTACTGTAAAGTATAAAGCCGATGGAACTGTCAAACGTTGCAAAGCTTGTCTAGTGGCTAAAGGGTTCACTCAGACTTATGAGATCGACTACACCGAAACGTTTGCTCCAGTTGCAAAGCTGAACACTATTAGAGTATTACTGTCATTAGCAGCAAACTTGGAGTGGACTCTCCAACAGTTGGACATAAAAAATGCCTTCCTCAATGGAATATTAGACGACGAAATTTTTATGAAATTACCTCTAGGATTTTGTGAAGGTAGTCAACAAAATGCGGTGTGCAAACTAAACAAGTCTCTCTACGGACTTAAGCAATCACCACGAGCGTGGTTTGATAGATTTGCAAAAGTGATAAAGGATCAAGGCTATCAACAGGGTCAATCAGATCACACAATGTTTTTTAAACACTCCTCAGATGGTTTAAAAACAATCCTGATTGTTTATGTAGATGACATAATAATACTAACAGGAGATAATCTGCTAGAAATTGAAAGACTAAAAAAAGTTCTTACCACAGAGTTTGAAGTTAGAGACTTAGGACAAATGCGATACTTCTTGGGAATGGAAATTGCAAGATCAAAAAAGAGCATTAGTGTCTCACAACGAAAATATGTTCTGGATCTTCTAAATGAAACAGGTATGCTTGGGAGCAAACCAAGCGACACTCCTATTGAAACAGGAAAGAGAATGGAAGATGATGAAGAATCAGTTGACAAAGGTACCAAAGACTGGTCGGGAGACTAATCTATCTATCACATACAAGACCTGACATTGCATTTGCGGTAAGTGTAGTAAGTCAACATATGCACTCTCCGAAAGAAAGCCACCTAGAAGCTGTGTACAAAATTTTGAGATATCTTAAAGGCTCTCCTGGAAAAGGCCTTTTCTTCAGAAAAACGGATCAAAGAAGAACAGAAATTTTTTCAAATGCTGATTGGGCTGGTTCAATTGAAGACAGAAGATCTATTACTGGGTACTGTACCTTTGTATGGGGAAACCTAGTTACATGGAGAAGTAAAAAGCAAAATGTAGTAGCTAGAAGTAGTGCTGAAGCAGAGTTTAGAGCGGTTGCACAAGGAATTTGTGAAGAACTATGGTTGAAGAAACTTCTAGAAGAACTACAAGTAGAGGCTGAGGTTCCACTTAAAGTTTACTGTGATAATAAGGCTACAATCAACATCTCTCTTAACCCAATCCAACATGATCGAACTAAACACATCGAAGTTGATAGACATTTTATCAAAGAGAAGGTTGAGAATGGTATTATTTGTATGACCTACATTCCTACACGAGAACAAACTGCAGATATTTTCACTAAAGGGCTTCCGCGTCAGAGTTTCGATGATTTCATAAACAAGGACATGATTGATATCTATGAACCAACTTGAGGGGGAGTGTGAAAATCCCGAATAAATAAGAAATCAGTTAGGATTAGGTGGTTAAGAGATAAACTAGAAATATTTGTTTAAAATCTTTTCGTTTATTCTTGATTTAGTTTAGATTCTTTTTATTGTATTATATATACCTTCTTGTAGCGTACATATTTTTCATCAGAAAATAAATAAAGACAATCTCATTCTCCACAAATAAATTAACCGAAAAACGAGAAAAACAAAGTATGGAAGACAAAGATATACGTGGCGCAAAAGAAACAACGCCTTCCCCAAAACAGAAGAGATTGAACCATCAGCTAAGCTAACATGCTTATGAATAGAGAACTTCAAAGGAGATATAAATAAAGAAAGCTTACCAGTTATATGAGAAATAGCCTCTAAATCAATGATCAAGAGTGGCGAGAAGGATATACTATAAGCAACAATACTTGACTTAGCCAAAATAGTAGTCTAAGAGGAAGACAGAAAATTAGGAGTGAACTGGTAAGATTGCTACAACGGTTGATTGTACTCATCTTGTGGGACTAAGACTCATAAGATTGAATAGAAGGAACGACAGTGGTGAAAGAGGGGTTAGAAGCCTTTGATTGAGCTTGCGAGAGTTTTCCAAATTTCTACCAACACTTATCAGACTAATGATTAGTTCGACCATGGTGGACACAGTAGCTGTCACTACGCCCTCCCTCTGAATCACATCCCTAACCTCAATTACCAATAAACCTCGACTCCTACCAGAGGTGGCTAAAGCAGAAACATCATGAGATGTCATTGAGGGTGGGGTGGTGGAATGAGGGCTAGCACGCATTACCCATGGTGGAATGAGGGTCAACACGCAAAGTGAAGGAATCTGATCACCAGCCACAATGGCTGGTGAACATGCGAACATTCAGAATCCAAGCCAGATAAAAATTTAACCACATGAAGTTCCTCTTGTTCACACTTAAGAGTATTCAAATTTGAAGTAACCGGGGGTACAATTTTAGATCCTCCAATTGACCAACCAATTGTCAATAGTACTTACTAACAGACCGTCCATTTTAAGTGCAAGAAAGTATACTCGAATACAAGTCAAAAATTTGAGAAACATCTATCTTGAGAGTATTGGTTACGCAGTGCCTGCCAAACTTCTTTAGCAGTTGCAAAAAAATGTAATTTCCTGCAATACTAGCTCCATGCTGTCTCAAAACCAATTGCGAACTATAGAATTATCTTTCTTCCAAGTTTTAAATTCAAGTGTATCACATACTGGTGGATCATCTGTCAAATAATGATTTTTTTCCTTGGCTTCTAAAAATACCACAATGACTTGAGCCTAATGTAAATAGTTATTATCATTTAGTTTAAACATCGTAATTTGAAGAGATGAGCTATCAGATATAGAATGAACTGTAGAACCAACAGTAGTGCCTATAGAGGAAGTCAATGAAGGCGGCTCAACCATTACATAATTTAATTTTTTAATAACAGAATCAGTAGTAACCAAATATAATAGCACCTAAAAAATTCATACCATAAAGGAAATATACCCGATCAACAAAATAAGGTGAATAATTGCTACAAGAACATATTAAATATCCTTCATAATATTAAGGATAAAGAACCAAGTAGCATCACGGAGGCAAACAGACAGGCGACGAAGGATTAGAACACGTATTTAGGCAAGCAACCTAACAACGGAGGATGGCTAGAAACCACCAGTGAGACAGGCGACGGACTCTGAGAGAGGCAAAGAATAGGAAGGTCGATGGAATCTGACAAGAGAGGTCAACGAAAGGCACTATTTGATGAGTGGGTCGATTTGTGTGAATCAGGATTGACCTGGGCCTTGGGATTTTGGCGATGGTTGGGCTTTACGATGACGACAGTGGTTGGGCTTTACGACATTGATGGTGGCTTCAGTGGTGGGCTGAGTTAAAATTGGAGAATGGGTGGTTTTTGTAGGGCTGGGTAAAGGCTGTTGGTGGTGTTGGCGGCTGGGGGGCTGACGACTAAGGTTAGGATTGTCGCTGAACAAATTTAGGGTTAAGGTTAGCTTCTAATACCATGTTATTTGGAATAAAATAATGATAATTTCTTTAATCACTTAAAAATGGTTGAAACTACAGTATATTTATACTAAAATAAGATTAGGCATATGACTAAAATGCCCTTATTTTAACACACATAAAGGTAACACCAAGGCATAATGAACTATTAGTAACACCAAGTTGTGAGCAAACCCAACTTGTTCAATGTTTTAGAACAAGTGGACCAAACTATGGTAGACAAGCAAAATTCATCCAACAAAGTTGACAAAAATATGAACCAATATTGATTACTGATTCTTTGAAAATAAATAAATAATATCAAGTCATTTCACCAGCAAAAATGCATTCACATCTAAACTGACCAAAACTGACTTCACTCTATACCCATTAAATGGCATATCACATGACCATTCCATCCCATTTATTTGAGCTCAAATTCATATCAGCCCTTTTATGGGCTGTCCTTATTGGATCCCTTTTTTCCCTATGTTTGGCTTCTCTCAATTTTAGCTGAAGTAGTGATTAGATGTCAGATAGATAACTTGGAAATTAGTCTCATTGATTTTGATCTATCAGAAAACTTCCCTTAGTGAAATTACGATTAAGGTTCCTTATGAGTTTGGATTTAATAAACAATAATTCAAGTACAAAATTCACTCTAAAAGTATTTTATTTATTAAAATGGTGTTATCATGTTGTTAAGACATACTATATAAAAAATAAAAGGATAAATATTAAAAATGTTGTGCATAATATCTTTTACAATTTATAGTAAGGGAAAGTCGGAAAGAATGTCATTCCAACAAACACCATATAACATAATAAAGAAATAAAAATGAAAGCGATTAAAAAAATCTTGATAAAAAACTTCAGCATCATTAAAAAAAAAAGTCATATTCAAAAGAAAATTTCTAGAAATAAAGATTCTACAAATGAAGCCAAAAAAACAAATTGATAGGTACTTTTGCGGGCTACTGGTAATTTGTGAATTAAAAAAGGGGACTATTGGTCTAGACCTTTTTGTATCGCACTCTAGCCCTCCCATCAATTAATGGTGCTGGGATGGACCAAGCCTAGACATGTACCAAACTGTGCCAGGTCATACTAGGCCAGCCTATCCCAATTTACATAATAATTTTTAAAAAGGAGAAACAAGTATGTTGTGTGAAATCTTAGCATTTACAGCATAATGACAAACTACCATGCATGCTAATCTCTTCAAAATGAAACAAGCAAAAGGAAAAGTTTAATCAATATCCAATAGAAAATCAAAGTAAGGAACTTACCTTTGTAATCTTCAAGATTAAAGATGGTAGAAAATTCGTCATTTCGGGCCTATAATCAACCAAAAACAATGGTTTAGAGATACAACACTTCATTACAATTCTATGATTACAATAACACAGCAATTATATATTCTCAATGCAGGAAAAAAAAAATATTTTGTGATAATGATTTTTATACACGAAAAGCTATGTTATTTGGACTTTTTATTTTTTCGTGTATCAAAGCCACATAACATGGACTTGGTGTGGGTATTCAAACACTCTAATTTGGTGTAAATTTATAGAAAATTTAGAAAAATTGACATGTCCGATATCCTAATACGAATTCAAAAAATAAAGACTCAATGTTCTAAAGGTGATGCAAATCCAACAAAAGATTAGGTGGATATTTAATATTTATTAGTTGTTTATCATTTAAGATTATTAATAGTTATTTTAAAATCATTCAATTTGTTATTTCAATCCTATAAATAGGACATTGTATTGTCCTTTCAACACATACCAAAATGAGTTAAATATAATATTAGTTTCTTTTCCAATTATATGTTGTTTCTCCCTTTTCTTAGTCATTTAAATCCCTAACCTTAGTTAATCTATTATTTCTTCCACCTGTTCTACATAAAAAAGAGTCGGTGTAACATAGCACACCAATTTGGATGTAATGTACTAACTATTTGTGTAGTGATGCCACTAATTTCAAGTTCTGCTTTAAGGGTATCATAGGCATTATTCACTTCTTATGTTAACTTTAGATACATCAATAATGCTCAATACGGGAAAATTACTGTGATACTTATCCTAAAGTCGAACAAAAGCTTTAAGGGTGTTAAAGGTGTGAACTTAGCACACCAATATGTTAGTTAACTTTAGAAAAGGGTTATCAAAATGTACCTACCATATCATAACTTATTTCAATACATAACATAGAATCTGAATCTTATTGGGACTCTTTCAGCTTAAGGAACCGCTTCTTATTGTTCATTAGAAAGGTGTGAACTTACCACACCAATTGTCAACTTTTTGTACACACTTTGGACTGAGCTGAAGCTGAGAAGGGTTTACTACTTACATAGGATTTTTGTACTAAAGTACACACTTTGGACTGAGCTGAAGCTGAGAAATTGTTAGGTTAAGGTATCGGGATTGATACCAATGGTTTGAAAGCTTATACTAAGAGCTTATTAATTAGCTAATACAATAACTCATATTGTGTTAGGTTCACTATTTAGTGTCTAAGTACAGTCTGTAGGTGTGAACTTACCAATGTTAACCCATTTTCTTCTAGTTGAAGCAAACCAGAATTTGAATAAATATACTCACTCTTATCTTAAAGCGGTACCATGAAGCGGTTCCTTAAGCAGAACCTGAAAGCTTTCTAGCTTCAGGAACAGTTTAGATGTTTAAGTATTGCGGTGGAACTATCGTTTTCACTCTTAATCGCTAGCTTATATAAACTAGAAACTCTTAATTGACTCAACAATCTTATTTAAATGAAGCTATAAACTAGAAACTCTTTCTTTTCTTAACTACATGCTAAGGTTATATATAGGACTGAATGAAAGAAATATTGTGTTAGGGAATTATTGAAGCTATTGAACTAAGGCTTAAATTGAACTATTTAATTAACCCCATAAGAAGGCCTATTTCTTTAACGTTAGAATGCTGAACTATTTAATTAAGAAAGCTTTATATAAGCTTCTTATACTCTATATACGCTTAACTCTAAGAAGCTTGAAGCTTAAAGTAGTTAGTTATAGGATTTAGGGTTTAGGCAATCAATTTAACATTCTAGCAAACATATATTAACAAATAAATTAATTGCTATGAACATAAAGTGAGCAAGGAAAGCCTCCGACGCTTCTCCTACCCTGCGCCTTAGCTCACCCATGATTGAGGATTATCCACCACTCAAGAACTTGGGATACAATTTATTGAAGTTCCTACACTCTCTAAGACTTGATGCAAACCCACCTAGTGATGCCACACACTATAACTTTTTCACAAGAGATGTCTCACTCTATATGACCTGATCTTAATGATGCCTCACACCAAGAATTCTCTGTCAATTTGACAAT
Source organism: Elaeagnus macrophylla (assembly GCA_029378325.1). Taxonomy (NCBI): domain Eukaryota; kingdom Viridiplantae; phylum Streptophyta; class Magnoliopsida; order Rosales; family Elaeagnaceae; genus Elaeagnus; species Elaeagnus macrophylla. The sequence goes on from CM055641.1 coordinate 39,905,300, forward strand.
CCCTCAAACCAATTGTTTACAATGATTGAATTGGAAATGTTTACTCACACCAAGAATTGTCTCTCAATTTGATGGTCCCTCACACCAAGTGTTTACAATGATTGAATTGAAAATGTTTGCTCATATACAACTCTCACAAGAAGTACATATACAAATGAAGTTTCAAGCTTTTGCACTTTGAAAGTTTGATTTGCCTTCTCTTACCATTTTAGCCCTTCTAAACTGTTTTTACTCTCTCTCTTAACTTCATTTAAAAAACTTAGAGAAGCAACCCTTCCATTAACTAAGAAATCAGTTTTTTTTACCTTTTTTTTGTCCCAAGGCTCATTACTTTTTCCCTAGTTTGCATATTAGAATAGTGTTAATATTATTTACCATCTATCTCCTAATTCTTTGGCTTATTCTCTCCCTAATAAGGTTACTAAGTTGCGGTTTTATTATTTTCTTTTTTGCTTGCCTATCCTTTCATATTTTAGAATTTTTTAATTCATATTACTCTAAAAAATGAACTACTTACTTTTGAAGTTAGTACCGATTGTTTATTGCTTGCTTGTAAAGTTTATGATTTTCACTTGCTGATTTTTAAGCTGTTATGGGTTCACTATGATGTCTTGTAGTTTTTTTTTACATGTTTATTGAAAATTTTGCCTTACGGCTAGTGCTTTTAAAACCTTGGGTGTATTTCGGATTTTCTAGCACTATCAAACATATAAATGGATGTCCTATTGCCTAGCCGTTATGTGTCTGTCGCTTTGTGAAAAACAAAAACCATCTGGCTATTTTGGTGCTCCCAAGACTCAGGAAAATGAACGTCTACTTGGTAGAACTATAGGACATTTGTTTGGCCATTTTCGAAGCCTTTCAACTTGTAAACATCAAATCCATTTGATTCAACAAGTGGACGTTCGTTTGACGCTGAAAACATAGAAAATGCAGTTTTTGACCTGATCGCCAAACAAACGATCACACAAACGCTTCATGCTTTCAAGAATTCCCTTCATTATGGCACATATTTTACTAGGATTTTCAAACATTTCAATGCACCTTTGGATAATGAGCATGAAATATTCTCTCTCGCACCCATGGATACATATATTCTAAGCTCTCTAATTTTTGAAGGCATGAAGAGTTTGTGTGATCATTTGTTTGACAATCAAGTCAAAAACTGCATTTTTATATTTTCACTGTCAAATGGACTTCTAGTTGAATCAAACAGACATCCTAATTACAAGTTAAAAGGCTCGAAAATGGTCAATTGGACGTCCTATAGTTCTATCAAACAGATGCCCATTTTCTTGAGTCTTCGAAACCCGAGAGCATCAAAATTGCCAGACACAATTAGATGTATAATTTGTATAAAGTATAGGACATACGGTAGTGTAAGTTTCACAAAAAAACAAAGCAACTGTCACAGAACGGCTAGCCCAATAGAACATTCGTTTATATGACGATAGTGCCAGAAAAGTCTCAAATACACTCTAGCACTAACATTTTCAGTTAGAACTATATAAGACCTTCACAAAACATTTTTTAGACATAAATTTACTTTCTTCTTAAGTATCAAATCAAATTTAGAAGATTGAAAGCAATTTTAGTTGATTTTTGATAACAACTTAAAAAATGATTTTAAAATGAGCAAATTTGTGCAAATCAAAAATTAAAAGCCAAATGTTTGTTAATAATTAATCCTAAACTATGCTTCAAATATTCAAGTTTTTCCAAATATTCCATCTAAAGCAGAGAATCCTTTTGAGTGCAATGCTCATGTTCAAATGTACTACCAAACTTAAAACAAGTCATTAAATTTACTTTAGTTCATATTTCGGAAATCATCAAAATTAATTGGGTCAACACGTATTATATTAGTAAGAAACCAAAAAATATACAAATAGTGGACTAGTAATCTGCTATTAAAAAAAGCATCTATCTATTGGCTAAGTTCAACAAAACACAAACCCTATGTACTTATGACATCACCACTGAAATCTTATAGAAAAGAACCCACTTTAAACAAACCATTTGTCTACAAAGAAAATTGTTCGTGTAAGAAGTTTCATGATCCATTTATATCAATACTAAAAATAGTTTTGCTACCCTTCACCAGCTGTACTAAGGTAGAGACTCAAGAAAACAAGATAATAGACAGGTATGGATTACAGTCCATGGGCAGGAACGGATGCCAAAGGAAGATAATACCATTTTGAGAATGAATAGAATTTAGGCAAATATTACAAGGTTAAGTTCTGTACCATTTTCAGGATTAAATTTTGTAAATCATGCCATGAAGAGCAGAGAAATGACAATGACATGGGAGTGTCAATTAAAAGTTACACGTCAAATGAACAAGCATAGGCACTAATGGCAAAAATGGGCAATTGCTTAATATGAATATTAACCTAAAGTTGGAAACAAATTTTGGCAGGAATAGAATTCAAATTATAGTTGAAGGAATATATAGACCTGAATTTGCATCAATAGTTGCTCTTGTGCCTCAATGTTTTGAGCAATTTCTTCACATATATGATCATATTTTGATATCTCCTTCCTGAAAAGATCCTCATAGGAACCAGTTGATGTCATCAACTTTGGTAAAATATCATCCTGAAGCCAAGTATAAAACATAAGCCTACCAAGGCATATACTCTTCCAGCATCACAAATTAAGGCACCAACAGAAAACATAAAAAAGGAAGAAACTATTTCTCATGATAATTTCTATCCATCCTGTAAGAAGAAAGCAAGTAATCATACACACAGTAACACACACTACATTGTGAATCTTTTTTTTTTATTATTATTAAAAAAAACACTACATTGTGAATTGTAATTCTTTGTTTTCTAGTCAAAAGCAACAACATTCATGGAGAATCAAGGACATTGGTCAATTAACCAATTGATAGATGCAGGAGATAGCTTCCCACAAAGAGAACAAAAGAAAACCAAGAACCCATGCAAAAAGGACAGCCATGTATTAATTCAAATCAAAAGCTGAGATAATCCAAAGTTGTGCCAAAACACTTAGGAAGAAGTGAATTCTCATGAGTGCAACAGGATTAGAGCACAGTTACTGAAAACTTATAGATGGTGAATTATAAATGATACTGTAGAAATCATCTCTAGAAACGCTTTACCATATGAGACTCTAAGGAATACATCACAATATCACATAAGAATATTTACAACAGCACAATTCTAAATAAAGGACAAGTTCAGTTAAATAAATTACATGAAGGGCAGAGAGATCAAGAAAAATGTCAACATCAAATGGTGTCCATTCAACAAAGACATTTTCTTGAACCAAAGAGTTACCACTGTAGAGAAAACGAGAAGTCAACATTGATCTAGAAAAACAATATGTCAATTAAAAAATTTGATTCATCACTGGCTCCCAAAAAAAGCCAGCACATACAATAATGTAGCAGAGAAAATAAAATGAAAGAGAGCAAAGTACTAGAGAGGAATTCAGTAAACTGCAAATTTAGGAAAATTAGCAAATTAACAGGAATTCATCAGATAACTGAGCATACCTTCCTTTTCATCTCTTTGAGCATGTCTTCAAGACCAGCCCGTTCAGTACCAAGTGTCTCCAATTGCCTCTAAATCATTGCACAATACAAATAGTTTTCAGACTAAATGATACTTGATGTAGGCTACTAGAGGACTAAATAACACTTATCGCCTAAGGAACATTTTAGCTTTTTATTCTAAAAAAAATATAATATTGACTAAACTTCAGCAAATCCCACATCAACCACGCTACTTCTACTTGGATGTCAAAAATGCATTATAACTTTGTTTCTTCTGTAAGGAATCGCTACTTTTAATTGCACCTTGAACTTGTTTGTTAGTTCAACTATGAAATATTACCAACATGGAAGGATGGGCCATTACAATTAAAAAAATATCAAATCGGAGAATTTGTTTAGTATTTCATTTTTAGAAAAAGAAGGGAGAAATAAATTATTTTTGGAAATCCATACCACGTCCGTTCTAACAAAAACTTGTGTTGCATATGGAGGCAGACATCTGTCAGTTTTTTATTATCTCCAAACCTTTGTATGGGTTTACACAAGTTCCCTTTGTCATCAAGCAGTAAACTTCAGCAGAAAAAGGAGGAAAAACTAAATGGAGTAATCATATTTATGAGATTACAGTTCCCTTAAACCTACACCCTCCCCAAATTCTAGAGGAGACAACAAATAGCTCCCTCTATATTCCAAAACTCAACTTACCAAGCTTTGCTTCAAGGTCCCGACAATAGCATCTTCATTAGCATCCAATGACATTATTGGCCTTGCCAGAGTTGGTAACGCAGACTCAATCTGGGAAGAGAGAAACCGCAAATGATTAGAAATTTGAGGAGATAACCAAAATGAAATTTTCACAAAAAATGAATAAATCTGCTTTTTTGGTGTTTTCGATAACCAATTTATTGTTTCAAAAAAACTCAAATTTGATAGACTTCATAACTAAAATAAAAAATGAGATACAATATTTAAAAAGGTGCAAATTGTTATTATCATCATCTTAGCAACAGATAGAAAGCAGATGTATGTCAAAACTTAATACTAGATAGTTTTATGTTTCAATCTTTTAATAATAGTGAAAGTGGCACACAAAAAAAAAAAAAAAGGAAAAGCGGACATCATAGAGACAGTTTCAAAAGTAGAATGGATAAACGTTAGACCTTAGAAAGCAATAAAAATGTAGTCAGAATATTTGATAAGTTCTTTCAAACTTTAACTCTTTATAAATTTTACCAAATCCATTTAAATATTCAAGATATCAAATCAAAAAGTTATTAATAAGCAGAGCATATTGTACCCATATAGGTAGAGCATGAATAGTCAAAAAAATAATACCGGTCGGCAATCAAGGATTGACATAAGAGCTGAATGTTCCCTCACAGAACGCTCAATTCGAACATCACTTTCTGCCGCTTGTTTCAAGTTAGCTGCAAATCTATTCAGCCTGTCCTGCAAGTTCTTTGTAAGGGTGCTGGACTGAGGCCGAGTCCATCGTGTTCCAAATTGACTCCTAAATTGTGCATCTTCTCTTGCCTCTTTCTGAATGAGTTCCTCAACCTGGGCCAGTGTTTCCTGGTTCACCCTTCTCAGATCCCTAAGCTGTTGTAGCTCCACTTCCAAACCAGCTGGACCTCCACAAATCTGCACAGCCTCCACATCTTCTTTTAGATCTGATGGAAGAGTAAAATTCCCTTCCAATGCAAGGATAGATTCTGGTAGATCCATCTCCTTGAGCCTTACACGGGTTAGCTCACTTGCCTGTTGCAATTTTTCAGCCTGCGTTCTGATAACGTTGTCGACCATTTCAGTATACCTAGAAAGAGCCTTAGCACTGCTATCTGGAACAAGACTGGCAAACATCTTTTCCTTGCTTGCATCCAACAACTCATTCATTGGCATTGACTTCACCAAAGAAACTGCTTCAAGGGGTGGCAAAGAACTAAGGGAAGGAACCCTCATGAGGTAAACTCTCTCATTCTCCTTCACAGCCCTCTCAAGGTTACGGTTAAGATTGACTTCTAACTTGCCAATTGCATCCATGAGCTGCTGTGCTGCGCCTTTTGAAGATTTCTTAACCTCAGATAAAGCAGCAATCCCACTCTTCAACCGTGCAATTTCTTCTGCAATCTCCTCTTTCTCATGCAGCACCAGACCATACCTGTAGCAAGCTTCGGCATAAAAGAGAGTGACCTTCAGCTGCACATGAGATATCCAGGCCTTGTCAAAATGCTGGTTTAGCAGTGCAGTATTAAGTGCCGCTAATGCCTCCTCATAAAACAGCCCCACCTGTAATCACATCCACATTAAACTTGCTAAAAATACACGCAGGGCTTGTTAAAACTGTGATGAAAATACAAACACATCTCAAAGAAACCTAAACTATATTAGTTGAAAAGGAACTGAACAATACACATAAATTTGATAGAGAAGTACTGTCAACCTAAGATAAAAAATAGAGAAAAGTGTCATGGAGGTCCTTCAGATTATGTCATGTGTGTCATTTGGTCCCTTAGATTATAAGTGGTGTCATTTGGTCCCTTAGTTTTAGAAAAAGGGGCTAATTAAGGAAAAAATACATGATTTTAATGATTTTTTAAAATATTATTTTTTAAATTAATATTTTAATATCATAAACATTAAAATAATACAATTTTTCATTAATTGACCTCTTAAAAAATAATATTTTAATTAAAAAATCATTAAAATCATGTGTTTTGTCCTTAATTGGCCCCTTTTTCTAAAACTAAGGGACCAAATGACACCACTTATAATCTAAGGGACTAAATGACACACATGACATAATCTAAGGGACTTCTATGGCCCCGCTCCCTAAAAAATAATATCACAGTACACGAAAATCATTTAAAAGATATCATATAAGTAGCATGCCATCACCGTCATTTCAACAAATTGTATTCACCAAATAAAAGACAGATGTCATAAAGCTAGTCTTAAGACCCAAGACACAAAAACAACCACTTACAAATAATTTTTCAATTTTGATATTTGAATTTCCCCATCTGATAGGCTTAAAGTCAAAATAAATGGAAGTTTCCAAAACACACAATACATAAAATTTAGCAATACAATCTCAAAGTCATTGATGATTTTAAAATAGTAGTAGTAGTTGGCGATTAGATAATATGAAAGCTCACTTAGAAAGGAGGAGAAATATTAGTAATAGGCTCTTGTAGTTTGAAGATGGTTTTCGACTTACATTATATGAGATAACATATTTGTATTTATAGTTAAGCAAATAGGTTCTACTGATACAATGAGCAATAAAGCTTCAAAGACAAAAGTGTTGTGGAACTGCCAGGTGGAAACAATTCTTTGAGTCTTATGGATGGCGAGGAACAAGAGAATTTTAATTATAATGAGAATCATAGCAATTTTTTGTGAGAAAGGGTTTTATTTTTAGGTTCATCTAGGGCATTAGTTTCTAAAGAATAAAGAATTGAAAGATTTCTTAAAGTTTTAACTAGAGAATAATTGAAATATTTCTTAAAGTTTTAATTAGAGAGCTTATTTGTTCTAGTTAAGTTATGAAGCTTTGTTTTGGATATAGCATATAACTATTAATTGGTGTAGTTTGGTGCTTCTTTTTGTAAGTGAATTACTGGTCCACTTTATACTTTTGTAATTATTACTTATTTCAATGTAACTTAATTTCTAATTAAAAAAGTAGTTTGTACACAATTCCACCTTCTTTCTTTGATTAATGATTCTTGAATTGTCAACAAGTTTTACTTGGGGACCAAGATAAATAGAAGTATTCAAAAAAGACTTCAAAAACCTAGCATCTAAATAGATATTTGCTCGGTGGCAAGCCATACTCTCTATATTCGATTTTGATAGCACAAGCCCATTGGATTTAATAATATTGACACATTTAAGTGTTTCCAATGTTGGTCTACAGAGCTTGAGTAAACTAGTACATCGTCTATGTAGACAATAGTAAACCCTAAGTAAGGGTTGAAAATATCATTCATTATTTTTTGATATTCACTAGGGGCTTTTTTAGCCCAAAATGCATTACATTCCATTAGTCCAAATAGAACAATGAATGCTATTTTGTAATGATCCTTTTCTGCAATCTGGATCTACCAATATCCACTTTTCATATCAAATTTAGAGAATATTGTGGCCTTATATAATTGACTTAGTAAGTCTTTTTTATTTGGTAATGGATACCTTATCTTCCTAAGCACCTTATTGAGGAGCTTATAGTTGATGATAAGGCGAGGAACTCCTTGTTCGATTTCAGCACTATTTTCTACATAGAAGGTTGGGCATAACCATGGAGATGTGCTGGGCCTTATCAATTCATTTTTTAGCAAGTCTTCTATTTCTTGCTTACATATTTTTAAATGTCGCTCATTCATTTGAATGGGTCGGGCCTTGGTATTTATCTAGGCCTCTTTAAACTCGGGTTCATATGGTAATTCTACCACATGTTTCTTTCCTTTCTAAAATGCACTGGATATTTCAGCGCATATTTTCTTTTCGAATTTCTCTTTAAGAGTTTGGATTTTTCTTTGCATATCATGAGAAGCAATTTTTTGTTGAGTTGTTTTTTGACCAACTTCTTGTAGAGAATAAAGGAATTTTTCCTTTTCATTAACCCTTTCTTTAAGGTTGTTAATCTCATGCCATTGTGGCCTTCTGTAAATTTGAATGTAATAGTCTAACCTTTTAGGTCAGTAACTATACCTTTTTTAGTAACAGTGAATGGATATAGCATGATTAGGAATGGGGTTCTTAAGATAACTATTCTGCTTAATTCTTTATTTAAGAGAAATGTAGTTTCAAAGCATATACCATTATTGTATATTGTCGCATTTGACAGCTTATAGTTAATTGGCATACGACCACCATTTGCTATATTTAATACTTGGGTGGTCTTTGTAAAGTACCTAATAGGTACAATTCCTTCACTTATATAGTTGAGATCAGCTCTTGAGTCTATTAAGGCCTCAACTGTAAAATGATATTCCTTATTAATTACAATGGTTACTTTTGAGTACTATTTGTGATTAATAACTCTATTTAGAGTTTTAATAAATTGTATATCACTAAACTCAGTGATTGATATCCCATTACTGTCTTCTTGAACTCCTTTGCCTTTAAAAGCTTTTATTATAATATTATCAAATCCTTCTTCAACCTCTTTAGGTTCTTCGAATTGGTAATTATTGTATAGCTCAAGTATTTGGACCCGAGTTTTGAGATCTTTAAGATCTTGATTAGTTTGACATTCTAATTGTATTTTTAGATTTTTAAAATCCTTTTTAGTTTGATTGATCTCGACTTTCAGATCATTAAGGGTTGGTCCTTCGGTAACCGAATCTTTTTTAATCCTATTTAGGATTTCATTAAAGGAGTACTGTTGTTGATTCTTCTATAACTAATTTTGTAAGCCTGTACTACTATTAGTAGTTGTTTTTGTAGTAACTGGAATATTTTCTTTAGCTTCTTCAATGTAGCGAGCTAAAGTTTTTTGTTTCTCCTCTGGGATCTCAATCTTATTATTGAGATTGAGAATAAGATTTTCATCATTTGTAAGGACATTTAAATTCAAGCCATTCATCTTAATGATGGCTTTATAGTGATCACACTCACATTCTTTCTCTTGAGAAAGTGCTTCATTATCTGATGAGGATGTTTCATACAGATAATCTTTATTTTTAGGTTTATCTAGGGCATCAGTTTCTAAAGAATAAAGAATTGAAAGATTTCTTAAAGTTTTAATTAGAGAAGAATTGAAATATTTCTTAAAGTTTTAATTAGAGAACTTATTTATTTTAGTTAAGTTATGAAGCTTTGTTTTGGATATGGCATATTACCATTAATTGGTGCAGTTTGGTGCTTCTTTTTGTAAGTGAATTATTGGTCTACTTTGTACTTTTGTAATTATTACTTATTTCAATATAACTTAATTTCTAATTAAAAAAATAGATTGTACACAATTCCACCTTTCTTTAATTAATGATTCTTGAATTGTCCACAAGTTTTACTTGGGGACCAAGATAAATAGAATTATCCGTTTAATTAAAGTCATACATTTTTACTTGCTCTACAAGCATAATTCTAGGTCTTTCCTAGACTTTTTCTCTTCACATTATTCTCTACATTTCTATAAGTGTAAAAGTTTCTTATATGAAATACTTTAGAAATGAATATCATAATTTAACACTCGTCGTTAATATTCATTTTGGTAACTTTTATCAAATATTGTTGTAGCTCAAACATTGCTAGTGATAGTTCTTCTGCCTAAAAGTCATCTCTCGGCCTTATTTACATACTACCTTGAACTTTTTTGGCTCTATGATAGTGCATGTCTCATATTTATCTGATAGAGATCGTATCCTTCGTGAAGACTTCGGAGATCTTTTTTTATTTCCTTTTTTTAGTATCTTGAACAAGCATAAAATCTTGGAGTGAGCATTGGGTCACAGGCATATGTACGGACTCCAAACAACTGTTCTAGTTCGACTATTATCTCCATATCTGAGGATAGTTGGATAGGTAGGGTGGCTGAAGAATAGGACCTCCCTTAGCTGCTCGTAACTAAGACACATGAAAAACAAGGTGAATTGGAGTGGTCTTGGGCAGCTCCAACCTGTAAGCTACCTTCTCAATCCTGTGTAGAATTTTGTAGGGACCATAATACCTTGTTGCTAGCTTTTCGTATTTTCGTTTAGCTAAAGACTGTTGTCTATAAGGCCTTAACTTTAGGAAAACGAATTCCCCCACATCAAATTCCTCAAAATGTCTCTTCTAATCACCATAACGTTTCATTCTTTGCTGAGCCCTCAACAAATGCATCTTCAACTCATCAAGTTGGGCATCTTTGTCTGCTAACAATTGGTCCACCGCAGCTATAGTGGCGGTTGGTTGTCCAAATTTGACTAGCTTAGGGAGATCTCTTCCATAGACCAAAGGTGAAGTACCAATGGAGCTATGGTGTGATGTGTTGTACCAATATTCTGCCCATGGTAACCATTTGGCCCATAACTTTGGTTTTTCTGAAGCATAACATCTTAAATATGTCTCCAAAGTCCTGCTCACTACCTCGGATTGATCATCGGTTTGAGGGTAGTATGCGGTGCTTCTTTTTAAGGTAGTCTCTTGCAATTTGAACAATTCGACCCAAAAATGATTTAAAAATATCCGATCTTGGTCTGACACGATAGAGACTGGTATGCCATGCAGCTTCCCTATCTCCAGCAAAAACCTCAATGCTACAGATTGAGCTGTGAAATGATGTTTGAGCCCAATAAAGTGAGCATACTTGCTTAACCTATCAACCACCACAAATATAGTGTCAATACCTTTTGATTTTGGAAGTCCTATAAAATCCTTACTGATCTCTTCCCAAATCTGATTAGGGATAGGCAGAGGCTAAAGTAGCCCTACTGGTGTTGTAGCATTGTATTTATTTTGTTGACAAACATTGCATTGTTGGACAAACTTGATGATATCCTTATGCATCCCTTACCAAAAGACTTTAGCAGCTACCCGTTGGTAAGCCTTGGTCTCTTATAAGTGACCTCCCATTAGAGAGTTATGGAATTCATTCAAAATCTCCTCTAGCAACTTAGATGTCTTAGGAATCACTAGTCTGCCCTTATACAAAACTCTCCCTTCTTCTAGGGTAAATCTAACAAAAGGGGACGTTCCTATAGACAGGTCTTCCTTGAGTTTTTGTATAAAGGAATCCTGTGCTATCTCAAGTTGGAGGGCTTGCCAATGCTTCCCCTATGGCACACTCATTTCTCCCAATTCCAAGGAATCAGGTGGTCTGGATAAAGCATCTGCAACCCTATTACTAGTGCCAGTTCTATACTGTATTTCAAAACTGTACCCTATAAACTTAGTCACCCACTTTTGGTAATTTGAATTGACAATCCTCTGTTCTAACAGGAATTTCACGCTTTGTTGGACATTTTTTACCACAAAATGCCTCCCCAAGAAGTAAGGTCTCCACTTTTGCACCGCAAGTACTATAACCATCAATTCTTTCTCATAAATTGATTTCATTCTAGCCCTTGGTCCCAAGACTTGACTAAAGTAAGCTACAGACCTCTTCTCTTGGACCAACACTGCTCCCAATCCATACCCTAAAGCATCAGTTTCCATAGAGAAACTCTTGGTAAAATCAAGCATAGCTAAGACTGGCAATTGTGTCATGGCTTGCTTCAATGTGTTGAAGGCTTGAGTTGCTGCTTCTTGCCAACAGAATTGATTGTTTTTTAGTAAAGGTTGAGCAAGGTGGGCATAATTAGCTACAAACTTCCGATAGTAGCCTGTTAAACCCAAGAATCCCCTTAGTCCTTTCAAATCCTTAGGTTGTGGCCAAGCAACCATTGCTTGTATCTTTGGTGGGTTTACGAAAACCCTCTTTCCTGAAATAATGTGGCCCAAACAAGCCACCCTGCACTGCCTGAACTCACACTTCTTTTTGTTAACAAACAGCTGATGGTGCTTCAACAATTCTACGACCTGTTTGACATGTTCATGATGAACTGTCTCTTCACTGTATATCAGCATATCATAAAAAAAAACAAGTACGAATTTTCGTAAGTAGGGTTTAAATACCACATTCATTCATCAATGATTGAAAGGTTGTTGGGGTATTTGTAAGGCCGAATGGCATAACCAGAAACTCATAGTGCCCCTTGTGAGTCCTTAAGGCAGTTTTTGGAATGTCTTCTTCCTTTACCCGAATTTGATGATACCCTGATTTGAGATCCAACGTTTTAAAGATTGTGGCATTGTTAAGTTCGTCCAAAAGCTCTTCAATGACTGGAATGGGACATTTATCAAGGACGGTTACTTTATTTAGAGCTCTATAATCTATGCAAAATCTCCAAGATCTATCTTTTTTTTAACTATCAAAACAAGAAGGGAGAATGGGCTTGAACTATCCCTGATAATTCCTGCTGCCAACATTTCTCCAATAAGCCTCTCAATTCATCCTTGTGTGCATGGGGATATCTGTAAGGCCTTACACTAACTGGCCTACTCCCCTCTGTAAGCACAATAGCATGTTCTCTTTCCCTTAGGGGTGGTAGTCCACAAGGTGTGCTAAAAATAGCTTCATATTACTACAATAACAGTTTCAAAATTTTAGGTTCACCTTCTTCCTTTCTCGAAGGATTTCCTTCTTCTGGCTGATATGAACTAGATTTTTGTCAAATAAAATTAGATTGATTTTATTAATATTCAAAGGAAAACTGGTATCTCAGAATTCAATAAAATTCTATTCAGTAAAATCAAAAAGAAAAATAGGATTACAAGCTTTCGAGAGGCTTGTTCTCTCCACTGAGCAATAGCTCTTACAAAACTCATCCTACCCTTCTCACTTAGTGCCTATCCTCTATATTATTTCCCACCTAAAATAAACTCCCACATGAACCATTTGTAACAATGTGTTCTGTGGTCTCCAAAGAAATAACAAACTAACAAACTATTGATTAATAAAGGAAAACCATAAAATAAAATAAAAGAGAATTGCATAACAAACTCTAGCTCCTTCATTTCACTCTCTCAGGGACTCTTTTTCGTACACAGTAAGTGAATTGCACATGGGGTCTAACATTAACAGACATAGAAAAAATATCTTCATCACTTTTAGTATAATTGGCTAGATAACATTTTTTTATGGAAACAAGTTTTATCTACATACCCAAACTTTATGCATTGTTGCATTTAGCTTGTCCTTGAACCAACAACTTCCTCTAGGTGGCCTTTTTTAATGCAAAGACACATAAAGAATGGTCTTCTTCATTTTATTGAATATCTTTGTTTTTAGAATTTTCTTCCACCTTCATTAAATTTCTGAGATCGCACATTAACCCTAGATTGTAAGGCACTCTCTATGGAGGCCTCATCACATCTACTTCGATGTTTTTCATATGCTTCTTGAGAGCCCATTAATTCAATAGCTATCAAAATTACTAGATGTTTTGTTTCCTCAATAGATGCAGCTAATAGGGATTTTTCTACATATTCATTTCGAATATATTTTCTACATAAGTTCTCAACTGATTAACTATTTCTTTAATTCTTGAATAATAGTCTTTTGTGATCTTATTTTCTTCCATTTTGATATTTTCAAAATCTCTTCTCAAATATTATAGTTGAACGGCACATACCTTTTCATTTCCTTGAAAATCATCCCACGACGTATCCCATTCTTGGATAGCAGTAGTAGCTATCCTAATTTTTGGAAAAAATTTGTATGACACAACCTGTTGTAGAGTGAAAAGAGAATCTTCTTTGCTCTTTCTCCTTCAACTCTTTCTTTTATGCTGCAATTAACGTTTAGTATCACTTGGGATTTTATACCCCTCATTGACAATGGTACACAAATCTTGAGAATGAAAAAAACATTATCGTTTTCATTGCTCAAAAATCACAGCTTTCTCCACAAAAGATTGGCATGGGACACTTGAATGGGTAGTATTATTGGCCATTAAGTTATATGAGAAGAATAAATTGAAGCCAACAACGAAAGAAACGAGACTCTAATACCACTGATGGTTTTTAGAATATAAAAATAGGTAATTGTTCGTATATGACTAGTAGTAGTTGATAACATGATAATATCGAAGCTCAATTAGTTAGGAGGATGAATATTAATAATAGGAAGGTGGTTTTGGACCTATATTGCATAAAAGAACATATTAGTATTTATAATTAACATAAATACTAATATAAAGGTTCTATGCAAGTTTTTCTAATGATTCTATACTTGAAACTAAGGCTATCTAAAAGTAACCATTTAATCATATCCATACATTTTTACTTGCTATCAAAATATATTTTTAGATCTTTTCTATATAATTTTTATCTTCACATTATTCATTATATTTTAAAAAATGCGTCTAGATGTTTCTTGTATATAATAATACTCTATAAACAAACATCACAATCTAATAGTCATAGAGTCATATGAGTCGTTCCCAATAAACAAACAACGGAACCTAAAAAGTAAAAAGAAACTCCACCTATTCCTATAACTGCATAATGTAACCTAAAATTCATTTAAAAACTCTTTCCACTTTCATTCAATCAGTAACACTTCTGAACACTCACCTGCCTAGAGATCTTGCCACAAACAGCAGGAGTATTTCCTTTAGCAAGGGCGTTCTCAAACACACACTCTTGAGCTTGAGCCAGCATCAACCTCTCCAGCATCCCCGCACACTCCACTGACAAATCAACCGTCGTGGAGTTCCCAATCGACGCCTTCGTGGCCGCATTATCTCTCAAAAACGCAAACGCACCAGCCGCAGTCATAAACGCCCTCGAAGCCTGACCTCTACCCTCTACATTCCCACGATCATAAGACAATCCAATTTGGCTATAAACGGCACCCAAATTGAACAAAACGGCAGCTTTTTCCAGATGAATGTTCTGCTGAGAAGCCTTTTGCTTGTTCTTGAAAGCGTCATGCCAAACGAAAGTGATCGAATTGATGTGGTCTTTGTCAGGTGAGATTGGGAATCGAGTCTCAACGAGGCAAAGGGCTTTATAGTAATTTTGGAGTAGGTCTCGGCGAGTCGTAGGAGACGGGTCGGATTGCCGTTCAATGTCGGAACGAAGCTGCTTTAGGGTTTGGAGATCGTCTTCAAGGTTTTCAGCTTCCCTTTCAGAGTAGCTGAAAGCGATGTAGTTGCGAAGTGGACGGTAAAGATCGATTTGGGTTGTCTTCTTCTCGAAGATGGCTAACATGATGTTTGTGGTGGCTGCCGATGATGGACCGCCATTGGATATCAATTCTGAGCTTTAACTGGTTTCTGATTGCGAATTGGAATTGGAAATCGATGAGAAAAAAGAAATGTAAGAAGAAGAGAAAATGAACTTGGGACGCTTCTTACGAGAAAATGTAGAATTGACTATTGACGGTTGACGGTAAGGGTGGCAATTTTTTGATAGTATAAATTAAATACGAATTAAAAAAAATGAATTAAACATAAAAGAAAATTAAATTTGAATTTAATTTAATTTAAATTATATAAAAAAATTTAAATTGAATTAAAATCGGTCTAAATAATACAATTTAAGTTTTAATGTATTATTTTATCACTAATTATAATTACATATAGTTTAAGTCTAAAATATTCATTTATTTTAATTTAAAGTAGTTATTTATTAAGTTATTTTATAATAAAATTATAATTTTAAAATTTTTATATTTTAATTTTGTAACAAATTTTTTATTTATATATTTAGTATTATTAGAATGTATTGAATTTAGTTCAAATATTTTATTATAAAAAAAATTATAATATGTTCAATTAATATTGAATTGAATAAGATAAAAAAGATTAATAATGTATGTAAATAAAAGTTTGAGTTAATTAGGACTAGTTTAAACCATCTCAAATTTTTAGTTTAAACTAAGGCTAACAATTCATAGCACGAATTAAATTCAATTTAGATTAAAATTAGTAATTTATGACAATAATTAAATTCAAATAAACCTAAATTAACCCAATTTACACGAATTATCAACCCTAATTAATGAATTCGACATCTTGTTATACCTGTTTTAAGTTTCCTATACAAATATGATCTAATTTTTCAATTAAAATAAGTTTTTGTCACATGTGTTGTATGTTATTTTATTTCAATAATGATAATATATTAAAAATGTTAATTCTAGATTAAAACTAAAAAATATTTTAATTTTTAATAATAATATTTTAAAAAAAATATTAAATAATTTAAAATTAGATCTAATGCCACTATATAATAAATTTATTTAAAAATTATATTTAAAACAATTTTTAAGAATTTACGAAGTATAATCTTTATTATAAAATTTAAAATACAGAAAATGAGTCTTCTATCAAAATTAAAACTTTAAATTCAAATAAAAACTTGAATTAAGGTCAACTGCAAATAATATATAGGAAATTTACCAAAAATAGTACCCCTAAAACTTATAGTAACAAAATTAGCACCCCTAATAATATTGAACGTGAAATATTGAACGGGTATAAATTGTAGTCGTTCAATTCTAATTGAATGGGTGTTAAAAAAATATATATTAATCATTTTTTTTAATTGTGAAAATATAAGTTTGAATACAATAAGTACTAGTTTTGTTATTACAAGTTTTAAGGGATGCTAGTTTTGTTGTTTTCCCTAATATATATTATATTCACATATGCATCAGATCATTTAAACACCATAATATAACATTAACGTGGTAAATTCACTTAAGTTTCAATTCGAAGTGGTAACATTTATAAGTTACTTAAAGCAACCACTCATTAACCAAATTTATTAAAATAAAAATAAATAGTTAATTCAACATGATAAGGTAAAATGCCTATACCTTTATCAGTTGAGATTACCAATCCTAATTGCCATGTTGCTCTAGTCAATTGTCTCTAGAACTACTTTGTTTTGCAAAAGATTTGGCTCACCCTTAGAGCCACACTACTAAGTAATGTGATACAAGAACCTACAATCAATATATATGAAATCTAAACAAGATAACACTCACTAAAAGTATGATAGTTATAAAAATTAATCGTATCAACAATACAAAAATACACTTGACGTATTATTAACACGGAATCTTAAAATAAAATAACTTGTGTTTTTCACAAATTTTCTCGTGTTGCAATATAGAACAACACTTCATGTATTGCAACTACAAAATCACAATTTTTCAAAATTAAAAATTTATTTTTCAAAACATCAAATCACTAATAGGAAAAAAAATACTCAACATATTAATGATTTGAGAAATCAAATGAGTTTTAGAAGCACAAAATGAGATTGGAAAATATCAGAGTTTTTGCTAAAACAATTCTTAAGAAAAACTAAAGAAATGAATGGATATTTATAGATAAATTTTCATGTTTTGGGACCCTCGCTAACCACATTCGTGAGCTACTAGTGAGACCTCAACGAGGTCTAATGGGAGGAAAAATGAACAAAACATCATCGTTGACCCTTGGTTGATCAACCTTAACGAGCACACTGCGAGGGCCTCAGTAAGGACTTCGGTGAGCCAAAGAAAAATAGTTTTTTTCAAGTAAAAATTTAGTAACGAAAAATTTAACAAATACCCACACTTAGTGAAAAACAAATGCAGATAAAACACATCTAAACATGCATGCTCTAAACTACTCCGTGGTGTGTGTAACATACAAGCATTCAAAGTGTTTAATTCTATGCGAATATGTGCAATACTGATTACCAGTAAAGTACCATACATAGAAGTAGACAAACACTAAGTAAAAGAAAACAGACTTCGTGCTTTGTACACGAGAACACCAACAAAAATACATAAGGCTTACAATATCCTCATTTCGCTTTATGTGGGCAAAACACTACACAACTTATACAAGGCAAGCATCAAATATAATATATTCAAATAAGATTACCTAAAGAAGTTAATTCCCATGAATAAACTCTGACACAAAGAGGACACCCCCAAAACATCTACTCTCCAAGTGCTTTCATCATGTAGTGCTCCGTCCATCTTCATGAAACAACAAATCCGTCTTGATGCTAACACCAATTCCAACTGAGCTTCAAGATCTATAGCTACATCTTTATCCTTTACACATGAAATAAACCCATACTCTTGAACATATCATGCAAAATTATGTATAATTTAACAAAATATTTTCATGTTACCCCTATATAGGTACACAACGATAGGCTAAGCACAAGTACACAAACAAACTCCCCCTAACTTCATACAACAAAAACTGATGCAACCTACACTCACATCCCCAAATAGTATAGAAATAAGAGTAAACACGCTGTGCATCATACAAAATTCTCCCCTTTTTTGGCACAAAAACTCAAAGAAACATCCCAACAAGAGGGAGAGACGACATATAGCATGCAGAAATTCTCTATAATACTCATGCAATACATGCAAAAAGGAAATAAATCATAAGTAAATTGTAAGTCTTGTGGTTTTGGTGTTGGCATTCCCTTGTGTAAAACACAGTATTTGTATTTTACTTAGTGCATTTGTTGATCCCTTTGTAAGATTGATTACTGTTAGCTCAATTTCACACTCACTTTGGATTATTTTAGTTCAATAAAAAAATGCATAGACTTATATATATTGAGGATATGTTCCGATAAAAAGTTGTCTTGTTGTGTGAGAATTTTGGAACCGGTTTGAAACCAGGAGAACCAGACCGTTTATTTGGTAAATCGGTTAGTTTTTGTGATTTTTAGTTTTTGGCCCAATTTGAGGTCGATCCATCTGTTCTTGTTCAGTTCAGTGTCTCACTAAGTTTCTCTTGTCGAGGGCCTGCAAAGGTAGTTAATGAGGGTTTTTTTGCCAATTTCTCTCACCGTGTGGCTAGTTGGTACCTCTTTGGGGGGTCCATGAAAGGTCTGCAAAGGGGTTGCATGGGTGCCAATTTCTCTTTAAATAACGCCATTCTCTCTTGTTTTTGTTGACCAAGAAGTAAGAGAGCTTTACCCAAGTGTTTCTAGGCATTCCTAATTCATTTTTGGTCCATTTTGGTCTGGTTTTTCTTATGAGTATCAGGTTTAGAAAACAATATCATATTAAGATGTATGAGATCATAAATGAGTCTCTATCCTATTTCAAACACTGGGGTGAGTGTAAAAATATGAGATTAAGTGAGAATTTGATGAGAGTTAAGCTGCCATGTGACGGTTGTAGATCTTGCTAGAAAGAGTCACATATCATATGTAATATCTTGAGTTGCTTGTGATGGTAATTTTCCATGTGTGGACTAGGTGTTGCAACGTTGCAGTGTTTTTCATAGGTGAGAAGTCTATGTGTTGGTGTGTCGTGTGTTAGCTAGGTGTTGCAAGGTTGCAACTTATTTTTCATGATTGTATTTGTATGAGCCATCAATAGTTGATCACGTCACATGGTGATGGGGCTTCGAAGAGGTGCTTAGATCTACTTGGATCACAATAGCTGTGTAAATAACTGGCAAGAATAGCATAAGCAGTTAGGACATGTAGTCCTAGTTGATAGAGGTATAGGTGTTTTATCTTATCGAGTTGTATTAGCTATTTATTTTCTTTAGTGAATTTGTTGCTGAATAGTTGCCTTAAGCTACCCATGTATGTTACTACTTAAGATTGGAGCCTAAGTGAGTATACCACGTTACATAATGTGTTATGTATGATCACTTGTTATGAGAGTACAATCATCATTTACTAAATATGTTCCCACATATGAGGACTTGTTGTGATTGAAAATATTTTATTGATTTTACTGTATGTTTACTTGATCCACATGTTTTATGTTTATTGCTTTTCTATTGCATGTTACTAGCTTGGGCTGGAGCCTGTGAGACACACAGTTAGTAAAGTATTTACTATAGATTACTCTTTCTTATCTATTTATTATTTAACTTAGTGTGTTGATTTAAGTATGTTGTTATTACTTATTTTATTGTGCTATTTGCTTATTTCATGTCTTGAGGCTTGCTTGGCTTAATTGGTATAGAACTCGCAAAAAGATTCCATAAGTTAGCGTATCCACCTTGCTTCTAGGTCCTGGTTGTTTATTTGGGTCAAAAATTCAATATGTTTGTGTCCTTTATCTCTAGTGGAGTGGGCTGTTATGTATTATGTGAGTTTGTTTATCTTTGTAGACTTGTGTTGATTGTATTATCTCTATCTTTTTGTTCATTCTTTTATGTTTTAGGCATCTCTCTCTAAAAATTTGCACTTTTTTTTGTCTTATCAGCATTCTAGGGTAGAATATTTATTGCATATCATGATGTTTTTACTGTGGAGTATGTGATGTATGTTTATTGTATATCTTGTATTATCTACTTCTTGCCTTGCATAGTGTATTAATTGTCTTATCTGTTGCTATACTTGGTTGTTTAATCCACATTGTTGTGACTTGTGATAATAAAAAAAATTCTAAATTTTTGGAGAAAAATACTTTTGAGCATTTTAAATATTTTACAAAATCCCTAATCATTAATATGTTCAATGTTGTTCCGTATTAGTGGATCGGAGTTAAGTTAAATATCAGTTGGATATTTAATGAAAATATTTTTAACGATGTTTTTATATTCTAGTATATCGAGTGTGTTTCTGTATTGGAACACAAGGCAGAGTTTGAGTTGGATTAAGTTTTTTTTTTCAAAATAGAGTTGTCATATTAACAATATATTGAGTATTTTTTTGTATTGTTAATACGAGATGAATTTTCTCTATAATCTTCATTGGGCTTGTGTGTTATCTTGCTTAAGATTTACACTTTTTGATAGCATGTGTTAATTGTGTGTTTGTCTTGCTTTTTGTACAAGTATCACGCCATATGATTACATCATGTAGTATCAAAATATTAGGCTTTTTCTTTCTATATTCTTGTCAGTCATATACCATGTCATATAGACTACACATTTTTTATTTTACTAGATTGATTCTCTGTTACCTAGTAGTTGTGTGTTGGTTCTTTGTTTTTCTTCTGCATTTTCTTATCTTTTGATTTAAATGTCTTTTTGAGTAAATTGAGTTGTGTTTTGAAAAAACTCTTACGTTGTATGAATTATTTTTGTAATTTTAGATCATTAATAAGTTGAGTATTTTTCTATATTAATAATTCATAGATCTGAGTTTTGAATTCTATTTTTGAGAATGTGTATTTTCGTATCAACAATATGTCGAGTGTTTTTTCATATCGTGATATAAGTTTGTGTAAAAATATAATTTTATAAATTGGCGTTTATGTATTGCAAATACATTGAGTGTTGTTTTCTATTGGGATACGAGGCTGAGGCTGAGGCTGAGGTGGAGTTGGAGAAATCATTTTCGTAACTAGTGTTTCTATATTACCCATGCAATGAGTGTTGTTCTGTATTGAAATACGAGGTATTGATGAGAAAATATATTTTTTATGAAAAGTGTTTCCGTATCTGCAATACATTGAGTGTAGTTTTGTATTGGAATACGAGGTATTGTAGTTACTTTTATTTTTCACTAGTTAGTTAAACTCTTTCCCTCTTTTGACTAGTGATGATGTGAGTGTTGCTAATGATATCTTTTTAGGCAACATTGTGCGTGCTGTATCGACTATCTCTTTTAAGGCAATATCTTGCTATTAGGCCAATGATATCTTTTGAGGCCACCTTTGTCTTTTCACTTGCTTGTGTGTTTTGATGTTTTTCATATGATTGTCTATTTTACTCTTTTCTAGCATGTTCTTCGTGAGATTGTAAGTTGTGTTTCTCATAACTTGCTTAGTATGCTTCCTTGTTTTTTGTTTGTATGTTATCTACTATGTGTAGATGCATTTGTTTAGGAGAAGTTGTGAGAGTGTAGGATGCATAACATTGTTGCTGCCTGACATGCATACATTTAGGGGGAGAAGCATGCATCAAAATGTATGATGTCAAGGAGATTTTTGTGTTGCATCCTTTTTATTTGTTGTTGTCTTGTTTTACTTAGCTGCACTTTGTGATCTTCCTTTGTTTTCTCTTCTTGACATCAACGTAAATTTGGGCAACCAACACATCACCACCTCGTTGTACAAACAAGGTCTTGTCACCACCACCTTGTTGTACAAACAACGTCTTGTCACCACCACCTTGTTGGAAACCTTTGTTGATAAGAAAAGAAGTAAGTCTTTCATATCAAGCACGAGGGGCTTGTTCTAAACTTGAGAGAGCTCTTTTAAGTCTCATCATATGATTAGGAAAGTGTGGGTCCTAAAAATATTTTGTTTGCTAAACATAAACTTCCTCCTTGAGCACACCATTTAGAAAAATACTATTGACATCCATTTGGTAAAGCTTAAAACCAAACTTGAGAGAGCTCTTTTAAGTCTCATCATATGATTAGGAAAGTGTGGGTCCTCAAAATCTATTGATTTAAAACCAAAATAACATGTCAATGCAATCAGAAGTCTGACATATTGAAGATGAGCAACAGGGGCAAAAGTTTCTTCAATATCAATTCCCTTATACCAATAACATATTTATCTTCAGGTCTAGGAACAAGATACCACACATCATTTCTTTAAAATTGGACTAATTCTTCTTGCATAGAGTTGACACAATGTATGTTTTACAAGGCTTCCTTACATATTCTGAGGAAGAATGGTAGAAGTGTAACACATGTAGTTGAGAGAATCTTGAAGTTGTCTTTGTGATTTAACACCACCTTCAATATTTCCAATAATCTTGTTAGAAAAATGAGCACTTTTTTCCTATTTAAGTAAAGTTTCTTTTTCTTCATCAGAAACTTTGGAGGAACCAAAAGAATTAGAAGCAGAAATAGAAAAGTGGGAGGAGCAGAACAATCAACAATAGGCAAATCTTCATCAACAAAAGTAACCTCAACAGAACTCCAGTTATTAAACAGATTGCCATCATTAGTTTCAACCATCTGAGTAGACCAAAAATCATCAATTACCACATTGATAGATTCCATTACAACAAAAGTTCTTAAATTAAAAACTCTATAAGCACGATTATTTTCTGAATGGCCTAAAAAAAATACCAAGATCACTCTTAGATTCGAATTTATCCAAATTCTCTCCGTCCTTGAGAATGTAATAAGTGCTTCCAAACACTTTGAGATACTTGATATTGGGTCTTTTGTTGTTGAAAAGTTCATAAGAAGACTGTTTAGTGCTAGGTCTTAAGAAGCAACAATTTAAAGTGTAATAAGCTGTGTTGACAACTTCACCTCAAAAATGTCTTTTAAGGATCTTACTAGCAAGCAGTACACTGGCTATTTCCTACATAATTTGTTCTTTCTTTCCACAATCCCATTTTGCTGGGGGGTCTTTGGTGTGAAGAACTCATGTTGAATACCAAGATTATCACATAAAGTGTGAAATTTTGAATTCTCAAATTCTTTTCCATGGTCTCTTCTTATTTTTAACATATTTCCAATTGATTTGTTTTTCTCATTATAAATGTTTATACATAGAGCTTTGAAGTTAATAAAAGCCTATGACTTCTCTCGAAAAAGTGATACCCAAGTGTACTTTGAAAAATCATCAATAATGACCATGATATACTTTTTACCTCCAATGCTAGCAGTATGCATTGGTCCTATCAAATCCATGTGGATAAACTCTTAAGGTCTTGAAGTAAAGAGCTACTGATTTTTCTTATGTTGGCTTTTACTTTGCTTGCCCAACTAGCAAGGCCCACACTTATGGTCTAGTTGAGGGGAAATCTTGGGGAGTCTTTTAATAGTTTTAAACTTAGATAGTATCTATAGCATCTTATAGTTGATATGACCAAGATGTTGATGCCAAAATTCTTCAATACTCAGACTGATCCTATTGTAGAGGAGAGGAGGAGAAGACAAACCAACACAGTAATAGTTATCACCATATTTGATGTCCTTGATAACGACAGTCCCTCAATCGTCATAAACGATACACTCACTATCTGAGAACTTAACAAGCCCACATCTAAGACTTTCAATAGGCATAATTATGCCCAGTTAGAAGTGGAGGTCTACCTACGTTCCTTCGTCACCGAAATTCATCATAGTGAAAAGTGAGTGTGTGTAAAAAGTACGAGAAATAGATCAACAATGAAGCAGTTAAGCCCAACAAAGGTGTACCTGCTCTGATATCAATTGAGAGAAGTCCCAACCTGGTTACATGACTAAGTCTAGGTGATAAATAGAAGGTACAACAAACTGGTAAAACAGATATAACAAATAATAGACAATAACGTAAAAAGCAGTAAAATCTTTGTATTTACTATATATGTTATCACATATACTATGTATACTTAAATTGCACTAACTTATGCAACATAACATACAAACACAATGATATAACGTGGTAAATTCACTTAGGCTCCAATTCTAAGTAGTAACATCCACGAGTTGCTTAAGGCAACTACTCACTAGTCAAATTCACTAAAGATAATAAACATTTAATACAAACTCGATAAGATAAGACTTTGAATACCTCTATTAATCAGAGCCCACTCGTCCTAACTGCCTAAGCTGTTATCACTAGTTGTCTCCATAGCTACTTTAATCCTAATTGGATCATGCTCACCTCCAGAACCACACCGTCATGCAGTGTGATGCTAATACCTGCAATTGGTAAGCATGAACAACAATATATGCAATTTATGCAAAATATGATTTTATGATAAAATACCTCGTATATATAATACGAAAATACACTCGATGTATGTTGATACGAAAACTCTACCTCGTAATAACAATACATAAAAGTACTAGATGTATTGTAATTACGAAAAATCTATTTGATAAAAAAATATTTTTAACAAACTCCACCACCACCTTATATCTCAATACAGAAACAACATTCGATGTATTGAGAATACAAGATCTTATTTTCAAATTAAATCACAAAAATCTCCAAGTGATAAACCACTTCTGAATCACTAATATGGAACAACACTCAACGTATTAGTGATACAGAAAAAATATATTTTTTAATAAATTTTTTACCCAAAATAAGTTTTATACATCATACAAATTAGCTCAAAAGTATGAGAAACAGAGATTAAAGAAGTTTAAAAAAGGTGTATTGATAAAGAGAGAGGAGGGGGTATTTATAATTGATTTTTCAGCTTTTAAGACCTTGTTGTACACCCTGGCGAAGCATCGCTGACTACCTCAGTGAACCACCCACGAGATATCAACGAGGTTCAATGAGTCATAGTTCCACCCAATGCAACCTTGCGGACCCTTTGTCAACCACCTTAGTGAGACCTCCGCGAGACCCCAGCGAGCCAATCAAAATAAGTTTTTTAAGAAAAAATATTATTAAATAAAATGCCATAAATATCCACCAATTCAGGGAAACACATACAAGAAAAATACATTTTAACAAGTAATAAATTTGCTCCCAACCATCATGTAGTGTGTGTATCATACAAATGTATATTAATGTTAAGTACTACGTGAGTGTGTGCGATACTAATTACAAAGAGGTAGACATAAACACTAAGTAAAAAAACAGATTTTGTGTTTTACACACGGAAACACCAACAAAGACACAAATGGATTTACATGACTTAGATAAATATAATCCATTCCAACTAGTATATATTGATTCCCAAGTGATGATAGGAATGATCCCATGAAATCAATACCCCTAACATTGAATAACTCAACTTCAAGTATGGTATTTTGTGGCATTTCTTCTTTTTTTGAAATGTTATCTATTCTTGGCATCTATCACAAGATTTAATGAACAAGTGGGCATCTTTAAAAAGTGTAGGCCAAAAGCATCTAGATTGAAGTACCTTAACTGCTGTTTTTGAACTCCCAAAATGTCCTCCATAGAATGAACTGTGGCAATGGTGGAGAATACTTCCAACCTTCTCATAGGAGACACATCTTCTTAATATCCCATCACTGCATTCTTTGTAGAGGTAAGGGTCATCTCAAAAATATTGCTTTGTGTCATGAAAAAAATTCTTTTGTTGATGCCATGTGTGGTTTGGCAAAACAATTTGGCAGCCAAAAAGTTTGCAATATCAGCATACCATGTATCTTTAGCTTGCTGGATTGTCAATATTTGTTCATCTGGGAAGGTTTTTGTAATTGATATGTTATCATCTATGTTAGCTTTCCTTTCTAACCTGGAGAGGTGATATGCCACTTGATTTTTTGAGTCTTTCTTGTCACATATTTTCACGTCGAATTCTTATAGGAGTACCCATCTAATTAGTCTTGGTTTGGCATCCTTCTTTTTCATTAAGTACTTGATTGTCGAATGATCCGTATAGACAATTACCTTAGTGCCTACTAGGTATGCTTTAAATTTCTCAAATGCATAAATGATAGCTAAGAGCTCTTTTTTGGTGGTGGCATAGTTCATTTGGGCATCAATAAGTGTCTTACTAGCGTCGTAGATGGATGAAGCATTTTCTCTTTTCTCTGCCCCAAAAATGCTCCAATAGCGTATTCATTTGCATCATACATTAATTCAAAGCGCTTGCTCCAATCTGGTTCCATCATGATGGATGCTGACATAATTTTTTTTATAAGGTTAGAAATGCCTCTAAGCATTTGTCATCAAATTTGAAAGGGGTATCGTTTTTCAATAGGTTACAAAGAGGTTTGAATATTTGAGAGAAATCCTTCATAAACCTTCGGTAAAAGCCGGCATGTCCAAGGAAACTTCTAATCCCTTTTACACTTGATGGTGGTGGTAGTTTTTTAATCACTTCTACTTTGGCTCTATTAACCTCAATTCTTTTTTCTAAAATCTTGTGGCCCAAAATAATGCCTTCTTTTACCATAAAATGAAATTTTTTCCAATTCAAAACTAGATTTGTTTCTTCACATCTTTACAATCGTAAGGCTATGTGGTGTAAGCATTCTTCAAAGTCATCTCCGAAAATAGAGAAGTTATCCATGAAAATCTCCAAGTGTTTCTCCACCATATCTGAGAAAATAGCCATTATGCATTGTTGAAATGTGGCAGGTGCATTGTATGGTCCAAATGACATTCTTTGGAAGGCAAATGTCCTATAGGGGCAAGCGAAAGTTGTCTTTTCTTGATTCTCCGGTGCCACAACAATTTGGTTGTAACTAGAATGCCCATCTAAAAGGTAGAAAAATGAATGCCCTACTAGTCTATCAAGCATTTGATCCATGAAGGGTAGAGAAAAATGATCCTTTCTTATGGCTTTGTTTACTTTTCTAAAATCCATGCACACCATCTATCTTGTTACTATTCTTATGGGGATTAACTCATTAGATTCATTGGCAACCACCATTATTTCGCCCTTCTTTGGTACACACTGAACTGGGCTTACCCACTCATATAGATTCTAATGCTTTATACAATTATATGTTACACATACCACAAGGTGGTTGGAATCATGTAGTTTACGTGTTTAAGTGTGTTGTTATCTGCATTTGATTTTTATTGTCAGTGGATATTTGTGGATTTTTAAATGATTAAGTTTTTTCATGAAAAAACTTGTCTTTAATAGCTCCTTGGGACCTTGTTAGGGTTCTCACAAGTGGCTCATCCAGGTGGTCAGCGAATATGTACAATGTGGATTGTGGCTCATTGGACTTCACTGATATCTCGTGGGGGTTTATCAAGGTGGTCAACAAGGGTCCGTGTAGCTAAAAAAATAAGCTATAAATACTCACGCTCTTTCTCTCTTAAATTGCATCTTTCTACACAACTTTTTGAGCTAATTTTTGTGTGCATGAAAATTTTAATTTTGTGAAAATATTTTCTTAAGCACATGCAAATATTTTACATATCTTGGATCATTAATACGTTGAGTATTGTGTTATATTAGTGGTTCAGAGTTGAGATAAATATCAGTTGGATATTTGAAAATATATTTTTAAATGGTGTTTTCGTATTTTCAATATATTGAATATTTTTATGTATTGAGATACGAGGTGGTGATGGAGTTAGATAAATTATTTACCAAATGAAGCTGTATTAATAATACATAGAGTATTTTTTTACTTGTTAATACAAGGTAGATTTTTTCGTAAATTTATTAGTGGGTAAATTTTATATTGTTTAGGATTCACACCAATCTGATAGCAAGTAATTGTGCTATATTACGTGGTGGTATGACTCTAGAGGTGAGTTGGATCCTATACAGATCAAAGTAATTGTGGTGACAGCTGGCTAGAGCAGCCTAGGCAGTTAGGATAAATGGTCCAGACTGATAGAGGTATTGACGTTTATCTTTATCGAGTCTGTATTTATTCTTAGTAAATTTGGTTGTTGAGTGATTGCCTTAAGCAATCTATGGATGTTGCCACTTAAGATTGGAGCCTAAGTAGATTTATCACGTTATATTGCAGTGTTTTCTTGATCTATTGTATGAGTTTATACAATCATTGTATCTTTAGCATATGTGCCAACATATAAAGATTATACTATAATTAAAAAGTATTTATTGCTTTATGTTATCTGCTTTGCTTTATATCTGTGTTATTTGTTATATACTATTTTTGTTGTCTGTACTAGAGGAACGAGTTCTTAGGTATCTGTATCACCTATATTTGGTAGTTGTCGAGTTTGGACTCTCTCATAACTTTAATTAGTATAAATAATTTTAGCGAAGTAAATAACTTAATAATGCAATTACATTATATGTAGTGACACATGCATAGCACACGTCCAAAACTAATTTGTTATAAAAGTGTCTTATACTCAATATAATTGTTACATAAACATATTTGATGCTAACTTCCTTACAAACTAACAAATATGGATTAGAACATATGGGTTATTTGATTGAAGAAATTAATTTTATAATACGTTATAAGTATCCCCTACTCATTATACTTATTGATAAAAAGAAAACACTAGTTTAGCAAAATTTATAGAAGTTAATCTCCAAAATCAGTAGGAAGAACCACATTAGTTATTATGTCGAAATAAAATACTCAAAAGAACTATAGTTACGTGGAAAGAGTGAGGGAATGATTTCCTAGTATTGTTCCAAGAATACCTAGGGCATAGATAGCAAGAATGTGCAAAAGAGTGAGAGAAATAGGGTCTTTGTTTTCGAGAAGTTGCATAATGAGGAGAGAGATAGTAGCAGCGCTAACACTAACTCTCATATGTGGATGAGAAATTAGTCTCTCACAATGTGATCAAATATGCCCACGCATACCAAATAGTAGAAAGCTTGCTGGCAAAGGCAATAGATAATTGATAGTGTGGTGAGAGGAGGTAGCAATAGTTAAAGTGTTCACCTTGTTGGATGAGCCTAGCTAGGGCACAACTTGAGACTTAACTCTTTGAGTGATAGCCACAGTCTTCATCTTAGGATTAGTAGTCACTAGTTTGATGAACTTGGGTGCAACAAAGGAGGTAGCAACATAATCTTCAATAAAAGCCAACATGCATCTATCACTAAGCGTCTTATTACTACACATATTGTCGTCCAATTTTTGAGTTCTTAGCAGTATCTTTTAACAGTAGTCTTAGAGTGTTCAAATCCCTTCTCAAGCTCAATCTTCTTGACTTCTAAAGCTTTCAGGAGGTCAATCTTTTGTTTCATGAATGTCTCAAGGAATCTGGTAGAATAGTATAGATTCTTAATCTTTTATGTGAAAGTGTCCAACTTAGCATCTTTTTCAGGAAGAGTATGTGCCAAATCCTCTTTGTAACCCTCCAAACAACCACCTATAAAGATGATTTGTTCCACTTAATCTTTGGATAAATCATAGCTAACAACCAAATTTTCTTGGTTATTCTCCAGGAACTTTATTCTAGAAAGATTAGAATAACACTAAACTACCATGTCATTTTAGCGCTTTTGCATGATCTCACACTTCTTGGAGAGATCTTGCTCATTGTTTATGGAGGACTTCCTTCCTTAAGAGCTGCTTTAAGCAAGCTCAGCTCTATGTCGTTTTCCTCAAGACTTTTCAAAGCCTTATCTAACTTGATATGCTCTCTCAACAGCTTTTATAGTTTTCAAGAAGCTCTCTTCTTCTTCACACGAAAAGATGGTAGATTTCGAGGTTGTAGTAGGAGGATCCTCTTTAGAAGCCATAAAGGCAATATAGTTGTTTTCTTCCTCTTTAGTACTACAAGTACTATTCAAAATAGGAACTTAATTTGACTTTTATAGCACTCTTGCCAGAGTGATTATGCTTAAGGTAGCTCAAAACACTTTATCTGGTTAACGTGCCCTATAGTATGATATTTGTCTTTTTCTTCATTAGAGTCTTTTGTCTTCTTCCCGACTCTCGAGTCTCTTCTACTCAAGTTCTCTCTTCTGGCTCATAAGAAGAGCTCTTCTTACTTCGATAGAACTTAGCACTTCTTGGCAATCAGTGCCATCTCTTCATCTTTAGGGTTGGAACTGTCATCACTCGTCACTAATATAACATTTTCTCTACTGCTCTTACTTTTGGTGGACTTAAGCGCCAAGCTCTATCCTTTGTTAGTAGTAATTCTTTCTTTGTTTGGTAACTGATGATAAATCTCCAAAGCTTGGAGATCACCCACCAACTCATAAATTTTAAGGTTTAACTTTATGGCTAGTCTTGATTGTGTTGATCTTCTCCCTGAATCAAGCGAAAAGATTGGATAGAACCTTCTCCACATGCATTTCTTCTCCAATGGAGTGACCCAAGTAGTAATATTTATATATAAAGAAATTGAATCAAAATTATTATAATTAATTTAATATGCATATAAATTCCTAAAAGGTAAAGAATTATTAATCTAATCAAGTATAAAAGCAAAAGGATTTGCAAACATAAATGTCATGAATAAAACTAGGCAATATGCATTTGCCAAAGAAATATCCATACAACTTAACAAGTGACAACAACTAAATATGTAACAATTATAAATTAATCAAAACAAATTATATTCACTTACTAATGAATTCGATAATAATTTTTTTCATGCTTAAAATAAAAAGCTATAACTAACGTGTAGATCTAGAAACTTTATGTATTCATTTTATTTCCTTTCAACTATTTCTTTAGTTTTTGTGCTTTTTCATTTCCTTTTCCTTTGCATGACTCCTCTTTACTTCCGTACTCAAAACTCAAAAGTTTTAAAGTCAAACCCTTTTACTGCCACCTTTTCAACTGTCTCTCCACGTTTTCAATTCATCGAGAAGCTAACACTTGTCCTTCTAATACTTTGCTATGTTTATATAGCTAATTGTTAGAGCTATTCTCATTAAGAATTTATATTATTCATTAAAAATTTATACTTGTAAATAACAAATTTTCAAACATAAAGTTTGTCTTTTTCTTGTCCATTGTAACAAAATTATTCAAATTTTGTGACAAATGTTTAATAATAAGTTACTTACAATATTAATTAATAAAAATATGTATATATTACTAATATGTTAATAAATATATTTTAGCTTACTTACAATATTAATTAATAAAAATATGTATATATTACTAATATGTTAATAAATATATTTTAGCATATTATTTGTATTAATATATTTGTGAGGAAAATATATTAATATTAAGATAAAAAAATTTTAAAAAAAAATACATTTATAACAAAAATTTATTTGTAACTAAATATACGTTGAAAAAGCAAAATATTTTTTTAAGACTTTACCATAAATAGTATATATGACTATGACATTTCTAAGCTCATATTTAATATGAATCGATTAGTATTATACCGTTTCACTTTAAACAAAATAAAAGTTTCGTCCACATCATAACCTAACATGTACATGTTACTTTGCCTAATCCGTATATTGATACAATTATTAATATTCACTATCTGTATATGTCACTTTGCCTAATCCGTATATTAATAAAATTACTAATATTCACTAACTATATATATAACATATGCATTCTACCATTCTTCCATTTTAAATATTCCAAATTTTCTTCCTTTTTAAATATTCCAAATTTTGGTTGTTTATCATAATACAATCAAGATATTGATCAGATCTGAGCCAATTTATAACCCTAACAATATAATTATTTTATGTTTCAGCTGTAGTACCATTCTCAAATTAATAATGAATTGTTTGCTGTCGAGTGATTGTCTTAAAAAACTCGTATATGTTACTACTTAGGATGAAGTCTACGTGAATTTATTACGTTATATTGCTTATTTGTTTGATTGCTTGCATGTTTTATTAGTATTCGAGTATATTCTAACATATGAAATTTTTTGAATATATTTGTGGATAAGAGGCGCTGTATCCATCTTCATAATTATGCCATATAATATTGGTAGCTATAACAATTGTAAGTATATTTTGAAGTATATTAGTAGTATTATTTATATCTTAAAGTATTTAGTAGTATTAATGTATTTTTCATAATATATTTAAAGATTTGTATTAATTAAAATATAATTCTATAAATATTCATTATATTTGCAAAAGCACGTGAGTTAATAAAAAAATAATTTAAGTTTTTTGAGTTAATTAGAATATGTATATCAAAAACTTGATAGTAAATATCGTTACCTTGAAAAATAATTATAATTATATAATGTATAGTTTTTTCAAAATTATTTTTGCATTATTTATACTTTTATCAATATAAAATATAATTTAATAATATAAATAAATCATATTTAGTTAGTATATAAACAAAAATACTCATTTGTTTAATTTGTTATTAAGTTTTTTTTTTATCCTTAAAAAGAGGCTCTAAAGTCACATTCTTTTTATTAATAAAAAAAAATACACACTCACACACGTGTAAAGAGATTCTCAAAAGAAAAAGGTAAAATATTAGGATTTTTTTAAAAATCAAGTCCTTTAAAAGATTTCTTCTTCAACTTGATAAAGAAAATTGCTTTTGTAAGGGTTGGTTTTATTTTAAAAAGTTAACTAAAGAAAAAATTTGCGGTGAACATGGAACGACAAAACAAACCCATATATGCACACCCTATAAAAACAATGTTCTTTAAGAAAAAAAAAAAAGTCCTATAAGGCAATGTAAGCCCTACTACACTGTAGGTTACAATCATTTTCATCAACACATATTCTATCTTTTGTTCAACTCTCTTTTTCTCTTAGTTTTTGCATGGTATTAAAGCCAAATAGGTTTAAGAAAACCTTCATTGAGGCTTTAATGGCTACTCCTGCAAAGTCTACTTCTATTTCTCATCACACACGTACAGAAATGCCAATCTTCTAATGTTTTTGCAATAATCGTGACTCCTCCAGTTAATCACACCTTCTCAATTAAGCTGGGTCACACAAACTTTCTAGTTTGGATAGAGCATATGCTCTCGGTAATAACAGCCTATGGTTTAGAGGATTACATAAATCCTTGTTTGTCACGTCCTTAGTTCTTACTTGGTTCAACACAAATCAATCATGGTTTTATCGTTTGGAATCGATTTAATGGACTTGATAGGAGCAAGATCTATAGCTCATTTGACTCCTAGTATGAGTTTTCATCTCCTTAGTGTTGGATCTGCTACAAAAATGTGGTTAATATTGGAGTCAGTTTTCTCAACCAACTCTAGAGCTCGGATCATGGATCCAAGGCTTTAATTTCAAACAAATAATATAGGAGATCACACCATTATTGGACAACCTGTTACACATCAAGATTTGGTGTTCTATGCACTCGGAGGACTTTGACTCTAATAGAAACACCTCCATTTCTAGCATAGCCTTGTGAGCAAAACCAATCTTGTTTGATGCACTTTACAGTCATCTTGGTCCTGAGACTTTTAGTCTCAACAGCATTCTAGTCCTTCCAAAGCTAATGATCCAAAAGGCAAGAAGCCTATGCCCAATTCCATTTATGGTACACACAATGTGCAATGTCATGTGTGCAACAAACCTGGTCACACTGCTAATCAATGTTTCAAGCTTCGTGATCTTGTAGAAAGTACTGGCAATAGCTCAGGTGCTTGTACCATAGTTGCCAAGACTTCTGGTTCCTCAAGCGATCACTTCAATACATCCTCCTGGTGGTTGGACTCTGGAGCCTCTCAACATTTAACAAATGATAGGGCCAATCTGCATGATGTGGTTGCTTACTTCACTGTAGGTAGTGTTCCTCTCAAATTCTGTCATACTTTCATGAATAGCATCATAATGACAATGAGGATAACAGAGCAATAATCAGACTTCTTTTATCCTTTAAGGAAAAATTGCTGCGACCACCTAAAAGACATCAAGTAAAACTCACAAGGTCAAAGACATTGATCAAGGGATAAAAGATCTGAGAGTGATTCTCATTATCTCATACAGGAACAAGAATTCAATATCTGCAATCCAATATTCTGAAAACAAAGGGGGGAAATATACATGCCGCCTTTCTCCCTCCCCTTATTAAATTAACAAGAAAAGAAGGGTCAGGAGCTCCATTACTCTCACACTCGGCAATGAGCTTAAAAGATGATTATGGCAACTCTTGTTTACATTTTAAACATTTAAGCTCAAAAAAAATAATCAAAATGATTGCTGCTGGCATCCCAGCTTGCTCCCTAAATTATTGTTTTCGTGATCTATCAAGTGAAATAAACAAGAAAATGTGCAAAGAGAACTTTTTTAAGCAGCAGATTCCTTGGCAATCTTCTCAGCCTTAGCAATGACCTCCTCAATGCCTCCAACCATGTAAAACGACTGTTCTGAAAGGTCATCATATTTACCATCCAGGACTCCCTGCCAAAACAATGGAAGGGTAGCAGCAAAAGTGTAAATAGTCATGTATTCGTACATTATTATTTATAAAAAAATATTGTTCAGTGTAAAGGGATAATTGAGAATATGGAATTACAAAATAGAACACACAAAAATTAATGCCCAAGTATTAGTGAACAGCAGAAAATATAATTTACTTTATCAACCATAAGTTCATACGGAAGACAAAATACCAACAATAGTTAAACGATGAAGACAAATTATCAAATGGGAACACATCCAAGCCTTTAGCCTATAAGACATCATAATCGACTCTTTGACAGCTTCAATGCAAGAAGCTAAACACCATAGAATGAAACTAGTTCAAACAAATACGCAATTAAAAAATATATATTTCAGTTCAATTACCAAAGCAAGCTGGAAAGGGAATCATAAATATTACTATCTCAACAATTAACTTCAAAGAACAAAATGAGGATCTTCCACCGAAACGGCTTCCAACTTTTCTCAACCAATACTCGTGCAAAGGTAGTAGAAATATTTCCACAAGGAGGGCTATTGGAAGGACAACTCTATCCATTCACTCCTACTGGAATACCCTTTCCAATGACGTGCTTCCTTATTTGTAACATTTTTTTCTACCATTTTTCTTCAGTTGAATACAATATATTATCATTTCCAATTGCACTCCCATTTCAACATTTTTTTCCCAATTTTACACTCTTTTTAAACATGTATAATATTTATGGTTTTCAGTTTTATCCTGATTTAAAACATAATAAAAACACTTTAGGTTTAATACTCAATTTAAAAAGCAACAGCAATCTTATTTGTCCAATTTGATACTCAATTTAGTGACATTTGATGCATTTATTTCAATTCCAATCATAAATCAAATATTAAAATAATAATTACTTTTCCATTCCTTGGTTCAAAATCGAGTAAACATGGAATGTTCCCATTCAATTCAATTATATTAATATTAAAATTCCTACTAACTTTCTATTCCATGAAAAAAAATCACCCTAATGTAAAAGCTATTGGTGACGAAAGAATTGGGGCTAAATGAACAAGAAGAGTTTTTTCCCCCCACCTCCCTCTCATATACAAGCATCAAAGAGGGAAAGGTGTATCTACCTGGAAGCTGTTAACACTCTCCTTCAACTCAACATACTTGCCAGGAGCACCAGTGAATACTTCAGCAACATGGAAAGGCTGGCTCAAGAACCGTTGGATTTTACGAGCACGGGCCACAGTCATTTTGTCATCTTCACTGAGCTCGTCCATTCCCAAAATAGCAATGATATCTTGAAGATTTTTGTAGTTCTGAAGAACCTTCTGAACACCACGAGCTGTGTTGTAGTGCTCCTCACCCAAGATATGAGGAGAGAGCATACGAGACGTAGAATCAAGGGGATCAACAGCAGGATATATACCAAGCTCAGAGATCTATTCAATTCAAACAAATAATTCAATATCACTCATATCAAAAGACTGGAAATCTTGATACACAAGTAGGAATATGAATTAACCTGTCGTGACAGCACAGTTGTGGCATCCAAGTGAGCAAAGGTAGTAGCAGGAGCTGGATCTGTCAAGTCATCAGCAGGCACATAAATAGCTTGCACAGAAGTAATGGAACCCTTTTTGGTGGTTGTAATACGCTCCTGAAGACCTCCAAGATCTGTAGCCAAGGTTGGTTGGTAACCAACAGCAGATGGGATACGACCAAGCAAAGCAGACACCTCTGAGTTTGCCTGCACAATCAACCATGAATTGATATAGTAAACATTATCCAATGATTTGCAATCATAGAAAACATTTATTAAAAACATCCTTGACAAGCCTGCCTACCTGAGTAAAACGGAAAATGTTGTCAATGAAGAGAAGCACATCTTGCCCCTCAGCATCACGGAAATGTTCGGCAACAGTTAGACCAGTAAGACCAACACGTGCACGAGCACCAGGAGGCTCATTCATTTGACCATAAACCAGTGCACATTTGCTCTCAGCCTGAAATTCAGGAGTATAATTCATATAAATACACATTACACCACTAAACAGAATTACAGATATAATGACTTCTAAAATAAAAGAATGAAAAAGAGATCAAGAAGAATAATGTTGAAAATTATGTTTCAGTCACCTGCTTCTCACCAAGCTTAATGACACCACTCTCAATCATTTCCCTATACAAGTCATTACCCTCACGAGTCCGTTCTCCAACACCAGCAAAGACAGAGAAACCACCTGATCATACGACAGGTAACATTTAGCAAACAAAACGTTCACTAAAATTATACCAGGTGCATTTTCAACTACTAACCATGTGCTTTAGCAACATTGTTGATGAGTTCCATAATAAGCACAGTTTTTCCAACACCAGCTCCTCCAAAAAGCCCAATTTTCCCTCCTCTTTGGTACGGAGCAAGAAGGTCAACAACCTGTACATAAAAACAGCATAGCATTCAGGATGATGCAGGGAAAGGGTATTAAAGCAACTTAACATAGCAAAAGAATAAAAGAAAAGGCAACCTTTATCCCAGTGACAAGGATTTGTTGTTCAGTTGCTTGTTCAACAAAGGCAGGGGCTTCTCTGTGAATAGGCAAATAGTGGTCGGTATCTGTACAGTTCATGCACATATTAATTTATTCAGTATTCCCCCAAATGAAAAATTGGAATATATCAAATAGGTTCTTTGTTATCTTACTGATGTCTCCTTTCTCATCAATGGCCTCTCCAATAACATTAATGATACGACCAAGAGTAGCCCTCCCAACAGGAATCTGAGAAGCAAATGCATAATAAATCATGGATAGAAGCGTGAAAGCAGAACAAAACACTTACAAAGTAACCCAAAAAAATCAAGGTGATTGAAACAAGAAACAAAATGCAACCTGAAAAGAACCAAAGGAAATCAGGAACTACACAAAAATACAAATATTCGCGAACAAGCTATCCTTTCGAAGCAGTATTCAATCAAGCCAAAAATATCAATACAATTGCTAACACAATTTGCTGTACAGGGTGAGCACATAACGTACATCGCATGGAAACGAGGAAAACACATAAAATACAATTGCTAACCAATTTTCACTTGAGAAGAGCATACTTAAAAGAAACAAGTCCTTTGATATTTGAAAGGTGATTCTCTTTAGCTTAGTTGATAATAATTCGGAAGTTAAAAGCATTATCAACAATTTAGATGATTTAGATATAAGAGCGTATCTCACAATAAAAATTCATCGATCAAATAAAAACACTCCAGAAAAATACAATTAAGCGAAATGGAAACTTGACAATATAAAAGTATTCTAAATTCGTATAATCTCATCTAAACAAGAATCATCGGCTCATCAAACGAAGTAAACTAAGACTCAACAAATCAAAATGTGAAACTTACAGTGATAGGGGAGCCAGTGTTCAACACGCGCTGACCGCGTACAAGCCCTTCAGTCCCATCCATAGCAATGCAACGGACCATGCTCTCACCCAAGTGCTGAGCCACCTCAAGGACCAATCTGACATTGTGGTCCATCACTTCCAAGGCAGTCAAGATCGGAGGCAAACCCTCGTCGTACCTGACATCGACGACGGCTCCAATAACCTGACAGACCTGACCGATAGCACCCTTACCGGTGAATTCATCTGTGACTTTTCCCTTTCCGGTTTCCTTCTTTTCCGGAGCTGGTGCATCAAGTGATGATGCCCCGGCCGAAGAGGTAGCGTACTCCGCCACGCGGTTGAGGATATAACCATAAGGCGACGAACGAGGAAATGGTGATGGAGATGAGATCTTAGAGCCTGTGCTCCGAATCGCAGATTTGAACGGCGAATGTTGTACGGACGATCGGAGAATAGAGGCTAACAACCTTCGAGAAGCCATCTCACTTGGGATTCAGAGGAGAGAGAGACTAGGGTTCTGAACTTGAGGAGTCGACTGTATCATATCTAATATAATAAGAGGAGTGCTACCAGGTCCAATATTACCATTTTAGGTAAATGTATAATATTAAATAATTAAATTATGAATAATAAATTCACTTTTATTTAGAAACAGCAATATTGAATCTAATAATAGGCTTTTTCTATATTTTTAGATTTTTTAGAACAATTAATATTTTTTTAAAAATTAAGTATAATTGAAGTATTTTTGCCTTTTATTTTTTTTTCTAAGATTCATTTATAAAAAGTTATCAGGTGAGAAAAACAATTATTAAATAACATCAATCAAAACTAATTATTAAATAGTTAAAGTTTTAAATACTAAAGGATTGAATTATCTAACAAATAAAATTTTAAATGAGTGAATATAATTTTTATCTTAAAAGAAAACTATTGGCTTCGAGTTTCATAATACTTTAAGCTACACATTAATGTGTTTTCGGTATCTTTAATATTCTAAAATTAGAATCATTGTTTATATTTGTAAAATTATTTTGATCTACACATTTAAAGGTGTAAGTCATTTGTACTTTTTTGTTGGCATTCACATATATATAATACAAAATTTGTTATTTTATTTAGTATTTTTTTTCCTCTATGTAAGATCAATTACTAACTGTTTAGTATTGCATACACTCACATAAAATTTAACATTTATATGTTTGTATGACACACATACTACATAGTGATAGAAAGCATGTAATTTACATGCTAAATTGTATATTTACTTGGATTTGTTTTTCACTGGTCTATTTGTGAAAAATTGATTTGAACAAATTTTGGAAATTAAAACGATTGTTTTTGTGTACTTATTGGACTTGTTTCTACTTGTTAATTAGCGAAGCAGTGGATAAAGGCAAGGTCGACGGCTATTACCATTGTCGTGGTAGTCTTTACCCTTGCCTTAGGGTTTACTAATGGCTTGCTGTATGTACAACAAAGGGTCAATGAGCTCACTAGAAGCTCAAAGATTTTCTATGAATTAGAAAATCCATAATTTAATAAGTGTAAGTTCCTTTGGATCATTATTAGCATTTTCGTGTGCAAAATATGAAGTCTGTTTATTTTATTTAGTATTTTTGTCTACCTCTATGTACGATATTCTGCTTGTTATTAATATACTATTGTATACACTCACTTAGATCTTTATACTATTGTATGTTTGTATGATACACACACCATTAGGTAGTTGGAAGCATATAAATTGCATATTAAAATTTTATTTTAACTTGCATTTGTTTTCTTAAATTGGTGGGTGTTTATAACTTTTTATTTAGTGTAGTTTTGTTTTTAAAAAACTTATTTTTAGTGGTTCGT
Organism: Elaeagnus macrophylla; assembly: GCA_029378325.1. Taxonomy (NCBI): domain Eukaryota; kingdom Viridiplantae; phylum Streptophyta; class Magnoliopsida; order Rosales; family Elaeagnaceae; genus Elaeagnus; species Elaeagnus macrophylla. The sequence continues at coordinate 39,945,153 of CM055641.1, forward strand.
CGGGGACCTCTTGCAAGTCTTGTCGGTGGCTCATGAAGGTAGTAGGTGAAGGACCAGCGAATGTGCACAGGGTGGATCTGTTACTCGTTGCACCTCGCTGATATCTCTTAGGGATTTACTGAGATGATTAACAAGACTTCGTAAGGGTGCGCAACGAAGGTATCAAAAGCTAAAAAATTAGCTATAAATATCATCTTTTTTATTTATTAAATACACCTATAATTTATATCTCTTTTACACTTTCTCTCACATTTTTTTCTATATTTTTATGAGCTGATTTTGTGTTGTGTCAAATTATATGATTAGGCAAAAATTATTTTTGAGTTTTGAAAAATATTTTACTTTTTTTATATTACTTATGTCTAGTATGTTGTCATATTAATGATTTAAAGGTGATAATTTCACATAAATTTTTTTGTAAATTATTTAAAGTTTTCGTATTCTCAATATATTGAATGTTGTTTCTGTATTGAGATATTAAGTATGATAGAGTTTGTTAAAATTATCTTATCGAATAAAGATATGCCGTAATAACAATATATAGAATATTTTTGCATTTAGTTTTAGAACTATTTTATTTTTCAAAAACTTTGTTATATTATTCATACTTACATAAATGCCTATTGTTTTTAAAATTATTTTAAAAGATTTGACATATTTTATAGCATTTTAATTTGTTGGTCAAAATAAATTTGAGTAAAGAGCACTATGGGTTCTATAGCTTATATAAATAGAGTACATAAGTTTCGTAGGTTTTTAATGAACCATAAATATCTTATTATTTTTATAACACTTATATTTTTGGGACATTTTAGTCCATAAACTTTCAATTGACTTAGGTCCTAATTTTAGAAAAAAATTATACTTTAGTTTATATTTTAAAGACTAAAGTATTTCATTTTAATGAAATTCAGGAACTAAAGTGTCAAAAAGTAATAGTTTAATGAACCTTTTTTGTACATACTATCTTAAATTGTTAAAGTTTAGGATTAAAGTGTATTAATTGAAAGTTTAGAAACTATAGTGTCCCAAAGACATAAGTTTAAGGACCATAGAAGTACTTTTTTCTTATAAAATTAATACTAAAGGTTTATTTTAACTGTTGACTAAGAAGTTAGCCAAATTATGTCATGTTAGTCCTGCAAACAAATTTGTAAAGTTATTTTTCATAATTTATCGTCACTCTAACAACCTAAATAAAATTGCTATTTCATAAAGGAAAAAGTACCTCAAAGTCCTCAAACTTATAACATTAATATACATTATTCTCTAATTTCTCAAAAGTTACACATAAGTCCCTAAAATCTTATAACTTAGTACACATGAGTTAAATTACTTATTAAAATTGATTAAAATAATATAAATCCCTCACATGCGAATCACATGACCACGTGGTTAAAGATAAAATTGAGAATTCATATCACAATGGAAAGGGAAAAAAAATGATTCAACCCTAACCCTAACTAAAATCCATTTACCCATTTTGAGTTTAAACCCCAAAATCCGTAATACCATGTGCTTGGACTCAACCCTAACTCTAAAAAGATTAAGGAAAAATACAATTGCATAGTAAAATTAATAGGAAAAAAATGTGATAAGAAGAATAAGTGCAAAGGAAAGATGTCTATGTTCATCTTGATTTATTGCCATAGACACTAGATTTTGAAATTAAAAAAATAAAATGATGGAAAGCCGATAATGGAGAGAATTAATGAAGAAAAATTGTTAAAATGACTGAACATATCCCTAATTAAAATATTATATGTATATAATATATTTTTTAATTTTAAAATAATCAACTAAAAGTTAAAATTGGACCTATGTGTCCTTTTAAGAATTTAGAGACTTAAGTGTCCCCAGAGAAACTTTGAGGACTTAATGAATCCAAAAGTCACAAGTTTAGTGACTATGATATCACACCACCCTTCTATATATACTCTCACAAATTTAATAACATGATCGATAAATAATAAAATTTGGCTCAATTTTTCAATCAATAATAAAAATATGACTTTAATGCTAATTTTATGATAGCAACAATGAAGAAAAACAGAGAAGCATGAAGAATCAAGAACAGAGACTGGAAATTGATGCAGAAATTAAGAATAGAGATTGAAGATTAATGCAGAAACTTAAAGAAATCAAGAACAGAGACTGAAGTGAAGAGAAAGACAAATGAAAACAGATGCTTCGAAAGAGCTTTTTACTAAATTCTTATTTTCTTTTCTTGTTTGTATATTCTGTGTGTTACATTAACATTGAGGAAAATATCCATTTATACTACTTGTTACAGCAATTCACAAGTCATTAGGGTGTATACAACAAATGATAGAATTGATTACAACTTATTACAATCACTCTAACTGATTTCCTTTGCCGCTTAACAACCTAACAAACTGCAACCACTTTAACGTCCATTAACAGCTCATGCATGTTCCAGCAATCAATCATCATGCCATATCATCAATCTCTCGCTTGATCGCTCACTGCACAGCACTTAATATCAAGCTTCTCGTGCACTGCACCTGTCTTATTCATTCAGCACTTCCACCTCAGTATCTCCATTCATAAACAAAACCTATGTGATCTATTAAAAAGTTACGGTACTCATGCATTTTACGTGTGTAAGCTACAGGATTTTTAGCGTCCTTCACCTAATAAATATTACATACATTTATAATTGTATATATTAAGTAATAAAAATTATTTAAAAAAGAACTAATTTTTTTGATTTAATATTTTAAAGATTTGTTTAAATTTTCATAATTTTGTTTGTTTATAATTTTCGTGAGTTTTTTCAAAATTTTTGTTGACAGCAAAAATATTGTAAACATTTTCGTAAAATTTAAGTATCGACATTTTGTTGAACATCGATATTTTAAACTTCTATCTAATTAACATATTCGAGTTTAAGAAAAAAATATTCGAAACTTTGTGTCAGTTTCACAGCATTATTTTTATTTCTGAAGTAGACTTTGTAGTTCATTATGCACCAGTTGTACTGTAGGTAGTTAAATATAAGTTGGTTGACTTATTTTTTTAAATAAGAAAAATGTCTCATTAATTATAAAAAATACATCAAGTAATAAAATCAGTGTTAAGGTACATATTAAAACAATAGAAAAGCTTCTCATAATAATCGTCTAAGGAAAACAACCATGATCACTGTTACTATCTCAACCGATCTTTATTTTCAACAGTACATTAGACAGATACAAAGATATATATTCAACAATAAACCCACTAAATTTTCGAAATCTTCAAAACATAACCACATATCAAACGTTACTCGTAAAAACATTTTCACAAAGTTCTAGGACACAAATAAGACACAAAAACAAAACAAACACAACTAGATTCTTATTAAACAAATAATATGGAAAAACACTTGCACACTATCGAACGACTCGACCACCGGCACCAGAGGAAGAGAAATGTTGGACCAGGCCAACGATGAGTGGCAGCACCACCAGCCAACACCGACAACTAGAACTAAAGGAGCCAACAACAAGCATTGAAGAAAAAATAAAGATGAGCCATAACAACTAGAGACGATGCATAACGACATCCAACGGCCATAAAAATCAGAACCAGAGACACCGTCGATAGCAACAGCCAGAGGATGAACTAGATGACGCTGATGAACCAACGCCAATCTGCACGGTAGCCACCAAAAAAATTGAACGAAAAAAACCATAAATAAACTTAACCAACGATAAATCCAGACAATGAGATGGCAGAGGAGACCAGACCACCAGGCAGGCGGGCCATACCTCTGTTGCCTGCCAAAGGAGACCTCTGAAACCTAATTTTAAAAGAGAGGCGAGAGAAATAAAAAAATAGAGAGAGACTGGTACAATATAGGTTGGATACTTAGTTTTACAGTAACAATGAATGCAACTTTCTTATAGTCTTTGGGATTTGATTTATTTTAACAAAAAATTTATGTAACTCAGTAGTCATGAGAGATATTTGGTTGTAACTTGTTAATTGGTGTGGTGTATGTTGTAAAAACAACGCAACAAAGTAATTTTCTTAAGGTATTTAGGATTATATATTTTTTGCTTTTAAAATTTATGTAATGGAGTAGTTACGAGAAGTATTTGGTTGTAATTTGTTAATTTCTGTAACATATGTTGTTTATGTTTGACAAAATATGAATTTTTTTTTTTTGATGTGATTGTAATGGCATGTTCATGTAAGCAACTGTTGGTCAAAGTGTTTATATACCTACATATTTTGAACTTTAATGAAAGATTTCAGCACAAGATGATCAATTGGACATGCATTTAAATTTAATTTTGACTAATTGAAGTAAAAAAAAAATTTGATTGATACCTATCTAATTGAGTTATAATAAGTTGGGTAGCATTAAATTAATCTTAAATTAATTAAAATGAAATTATGTTAGTTTCACACTTTTTTTTTTCTTTCAAAAAAGCCACACTAGAGTTTTGAGGATATAGCTATTGTTAAATACTCATACTACCATGATTCACAAGCTATGGGACTGAGCCCTCACCTCTGAGAAATTGTGTACCCACAATAAGAAGTACAAGGTAGGCTTGACATTAGAATACAAGTTCCAAGCCTTAAACTCGTATTTTGCTGTCCAGTAAAATCACGAACTCTACATAATTACTGAAATGGTTTTACCACCTAGGCAGCCTGCTTATGATGTTTCACACTTGTTTTTGATTATGACATAATATAATATATATTTTAATTGGTTACTAAAAAGGTGGTTTTAAGTCTTATATATTCAATATAAATGAGTATATAATTTGTGGAATAATAATATAAAAATTGTGTATATTGTGTTATGTAGACGAACGAAAGTAAATATAAAGGAGGACATCACATAGTTTAATTTTATTTCATAATTTTCACCTTGGCTCAAAGCTTTTTTAGAATAAAAACCAGAAGAGTTAGTACTTGTTTGATAGCTTAATTTTAAAATTATTTTCTACAATTTTTAAAAATAATAAGGTGTTTGATAGTATTTTAAAATCAAAAACAAAAAAAAATGTTTGCGTTACTATTTGGCAAATAATTTTTTAAAAAAATTTCTTTGTACACTTTTTAATATTAAATTTAATATTTTTTACAATGATTTTAACATTATAATTAAACTTTGATTGTGTAAACTAAATATAACATATTAATACAACTAAAAATGGAAGTAAACAAAACTTAATAATTTTAAAACTTGTTTTCATCGTATACTTTTAGTACTTTTACAATAATTTTAATGTTATAATTAAACTAAGATTGCGTAAATTAAACATAACATATTAATGCAACTGAAATTGCACATATATAAAAAATTAAAAAGTATTATTATTAACATAATCACTTTTTTATTGTCAAAATAAATGTGCATAAATTATTTTTCAAGTACATACAATTTATTATGAATTAGGATCAATATTATTGAATAGTATTATCCTCAATAAAAGTAATTAAGATATTAGCAATTTTAATTAATATTTACACTCTAAGTAAATTATATAACATTAGTATATAATTAAGAAAAAAAAAGCCAAAAGAATAAAAGGACACAGGAAGCAAGCGTTAAGATCAATAACTCTGCTTCGGAAAAAGTATTTTTCGTGTTTTTAGTTTAACTTACAAATAGTGAAAACACTTCCAACTTATTCTCTGTTTTTTGTTTTTTAAAACATGTTATTTTAAAAAATAATAACTTAAAAATAATGGCCAAATAATATAATTTATTTTTAAAAATAATTTTTTGTTTTTAAATACAAAAAAATAAATTTTAAATTATTTAACCAAACAAGCCCTTATTATTATTATTTTTTTGATAAGAAGACACAAGTTTTCATTAAAAATGATCCAATTACAATCCTAAACAATACCTACATTAAGAGATACAACATAATCCTAAATTTATAGTCAAAATCCGATAACTAATAAAATCTTAATTACAACTCCATATTATAACTTACAATATTGCTTGACTCGATGATTTGAAATAGTAAAAACTTCCCGAAAATTGTAGTCAGATAGCAAACAGAGACTAAATTAACAAAAACAATAAACACTATCTACATAATCCTAAACAACACGTACATTAAGAAAAACAACACAATCATAAATTTACAGTTAAAACCTGATAACTAATGAAATTTTAATTACAACTTCATATTACAACTTTTATTATTGCTTGACACAATGATTTAAAATAATGAAAACTTTTCGGTAGTAAAAAATAGTGAATAATACTGATGTAATAGTTATACTTATGGAGGCATATTTTCATAATAATGGGAGAATGTCTAGATTAGCTTTGACTTTGTAAGTCAATACACCCCAAAAACATGAGAATTTTGACCTTGTTGCTTCCTCGTGCGCATCAAAACTCTGCATCATCAAAACATTATTATAAATATAAATACACACATAAAAATATTGCCATGAAAATTTTATGTTTCAATATATTTTGAAGTAAATATGATATTAATAATTAATTAATTGGTAATAGGATGAGTACAAATTATACTATTTAGAGAAAAAGATCTATATGTAAGGGCATGGAATTAAGGCTTAGGAACCTTGAAACGATGGTGGTTAGAATGATAGAAAGTACGGATCGTAAGAAATAAGTTTAAAACAAATAATAAGTTGTAATTTATAAATTGAAAAAATGGATCAAAATTACAACACAAAAAATTAAGAAAGAAGAAATTAAAGAAGGATTCAGTCCAAGTAACACGGTCTTTTTAAGATATATTTTTTTTCTCACACACTAGTATTTGAGATTAAGGAAAAAAAAGACTTCATAGGATACAACGATCAAAAATAATTTAAGAATACTAACTTAAACTATTATGGAAAACTAAATTGAACTTGTTCTCTATTACACTGAAGTTAGCTCTAGAGTATAGAATTTTTTGGATATGTAAATGTTTACTGCAGGAAAAATTATGGAGAGAAAGGAAGCTTTTATGATTGTTTTTTTACTTAGTTGTAGAACCAATTTATAGCATCCAAAAAATAGACTGCGTAAGGCCCATCAAAATTGGAAGATATTTGTATTTGTAAGACATGTAGGCCCATGAATGAAGTTCCAAATTTTTGGGCTGGACATTCGAGAATTTGCACTCCTATGTGCGCACACATAGAAAAAGCCTTTTTGTTACACATGCTTACCTCTTATAAGAAACTAAATGCTATATAAAGCATTCCAAATATTGTTATTTTTCTATATGGGACAAACATAAAACAATTACATTTTCTCTTCTCAATGAGTGAACTTTGAGACTTAATTTTTCATTTATCCTAATATCTGTTGAAATAGTTTAATATTATCTAGTTGGATGTGGATAATTATTATAATGTTTTTCTATTAGTTTAGGAGTCTTATTTAGAGTTATATTAGGATTAGGATTCTAATTTATTATCGCTATAAATATCAGTGTAATCTTTCAATAATATGAATGAGAATAAGATGTCTCTCTTTAATTTTCTTATTCTACTCTCTACCTATTTTAATTATTTCTATATAATTATTTCCGCTTCATAATTTAACTTGGTATCAGAGCCATATTTGATCCTGAAAACTAACAAAAATATTTTCTAAATTCTCCCATCTTCATTTGATCTATTCCATTTGATCAGAACATTTTTCAAAAAAAAAAAAAAATTACCAAATCTGTTCGGTCCCTGCCTAGATAGCCCCTCACCAGTCCACTAGCCAGTCACGCCCCAACCTCCGCAGCAGCTCGTCCACCTGCCGCTGTCGACGATCCGTCGTCTGCACTCAGTCACCTCGCCGTCGATCTACAGATCAGTCCCTGTCATCACGAAGTTCACCAGTCTGCACTGCTTCCGCTCCATAATTTAATCCACCAGATCCGCCCTATCCAGCCGTCTCGCCGTTGCACCACCATTCCCAGCCGTCCACCAGCAACCGATCTGCACTCACCAGCTGTCTGTTCATCGCACGGCCCAACCACCAGTTCTCCGTCCAGATCCATCGTTCAGATCACCAGCTCAGCAGCGATCTCTCTGTGGGCTCCGCCTATCCACATCGCCTGTCGCGCTTGTCAGCATTGCCAGTCTGTCTGTCTCTCCAGCGCGCGGTCCGCACCCTTCTGCGCTCTGTCTTCCGTCTGCTCTGCCTATCCGCGCCACGCCGTGCCTGTCACTCCCGTGCGCACTCGGTCAGTCAGTTGCACTCTGTCAGTCGCCACCTCCTGTCGAGCACCAACTCCGCCTCTGGTCAGATCTGTCGATCTCCAAGTGCGCCGTGCAGTCTATGTCCGCCTGTCCGCCTTCCTCAGTGCAGCCGCCGGCGCCGTGCACCTACCTCTCTGTCTACGCTGTGCACCTAACTCTCTGTCCGCGCCGTGCACATGCCTGTCCACAGATCTGCAACCGCCGCCCAAGATCTGCCCAAACTGATCTGCCGCAGCCGCCAGCCCTCTCCTCTCCAACGGATCTGCCGCCAGCCTTTTCCCCCCTAACCCTAGCCCAAACCACTTAAAACCCTAGCCTATCAAGCCCAAGTCCCAGCCCACATATAAAAAAACCCTAGCCCATGGATACACATATAAAACCCATCAGCCCACACATATGAAACCCTAGCCCATTTTCACCCAAATTCTAATCCAAGTCCAACCCAAACTTATTTGCCCAGTCAGCAAATCAGCCCAATTAGCAGCCCAGTTAGCAAATCAATCAAGTCAACAATTCAGTCAGGAATTTAGTGAACAACAATGTCAGCAGTCCAGTCAGAAAAAAAAAAATTCATGGATTTATTTTCTATGAATATGTGGTAGTTGTACTTTCTAGCTGACACCAATTGTAGATGACAGGGGGAGTTTTGTTATAGCCATCTACAATTGAGCATGTGACTTCTTCTATGTATGATGTTGTTTTGTCTGTGGCTTCGTCCTTTTGTTTGTGGCTTCATTCTCAGTTTATCATCAAGGAGGTTATCACTAGCATCAGCTGTCATCTCCATCATTATTGTCTGCCATTTCAGTTTAGTAGCAATCGCCTTCAACCACGGCCCACCAGCGCCGTTCTCAAACTATGGCCCATCAATGCAATTCTCAGCCACAAGTCGTTTGTTAACTTTACGAATGTTAGTATCGACCTATTTTTACCATTATCGCCTTTAAGGATTCACGACTGTTGGTATCAGTCTCAATCTTAACCTCACTATTCAAGTTGGGCATGTGTGATATTTATGTTCCAATTTGTGGGGAAGAGTTAAAGGCTGTCTTCTTGTCAACCTTACGACTTCGTAGCCGCGTTTTCTAGAATGATCAACGACCCACCGTCGTTTTCTAGAATGGTCAACCGGCCTACCGTCGTATGTCGTCATCACCAATTTCAGATTGGTGTCTTCATGTCAAGTTCATGTCTTCGTAGCCGTGTTTTCTATAATGATCAACCAACCCACCATCGTTTTCTACAATGGTCAACCGGTCTACCGTCATATATTGTCATCACCATTTCCAGATTGGTGTCTTCCTGTCAAGCTCTCGCTTCGTAGTCGCGTTTTCTAGAATGATCAACCGACCCACCGTCGTTTTCTAGAATGGTCAACCGGACTACTGTCGTGTGTCGTCATCGTAGCCGCGTTTTCTAGAAAGATCAATCGACCCGTCGTTGTTTTCTAGAAAGGTCAACCGGCCAACGTTTTGCTTATTTTTATTTATGTTGCCCAATCTGAACATAAATTATGTTCAGCTTGAGGGAGAGTGTTGAAATAGTTTAATATTATCTAGTTGGATATGGATAATTATTATAATATTTTTCTATTAGTTTAAGAGTTTTATTTAGAGTTATATTAAGATTAAGATTCTAGTTTATTATCGCTATAAATGTCAGTGTAATCTTTCAATAATATGAACGAGAATAAGATGTCTCTCTTTAATTTTCTTATTCTACTCTCTACCTATTTTGATTATTTCTATATAATTATTTTCGCTTCATAATTTAACTATCATCTTCAGCATATATTAAGTAGGTTTCACTCAAAATGATATACATGGATTTAATACCCCCATTTTCCAACGCGAACAATCTGAGAGGCAAGAGTTAAATTGGAAGAAGAATGAATGAATGGATATAAAAATGGGAGCATTGATGATAAAGAAAAAGCTAGCTCCGTATTTGAATTGTCATGATCATCAAATGTGGTCATAGGCTCTGTCTTCTCCTGTACGCAATTCTTCCATTACAATATCCAACATATACAATAAGCCCACGACCACTTGTCCCCTTAGTTCTTTCTTTCTAGGTTTCAAAAGAAAAACTCATTTCCTTCTTTCCCTAACTAACTCTTCCGTTAATCACCATTCTCTCTCTTTCTAACCTTTTTTCTCTCTTCTAGGATTTTGCTTCTCATCTTCTTTCTGTGGTTGTTGGCGAGTTATTTTGGTCATCTGGCTAGCGACTAGCTCTTCTTTTCACATCCCTTTGTACATAGTTCTCTTTTCTCAATTGTTTTGCTTGTTTTTAGAATTGTTTCCTCAAGTTGTACCTGGTTTATTTTGACGATAAAAACTGGCTGTCCAGCTCTTTGGTGGAAACCTGGCGTCTGTTGGAAGTTCTATTGTCCAGTGCCTAAAGCTTTCCTTTTCTTCCGTTCTAGGTGGCACTTGTTTCTCCTATCAGTGGCTTTTTTGGTTGTTATTGTAACGACTGTGGGTATCCGGCGACCTCCTATGACCAGTGGGTTGGATAGGTGTTTTGGGTGTATTGGTATTTATGTTGTAATGTTAATGTGTATTTTTTATGTGTCCTGTTATTCTTGGTATATTTTGAAATATGTAGATAGTGTTTATTGTTTTTGTTAATTTAGTGTCTATTTACTATTTGACTACAATTTCTACTATTTTTTACTATTGAAAAGTTTTTACTATTTTAAATCATCAAATCAAACAATAGTGTAAGTTGTAATATGGAGTTGTAATCAAGATTTCATTAGTTATCGGATTTTGACTTTGAATTTAGGATTATGTTGTATTGCTTAATGTAGGTATTGTTTAGGATTATATAGATAGTGTTTGTTGTTTTTGTTAATTTGGTGTCTGTTTATTATCTAACTACAACTTATGACGCATGTAAAAGATTTTCTGATCTTCTTAGGAGAAATTGAAGCTCAAAGAAATGCTCTAACCTCCTCTCCTAGCTTTTGTAAGCAACACTTCCTTTAGAAAAGGGCTAAATTTATGCATTTCTAAATTTTCTATTTTAGTTATTTATTTTCTTTGTTTAATAATTCTCTCATTCATCTAAGTAGTGTGTATGTGTTTACAATAGATCCTAGCCATGGTACTTGGAGTTGTACCATTTTTGCAGCGGTTGATATTCACAACTGATGGTCCTCCTTTCTTTTTCATTGATAGCTGCATTATTCTAATCTTACATGCAAGGATAGCTTATAAATTTGGTCGTCTCTGTGTTTTTTTTACATTTTACTGAGTATAAAATTTTCTCTCTCTTTCACCTATAGCTATTTTATTTTCTGTGCTTTCTGATAATTTTTGTATTCTAAACTTTTGCTTATTTGAATGATAAAATAATATTAAAGAAAAGTCGTAATGAATTTAAATGTGTATGATAACGTTGTTAGAATGCACTACTTATAATCTATAGCGAAATTGAATGCTAGTTGAAGTTTATTTCGGATTGCTAAAGCAAGTTTCAAACTAACAATGTTGAAATTTATCAGGGAGGCAATGATTTCATGTATTTTGTTGGCATTAGGTGGAAATCTCGTGGATGGTAATTTTGTAAGAAAAATTAAATCTTGATAAAACTTTGCAGCGGAAAAAAAATTAAATTACCTTCGCTCATAAATTGCACAAGTCTTAAAATAAATTTATCAAAAATAAACAACGATAAAAATCTTCTAAACTATGCTCTATATATTTTAGCTTGTTTGGCTTGACCTTAATTGATGAAAGTCACATGCATGTATAAAGCTAGGCCAAAAATCTTTATTAGATAATCGTCATTATTAGATTTCCTTACATTAAGAAAAATCTCATCTGAATTTAATTAGAAGATTTTATCTCTTAATATATATAAGCTTAATTATTTCGTTAAAATGCTATTAGATAAATAACTAAATGAGTAATTATCTTTAAGTGATATCACAAATCATATTTAAAACTTGTACCAAATCACTTAAACTTTTTTGGTATTATCTGAAAGTGGGCCAATGTATTTATTTGTTTAAATAATTTTGGCCCGTTCTAAACACATCCCACAAAATATACTAATTACATACCCCTATATATAACAAATAATAATAATAAAAGAGAAACATCATTTTAAAACAAAAGAGCCGAATACATCCCACACTCACAAAATTCCTTCTCTGCGTGTGCCGTCGCCGTGGAGAGTATCCACCGCCACCACCGCTGCCGACGACACTTTCTCTTCCTCAGCTTCTTTCCGGCGACACTTTTTGTCGCTACTGCTACCGCTTTCGACGATTTTCTGCTACCCTATTGCCGATGATTCTTGCTACCGACGATTTTCTTCCCACCTGCATATTTGTATTCAAACCAAAATCAGGTGAGTTTCTTAAGCTTGAAAGAAACAGAGACACCTTTGTCATTATTTGTTGTAGTGGAATTTGCAATGTTCAGTCTTTGAAGTTTGAACACATCTCTGTTTCATGCAATTTGATCCTGTCCTTTTTAGAAGGTATCCAAATTCTTAAAATTTATTCGCCCTTGCTCTAGCGGGTCCGTAGCTGATCTGTTGCTATTCTTTTTTAGACATTGATCAATTTAATCTTTTTATTGGCTATTTTATTGTGGATGGCATGGGGTAAGGAAATGTGATTTTGTATGCCTAATCTCCTGCTTGAAAAAGGTATTATGCATTGAGATGAATTTATGAAGGCCAATGTATCTGCTGATACTCCAAATGTTCAACCACCACATAGGTGGATCTCGCCTCCTTCTAGTATGTGTAAGCTACCTAGATGTGGCTAGTGTTAATGAAAAGGCCACTAATTCTATTGGGTTGGGTTTTTGCAGGACTCATCAAGTAAGGTCTAATAATCCTTTTCTCCACTATCTTGGCAGTGGAATCCCTTCAATATTTTCACATTAGGCGACCTTTTGCTGGTCAACTTTGTATTTGGTGGAGTTGCAAGAAATGTTGCAGAATGTTTGTCAAAACTTGGACCAAAGCCTTTTATAATTAGTGTCATAGGACATGACATGACAGGTGGTTTTCTGATCTTATTAGTTTCTATTACTCTGAGAGTTTTCAACCCTTGTAGTAGTGTGAATGCCTTTGAACATATAGGTTTTAATCTTTCACAAGCAAGATTTAGAACAATCACATATATTGGTCTTACTTTTTAGTATGAATATCAGTTTCTTTTAAAATTTGCTCTCTATTTTTATAGAGAATTATTCAATTGTTAGTTTGGACATTATAGTTTGTCTTCATAGATTATAGGTTGTCAGGGAATTCTGTAATGACAGAGTCACAAAACTCTACGTTCATCAAGTTAAGCTATCACAAAACTCTACGTTCTTTCTCTTGCCATTTGTTTGTTTAGTACAATTTAAGCTATCAAATTGTCTTATTTTTTTATTTACTGCTAAAAATATATTGGGATCTTGTCATAGACATAATTATTAATTTTGAAATGTAATTTGTAGATATGTCGAGACAACGGCTAACGGCTGATATGCGTTGAATAATGAAGAAAGATACAAAATGGAAGGTATCTTTTACCGAAGAAAGAGTAACAAAGAAAACACTGTAGAATAATCACAGCAAGATCAATGGGTGATTGAGACTTTACCAAGAAACGTAGGACATAGACAAAGAAATTGCTATTCTTTCTTTTCTTTTAAATTGTATTGTAGTTTTTAAGACAGTAACATTGTATTTGTATATTATGTGTATTAAAATTAACTTATATAATTTGCTAAGTAATAGATGTTTTATGCAATTGTATGAGATTTTTTTTAACATGACAGGATTATTGATGTATATTATGTTCATATAAGTTGGGATATTCGGCTGTAGATTTGAACAATAGAGTCAGGAAATATTTTTAATAGAGTTAGAAAATAGTCAAAAATATGTTCAAAGGAGTAGTTTGAACATTTAAAATAAATTCGAACTATTTGTTTGATCTTTATGCATATGTTCGAACTATGTGTTTGAACATTTTCAATATGTTCAAACGATATGTTTGAACATTTTCAATATGTTTGGTTAAAATATTTGAACACCTGGTGTGAGTAAACATGGCTGATAAATTGAAAATATCCATTTAAAATTGACCCATTTGTTCGGCTGAGCCTTTTGAACTTTTTGTTTTTGTTCGGACGACATGTTTGAACATTTTGTATATGTTCAGGCGATCCTGTTGAACATTTTCAAGATGTTCAACATAATTATTTGAACGTTTGAAAAATGTTCGGCAACAATGTATGAACGTATTATATATGTTCGGACCTGGTACGTTGAACATATTGGAAAAAATTTAACAACTCTCTGATTCGTTTTCCAATATTTGGGGAGGAAAGGAACATTCTAGTTCATTGCAGGATGTGAATACCAATGGAAGCTCACAAATTTTAGCTAGAAAAGCTGCCGGCGACGATGACGGTGGCGGTGGAGGTGGAGGTGGAGGTTCCATTTCAGAGAAATAAATATAAAAAAAATTTGAACCAGTTTTCTAGAGTGAAATTAACAGAAAATGTTAATGGAGAAGTGGTGCAGCCGATGATTGAAGAAAAATAATTCCGGTCCGGCGGGCAGCAGAGGCAGCAGCAACGGCAGCGGCAGCGGCAGCGGCAGTTTATTTCCCACGAGCAGCGGCAGTTTATTTCCCACGAGCAGCGGCAGTTTGTGGGATGTATTTGGTTTTCTTTTAATTTGTTGTTTTTATTATGTAGGGGGTATGTACTTAGCATGTTATGTGGGATGTGAGTAGAACGGGCCATAATTTTTAATGGTTTACATTTCCCACTTGGCCCACAGTAGGAATACCAAAAGCTATGTACAATTTCATTGTATCATTATATTACCCAAAACTGGCTAGTAGTATAACTTCAGAAAAATTATTGATGCATAAATCATTCAAGGTCCAACTTTATTATCCCAACAGATATACCAAACATGATGAAACTTACTGTGCACAAAAACAAAATACATTATTTTTGTTCTCTAAGATCATAAGTTTGTACAAATGAAAAGCCCAAAAAGAGATCAAACTTAAAATGAGCTAATAAATCTTATATAATCCACATGATGCATGTATAGTTTTGTCGGCAATTCCTTAGTCATGGGATTTGCAAGCATTAGCTCAGTACTTGTATGCTCAATAATAATATCACGATTCTTAATATGACCTCTCATAACAAGATACTTTATGTTTATATACTTATTGTAGATCCCGCTTTTGTTATTCTTAGAGAACAAAAATGCAGCAGAATTATAACAATAAATTCTTAGTGTAAATTATAGAGAATCAACAATTTGCACCTCATAGTTAAATTTCTTAACCATAAAACCTGTGGTCAAGCTTCATAGAAAGCTATAAATTGCAAGTAAGATATCATCTACGTATAGCATGAATTATGAATTTGCTCCCACTAACCTTAAGGTATATAAATTGACCTTAATTGATGAATGTCACCGGCATATATATAAAGCTAGGCTAGTAACTTTTATCAGATAATCGTCCTTACCCGATTTTCTTCCAAATCTTTTTTGAATTTAATTAGGAGATTTTATCTCTTAATATATGTTTAATTATTTCCTTAAAATGCTACTAGATAAATAACTAAATGGGTAATTATCTTTAGGTGATATGAAAAATCTTATCCTGATATACTTTGACATACATCAAATTACACAGCGCCTTTGCTGTGTTCAGAATTTGGAAAGGGATTGTACATTTCTTGAAGATGGTATTTAGGTGAATCTGATAATGACATTTGTATGTCTCTCTGGTTGCAAGACCAAGAAGTTCAAAACTTGTTCTAATTAGAACAACTACAAATATTTTGGATGTGTTGGAAATGTGGTTATAATTGAGCCATTTATTCAAAAATGGAAGAAAAGATGAGCTCGTCCCTTATGTCATTCAAAGAGTGAGCTCATTCCTTATGTTATCAAGCCCACAAAAGAAGAAATTGTAAATAAGTGTTCATACATGAACTAGCTCTTCAATAATAAATTTCTTATTTATAAATAGAGCAAGTATTTGCTCATTTGAAATCATCCCTAACAATTCATTTCAAGAGTTGCATTTGAGAGAAAGAGAGCAAAATTAGGGAGCTCGTTTTGGTAGCTTCAAAGTATTAGAATTAACACATTTGGTAGTTGTTATTCTCTTGTTTGTTAGAAAAAAATCTCTAAATTTGGTATATTGGGATCTTGGGGTATTTGAGAGTTTGCACTCACTTTGTAAATACCATTTAAATAGTGAATTATTCTCCTCGTCTTTGCCGGTGGATTAGGCCTTACGTTGAACCACGTAAAATTTGTGTGTCCACTTTGTTATTTATTTTCTCTACGTTTGGTTACCATAGTTGTTTGTTACTCAATTGAGTGCTTACTATTTAGGAAAGTTCTGTCTACGAAGATTGAAATTTAAGTGACTTCGGTGTGACTCTCCAGTCTTTTTTGGGAGCTTTCTTATAATAGTGGTATTCAAGTGGGTCCCGCACAACAAGTTGTATCAGAGCTGATTCGATCCATATTTGGCAAATTGTGTTGTTGCAGATTTGTGACTAAAAGGAAGTATGTCGGAGTCTTCAGATATTGTGGCGCCAACATCTGTACCATCTTCGTCAGCACCACTTAGAACTACTGTAACAAATGCAAAATTTGAGGTGAAGAAATTTGATGGAACCAATAATTTTGGTATGCGGCAATGTGAGGTACTTGATGTATTGTACCAACAAGAGTTGGATCATGCTCTTGAGAATAAACTTGAAGACATGAAAGAGAAAATTTGGGCAAAGCTCAATTGTCAAGCGTGTGATACTATTCGGCTGTGTCTCGCCAAAGACCAAAAATATTTTGTCACGAAGGAGACGTCAGCAAATAAGTTATGGAAGACATTGGAAGATAAGTATATTTTCCAAATTTTTTTAAATTTCAAATTTTTTTTACCTTTAAAAATTTTTTTTTTTGGGGCCCAAAAAAAAATTTTCCCAAAAAATTTTGGAAAAAATTGAAAATTTTAAAAAAACCAAAAATAAAATTATTAAAAAATAAAAATTTAAATTTAAAAAAAAATTTTGATCAAAAATTTTTAAAAATTCCCAAAAAAAAACCTTTAAAATTTTTAAAATTTTTTATAACCCAAATTTCCCTTTAAAAGGGTAAATTTTTTTAAAAGGACCCAAAAATGGTTTTTTGGGAAATTTTTTGGGGTTTAAAAAAACCCCCTTTTTTAAAAAAAAAATTCCCAAAAACTTTAAAATTTAACAAAAAATTTAAGAAAAATTTTTTATATTAAAATTAGTTTTTAAAATCTAACATTATAAAAATTTTAGGGATTTCTCAATTTAAAATAAAAAAATTTTAAAATAAATCCCCAAACTTGGAAAAAGTTTTAACTCTTCCACAATTTCCCAATTTTTTTTACCTTTTATTTTTTTATTTTTTTAAGTTTAGAAAAAACCCAAAAACTAAACTAAATTTTCAGAAAAAAAATTAATTACTTTTTAACTAAAAATTTTTAAATTTTTAAAAATTTAATAATTCTTTTTTAAAAATTTTCAATTTTTTTAAAAATTTTAAATTTTTTTAAAAACAAATTTTTTAATTTTAAAAAAAAAAAAATTTTATTTTGTTTTTTTAAAAAAGTAACAAAATTAAGGGAAAAAAATAAACAATTCACAAAATTTGTTTCCTTTCCAATCTTAAGGTCTTTACTTTTGGGTTTTTTGTCAAATTTCCCATTTTGTAAAAAAAATTTTTAATTTGTCCCAACCAAAATTTCGGTTTTCTCAAAATTAAAAAAAATTTAAGATAAAAAAAAAAAACTTTTTTTTAAATGTCGCCATTGGGTT
This sequence comes from Elaeagnus macrophylla, assembly GCA_029378325.1. Lineage (NCBI taxonomy): Eukaryota > Viridiplantae > Streptophyta > Magnoliopsida > Rosales > Elaeagnaceae > Elaeagnus > Elaeagnus macrophylla. Next base: position 39,963,206 of record CM055641.1, read on the forward strand.
TAATTTTACTTTAAATTTTGATAAATTTTTACCAAAAAGGTTTTTTTGGGAAAAGGGGCCCCCAAAACCAAAACCCCAAAATTTTTAATAAAGCAAAAGTTTTTAAAGAAAAAATTTCCTAAACCCTGGAAAAAAAATTCCCTATAGGGGTTGGGGGGGGTTTGAAGTTCCCAAAATTTTAAAGTAAAAAGCTCTTTAAAAACCCCAAAAAATTTCCAACTTTCCCATTTTTGTTTGTTTTGGTTTAATCCAAACCCCTTTTTAAAAACTTTTTAAAGGAATTTTCAACCCAAAACTAAAATTAAAAAAAAATTTTTTTCATTTTTTTTATCCTCCTTTTTTTCTTTTTAAAAATTTGCCTAAAATCCAATTTAAAACAACTTTTTTATTAAATTGTTTTCTTTAAAAGCCCAAAGGTTTTGGCAAAAAAACCTTTTTTTAAAAAGGGGGTTTATTGTTTTAACTTAAAAAACCAAAATGTCCCTTTCTTAAAACCCTTTTGGCCTGATGGGAAAATTTAAAAACCAGTTTGGGGTTAAAAGGCCCTTTAATGATTTGACTTTATTAAAAATTTTAAAAAGTTTACCCTTTTTACCGGGGCCAATTAATAATTCTTTCTTTTTAAAACCCCAAATTTTTTTTTGGTCCCTTTTTTAAAAATAACCCCAAATATTTCTTGGTAAAGGCCCTTTGTTCCCCCGGTTTCCCAAAAATTTAAACCTTTTTAATTTGTTTTTAAAAAATTACACCTTTTTTTTTGCTTTTTAAAAAACCATTAATAAATTTTTTTCCCCCAAAATCCCCAAAATAATTTAAAAAAATTTCATTTTAAAAATTTTGACCAAATTTAAATTTATTTAAAAAAAAATGCCCAAATTTTTAAAAAAAAACCTTTTTTGGGGGAATTTAAAATTTTAAAAAACTTTTAAAATTTTAAAATTAACCAATTTTATTTCTTCCGGAGGTTTAAAATTTTGGAAATGTTCCAAAATTTCCTTTTCACCCAACTTTTTTAAATAAATTTTAAAAAACCCAAACCAAATTTTTTTCCCAAAATTTTAAAGATTTTAAAAACAAAGAAGCAAAATAAAGTTTCCAAAGAAGAAAAAAAAATAAAAACTTTTTGGGAAAAATTTTAAAATTTTCAAAGGGAGGGAAATCAAACCAAAATTTCCAAATTTCCCCCAAAAGGGTTTTTTCCAAATTTTTGAAAAAAATGTAATTTATTTTCCAACAAAATCATTAGAAAAAAATTCTTGAAACAAAAACAAAATTTTAAAAATTTGAAAAAAAAATTTTGGAAAAATTTTTTTTCACCCAAAATATGGAATTTTTGGGGCAAAAAATTTTTTTTAAAACTTCCCAATTTTTAAATTTAAAAATTTTTTAATTATTGTTTCCTTCTTTAAAAATTTAAATTTTTTACAAATTCTGTTTTTAAAGCCCCCAAACCCTAAAAACTTTTAAAAAATCCAGATAAACCAATTTCCCCTCCAGGTTTTCCTAACCCAAAAGGTTTTTTGGTAATTTAAAAAATTTTTTTTTTCCCAAACAAAATCGGTTCAAAAGGGGAATTTTTTTAAAATAAAGAAAGGGAGAAAAAGGTTTTTTTCCCTATGGTTTTTAATTCTAATTTAAAGCCCCCTTTCCCATTAAAATTTTTGGGGCTGAAAACTTCTTTCTTTTAAAAAATTTTTTAAAATAAACTCATTTGGGTATCTCTGGCTTTGGGGTTTAAATTAAAATTAAATAAAACCCCCTAAGTCTTTTTCCCCAATTTGGTTTTAATTTTGCACCCTAAATTTTTCTAAAAATTTTAAATTTTTGGGTTTTTTTCCCAAAAATTTTTTAAGAAAAAAATTATTTTTTGTTCTTTTTAATTTTGGGAAAGACAAAAGGGTTTTTTTTTTATCCCAAAAAGAAAATTTTCCCCAATTTTTTCAAATTAAACCAAAATTTCTTCACCCTTTTTAAATTTTTTGAAAAATTTCCAGGGAAAGGGAAAATTTTAGAAAAGAAAAAAATTTTCAAAAATTATAAATTCTTTAAAATTTAATTTAAATATCTGAAACTTTGTTTTTTTTAAAAGGTTTTACAAGAATTTTTTTGGGTTCTTTGAAAAAAGGGGGGGGGGGAACCTTTAAAATTCAACCCATAAAAAAAAACCAAAATTTTTAATTTTAAAACCCATAAGAAAGGGGAAACAAAGGGGTTTTTCCTAATAAAAAAAAGGCCAAAAAACCAAATTTTCCCAGTTTACCCCAAAATTTTTTAAAATTATTTTAACCCTTTTTTCTGAAAAACCCTAAAATTTCATTTCCTTTTTTCAAAACCCCTTTTAAGTTCATTTTTAAAATTTTGGAAAAAACCCTTTTTAAAAAGTTTTAAAGGAAAAAAAAAAGGTTTTTTGGGTTTTTTATAAATTAAAATTTTTTTAAAAAATGCCCCCAATCCAAATTTATTAAATTTTCCCAACACTAAAAATTTAAATAAAATTTCCGTTTTGGGACCATTTAAATTTTTTTCCAAAAAAACCCGTAATTTTTAAAAAAAAAATTTGTTCCGACGGGCCCTTTTCTTTGGCTAAATTTTCAAAAAAAAATCCCTTTTTAAAAACCAAAATCAAAACTTTATTTTGGCCCCAAAAAATTTGGTAACCCCCAAAAAGGGGGGCCCAAAAAAAATTTAAAGAAAAATTTTAAAAACAATTTTTTAAAAAAAAAAAAAGAAAATCTATTTTAAAAAAAGGTTCCTTTTGGGCCCCTTAAAAAAAAAAAAAAAAAAATTTTAAATTTTAAGAAAATTTAAAAAAATAAAAAAAAAATTTAAGTTAAAAAAAATAAGATTTTGGGGCCCAAAATTTTTTGGGGAAAAAATTAAAAAAATCCAAATTTAAAAAAAATTAAAAGGAAAAAAGAAAAAAGGGGCAAAGAATGGAAAAGAAAAAGCGAAAAAAAAAAAAAAGACAAAAAAAGGGCCAAATTTAAAACCCCTTAAAACCGGAATTTTAAAAAATGCTCCCTGAAAGCAAAGGGTTTTTTTGGGGTTCCTTTTTTTTCCCCCAAATAAAAAAAAGGGAAATTTTTAAAAAAATATGGTTTTATGAAAATGGTTTTTTTTTTCAAAAAAGTTATTTTTTTTAAAATTTAAATTTTTTGGGCCTTTTTTTAAAAACCCCAATTTTTTTAAAATGAAAAGGGCACAATTTAAAAATTAAAAATTTTAAAAAAAAATTTTAAAAATTTTGAGATTTTAAAAGAATAAATTAAATTATTCAACTTTAAAAGACCCTGAAAAACCAATTGGGTTTTAATTAAAAAAGGGATAAATTTTTAACAAAGCCAGGTTTAAAAAATAGTTTTTTAAAAGAAAATTTTAAAAAAAAAACCTTTTTCCTCCTTTTTTTAAAAAGGGATTTCCCTCTTTTAAAAATTTTCTGGGAACCCTTAAATTTTAAAAGAAGGGGGGGAAACCTTTTCAAATTCTTCAAAAAAATTTTTTTTTTGTTAAATGTTTTGGCTGTTTTGATTTGAAAATTTAAAAAAACCCAAAAACCAAAAAGCTAAAACCCTTAGAAAATTTTGGGTTTTTCCCAATTTTTTCAACAAATTTCAAGTTCTTAATTGAAATTTTTAAAAGGGATTTTCCGGGTTTTTTTGAAAAAAAAAAACGAAAATTTTGGCCCAAAAAAGGGTTTTATAAAAACCCAAAAAGTTTGGGTTCCCTAGGGTTCCAAAAAAAACCCCCCCAAATTTAAAATGAAAATTAAAAACCCAGCCCAAATTTTGAAAAAATTCCACCTTTTTCCCTTTTTTTTTTTTAAAAAAAAAACCTAGGAAAAAAACAAAAATGAAACTTTAAATTTGCCCTAAATTGCCCTTTTTAAAGAAATTTTGGGAATTTTACCCATTCCCTAAAATTTTAAATTTCCAACCGGTATTTTTAAAACCTTTTGAAAATTATTTTTCTTGAAAAAAAGGCTTTTAAATAAAATAAAAAATTTTAGAAAAAAAAACTATTGAGGAATTAAAATAAAACAAGATTTAAATTTTTTTTTTTTAAACCCTTTTTATTTGGGGAAAAATTTTTTTAAAAAAAAGGGGGAAAAAAATAAAAAAAAACCCGGGGCTGGGCCCAAGGAAAAAAACCCTTAGAGGCCGAAAAAAAAAATTGGAAAATTTTTTTAACCCGGGCCCTTTTTCCGGGGCGGGGGTTTTTGGGGAAAAAGGGAGAAACCCAAAAAAATTTAAAAACCCCAATTAGGGGAAAGGGTCCCAGGGGGTTTTTTTTTCAAATTTTTTAGGGGGGTTTTTTTTTTTTTTTTTCCCGGGGAAAAATATTGGCATTTTTAAAACCTTCATTTTTTTTTTTTTTTTTTTTAACTTTTATTTTTTTTCCCAATAAATTTTTTTTTAGGTTTTTTAAAGGGAAAAAAAAACCCTTTTTTAAAAAGTAAATTTTTAAAAAAATTTTTTTTTTTAAAACCCTTTTAAATTAAGGTTTAAAGGGAATAAAACCCCCTTTTTTTTATTTCCAAATTTAAAACTTAAAAATTTTAAATTTTTAAAAAAAATTTTTCCCCCCTTTTTTGTTAAATTTGGTTCTTTTTTTTTTTAAAATTTTAATTTTTTAAAAAAGTTTTAACCCCCTTTTGTAAAAAATTTTTTTTTTTGAATTTTATTACAAACTTTTTTTTAAAAAATTTAAAAATATTTAAAAAAGGGGAAAATTTAAATAATTTGGGTATTTTTGGTTTTGGAAAATTTTCCCTCCCTTTTTAAAAATTTTTGGGAAAAAAAATTTATGTTAAACAAAAAATTACCCTTTTTGCTTTTAATAAACCGTTTCTTTTTGGCAAACCAAAATTTTTTTGTCTTTTATTTTTTGGGAAAAGGCCCAAAAAATTAAATTTATTTTCCCTTTTGCTCCCCCCTTTAAATTTTTTGTTTTCCCAATTTTAAAAAAGGCTTTTTTTGGGAATTTGAATTTTCCGGTTAATTTATTTTTGGGAAAATGGAAAGTTTTTCCCGAAAAAGGGGATAAATTTTCCCAAACCGGGGAAAATTTAAAAGGTTTTTTTTTGAACCGGCTTTTTGGATTAAAAAACAAACCTCTTAAAGGTTTCTTTTTTTTTGAAATGGAAATTTAGAAAAAATTCCTAATTTTCCAAATTTCTAAAGGGGGGGGAAATGAAGGAAATTTTTTTAAATTTTGGGCATTGGTTGACAAAAGGAAATTTTTTTTTTTCCTTTCCATCAGTTTTGGAATTTTGCCCCCTTCAAATTTTTTTCTTTTTGTCTTTTCCCCTTTTTTGTAAAATTTTTTTTTTTTTAAAGAAACTTAAAGTTAAAAAAAAAAATTTTTTTTAATAATTAAATTTTTTTTTAAAATAAAAAAAATTGAAAAAAATTTAAAAATTTTTTTTTTTTTAAAAAGAAAATTTTTTACCAAATTTTTAATGAAAAATTTTTTTAGAAAAATTTTTAAAAAAAGAAAAAAAAAAAAAGAAAAAAAATTTTTTTTTTTTTAAGGGTTTGAAACCCTTTTGATAAAATTTTTATTTTAAAATTTTGAAAAAAAAAAAAAAAATTTAATAAATTTGAAAGATTTAAGGCGTTTTTAAATAAAATTTAAGCTAAAATTTTAAAATTTTCCCTTAATTTTTTTTGCTGTTTTTGAGTTAAAAATTTCAATTTCCTTTCAAATTTTTTTGGGGGTTTTTTGATTTTCGGTTTTCCAAAAAGTTTTTTAAAAGGGGTTTTAAAAAGGTTTTTTCAAATTTTTGGGTTTTTTGGGAAAATTCTTTGGCAAATTTGGGTTTTTCCTAAAATGGGGTTTTCCCAAAGTAAAAAAGGGGGTTTCAACCCCGGGAAAACAAATTTTTTAACGGGTTTTTAAAAGAAAGGGTTAAAAAAAACAAAAAATTTTAAATTTCAGGAAAACCCAAACTTTAAAAAAATTTTTTTTTTTTTTTTTATTTATTTTTTTTTTTAAAAAACACCCAAATTTAAAAATTTTTTAAAAAATTTTTCTCCCTCTTTTTTTAAATAAAAATTTTTAAAAAGACTTTTTAAAAAAAGGGGTATTAAAACCGAAAAAAAATTTTTAACCCAGAAATTTTAAAAAAATTTAATTTTTCCCAAAAAAGTTTAAAGGGAATAAAATTTCCCCTAAAATAAAAAATAATGGGTTTCCCAAATTTTTTTAAAAGGGAAAACCCCTTAAAAATTTTTTTTGAAAATTTTTTTAAAATAAAAAAAAAGACAAAATTTTTAAATTTTATAAAAAAAAAAAAGGGAATTAAATTTTGAAAAAATTTAAAATTAAAAGGAAAAAAAATTAAATTTTAAAATTTTTAAAAATTTTTTTAAAAATTTTTTTAAAAAATTTAAAAATTTTAATATTTTTAAAATTTTTTAAAAAAAAAATTAATAAAAAATTAAAAATTTAAATCAAAAAAAAATTTAAAAATAAAAAAAAAATTTTAAATAAAAAAAAATTTAAAAAAAGTAAAATTTTTTTTTAAAAAAAAAAAATTTTTTTAAAAAATTTTATAAATAAAATTTTTAAAAATTTTAAAAAAAATTAAAATCCAAAAAAAAAAAAATTTAAATAAAAAAAAAATAATAAATCAAAATTCAAAAAAAAGGGTTTTTTTAAAAAAATTAAATTTTAAAAAAAAAAAATTAAAAAAAAAAATTTAAAAATAATTTAAAGAAAAAAAAAAATTTAAAATTAAAATAAAAAAATAAATAAATAAAAATAAAAAATTTTTAAAAAAAAAATAAAAAATTTTTTAAAAAAAAAATAAAACAAAAAAAAAAATTTGAAATAAATTTTAAATTGTTAAATTTTAAAAATAAAAATGAAAATTATTTTAAAAAAATTTATTTTTTTAAATAAATAAAATTTTGGGGAAAAAATAAAATTTTTTTTTTAAAAAAAATAAAAAAATAAAGGGGTTAAAAATAATTTTTAAAAAAAAACTTTTGAAGAAAAAATAAATATTTTTGTTCTTTTTAAATTTTTTTTTAAAAATTTTTAAAATTTTTTTTTTAAAATTTTTGGGGTTTTAAAAATTTTTAAAATTTTTTAAAATTTAAATAATTTTTTTTTAAAAAAATTTTAATTAAATAAAATAAATTTAAAATTAAAAAGAAATTTAAATAAAGTTTAAATTTTTAAAATTTAATTTAGGTTTAAATTTTAATTAAAAATTTAAATTTTTTTTTAACCCTTTTTTAATATTTTAAAAAAACAATAAATTTAATTTTAAAATTTTTTTAAAAATTAAAAATTTTTCCAAAAATAACCAAAATTTATTTTTAAATAAACACAGCCAGTTAATTAAAATTTAATTACTAAAATTTAAATTTTAATTTAAAAAAAATTTTAAAAATTTTTTGAAAATTTTTAAAAATAAATAAAATTTTTTAAAAATTTTTAAAAATTTCCAAAAAAAACCAATTGAAAAAATTTAAAAAAAATTAAAAAATAAAAAAAAATTTTTAAAATAAAGGGAAAAAATTTAAATTTTAAAACTTTAAAAAAAAAATTTTGAAAAAAAAAAATTTTTTTTGGAAAAACTAAAAAAAAAAATCAAAGTTTTTAAAATAAAAAAAAATTAAAAAAAAAGCTAAAAAATAAAAAGGGTTAAAAAAAAGAAAATTGGGGGAAAAAAAACCCCTTAAAGGGGTTGCAAAAAAGGGGGGGAAATTTAATTGAAATTTCCCCTTTCCAAAAAATGGGTTTTTCCCCAAATAAAATTTTTTTCCCTTTTTTCCCCCTTTTTTAAAAAAACAAAAGGGGAAAGGGCCCTTTTTTAAAATGGGGGGTGTTTTTTGGGGGGGTTCCGGGGGAAAAAAAAATCCTTTTTTTTTTTTTTTTTTTAAAAAAAAATTTTAAAAAACAAAAAAATTTTTTTTACCCGGGGGGAAAATTTTGGGGGGGGGGGGGATAAAAATTTCCCTTATTTTTCCAAAAGAATTTTTTATTTTTTTTCCCTTTTAAAAAATTTTAAAAATTTAAAATAGGATTTTATTTTTAAAAATTCCATAAATGGGTTTAAAAATTTTTGGGAAAAAACCCTTATTTTCCAAAAAAATTTAAAAATTTAAAATCCTTAAAACAAAAAAAAAAAATTTTGGCCCTTTTTTTTGGGGAAAAGGATTTGGAAATAAAAATTTTAAAGAAAAAAAAATTAACAAAGAAAAATTTTTTTAAAAGGGCAAGGAAAATTTTTTCAAATTAAAAGGGAAAAAGGCAAGAAAAAATGTTTTTAAAGGGGATTAATTATTTTTAATTAGAAAATTTTAAAAATTTTAAAGTTGGTTGAAAATTGTTTAAAATTTTCCTTTAAAAACTTTATTAAATTTTTAAACGGGTTAAAAATTTTTAAAGGGAAGCATTTTAAAAAAACTATGTTAAAGTTTTTAAGAAATTTTAAAAAAATTTTGAAAAGAAAATTTTTCCAGCCAAATTTTAAATTTAAAGGGGAAGAAAAATTTATATTTAAAAGAAGCCTTTTGGTTAACAAAAACTTGTTTTTTAAAAAATTTAAAGGAAAAGGGGGGTTTGTTTGGGAAACTAGAAAAAAAAAAAGGGGTAAGGGGTTTTGGGCCTTTGAAGGGGGTTTGGGGAGGGCGCACCCAACACCCCATAGGATGGACGCCCTGGCATCGGGGGTCTGGGGGTGGGGTGTGGCCCGGCGGTGGGCAGTTTTACCATTTCTTCATTTTTTCCATTTTTTTGATTTTTCTTTATTTTTTTCTTCACCTTTTTGAATAGTAAATAAATACTATACTTTAAATATTGTGATGGATTGCTTCCAATTATTTTAAAACATTCTTCAAGTAAATGAATTTATTTTGGAAGCGAAAATTCCTGAAAAACAATAAAAATACCCGTGATTCCGAAAATATAGAATTATATAAAATATGATAAAATCATGCATATATAAATCTATTTAATCAATTAAAGTGCATTAAATCATGGTATCTTTAGTGCTTTTTAAGCACTCATCACAACCCCCAACCAGCTTCTTGCTAGTCTCTTAGCAAGATAAGCGATAAATCTAAAAATAAAAACTAAAAATTTAAACTATCCTAAATCACTTCCGTGGATTGACACGGTTGCATTTAGCATATGCAACAAGCCGTTAAACCCCTAGGTTGCCCTAGTGGACGAGTTTAAGTCTCGTGAGGGTTTTCAGAAATGATACCCACAAACATTGAACTAAATAAAACAAACTAACAATACTACAAGTAAAAACTACAAACTTATATCAACAAAATTTCTCATGCTTTAGTTTATTTTCAGTTCATAATCGAGGCTCATACATAAGTTTATCCAATCATCTTAACATATTAAGGATTTATCATGCAAATTAGTTTCGCATCACAAGTGCATACTCCAATAAAAAATATATATATCAATATTAATTCCCCCAAACCTAGTGTTAAGAATCCGAATTCGCTTCAACTCTATTCCTCACAAGATTCACTCTTAATATCACTTTGATCCTATGGGTTCAAACACTCAACAAAGTATATGCGAATAGAAGTTATGTGAAGAAATGAGTTAATACGTTCGCATATGATTAAACAAGAAAGGCTCAAAAAGTGCATAAGATTGATCTCATGAAAGGAATCAAATGATAGGATTTATGAAGAAATCACATTATAGTCTCATGCATCAATTAAAATCCTCAAGCAAAAACTTCAAGTGTATGCCCTAGAATGAATAAAAATGCATTGACTTTAAGGGAAATTATTTCTTATTTTTCTTTTTGTATTAACCATTTCACCATTTGAGGAACTTTAGGGTCACAATTTTTTTTTTATATGGACCCAAATACATGTGTATTTTGTGAAATGCAAATTTTAGCTCTTTCGCGTTGGCTATAGGAATTCCCTTATATTTTTTTAAAGTCAAGCATGACTAAAATAGGCAAACACTTAAAATTTAACTCAAATCTTTTAATCTAAGCAACACAATTAAATCCATGATTCTTCATTAGATGTTGAAAATCCTAACATTCAATGCAAAAACCTATAGAGATCTTCTAACAATTTGAAATAACAAGAAAAGTGTTTAAAAGAGTAGAATAACAATTATCTCTCAGAATGAAAAGTTATTGGCTCAACAATCATCTCACAAGGTAGTCTCCACTATTTGATTCTTAAACACAAAATTCAGGTTTATCTCAATTTCAATATTAAAAATCATGAAGTATGAACTATGAACAAAAACCAACTTTTATAACTAACCTTGAATATGTACAAGAAATCAAACAAAACATGATGAAGATTCAATTACTCACTTTAAATTAACTAGAAAATATGATAATTTTGTATCAAAAAGTTTTTATTGGACCTATCTGTACCCCCAAACCTAAACTAAACATTGTCCTCAATGTTTTCAACTACACACATGTTCAGAAAAGTATTTAAAAGGAACAAATAGAAAATTAACTAAACTAACAGAGAAAGAAAAATATTACCTAAAATAGTGGGTTGCTTCCCACCAAGCACCTTCTTTAACGTCTTAGCAAGATGCATCATTATGGTGCTGAGGATCGCACAGCCAAATGCAATCAATTTCAGCAGTGTTGTGTGGTCCTTCCAAATAAGGCTTCAGACGATGCCCATTGACTTTGAATGTTGTTTGTGTCTTGGAATCCAATAGCTCTACTGCTCCATGTGTAAATACTTGGACTATTTTGAATGGTCCATCCCATCTTGATCTCAATTTTCCTGGAAATAATCTCAGACGAGAGTTAAATAAAAGAACTTTCATTCCAGGATGAAAAGATTTAGGAACAAGCCTTTTGTCATGATAGCGTTTAGTACGCTCTTTGTATAACTTTGCATTATCATAGGCTTCGTTCCTAATTTCTTCCAATTCATTAAGATGGAGCAACCGTTTTTCTCCTGCTTTATCTAAGTCCATGTTTAGCTCTTTAATTGCCCAGTAAGCTTTGTGTTCGAGTTCAACGGGAAGGTGGCACGCTTTTCCAAAGATTAGCCGGTAAGGGCTCATCCCAATAGGTGTTTTGTAAGCTGTGCGATATGCCCATAAGGCATCATTCAACTTGAATGCCCAGTCCTTCCTTGAAGGACGCACAGTGCGTTCCAAAATTCCCTTGATTTGCCTATTACTCACTTCCACTAGACCAGAAGTTTGAGGATGATATGGGGTGGCCACTCTATGAGTGATGTTGTACTTTTTCAGTACTCCATCAAAGAGTTTGTTGCAAAAATGACTACCCCCATCACTTATTATTGCTCTAGGCGTTCCGAACCTACTAAATATGAAATCTTTCAAGAATTTCACAACAACATTAGCATCATTGGTTTTAGTGGGTATAGCTTCAACCCACTTGGACACATAATCCACAGCCACCAAAATATATTGAAAACAGTTGGATGGGGAAAAAGGACCCATAAAGTCAATCCCCCATACGTCAAAAAGTTCAACAACTAAATTAGATGTTAAAGGCATTTCATCTCTTTTGTTAATATTGCCTGTCCTTTGACATCTATCACATTGTGCACAAAATATTTGAGCATCTTTAAAAAGAGTAGGCCAATAGAATCCAGACTGTAATATTTTACGGGCTGTCTTTTCTCCACCAAAATGGCCTCCACAATGAAGTTCGTGACAAAATGTCAGAATGCTCTTATGTTCTTCTTCAGGAACACATCTCCGGATGACTTGATCTTGACCAATCTTATATAAATAAGGGTCATCCCAAAAATAGTCCCTAATTGTCTTAAAAAACCTTTTCTTGTCCTGATAGGGAGTGTTAGGTCTCAAAACACCAGTGGCTAGATAGTTTACAATATCGGCATACCATGGATTTGGACCTATTGAAAATAACTGTTCATCAGGAAAGGTTTCGACAATATCTTCTTTACTCTCACCTTCAAGAGAATTGAAGTCAGAAATTAACCTAGATAAATGGTCAGCTACTAAGTTTTCACTGCCTTTCTTATCTTTGATTTCTAGGTCAAATTCTTGTAAGAGTAAAACCCACCTGATTAATCTTGGTTTTGCATTAGGTTTACTTAACAGGTATCTTAAAGCAGCATGATCAGAATGCACAATCACTTTAGATCCTACTAAGTATGACCTAAATTTGTCTAAAGAAAATACAATAGCCAAGAATTCCTTTTCAGTGGTGGAATAGTTCATTTGGGCGTCATTGAGTGTTTTGCTAGCATAGTAGATGACATGCAAACGCTTATCCACTCTCTGTCCCAAGACTGCTCCGATTGCATAATCGGAAGCATCACACATTATTTCGAAAGGTAAAGACCAGTTTGGTGCCATAATAACAGGGGCAGATGTTAATTTATCTTTCAAGGTATCAAAGGCAATAAGACATTCATCGTTAAAATCGAAATAAACATCCTTGGACAACAGGTTACATAAGGGACGACTTACTTTAGAAAAATCTTTGATAAATCGTCTGTAAAATCCTGCATGACCTAAGAAGCTTCTTATCCCCTTAACAGATGTAGGGGGAGGTAGTTTGGAAATCAGTTCAACTTTTGCCTTATCAACTTCAATACCTTTGTTTGAAATGACATGTCCCAACACTATCCCTTTTTGAACCATAAAATGACTTTTCTCCCAACTAAGGGTTAGATTGCATTCAATGCATCTTTCTAAAACCAAAGTCAATTTATGTAAGCAATCATCAAATGAGTTTCCAAAGACAGAGAAATCATCCATGAAAACCTCAATAAACTTTTCCACCATGTCCGAGAAGATAGATATCATACATCTCTGAAACGTGGCAGGGGCATTGCATAACCCGAATGGCATTCTTCGAAAAGTAAATGTCCCAAAAGGACATGTGAATGTGGTCTTTTCCTGATCTTCTGGTGCTATGGATACTTGATAATATCCAGACAGTCCATCTAGAAAACAGTAAAATTCGTGCCCAGCTAATCTTTCCAACATTTGATCAATGAATGGAAGAGGAAAGTGATCCTTTTTAGTATATAAATTTAGTTTTCTAAAATCTATACACATCCTCCATCCAGTGATTATTCTAGTGGGCACTAATTCATTTTTGTCATTTTTAACAACTGTTATCCCAGATTTCTTAGGTACCACATGCACTGGACTAACCCACTTACTATCGGCAATAGGGTAGATAATTCCTTCTTCCAACAATTTCAGAATTTCTTTCTTTACTACCTCTTGCATGTTTGGGTTTAGTCTTCTTTGGGCCTCTCTAACGGGTTTAGCACCATCCTCCAGATTGATCTTATGCATACATATGACAGGACTAATGCCTCTTATATCCCCGATACTCTAACCTATGGCTTTTTTAAACTTCTTAAGCACTTTAATAAGTTCTTTTTCTTGAGATTTGGTCAAGTTTGAAGAAATTATCGCTGGATAAGTTTCTCCTTCTCCCAAAAACACATATTTTAATTGCTTAGGTAAGTCTTTTAGTTCAAGTTCAGGTGGATTAGCCTCTTTTTTAGATGGGAGACTGGGTAGATCAAAAAGTGTACTAGATTTTTCTATTAGTTCATCACTATCTAGCAGTTCAAGGTACCCCTTAGTTTCCTCATCTAAGTCTTCTTCCTACCTTTTCAAGTATAAGAGCTGTTTCAAGTTTGTCTTCTATTCTGTTTTGAAAAAAAGTTCTTTGGACAAGATTGTCCAACAGGTCAACATCGAATATTTCATCGATGGCAGATATAGAAGGAAAAGGTGAAGATTCAAAAACCTTAAAATGAACAGTCTCTCCTAAGACTGTCATTGTTAAATTTCCATCTTGGACATCAATAATAGTCTTGGTAGTTGCCATAAATGGTCTACCAAGAAGTATTGTGTGTTCTTTGTCCAAAGCTGGATTTTCTTGCATATCCAGAACCACAAAATCAACAGGTATGATCAGTTTGTCTACCTGCACCAGCACATCCTCAACTATTCCCTTTGGATACTTTAGAGATCTATCAGCAAGTTGAAGGGTCATAGTTGTTTGTTTTAGGTCTCCCAAACCTAACTGTAAGAATATAGAGTAGGGCATCAGATTTATACTAGAGCCTAAATCAAGCATTGCTCTAGCTACTTTCCTATCCCCCATAGTTATGTTTGTGATAAAACTTCCAGGGTCTTTCAACTTAGGGGGTAGTTGGTGCTGAAGCACAGCACTAGAAATTTCTGATACAACTACTCTCTCATTAAGTTCATACCTCCTTTTCTTAGTGTTCAATTCTTTGAAAAATTTAGCATAAGATGGCACATTCATGATCACTTCTAATAATGGTAAATTGATATTTACTTTAGAAAGCATATTAAAAAGATCATAGAATTGTTTATCTTGTTTGGATTCTTTCAGTCGATGTGGAAAAGGTATTTGCAGCTGATGTGGTTCTACTATCTTTTGAAATTTGGGGATGTCAGTTGATTCCCCACACTACCACAAAACTGGCATATGGTCACGGTTAAAAACCGTGACTGTAGACCTATGGTCACGGTTTTAAAAACCGTGACCTAAGAAGGAGAGACCATAGACTATGACCTATGGTCACGGTTAAAAACCGTGACCGTAGATATATGATATGGTCACGGTTATTCATAGACCGTGACCAATTGTTCACTTTAGGTCTCGATTTTTCAAAAAACCGTGACCATATGTAATACCTATGGTCTCGGTCTTTGTAAAAACCGAGACCTTATACAATTCTATGGTCTCGGTTTTTTCAAAAATCGAGACCATAGGTAATGTTCATTTCGTGATATTTCGGCACTTTTGGTCTCGGTTTTTCAAAAACCGTGACTATAGGTAATGTTCATTTCAAAATAGTAGCACCTATTTTTAGCATTTTAATAAATTTAAATACCTATTTTTTCAATATTATAAATGCAACATTCATATCCAAAAATATATTATTGAAACTAATATAGCGATTACATTTCATGCGATCCGAATTAAGTTTAAATTATAAATATTAATGCCCAAATTGTTTCAAAATTAATGACACATTATAGAGTGTCATATAATAATTACAATACTAATAATTAAACGTACATATATGAAATTAAACTAATTTAAAGTATTAGCTCTCGGCGACGGTTGACCATCAACTCTTGGACGTGGAATGACAACATTGACCAACATACCTGCACAACATATTTCCAAAATCAGCAAACTTTGATTCGAAACCAAACAATATAGATATAGACGCAAACAATATAGATATAGACGCAAAGCAAGTTCAGATAGAAGGTGGGACAAGAAAAAAGCTTATAGCACAAAGAAAATTAAAATAAACACAATGAGCTGCAAACTTAAAAGAATTTCAAAGAGGAAAATGCGTATCCTGAAAGATGAGTTACCAAATTTTCTGCCTTCCAGCTTCATATCTTCCATAGGAATAATAATTATGGAGGCAAAAAAAAGGTGTAACTTGATTTTCAACTGAAAATGCATAGGAATAATAATTACTTGAACCAGAATGTAACAACTTGTCAGTATTTCAAGCGCCTGCAATAAAAAAAAATAAGTGAAATTTTTTGCGGACCAAAATAAGTGGAATTATGGAGGCAAAAAATAAGTAAAAAAAATATACACATTCCAACAAAACCGTATATGTTTATAATTTGTGATATTACTTGAACCTTTGACCTGTCCTTTAGAATTTGGAAGCACAGTCATTAGACCAAACCGTATCTGTTTTAAACATGAGCATAGAAACAGGGCACTTTTAATCTTAAAACACGTAAAAATCTACAACTGCCAGATGTTCTACAATCAATTTGCCTCCATGCTGTTAGCACATAGCAGTTTAACATGAGTTATGGTGAATGATCATAAATTAATATATTAGCAACTACTCAAGAATACTTGAGTCAAATAGCACGAATGAGAATAATACTAAAAGAAGAGGAGGTTTGTACCTCATGGTTGTTGAAACTGTCATAGACCCGTACGCAAAATAAGCCATTCCCATAAATAAAATAAAGCTGGAGCTGAAAAGAGCTAAAACTCATAAATGCAAGAAAATTAAGGAAAATAAAAGGGCAATACATTAGATGCTAAGCATCCATCTGGCTTAACCTGTTTGATCTCCATATCACTAGATAGGTGACCGTCGTACTCAGGATGCATGTCAGCAACAGAGTTGTGATTCAACTTTTGGCCCAAAGACCCATCCTCCAAATTATTACCTCCAAGATCTTGACCTGACTTGTTACTAGCATTTTCTGAACATTCCATTGCAATTGAATTTAAGGAATTATTTTCTTTTAGTTCTAACTGATCATTGCAGGCAAGATCCCCCTGAATGTTAGCCAGGTTTGCCCCATCCACTAATTCAGAAGTAAATGGATCCTGATCAACAGTTTCTTCATTAGCAGCCAGAACAATGTTCCATTCCAAAACCCATAGTTATATTCATATGAAATGAATCAGAAATGGCAGGAACTTATGAAATAGAAAAACCAACCTGGTTTTCAAGTCCATTCGATATCATAATTGCTGAAGTTCCATAGATCCCCTGATAACTTTCGTCCTTTTCCAAAAGAGCCTTTGTCTGAGCAGATGCCTCATCAGCTCTTTAGAAAAAAAAGGGGGGGGGGGGGGGAAACTCTGTAATTCAACTTCATGGACCAAGCAGCAAAGCCAAAAATTATAACCTATCAACCCAGAAATATAATGACCTTTTGGCTGATTCTTACACAGGAGGTGATGAAGTTCAAAACTAATGAACACCAAAAGGCCAAAAACTGAACTCGAATACTGTAAAGCAGAGTACAGGAAGACTGCTCAGTTTTTAATCCACAATTATCTTTCAGAAACACACATTTCTCATCGCTTATCTACTATCCATAAGCACAATTTTCAAATACGCAAGTGAAGTTGCTATGTTATCCACATTCAGAAAGAAAGAAAAAAAAAACAGTAGTAAAGAGTAAAGGAGACTAACAAATGAGCTTTGAAGATATATGACCTGACTGAAAGGTGATGATCAAATAAGTTAAAGCCAAGACAGTGCCCCCCACATTACTACTACATAGATTATTAATGTCGCAGACACCATGATATATGTGAAATAAGGGTGCCATTGTGCCTTTGGTTACCACTCACATTACTTTTTTCTGCTGCAGAAACCTCCGTAGATGCCTGAGGAAAATGAAATTCCAAGAATCAAGAACATATAATTCATGCCTAAATTCGTCCAAAAAGCTGAGTGCCCTAGAGTATGAAATTCCAAGAATCAAGAACATAGTTATCTTCATTGCCCTTCCAAATTTGGTACATTTCCCCAAGCACAAAGGCTAATGTATGGATCGTCGACAAATCCAAATTAAAGTTACGCTTACATAGTTACATATCATTTCGAAAAATAAAATAAGACAGTTCAATCTATATAACGGATAATAACTAATTAGGTCCTTGGGAACCTAACGAGAAAAAAAAAAAAACCTAGTTAATTTGAGAATTCTGAAAGAAATAAAAACAACCAGAGGTGATTAACGTTGGAATAAGTTATTTTGGTTTCTTTACCTTCTCTTGCTGTTGATTTTCCGCGGCAATGGCCATGGGAAAGGATCGTAGGAGAGAAAAGAGAGAAGGAGCAAGAATGAGAAAAGAATGAAGCGAACGGGCAGAGGAGCAGACAAGGGCTGGAGCGGAGGACGTCGGACGTGCGCTGCTGAGCGGAGGCCGGACGAGGGCGGCTGGGAGGACGTCGGACGTGCGCTGCTGAGTGGAGGCCGGACGCGCGTTGCTGGGGCTGCTGGGTCGTTCGCTTTTTTTCTGGCGCCGCACGGGATGGAATACCTGCAAACGTTTCTATCTATCTTCATATTAGTTAGGTTTCTATCGATTTGTTTTGTTTTTTTTTTTTATACATATTAATTAGTTAGGTTTTTTTTTACAATAAATTTTTTTTTTATTGTCACGGTTTTTTTTTAAACCGAGACTATATTACATGATAAGGTCACGGTTATTTAAAAACCGTGGCTATAAATTTAAAAAAAAAAATTTACAATTCTATGGTCACGGTTATTTTAAAAACCGAGACTATAAATATACACTATGGTCACGGTTTTATGACGACCGTGACCAAAACCATATGGCCTCGGTTTTTATTAAAACCGTAGCTAATTTTCCGAGACTAAAGACCAGTTTTGTTGTAGTGCCAATGAGTTTCTCAGAAGGTTTGTCAAGGTTAGCACTTGTCTCTCCTCTTTGAGAAACTAGAATTTCACCTTCTTCGTTACCTGAACTACAAGGTAGATCGTTAGAAATTTCAGGTAAACTTGTATTGACTACCTTACCACTTCGAAGGATTCTTACATCCTTCGCTTGTTCGGGTTGACTGGGCAACTTTCCTGGTTCTTGCTTTTGCATTTGTTCAGCTAGCTGCCCAACTTTAGCCTCAATTTTTTTTACCGAAGCCTCTACGGAGCTCAACCTTCGATGATTCATCAATTGGTTGTTGTAACTAACTTGAATGAAAGTATTCAAGCTATCCTCTAAGGTTGGCTTAAAAGATTGATTTAGTGGGTAAGGGTGATTTCCATTTGGCATTTGTGTTTGGAATTGGGTATAAGCTTGGTAACTGTTTGGTTCCCATGAATGGTTAGGGTGATTATAGGTGTTGGGATGATACCTTTGAAAAGAATTGACTTCCTCCATGGCGTCCACACTAGAATCACAAGTATATGAACAATTAAAAGCATTATGTCCAATTGACAAACAAACTTCACATACCTCTTGTTTTGTCATTTGATGGGTAGTGAGAAGTTGCACTTGCTTAGTCAAGTCAGCAAGTTGCAAAGCCATTTCATTCTTGGAGCCAACTTTATTGACTCCTGCGCTCCTTCTTCTAGTACTCTTTTGTTGGGAATTTGTACCCAACTGCTCATAAAAATCAAAGGTTTCCACTGCGGTCTTTTCTCCTATAGCTCCTCCAGCAGCATTATCAATCATGTATTGACTCTGCTGTGTCAATCCATCATAAAAAAATTGGTTCTGTAGCTGTAATGGAAAGCTATGGTGAGGACATTGAATAAACAGAGATTTAAATCTTTCCCAAGCTTCGTGGAATGGCTCTTCATCCATTTGAGAAAACGTTGCTATCTTTGTCCTTAGATCAGCGGTCTTTTGATGGGAATAGAATCTACCCATAAACTTTTCGTAGACTGCCTCCCAAGTTGTTAAAGAGTTTGGCTGTAGAGTTATGAACCATGACCAAGCTTTATCCTTGAGAGTGTAAGGAAAACACCTCATCCTAAGCTGGTCTTCATCAATTTTCTGCAGTGGAATGGTTTGGACAATAGCATAGAAATCTCTAATGAAATTTAAAGGGTCTTCATTAGGGATACCGTAAAAGGAAGGCAACAAGGAATGATGGATCTTTTTCATTTCATAATTCCTTGTAGCATCTTGTAGTTGTATGCCTGAAGTAGCGTTGCCAATCATTGGCATTGCGTATTCCTTCATCTTTTTCTGTCTATCTCCAGTATCTCCCATGACTACTCGTACTTGAAATTGATTCTCCTCCTCTTGAGTATCAATGTTTAACTTCTAAATGGATCTAAAAAGAAAATAAAACTCTTAAGAATAATATTAGTATTATTAAATTTTTTTTTTTTTTTAAAGACTAAACTTAAGTTAAAGACGCAGGGAACCTAAAGTTTTTACTAAGTACTATTTGAAGTAAACAAAAGAAAATTGAATACTGTACAAATTTAATGAAAATAACTTATTAATTAGCACACAAAAAGTTCCAAACAAAGAAGTTTAAGTTTAAAATAAATTAAGTTATCAAAATTTTTTTTTTTTTTTTTATATATAATGTAACAAGATTTAAAGAATTTAACACAACTTTTGAATAAAGATAGATTAATTTTATTACTTTAGAACTTTATTACAAACATATTACAAGAAAAATAAAACATACTAAAAGAAAGAAAAAAAAAAATTTACAATAATGGGTGACCTCCCACTTAGGACTAGAGTTTCTCATCTTCTAGTAAGACATTGCTTGGAAGATTTCAGAATAAAAATTTAATGTCTCCACATCATTAAATTTACTTGATTGACTTTGATCAAACAGTTAGTCTTTGCTCTGTTTTTGCAAATGCTCAACTAACTGTTCAACTTGTACTTCCACCTTTTTGACAGAAGCTTCCACAGAATCCAACCGTTGATTGATTTTAGACTGGTTGTCTCTGCAGACTTGAATAAAAGTATTCAAGTTGTCCTCCAAGGTTGGTTTACTGGGGAGGCTTCTTGGCATTGATTGGTGGAATTGTTGGCCTGGTTGATTTGAGCTTTGGGCAAATGGAGGATTGTTTTGCCTCCAGGAGAAGTTAGGATGATTTCTCCACCCAGAATTGTAGGTATTTGAATTGGGGTCGAATCTTGGTCTTTGTTGGTATCCTCCCAAAACATTAACCTCTTCAGGTCCAACTTGTGCTTTTCCTTGAAATGGACAGGCTTCAGTACCATGTCCTACATTGCTACACAAACCACAATGTTCTTTAATAGGGGTGGGTTGCGTAGTGAGAAGCGCAACTTGCTTGGTCAATTGGGCAAGTTGTAGTTGTACTTCAGTACTGGAGTCTATTTCATGAACTCCAGCCCTTCTCACTCGAGAGCTCTTTTGTTGGGAATTAGCACCCAACATCTCAAAGAGGTTGTATGTCTCTGAGGTAGTCTTTTCTCCCATTGCTCCTCCGGTAGCGTTGTCGACTATGAACTGGCATTGCTGCGTGAGTCCATCATAAAAGAACTGGTTTTGCAACTGCAGGGGGTAGTTATGATGGGGGCACTGAGTGAGAAAAAGTTTGAACCTATCCCAAGCTTCATGGAAAGGTTCTCCCTCCATCTGAGAGAAAGTGGCAATCTTTGCTCTCAGCTCTGATGTTTTTTGATGGGAATAGAATTTTCCCATGAATTTGTTGTATACATCCGCCCAGGTAATCAGGGAACCTGGAGGAAGTGACATTAACCAAGCTTTGGCCTTGTCTTTTAAGGTGTAGGGGAAACACCTCATTCTGAGCTGATCCTCAGTAAGATTATTGAGGGGAAATGTTTGGACTGTTGAATAGAAGTCCCTAATAAAAGACAAAGAGTCTTCATTAGGCAGTCCATAAAATGAAGGTAGCATGGAAAAATGAATGTTTCGCAATTCATAATTCCGCGCTGCCTGACTCAGTTGGATTGAGGCAGTTGCAGTGCCAATTACTGGCCTTGCAAACTCTTTCATTGTGGTTTCTTTGACTTGTTCGTTTTCCCCCATAGTTAAAAGTAAGGGTTCAAAAATTGGCTCAATGATTTCAAAATTTTGCTTTCTTGACAGTTCTTTGGATCGATTTATGTTATCTATATACGGTGCAAGAGGGTATCCTAAGGATCTCCTACCACGCATAGACGAAAGAAAACAAATTGTTTAAGAACACCTGTCAAGTAAAGAAAAATAAATAAATAAAATAACTATACAAAAAGTAATTATTCAAAGAAAAATATCATAACTATATAATAAACAACATTTTTTTTTTTTTTTTTTTATTTTATTTTTATTATTATTTTTTTTACACGAAACTATCATACATTAACAAATTATAAATCAAACTATCATACATCAACAAATCATAAATCAAACTATCATACATCAACAAATCATAAATTAGAATAATAGTACATAATTTAAAACAACAACAGTATGTTAATAACGATAACATAATTTAAAACCACAATGATATGTTAATAAAGATAACATAATTTAAAACAACAACAATATGTTAATAAAGATAAGTGACAGAACCAACCATAAAATAAAATAAGATAATAGATAAACAAATAAATAAATAAAATAACAAGCAGGAGGCTTAGCCATCCATAAAAAAAAAAATAAATGAATAAATAAATAAAAATAAATAAATAAATAAATGAACAAATAAATAAATAAACAAATAAATAAATGAATAAATAAATAAATAAATGAATAATAGAATAAATGAACAAATAAATAAATGAATAATTGAATAAATAAATAAATGAATAAATAAATAATTAAATGAACAAATAAATAAATAAATGAATAATTGAATAAATGAACAAATAAATAAATAAATAAATGAATATCAAAATATTTACATCACAAAAAATGTTTTTAATAATTTGATAAAGATTAAAAACGCTATTCCTTCCCTGGCAACGGCGCCAAAAACTTGATGTACGAAAACCAGTACCTAAATACTAATCTCGTAAATGCTTATTTAAATTTGTAAAATCTCGCAAGTGCACGAATCATTTTATAGAAAATGATAAGTATACTCCCAAGGTCGGTCTAAGGAAGGAATTTATGTGGTTTTTAATAATTATTCAAACTTTTAAAAACGAAATTAAAACCTAAACATCCTGTCACGATATTTGAGTTTATTTGAGTCTAATCTAAAATACGAAAATAATATAGACATGAATTCAATAAATAATCATGCAATTATATCATTCATAAACAGTGGAGAATTAATGGATAATAATAAGTTAATTATGCTTGCTTCATATTATATAGGTTATGAAATATTTGAATTAAAATTATTGATTCTCTCTTTTATGTATAAATACCACCTTTGGTGGGGTTAGATATTCTTTGGTAATTTAAACAAATCAATTAACACCTATAGGTGGGGTTGATAATTAATTTGGTTAATTAAATTAAAATCATTTTTCTAAGAGATTGCAAATGAACCATTTAAATGCCACCTTTGGTGGGGTTAGACATTTTAAACTTTATTCAAGGTGTCCAAGTTAAATTTAAGAATTTAATTATCTGAATACTAACTTTCAAGTTTTAAAACTATTACAGAAAATATTTTGTCAATACATTTTCAAATAATAATTCTTTGTGAAAAACCTTTGAAATAGAGTTTCGCATCAACAATACCAGGCGATTGTACCAATAAGTAGAAGAGCACTACTCTAAATCAGACCAGATAATTAAATCTTAAAATCTAACTTTCAGATTTAAAGTTTGTAATGAAAAATAATGTATTTCTCTCTAACATTCTTTATATGAAAATCTTGAATAAAAACAATATTTAATTTTGTGAAAATGTTTTACCTATTAATATTTCACAAGCATAACAACAGTATTATCTCATATTAATAAACAGCCAGACATGCTTAATTTAATAATTAGCTAAAAAATTAAATATAGCATGTAAAAACAAAACATAAGAAATAATGCTGAAAATAATACATTTAAACATACCTCAACATAATTTCAGAATTGTTTCTGGAAAAACCTCCAAACGAAATTACATTCCTATTTATTGAATCAAAACTAAAAATATTACAAGAACATAACTAAGTTCTTCTCAAAATGAGAAAAACTTTAAAACTAAAACTAAAAAAAAAAAAAGCTAAGAAAACTAAGAAAGCTTTCTAGAGAGAGAAAGCTAGAGAAAGAGAGAAGAGAGCTCTAAATTTTGGTGTGTGAAATACAAAGGAGAGGGGGTGTATTTATAGGTGAAAATATGGGGCTAAAAATGTCAAAATGGCACAAGTGGGTGAAAAGGCACAAATGACAGGTTGGCTGGCGCGCTGGCAGGCTGGTGGGCGGCAGGCGCGCGCGCGGACAGGCAGGCGTTGGGCGCAGGGCGCACGCGCGACAGGCAGGCGCGCGGCGTGAGCGATGGAGCGCGGGCGGGGTGTGCGGAGTGCGGCGGGCGTGCTGCGTGCGGGCTGGGCGTGCTGCGCGCGCGGACTGGGCAGTTTTGACCATTTCTTCATTTTTTCCATTTTTTTGATTTTTCTTTATTTTTTTTCTTCACCTTTTTGAATAGTAAATAAATACTATACTTTAAATATTGTGATGGATTGCTTCCAATTATTTTAAAACATTCTTCAAGTAAATGAATTTATTTTGGAAGCGAAAATTCCTGAAAAACAATAAAAATACCCGTGATTCCGAAAATATAGAATTATATAAAATATGATAAAATCATGCATATATAAATCTATTTAATCAATTAAAGTGCATTAAATCATGGTATCTTTAGTGCTTTTTAAGAACTCATCATGAAGATAAGGCCTTAATGCTATTGAGCTTGCTTTTGGATGATTATGAATATCTCAGTATCACTTTGCTGCATGGGAAAGGGCAAGTTTCATTTGATGAAATTCGTACAGCCTTGCATAGCTATGAAACCATGAAGAATGATAAAATGGATCATAGAGATGCAAAGATAAAATTATTGGCAGCAAAAAGTCGTTATTTGAGCCATGGACCTGGAAAGAATGGAAAGTCACAATTAGAAGCAAGACTTACCAAAGAAAAATGTGCCTTTTGTTGTGAGAAGGGGCATTGGAAAATTAATTTTCCTAAGTTGCAAAAGAAAAATAAGGGCAAGGAAATTTTCAATGCTTGTGCAATTGATCAAGGAGATGATGAGTCAGATTATTCCTTAGTTGGCATGTCTTTGACATGTCATGTTGATGAGTGAATTTTAGATTCGGGTTGCACCTACCATATGTGTCCCAATAGGGAGCGATTTTCAAGCTTCAAAGAGCTTGATGTTGGAGTTGTTTACATGGGTAATGATAATTCTTGTAAAATAACAGGGATATGTACAATCTATTTGAAAACTCATGATGGATTAACCAGAATCTTGACAGATGTTTGATATGTACCGAGTTTGAAGAAGAATATCATATCGTTAAGAGCCTTAGAATCAAAAGGTCTCACAATTACTATGAGAGGTGGAGTCTTGAATGTTGTATCAGGCGCACTTGTGATGATCAAAGGCACAAGAAGAAACAACTTGTACTATCTACAAGGAAGTACACTTGTTGGTTTAACAACTACTGTTTCTATTGAAGATTTAGAAGGAACAAGGTTATGGCATATGTGTGTTGGACATACTAGTGAAAAAAAACTTTGCATAATGTCAAGCAAGGCTCATTGAAAGTATGTCATTGTAAAGAAATTGTTCGACACTTTACAATAAAAAACATTCCACCATAGATATGGATCGCAAAATGCATAAATCGAATGATACTAGAGAAAATTTAGTGTTTGTTGTTCAATGCTGGGTTGGGCAAGATAATTTGGGCTGAGGTTGTTAAATATGCATGTCATTTCATTAGTTGTTTGCCATCGACTAAACTCGAAGGCAAAATCCCTTTGGACGTACGGTCTAAAAAGGATAAGTAGACCATTGGTACTTCGCAGTAGGTGGAGTTAAAAAAAAGTGTCAATTGATCCATTTGAAGTTGTAGAGAAAAACAATAGCTTTCTAACGACACATGATGATGGAGAAGTTTTGACCCAAGAACCTCAACAGCAACAAGATTCATTTGTAATTGGAAAGACGAAAGGACAAATTCGTCAATTTGCTTGGCTCTTGTAGTTGTAATTTTGGAGCATATGCACTTTCAAAATGAATTATGGTATTTTGGTTGCTTATGAAGAGGCCATTAGCAATGTTGAATGCAAAAGTGAAAATATGCAATGGAGAAGGAGATGCAATCTTTTCAAAAGAATGAATGGGAGTTAGCTAAGCTTCCTAAAGGCAACAGAGCAGTTCAATGCAAATGAATATTTGTGAAGAAATATAGATTTCCTAAAAATAATATTGTTTGTATCAAGGTATTGTTGGTAGCAAAGAGTTATGCTCAAAATGGGGCATTGACTATAGTTGTGCTTTCTCCAATTGTAAAGCATGGTACTGTTCAACTGTTGTTGGCCTTGGATACGAAATTTTGATTTAGAATTAGTTCAAGTTGGTGTAAAAACAAAGTTTTTACGTTGTGATTTGAAAAAGGAAATCGTAAGGACTCAGCCATATGTATTTGGAGTTGCTGTAAAGAAAATTGGGTTTGTAGACTGAACAAATCGCTATATGGTTTGAAACAATTTTTCCAAACAATGGTACAAGCGATTTGATCAGTTCACAGTGAAGCATGATGTTTCACAAGCCATTAGTAATTTAAGAAAGTGCATTTATAGTCCTCACAAAGGACATTGGTAGGCTGTGAAATGGATTCTATGGTACATTATGGTTACCGTAGATGTTGGATTGGTGTTTTGGTAGAATAAAAAAAAATTGGTGGTTGATGATGGCGATTCAAATCACGTTTGTGATATTAGGGCAAAGATCAGGAGAATAATTATTTGAAGTTACTAGCTCAATTTGATTTAAGGTAGAGATTGTTGAAAATGTGGTTCTAATTGAGCCATTTGTTCAAAAATGGAGGAAAAGATGAGCTCATCCCTTATGTCATCAAGCCCACAAAAGAAGAAATTGCAAAGAAGTGTTCATACATGAACTAGCTCTTCAATAGTAAATTTCTTATCTATAAATAGAGCAAGTATTTGCTCATTTGAAATCATCCCTAGCAATTCATTTCAAGAGTTGCATTTGAGAGAAAGAGAGAGCAAAATTAGGAAGCTCATTTTGGTAGCTTCAAAGTGTTGGAATTAATACATTTGGTAGTTGCTCTTCTCTTGTTTGTTAGAGAAAAATCTCTAAATTTGGTATATTGGGATCTTAGGGTATTTGAGAGTTTATACCCACTTTGTAAATACCATTTGAATAGTGAATTATTCTCCTTGTCTTTGCCCGTGGATTAGGCCTTACGCTGAACCACATAAAATTTGTGTATCCACTTTGTTATTTATTTTCTCTACGTTTGGTTACCATAGTTGTTTGTTACTCAATTGAGTGCTTACTATTTAGGAAAGTTTTGTCTAAGGAGATTGGAATTTAAGTGGTTCTGGTATGACCCTCCAGTCTTTCCTGAGAGTTTTCTTATAATAGTGGTATTCAAGTAGGTCCCGCACAACAGGATGATTAGTGTTGGTGCCTCCAGTTGGACTGGGCCTTGTGATGTTGCCTGATAAGCTTATTTCCTGCCTGCTTGAGATAAGGTGTTTCGATTTGTCTTGCTCCTTTAGCATTCAATGATCACATCAGTCCTTTTAGGTAAATTCTATAAGTAGAAGTTTTTGTTTTTGTTTTATTCCATAAAAACTTTATGCATTTTCTAAGCGCATGTGTGCGTATATAGACATTTAGTCATTTAGTTTCTTGTATGCTAGTATTTTAGCCAATTTAAGAGGTTGCTGAAAGAAGGAAGTTGCTGTGCTGTTTTTCTCAATGGCTGGATGAATCGTTTTGTACCTTAATATTCTCTTCAAAAAACCCTGTCTCCCAATCATATCTTTACTTTTCTTAGAAGTGGTTTTAAGAGAAATGATTTGTTTAAAAGTAGTTTAAGGAGAAACATTAAAGTGTTTGGCATATAATTGTTAGAAGTAATTCATAGTGAAAATTTAGTAATTAATTTAGATGTAGGCATGCATTCTAAACTACCTATCTCAAAAAAGTATGAATTACTTACTATTCCTAAAAGTAAAAAAAATGCATCTAATTTTTTTGAAATAACTTCTCATGGAGATTGCTAAACCCTACAAGATATTTGAAACTTTCAACCGAAATGAGAAACAGTTCCAAATGGGCCCTTAGTTTGTTTTCTATGGCATTTCCTTTTTTTTGTTCTCTAGTGCATGGAAGCTTCCATGTACTAAATGATAGGAAGAAATTTTTATAGTTATAAATGCTTGTGCGGCATAGCATGCCATTTTTTTTCTTTTAAATTCAGCAATTGGCTCTAAATCTTTATGAGTTGGTAACTTTTCCTCACAATTGTAACCTATCTTTTCTCTAGTGCAAGTCAATGCAATTGGTGATCTTTATGCCATATGTTAGGAGAATATGCACGAACCTGTCCTACTTCATTGCAAACACATTTTCTATGAGGACTGTGTTTCAGAATGGTTAGTTTATTGACTTCCAAGTTCTATCTAGAAGGTCTTTCATTTGCTCTATGTCATCATCATTATAATTGATAGGTTAATTAGAAACAAAATGAGAAGCTTTAGTCTATTAGTCGCCTCATTGCTCAATTAGTCTAGATTATGTTGTAAAGCTAAAAGTTTTAAATCACTGGTTAAAAATAAACTTTTAGTTTCAATTACTCTTGCTTGATAGAAGTATCCAATTGGATTGGTTCACTGGTGAGTGGATCTATTTTCCCAGGTTTGAGAGGGAAAGGACATGCACATTGTGCAGGGCTTTGGCCAAGCCTGCAAGGATAAGATCATTTAATGATGGATCAACAAGTTTGTTTTTCAAACTATTTTAACACATTATTGGATAATTAGAACTTTTCTTGCTTTGAAAATTACAATTCGCATTGACAGCAGTTTTCTCCGTTTGTTAAAAATACACCGGTAAAATTTAATCATCAATAGTATTGCAGGATAATATCATTTATGTAACTAAGTAGTGGCATATCTTCACTAATGCTCTCAACTTTTATAAAAATAGCTCTAATACTCTTAAAGTTTATACTTAATATCAAGGATGTCCTTGATTACTAACGGTGTTAAGTTTTCCATCCATAAAATACTTAATAGTTTCTTAGATTTTATTCTTTTAATATTTTTAACAAATTTCTTTAAATTTTTCTAAAATACTTTCTCAAAAGGTTTTAAATTCTTTTGAGAATTTTTCTCGTGCTTTTTTATTTTCTAAAATTTCTTTTAATGTATCAATTTGTTTTTGTGATAGTATTATATTACTTATTTTTGTTTCCATACATGTTAAGAGCATTTTAGTAAAATTTTTCTTAAAATTATTTTTTAAGTTTGAGTATTCCGTACTAAACTAAATAATTCCTTTAAATTAAAAAATTATGATGATGTAAATATTTTTATTCTTAATAAAACTTTCACTTATAATGTAACTATGTTAATTTTACGTTCAAACTAAAGAGTACTTTATAGATTATTATTTGTAATATTTTCATGGGTAATCCTTTTGTTATTTTCTTAATTAGAAGTATTAATTATATTTTTTTAATAATATTTTAAATAATTTATTTTTCTTTTTAAATTAAGTTAGGTATACCTAATTTTAAACATTGTTTAAACTCTTTATTAGCTCTTATACCAAATATGGGCTAATCAAAACACTTGTTGTTTTACTTAACTTTTAAGTTCAAATTTTTGAAGTTCAAATTTTTGAAGTTCTTCGTCTATCCAACGACTTAGTTCATATATTTCTTCATTTCCTTTTATATCTATTTTTATTATTTCAAGACTTGCTTCAAAATTCAAGCATTTTTTGTTTTGGTATTTTACCAAATTATGTCTCTTTTTTTGTTTAGAAAAAAAATCAATTAATCATTGTAAATTTTTAATGATTTTTGACAATCTTGAACTTCTTTTGAAGTTATCTTTTATTGATGTTTTAAAGCAAATAAGAGTTGATAAATTGTATCTTTTAGATTTTCTTAAGTTTCAAGATTTTTTTATCTTACTTCTATACAAATATGTTCCTAATTTCTTGGTCTTATTATATTTTCTTTTCATGTTCTCATATTTCTTTTCTAATTTATCAATTTTCACAAACTCAGATATATAAGTTCAACAATATCAATCAAATTTAAGGTATACTAGTTTCTCGATATAAAGTAACATGTTTCTAAACATGGGTTTACCTCGTGCTTTCACTTGGTAGTCATATTTTTGTTCTCAAGAGCTAATTCTCACTCCAGATCTAAGCTTTTAGATTTCCTGTCCTTATTGATCTTGATGGATCCATACATAACTTCCTAGAAATACAGTGATAAAAAGGTCTTTGAATTTAAGTTGGATTTTTATTCAATAAACAGATAGTGTATAACCTAAAGAACTAGAAACCTTGAAAGAGTTTTATTTCTTACTCATTCTAAGAATACAAATAGAAAATACATAAGAGCCAAGATAATTCGTATATCTCAATAGAAAGAAGAGAGTTCTCTTTTATAGACATAAGAGTTATCTGTTTACATAAGTGGGATATTAATATTATACTTAACTTTCTTTTCTGGCGTCTAATACTCCTATATTATTGATGCTTTCAGCGCCAATTTTGGGAGTGGTCCCTACATTAGTTATTCCTTAACTAAGAATGCTGTGTTAGAGTGTGGTGAAATACTGTAAATAATTATTTTTAATTTTAAAAAATTTTGAATTTGTTTTTCAAATTCTTCTTAATCCTCTAGAGTATAAATAATTGGTTTTACTTTTATGATCTTTGAAGAATTTTTTTAATTTTATGTTTGTTGTTTCATTAGACCTATTGATATTTGGATCTAAAGGGTTTTATGAGCATACTATTTTTAATAATTTTCTTATATTTGTTAAGGATTTATCTTCTTGTTTTTTATTTAGAAAGAGGTTTTGGTTAACTTCTATAACTAAAGAAATCTTTTCTAAATAAGGCTTTTAGTTTTGTATATTTTCACCACTTTTTCGCTTTTTATGTTGTAACATAAAAATTGATGATGAAACTGTTAAAATTTTTCTGATTTTTGATACATAAATGATTTCACCATCTAGAATTGTTAAACTTATTTTATCTAAGTACTGGATAAATGGCTGATATAAGTTTAAGAAATTATTTTTCAATAAAATATCAACTCTAGTTTCTTGTTAATATATTGTAAGGATATGGAACATTTCTCCTCCTATTAATATATTTGTGTCTTTTAAGACTTTGTTAAGATTGTTTGTTATATTATTTGCTATTCTTATTACTAACTCTTTTGGTGATTGTTTCCAAATTTTTTCTAAAAATACATGTTTATTAGCTATATACATACTAGCTCATATGTTTATGTATGCATGTAAATGATAACTTGATTATTCTTTAAATTTTAGTCTTATTTTAATAAAAGTGCTATTTAAATTTGTAATACTATACAAATCATTCATTATTTGATGAAGAGTAATCATACTCTGAGTTAGTTATTTCTTTTTTAATTTCTTCTAATAGATTAATGCTATAAGTATCATCTATATCTAATTTCTTCATTAGTTCTAATAATATTTTAAAAGCTTATTTTAAGATTTTTAATTTTTGTGAAAATTCATTTTTATGTTGAAGCCAATTAGGGCATTTATTAGCATAATGTTCTTCATTGCAAATCCAACATCTGCATTTTTTTTATGGGCAATAATTTTTTTTGTTGGTGGCCTATACATTTTTCTATAAGGTTTTTTGGTTATATCTTCTTTTTCTTTTTTAAAGTTTTTTTTTCTTTTGAATTTATATTACATCAATATTTTTCTTTCATTTGAAAATTCCTTGTATCACAATAATCTTTATAATTTCCTCTTATTCATTTATATTCTTCTCTTTTTTTGACATTTAATGATTATTCAATTCTTAAGAATTCTTATTATTCTTCATAGGGTATTAGATACACTTTTTCTATTTCTATTATTTCATCCTTATCTCATTGTTTTATGCAATGTTCTTGGTAGTTTTTGAAAAAAAATATTTTTTATAAGTTTTTTGCATGGAAGGTGGTAACTTGTGGTAATACATTTTATATTCACAAATGAAAGAGTCTATTTAACACAAGTCACATATTTTCATATTTGTTAAATGTCATT
This sequence comes from Elaeagnus macrophylla, assembly GCA_029378325.1. Taxonomy (NCBI): domain Eukaryota; kingdom Viridiplantae; phylum Streptophyta; class Magnoliopsida; order Rosales; family Elaeagnaceae; genus Elaeagnus; species Elaeagnus macrophylla. Next base: position 39,994,702 of record CM055641.1, read on the forward strand.
TGGCTTCCTCAATTTTATATTAACTAGATTCAGTGATATATTTTTCTTTATCTTCTCCAATAAATTTTTATATTTCTCATTTACTACAATATCTAGATATTCTTTGCACGTAGGTGAATTTGTTTATATTTGTAAATATTGTTGTTTTGACAAATTAGTAAATCAAATTTTTACATTTTTTATCATTTTATGAGCTACTAATACTTTACAAATTAAAGAGTTTGTTTGTGTGGTTCAAGAAGTTTGTATGATTATACTCATTCTATTAACCCATTTATCTAAAGTTTTTTCCTATCTCTTATAAAATCTAAATCCAAAATTCAGATTTATAATTTTCATGTGATTTAAATTCTGGTAGAATGCTACCTCTAGTTTTTCAATGTAAACTTTATTCCATTTTAGGTCGATGTCTTCTTCTATGGGGAAGATTATATTTCTTAAGTCTTTGCCTATTTCTTTCCTCTCTATGGAGTCAAAAGTTCATTCTTGATATGATATTGGTAATGTAGTAGGTTCCATATGAATTTTTGAGATTGCATTTTTTAGTTCAGAATCACTTTTACTGATTATTGTCATATCATCTTTTTTCTTATTTGTGCAAAAGTTTTCTTCATAATATTTTTCTAATTCTTCATCTGTTAGAGTTAACAAACTTATTAATTTTTCTATATCTTTATTTTTATGATTAATGAATTGTTCTTTTAATTCTTTTATATATTTATAGCTTTATTTTTGGATTTTCCTTCATTTTTTCTTTTATCATTCTTAGATATTAATGCATCAGATTTTTTTAAAAGTTCTTCTTTTAATCCTTTTAATGATTAAACTTATAACCTGGAGTTTGATTTCCTATTGATAGTTTATTAACATCCCTTCTTAATTTCGTAAATTCCTTATATATATTTAATAGTAATTTCTTTGTACAATTCTTTTATTTTAAGAAGTTCTTTTTGTGTTTCTTTTATATCTTGTAAAACTTTAATGTTTAATTCATATGTAGTATCTATTTTTCTATTACAAGAATTAAAACTTTTATTGTAGATATTTGGTTACTAAATATACTTGTTAAGTTGCTATCTCCTTCTAATTCTATTTCTAGTAATTTGTCTTTTAATAATTTTAGAATAAGTTTTAAATGTGATATCATCATCTTGTTGCATCATATGAACTAATTCTTTTACTTAATTTTTTCTTTTTAGTTCTTTTATTTCTTTATCCCTTTTACTGATTTCTACTTAAGTTTCTATAAACTTAATCTTTTAATTTGTACATTGTTATATAAAGAAATGAGCTAATAAATTCGTATATGATTAAACAAGAAGGGTTCAAAAGTACATAACATTGATCTCATGAAAGGAATCAAATGATAGAATTTATAAAAAAATCACATTACTTATCTCATGCATCAATTAAAATCCTTAAGCAAAAACTTCAAGTGTATCCCCTAGAATGAATGAATGAATGAATGAAAATGCATTGACTTTAAGGGAATTATTTCCTATTCCTCTTTTTGTATTAACCATTTCACATTGGAAGGACTTAGGGTGACAATAAGATTGTTATTATTATTATTTTTGGACCCAAATACATATGTATTTTGTGAATGACAAATTCTTAGCTCTTTTTTGTGTTGGATATAGGAATTCCCTCATATATTTTAAAGTCAAGCATAAATGAAATAGGCAAATACTTTTAAATTTTACTCAAATCATTTACTCTAAGCAATTAAATTAAGTACATGATTCTTCATTATATGTTCAAAATCCTAATATTCAATGCAAAAACCTATAGATATTATCTAACAATTTGAAATGATATGAAAGGTGTTTAAAGGAGTAGAAAAATAATTATCTCTTAGAATGAAACATTAAAGGCTCATTAATAATCTCACAAGGTAGTCTCCACCATTCAATTCCTAAACACAAGATTCAGATTCATCTCAGTTTCAACATCAAAAGCATGAAACAAAGATTGCAAATTAAAACCAATCTTTAAACAATCCTTAAACATTTTAAAAATCAGACAAACAATGCATAAAGACTTGATTATTCATCAAAAAATGACCAAAAGCATGAAAATTTTGTTACAGACCAATTTGCACCCCAAAACCTAAACTAAATATTGTTCTCAAGGTTTTCAACAACACAACAGTTCAAAAAAGTATTTAGAAAGGGCAAATGAAAAACTAAACTAAATTAAAAGAAATGATTGATATTTCCTAAAACGGTGGGTTGCATCTCACCAAGCGCCTATTTTAAGATCTTAGCAAAACGTTGCTTGGGTCTAAGGTGCATGTACTTTAATGAACTCCACATCTCTATTGTGAACGACTCCCTCCAAGTAAGGCTTTACATGATGTCCATTCACTTTAAAAGTTATTTGCGTCTTCGAGTTGAGCAACTCAACAGCTCCATGAGGAAATACTTCCACAGTTTGGTATGATCCACTCCATCTTGATCGAAGTTTTCGTAGAAAAAGTTTAAAACAAGAGTTAAATAAAAGTACTTTCATTCTAGGATAGAGAGCCTTACTAACGAGCCCTTTATCATGGTAACGCTTGGTGAGTTCTTTGTAAATCTTGGCATTATCATAAGCCTCATTTTGAATCTCCTCAAGCTCATCAAGTTGAAGTAAGCATTTCTCTCCCGCTTGTTGACAGTCCATATTTAGTTGCTTGGTTGCCCAATAGGCTTTGTGCTCAAGTTCAACTGGCAAATGGCATGCCTTGCCATAAATCAATCGGCATGGGCTCATCCCAATAGGTGTCTTGTACACCGTTTGGTAAGCCCATAATGCTTCATTGAGCTTTGAAGCCCAATCCTTCCTTGAAGGTCGCACCGTACATTCCAAAATACCGTTGATTTGTCGGTTACTAACTTCAACTTGTCCGGATGTTTGTGGATGATATGGAGTGGCCACTTTATGAGTGATGTTGTACTTTCACAACAATCCATCAAAAAGCTTATTACAGAAGTGGCTCCCTCTATCACTAATTATTGCCCTCGGTGTCCCAAATCTGTTAAAAATTATTTCCTTCAAAAACTTCACAACAGAGTTAGCATCATTAGACTTAATGGGTATAGCCTCTACCTACATGGACATATAATCAACCACAACCAAAATATACTCAAATTTAGAAGAAGGGGGAAAAGGACCCATGAAGTCAATCCCCCATATATCAAATAACTCAACAATAAGATTATATGTCAGAGGCATTTCATTACGTCTACCGATGTTACCCGTCCTCTGACATCTATCACAATGCATGCAAAAATCATAAGCATTTTTAAATAGGGTAGGCCAATAAAAACTAGATTGAAGTACCTTAATGGCGATGTACTTACTGCCAAAATGTCCTCTACAATGAAGTTCGTGACAGAAGGTCAAAATGCTTGCATGCTCCTTTTTCGGCACACACCTCCGGATAACTTGGTCTTTACAAATCTTGAATAGATATGTGTCATCCCTAAAGTATTGCTTGCATACATGAAAAAATCTTTTCTTTTCTTGAAAAGAAATGTTAGGCCTCAACAAACCACTAGCAAGATAATTTACTATTTCTGCATACCAAGGGTTTGGACCAACAGAAAACAACTGTTCATCAAGAAAAGTCTCAACAATATCAATCTCTTTGTCACTCTCAGTAGTGTCAAAGTCAAAAATTAACCTAGATAGATTATCAGCTATAACACTTTTAGTTCCCTTTTTATCCCTGATCTCTAAGTCAAATTCTTGCAAAAATCAAAACTCACCGAATTAATCTTGGCTTAGCATTCAGTTTACTTAACAAATACCGTAAAGTTGCATGGTTTGAATGTACAATTACTTTAGATCCTACCAAATAAGACCTAAATTTATTTAAAGAAAATACAACAGTCAAGAATTCTTTTTCGATGGTTGAGTAGTTAAGTTGAGCGTCATTAAGAGTTTTACTAGCATAGTAAATGACATGCAAATGATTATTTACTCGTTGTCCTAAAACAACCCCTATAGCAAAATCAGAAGCATCATACATAATTTCAAAGGAGAGTGACCAATCAGGTGCCATAATAATAGGCGCATAAGTTAGTTTCTCTTTTAAAACATTAAAAGCAGTCAGGCAATCATCATCAAAGATAAAAGAAACATCTTTAACTAACAGATTACATAGAGGAAGACTTATCTTAGAAAAATCCTTAATAAATCTCTTATAAAAACCAACATGGCCAAGAAAACTCCTAATTCTCTTAACATTAATAGGAGGTGGCAATTTAACTATTAAATCAATTTTTGCTTTATCCACCTCAATGCCTCTGTTAGAAATAACATGCCCTAATACAATGCCCTATTTAACCATAAAATGACTCTTCTTCCAACTAAGGGTCAAGTTACTTTCAATGTAAAGTTCAAGCACAAGAGTCAAATTATTCAGACAATCATCAAAAGAATTTCCAAAAATTGAAAAATCATCCATAAATACCTCAATATATTTCTCCATCATATCCGAGAATATTGACATCATGCATTGTTGGAATGTGGCGAGGGCATTGTAAAGACCGAATGGCATCCTCTTAAAGGCAAATGTCCCGAATGGGCATGTGAATGTGATCTTCTCCTGATCTTCTGGAGTAATGGGCACCTAGTAGTAACCTGAAAGACCATCCAAAAGATAGTAAAAGTCATGCCCTACTAAACGTTCAAGCATTTGATCAATAAAAGGTAATGGAAAATGATCTTTCTTTGTGTACAAATTTAATTTACGAAAATTGATGCACATCCTCCATCCCATAATCATTCTTGTGGGAACTAACTCATTTTTATCGTTTTTAACCACAATGATCCCAAATTTCTTCGGTACCACATGTACCGGACTAACCCATTTGCTATCTAATATAGGATAAATCACCTACTTCCAAGATTTTCAAAATTTTAGTTTTTACCACCTCTTGCATAATAGTGTTAATCTCCTTTGGGCTTTTCTTACCGGTTTGGTATTATTCTCAAGAATACCTCTAATATCACCAATGCTCCATCCTATGGCTTTCCTATTCTTCTTAAGTATTTTCACTAACTCTTTTTCTTGGATTCAGGTCAAAGTGGATGAGATGATGACCGGATAGGTATCCCCCTTCCCTAAAAACACAAACTTAAGATGTTTGGACAATTCTTTCAACTCAAGCTTAGGTGGAGTATTGTCTTCCCTAAATGCGATTTTGGGTAACTTTAAGGGCACACTAGGTTCTTCTAAAGGTTCGACATTATCTAACAACTCAATGTATCCCTCAGTTTTTTCATCCAACTCCTTCTTTACCCTATCAACTATTAAGGCATACTCAAGTTTGTCTTCAAGTTCATCCTGCAAAAAGGTATTATAAACAAGAGTATCAATATGGTCAATATAAGAACATTCATCAATTGAGGATATAGAAGGTAAAGGGGAGGAATCAAACACTCTAAAATTAACAATTTCTCCCAAAATTGTCATAGTCAAGCTTCCACTATGGACATCTATAATTGTCTTGGTAGTAGCCATAAATGGTCTACCAAGAAGAATAGTATGTTCTTTGTCCATAGATGGATTTTCATGCATATCTAACACAACAAAGTCAATAGGTATAATCAATTTATCAACCTGTACAAGCAAATCCTCAACCATTCCCTTTGGATATTTCACAGATCTAGCTAATTGAAGGGACATGGTTGTAGGTTTCAATTCCCCTAATCCTAGTTGCAAATAAATCAAATATGAAATTAAATTTATACTTACCACTTTCTTATTTTCCAAAGTAATGTTAATGTTAAAACTCCTAGGATCCTTAAGTTTTGGTGGTAAACGTTGTTCAACAATTGAACTAGAGATTTCAGAAACAACAATTCTCTCATTCAACCTATACTTTCTCTTCCTAGTATTTAAATCTTTGAAATTTTTTGCATATGAAGGCACATTTCTAATAACATCCAGTAAAGGCCGATTTTTTTGAACTTTGGAAAGCATATTAAAAAGATCAGAAAATTACTTATCCTGTTTATCGTCCTTGAGATGGTGTGAAAAAGGTACGGGTGGTCGGTAAGGCTTCGATGTTTGTGCAATTGAGGGGAGGTGGATGACTCTTCAAGTACTTCCTTGGAAGATTCATCATTCTTAGCATTGGATTCATCACTCCCTTTAGGTATTGCACTATCTCCTTCCATGTTTCCTGCACTAAATGGTAAATCATCAAAAATTTCAAGTAAATTTTTATTTACGACCTTACCACTTCAAAGGACCGTAACTGCCTTCGCTTGCTCGGGTTGACTAGGCAATTTTCCTTTTTCTTGCCATTGGAGATGCTCTGCTAATTAGCCAACTTGGCCTTCAACCCTTTTCATAGAAGCCTCCAACGAGTCCAATCTTTGAGTGCTTTTCACTTAATTCTCCCCGACTAACTTGAATGAATGCTTTCAAGTTTTCCTCCAAGCTTGGTTTGTTAGGAAGAGTAAGTTGCAAGTTGTTGTTATTGTTGTTGTTGTTGGGATTGTGTGGAAGTGATTCTGAGCATAGCTGGAATTGTTGTTTCCCTTCCAAGAGAAATTGGGATGATATCTCCAACCCGAATTATATGTATTTGAGTAAGGATCGTTCCTTTGCCTCGGTTGGTATCCCTCCATTACATTGGCTTGCTCATAGCTTGTACCTACATTAAAATCACAAAAAAATGGACAAATATTAGCACAATGTCCATAAGTACTACAAATACCGCATATCTCTTGAGTCGGTGTATTCTTGGAGGTAAGGAACGCGATTTGTTTGGTAAGCTTCGTAATTTGCATCGCCATCTCATTACCTAGAGCTACCTCATTAACTCCCATTCTCTTTCCTCTATAACTCTTTTGTTGGGAATTAGCACCTAACATCTCATACAAGTCATATGTCTCATTCGCGGTCTTTTCTCCCATGGCTCCTTCTGCAGCATTGTCCACAGTGAATTGACACTGTTGTGTCAACCTGTCATAGAAAAATTGGTTTTAGAGTTGCAATGGAAAATGATGGTGTGGGTACTGAATTAGAAGCAACTTGAAGCGATCCCACTCCTCATAAAATGGTTCTCCATCCATTTGAGAAAATGTTAAAATTTTTGTCCTTAGGTCAGCAGTCTTTTGATGGGAATAGAATTTTTTCATGAATTTGTTGAACATTGCGTCCCAAGTTGAAAGAGAACCGGATGGAAGAGTCATAATCCATGACTTTGCCTTGACCTTGAGTGTGTATGGGAAACATCTCATCCTCAATTGATTTTCATTAAGCCCTTGTAGCGAAAAAGTCTGTACAGTAGCATAAAAATCACGAATAAAAGTTAGTGGATCTTCATTAAGAATCCTATAAAAAGAAGGCAACATATTATATGAATATTTTTAAGCTCATAATTTCGAGTTGCTTCCCCCAATTGGATGCAAGAAGTTGCAGTGCCAATGATTGGCCGTGCATGCTCTTTCATCGTTATCTCTTTAGGTGGAGGTAGAGGATCTCCCATTTTAGTGGTTGCTCTTCCTCTAGAATATTGGTGTCAAATTGTCTCAAATGTGCTAGCCTCCTATTGACATTGTCTATGAATGGTACTAGTGGATTTCCAGGAGATTTCCTACCATGCACACACAATAAAAACAAAACACAAAATCAAAGCACTAGACACTATATGACTCCAACAAGTAACAAAAACACAAAAAACGAAGAAAATTACAAAAACTAAAAATTAAGTAAACTAAAAAGAAAACAATTAAACAATTTTAAAAATGCCAATTTTTCGATAATGGTGCCAAAAACTTGATGTTCGTTTTATAGTACTCGCAAGTGTACGAATCACTTGTAGCAAGTGATAAGCAATTTCGAGGTTGATCTCTCAAGGAATTGCAGTGCGTTTTTTAAAATGTGTTAATTGTTTCTCTAAAATTAGTTACGAAAATAAATCCTAAACATTCTAACAAGGGTTGGTTTTGAGAACGATTGCTAAAATTATAATTCCTTAAAACAAGTAAAATAAGCAAGTGAAAAACGTAGTCAAAATGATAAGATGAACGAGTGTGAAAAATTAGTCAGTGAACCAATCACGGATAGATTAATTTACGTGGTTTGAACAATTAAGCATATAAAGTAGATTTATTGATCCTTTTTACTAAGCCTAAAAAATTCCAAAACAATGACAATTTTTCCTTAATCAACTAATTAACTTTTTTGATCCAGACCATTAACTAGCTAATTAGCATCAATCTTAGGAAAATAATTTAATCACCTAATTTAAGACAAGTCAATGCACTTAAATTAGACTCATGCTAAAAAATGTCCAATTGAACTTAGCGTTTCTAACGCTTAACCCTAAAATATTCTCATATATTCATAGATTAAATTGGCCAAAAGTAATTAATGAACATAGATATTAAGAACAATGAACATGAAATAAATCACTTAAATATAAAATAAACCACATAAATAATCATCCATTCATAGTCACATCACTAAAATCTCACACAAAAAGAGTTTAGCTACTCATAACAAAATTCTAATCAAGGTTTTCCATTACAATAAGCATTAAGGAGTTCCAAAGAGAAAATAAATTGCAAACACTAAAATACCCCACTTTCACTCTTGAAACAAGCTTCTTGATGTTGGATGGTCATCTTCTTCAAGATTCTTGATGGAGCTTTAATGGAGTAACATTAATGGAGCGATTTCTCTCTCAAATGTGTGGAAAAATATAATTTTGGCTACTATTCACCATCACTGTTCACTGCTCATTGACAAGAGGATTTTGTGATGTATTTATAGGTTAGGGTTTGTGTGTGTGTGTGTGGATTGGAAAGGGGTTTAAATGAAATCTGAGTGTGCGGGCCACGACGCACATTTTCCTATGCTGCAGCATGCTATGTTTTTTTTTCTTGGAACATGGACCAAAATAGGGAGTCTCTCATCGCGGCGCACAATTTTCATGCTGTGGTGCATGATGTTTTTATGATTTCCTAGGATGCAACCTAAGAGCCCCATGCCACGGCAAGCAAATTTCTTCGTCGCTCGCGGCGAAGAAATTTGCTTGCCGTGGCGCGCAATGTTGTAATGCCATGTAAAGGTCCTTCCTTATTTACTGATTCCTATATAAGCCTTACATTCTTCTGCTCTAATTTAACCCCCTTACATAGTAAATGAACAACAATGTAAGGGTTACGTTTTGAGCCCCCTTTTGAACACTTCACTCCACTATTTCATTCACAATGCTTGAACCTACAAAACATGAAAATATTCCTTCAAATCAAAGTAATACCGAATTAAACCATGAAATAAATACTTAAAAACTAACAAATAATAGGTTCAAAATAGTGTTCATCAATGTATACAATGCATATATCTAGACTTACCATTATACATATTGCTCTATGCCTTGCCAATTGTAGATTGACTATCACAATAGTTGCAAATTGCAAGAACAACCTTTGGCCAGTTTGGAATATCCTCTAAGAAATTGCATAGCCATTTGGCCTCTTCGTTACATTTATCAAAAGAGATGAATTTTGATTCCATCGTAGATCTAGCTATATAAGTCTATTTAGAGGACTTCCATGAAACAATTACACCATCCAATGTGAACACATATCCACTAGTAGACTTAGAGTCTTTTATATCAGATATCCATTTTACAACACTGTATCCTTCTAATATAACTGGATATCTTGTGTAGTGTAGACCTTAACTACGTGTGTATCTTAAGTATCTAAGTAATTTAGTAATACATTTTCAGTGATCAAATCCTAGATTACTAATATACTTAGCTTACTTATAACATAAGTTATGTCTGGTCTTATACAAATCATCAACTACATAAGACTTTCTATTATTCTAGAATATTTCAATTGAGACACGCTTTACCTCTATTCTTGGATAGGTATAGTTTGATATCTACTGGTGTTCTACCAATTCCAAAATCACCTTTGCTAAATCTCCCAAGTATCTTGTCAACATAATAACACTTACTTAGAATAAGATTGCTTGATATCCTATATATCTTAATTTTCAGAATTACATCAGTGGGTCCTATATGTTTCATGTCAAACCATGAGCTCACCATATTCTTAGTATATTTTACCATTTGGTCATTACAATTCACAATTAGCATGTTACAAGGTGACATGATCATATAATTGGTCTTGACTATTTTCATTCATAGTCTCACAAGTTTGTTTAGATGAACTTCATTCCCTTTAGGACGTACAAGCAAATACATGTTCAAAGAACTATAATTTCTTAATTTCATTAACATGATTTTGTGTGATCTTTGATAGATGCACACTAATGAAATGTGCATATTAGTAAAATGTAACTTATTGTTTCTAGATCTATCTTCACTTTATACCTTACAATCATAAGTATTTGTAGGAATATTATTTCTTTAAATAACTCATACGGTGCCTTTGTGTTTTTTAATGAGATGTCTTATTTAAATGATAGTCAGCTAAAAAAATGACTTCTCTCACAAGTTCTGAGGTAATCCAGAACTTAATAGTATTGCATTCATCATTTAAATTAAGGATTGATATTTTTCGTTCAATAACAGTGTTGTGGTTTCATGTATAATTATGTGATGTACACATATTTCATCAAACGGTGTTTCATACTTACTTTCACAACCATTTCACAGTACCTTGATTTTTTTTTTTTCTGTTGAATTGATTATCAACTTCAGCTTTATAAAGAATAAATTTTTCTGTAACTTCATCTTTCCTATTATGCAGATACACAACAATATTTCGTGCTATCATCGACAAAAAGTTATTAAATCTTATTGTCACCTATTGTTCAACCAAATTTTAAATCACATAAACCACTATGGATTAATCAAAGGGTTTCAGGTTCCTTGCAATGGATTGAAAAGATGGCATAATCATTTTACCTCTACACAAATCTCATACTTACGTTTGGAATCAATTTATAAAAAGGGTATATTAAATATGTTATTTAACCTGCGTAGGTGACCTTAGTCTTCCATGTCACAAGTTGGAAGACAAACAAATAAGCAGAATAATTAATAATATAATTAATCTCTTACTTAAAGGTCATTCTAACGAGCTTGGTCATCCCCTCAAATACAGAGCCCTTTATTACTAATATTTCATTCTTGGTCAATATGACCTTACTTAACTCCATGTCCCTCCATTATCCATGCTTCTCAAGCAGCGAACCTATCAAGGTTCTTTTGAATCTTTGGGACATATAATACATTATTTAGAGTCATCATTTTTCAAATGTCATCTTCTAGATCACTTTACCTACTCCTCAATCATAGAGGTAGCAAAGTTCCCCATGTACAACTTCTCTCAATTCTAAATTGGTTCAAATGAAGTGAATACCTTTATTTGAGCATATTTGTCTAGTAGCACTAATGTTGATCCACCTCGCTTTTGAGTTAAACTCGACCAAATTCATTGCTAAAACAACCGCCTACAAGTTCATATCAAACCCAACATGGTGATGTTATCCATCATGTTCGTTGTCATCTCATAAATAATTGAATTAATGATTTTAGATGCAATGATGACTGAAATGAATCAAAATTAAATTTTATTATACAAAAATAATTATAAAAATTTAACAATCCAAAATAATTATTTCCAACTTGAAAATTAATTTCCTCAACAATGAAAATTTAATTTTCTTGGAACCCAGTTCTAATTCGTATTTATATACATATGAACCCAATACTTCATAGATTACAAAATTAAGTACTTTAAAATCAATGAATACAAAACTTACTATTTTGCAAATACAAAATTTACTTCTTTTGTGAGTACAAAATTCACCATTTTTGATATTTCAAAAATCGTGGATTTCATAAATGCAAAATCCACTTATTTGGTATAGTACAAAACTAGCAAATACAAAGTTCGCTATTTTTAAAATACAAAATATTTTTTTTTAGTTAACCAAAATTCACTAATTTTTTTTGTAAATACAAAATCTACATATTTCGAAATTCAAATTCAAGCAATATACAAAATTTTACTATTTTACAAATAAGAATTTACTTATTTCGTTTAATGAAATCAACAAATTCGTCAATTATGAATTCACACCATTTTATCAATTATGAAATTAAAATATTTCGTCAATTGTGAAACCACATTTCGTAAAATGCATTGATCTTTATACCAAAATCCACTTTTTTTGCAACCCCAAATTAACTTGCAAAGCTTATTTCACAATTGTAAATTGGAAAAACTATATTTTGTAACATAGTAATAGCTCAAACAACCTCAATTTCATAATTGATTTCCTATAATAAACTTGGAAACAAAAGGGAGCGTTAAGGCACTACTACAATCTGGGCAATATAGGACGGCTCCTAACATAGAATGAAAAACAAATAAGGCGGTCTTAAGTATGTAGCCTTTCTATAAAAAAAAATAGGATGGCTATTACGAAAAAAATTACGCGAAACTTAATAGCCGTCCTAAAAAAAATTCTTATAGAACGGCTAGTAGCCGTCCTATAAGAATGTATATATTTTCTTATAGGATGGCTAGTAGTCGTCTTATATAACAATAAATAAGACGGATACTAGCCGTCCTATAAAAAAATTAATACTTCAAAAACACACTTCACACACTAGCTGAAATTTTCAACAAAAACAAGCTGAAACCCCACCCTCTACCAAAATTTTATGTATTGTCACCACCAGCTCGCACGAAACCCCACACGGTGTTTACAAGCAAAAATCGCACAACACACGAAAACCCACCTCATTTTTATCGCCCCTGTCGTGTCCGCCGCGCTAAGCAAAACCCTACTGCGTCTCCATCGCCCCACATGAGATCCATCCCGTGTCTACCCCTTCTCCGGCAGGTACACGTGTATATTCCTCCCCGTCCCTTTTTTTATGTAGCTTTTTATATCATTTTTTTAAAATTATATATTTATGAACTTATTATTATGGTCTTTCTGATATATATAGTTGTAATATATTATATATGAAAAATATTTAAAATAAATGTATATTAACAGATTTGACTTTTCTGTAAACATTACATATAGGGCTGTCATAGACCGTCTTAAAAAAACATTATTGACCGTCCTATAAAATGTTTATAGGACTACTATTGACCGTTTTATAAAATTTTATAAGAATTTTATAAGACAACTATTGATCATCTTATAAAATGTTTATAGGACGGCTATTGACTGTCTTATAAAATCTTTTTAGGACGGCTATTGACCGTTCTATAAAATCTTTATAGGATGGCTATTGACCGTCTTATAAAATCTTTATAAAATGATACAAATTATAAACTTTTTTTAGGATATTTAATAACTAACTTATTTTGCAATATACTTTTATTTAATATTCGATAATTGAATTATTTTTAAATTATGAATTGATAAGAGATTGATTTGCAATGATATATTGGATGGATAAGAGTTGGATGTCTATGGATAGAAAAAATGTAAAATTTATTGAGGGTGTGGAAATATTTTTGAGATTTGCTTATGATACTTCAACCGAAAAAGATCGAATTCGTTGTCCATGTTTGAAGTGCGCAAATTTAAAAACTTTTAGTGTAATTGAAGTTAGAAATCATATCTATCATAATAACATTGATATTGAATATACAAATAGGTATCGTCACGGAGAGACTAAAAAACAAAGTTCAAAAGTTTATTATCCTAAAAAATTCAATGATGTCAATCCACGTGGAAATGATTTCACAAATAATGCAAATAATTTTGAAAACGACAATTATGATGAAAATAATATGGGTGACATGCAAAACATTATGAAAGATGCTATAAAGCCATTATAGTAAAGATGTAATAAGTTCACAAAATTGTCAGGGTCAGTCTCACTTTATAAATGGAAGGGTAAGCATGCATATTCAGATACAAGCTTCAATGAGTTGCTAACTCTTTTGAGTGACATGTTCCCAAAAGATAATATTTTATTATGTATTGAGAATTTTTTAGGACGTCCTATAAGAATTTTTTAGGACGGTTAATTATAAGAATTTTTAGGATGGCGCTCAGTAACCGTGCTATTTTTTCAATTCTTTTAGGACGAGAGTACGTTGCGGTCAGTGTTCATCCTATAAATTGTAGTAGTGGAAAATACGTTATTGAGTTAATTAAAAAACTAAATTGCTTGTTGATTAACCCAAAACTAAGAATTAGCCTAGAAACCAAATAGAATCATTTGTTCACAATTCCAAGTTTATATAGCAGTCACAATATATTGCACCAAATAATATATGAACTTAGGTTTAGAGGAAAACATCATATTTATCATATCAATTGGCACAATCCGTCCATTACGGAGTTGCAAACTTCATCAATATTATAAACACATTGTTTTGCCTATCATAATATTTTATCTATTACCAAACAACAATTTGTAAAATACAATTTCTTCCATAAAATAAATTCTAAAATTCTTGATATTTTCATCACCAAAATTCACTTTAGCAGCAATTAATCTGCAAAAGTTTAGTTCTCAACTTCTCATCGTAGTTCGTAGATAATACAATAGCATCATATCATACCTGGTGATTTTTTTTTAGAAAATCAAAATGTCTGGATTCCATTAATTAAAGAGTCGGTAAGTCAACAAACTTTTTGATTTAATTATAGCAAACTAAAGCAAAATATCACAAAAATCCCAGCAAAATAATTGAACAGATTTAACCAAATTACTTTATGACCCAAGTCTTAAAACTATCAAAAGTTTTAGATTATATAAATAATTTGCATCACAATATGATACAAAATAAAACAATCAACAAAGTAGTACTTTTTTTTTTCTTTTACTAAGATATTGCATAGGAGTTTAGTAACTGGAAAAAAAGAATATCAATACAAAAATTATAAGTAAAATAGTTACTGGTACTAAGAGTATACAAAAAGAAAAGAAAAATTAAAGCAGTAATTAAAGACCTACCTAGAGTTACATCATGTAACTATAAAAATAAGACAATAGCAGAGAACTTAATAACTACAGCGATATGTTACACTTTCTGATTAATAGAAATAACCGAGCTGGTATAAAAATTGGAAAACAAATAATGGTTAATAAACAAAAATATCTCCATAAGAAAACACAAGGTATACTTAAGATAAAAATTTTCTCTCACTGTGGGTGTTTAAGATGTTGAGAATGTGAAAAAATTATTTTCTAAGATAAAACGATCAAAGAAGCTACAACACACATTATCATGGTAGCTCTAGTAAACTTTCAAGTGTTTGAACTCTATTCATACACCACCATTGGTAGCTCTAGTGAACTTTCAAGTGTTTGAATTCTATCTACATAACCTAGCTCTATAATATTTAGGACTTTGATAGAATTAAAGAAAAGGAAAAACAATGTGTAGATCAAATAAGCTACAACTTACTCCACCATTGGTAGCTCTAGTAAACTTTCAAGTGTTTTTTACTCTATCCATAGAACCTAACTCTAGAATTTTTAGGACTTTGATAGAGTTAAAGAAAAGGAAAAAATTGGGCAGAGTTCATTTTAAGAAACCCATTTTCTCATTGTTTCTAAGCAACTTTCTAGAAGCTAATTATATATCAAGTGATGTTGGGTTGTTTGTCTTCCAAACATTTAACTAGCAAAACCGTTTTGCTTTGCTTAATTAAAGTTATATTCAACAAAAACCGTTCTACTCATCAATTGGTTAATTATTAACCAAAACCTACCAATTTTAACATGGAATTGAAGTTCAACTATTTTCCTGTTGAATTAAGACTCAATTTCTAATTCATTTTAATGTCATTTTAAGCACTTAAATTTAATATTCAAAATGACATATCACCATGGGTACATATACCCATTAATTTTCTAACAGGCTATGGGTCACTGAAAGGTGGCCAGGGTGCGATGGATCTTTGAATTATGGGGTTATCTTTGGTTGAGGTCGTGAAGAATAAGAGTTTGACTATAAGAGGTGGTGGCAATGGTTATAATAAGGGTTTGACTATGTTTTGGCGGGTTGACTAGATTTTTGTGAGAGTGTCGATCATATCATTACTATGATCCATACTTTTATTCAGAAAGTTCAAATATTTACAAGAAAACCAAACATCTCTCAAACACTTTGTCATCCTAACATTTCGATGCATAAATGATCAAATTATTTAACTTGTTTTATTTTTAACCCTCTTAATAAAAAAAAAAATATTCATTTTCTTCTAACATTAAAAAAACACATATATTTATTTATATTATAAGAAAAATAAATATATGTTTTCTTTCCTAAGGGGGATTAAAAATGAAACTTTTGCTTGAAAGGGGATTATGTCATAAAATTAAACCTTAACCTAATGGCATTTATGATATTTCACTAACAATAAGGGGATTTTGTGATATTATTTGAAACCCAAGGGTGTTTTTTTTAAATATTTTTTTTTCATATCTTGAACAACTCTATTTTGTGTTTTCTTATTGTTATCTCTTCATTTAGTATTAGAAGAGGATTGATATGTTGTGAGACGTAGCCCATTACATGTTGAGCTTCAACTACATATACTTTTATAAATCTAAATCTTAAATTCTAAAATTTAAGCCCTAAACTTCACAAATTCATAAGTTCGAATCCCACCCGATTGTGTGAGTGTATTTTCTTTATATTAATAAAAAGAATGAGACTTTAAAGCCTATTTTAAAAAAAATCTAAACCAAATCAAAAAATTTGGGTTGATTTGGCTTGGATGGATGGACTTTGAACATTTTATTTTTTTTCTTTAAAAATAAATTTGTGTTTTTTTTTTGCTAAGAAAAATAAATTTTAGTTTACAAACTTGAATATCTACAATCCGTTTGGGGTGAATTTTTTTTATTCTACGTAACTTTTCGAGATCTACATTCGGCAGTTTGCCCAAAAAAATTCTCAAAAAAGTGTTATTTTTCTATCTTTAATCAAGTTGCAAAAAATTTTACGATAATTTTACAATATTGAGTTTAATATTATTTAACAATAAAGCTAGTAAACCCAAATATTTCATGTGGAAACTCATTCTCATGTCTTTGTCTCTCAAACACAAATAACTAATATTTTTGTTGCTTCATACATGGGCTTAATTAACAAGTATTCTTTAACAAATAACTATGAAAATATTCTTTAAATGGAATTAATTAACAAGTATTTGAATGGAATTAATTAACAAGTATCGATCTTTAACAGAGAAGAAAAAACAGATTTATAGATAGAGACATACTAGCAGACGAATAGTGAATGATAATAACGATGGCCAAACGGTTGTGGAACGACAGCAAAAGGCAACGAACGACAATGAACTGGTAGCGAGCGACAGGTTGTGGGAAATGAACGCAACCAATCTGAGGCAAGGATGATGAGGAGAAGCTACGACAATATAATTTTTGCGTTGGAAAGAAAAATACAATATATACCCTAGGAGTGTTAGTTACGTGTGATATAATAATGCGAGGAAAAATTTTGTATTTTAATTTAAAAGGTTTTTACGACGGTCGTTTTTTATCAACAGACATAGAAAATATTTATTTTTTATTTTAAAATTTTTGATGACTATCGGAACTTAAATGACTGTCATAAAAAATATTTATTCCTTATTTTGAAGTTTTAATGACAGTCATTTTTAAAACGACCGTCATCATAATTTTAAAACTTATGACCGTCATCGTAATTTCATGTACACATTTTCAATGACGGTCAATTGAAAAAAAAAAAAAAAGCTAACCGTCCTTAAATGCCATTTTTGGCGTAGTGGTATCACATATAATACTATTAGTCAAATGCATGTGTTCTGAATTTTTTTTAATTATAAACTTTAATTTTTTAATGTTTGTAAAGAAAATAACATATTCATGTTACCATACAATTAAAGTTGAAAATAATACAAGAAAACATAATTAGTTCTAAAAAAATATAATATTTTCTCAAAATAATAATAAAATCAATACCCTCTTTTTAAGTAACAAAAAATAGTTTGAGGATTATTTTTATTGTAATGAGTTTTACATTTGTAGTTATAAAAAAAAATTGCTATCAAGGTAATTATTGTTTTTTTTTCATTATTTTTCTTAGATCTAAGTTTTTTTTTTTCCTTTCAAAAAAGGTCTCACTTAGGTTTAGGTGATAGGGCTACTGCCATACACCCACACCACTATGATTCATCGATTATGGGATGAACTCTCATCTCAAAGAGATTATATATCCACCGTAGGAAGTGATAGGCCGGTGTTAATTAGGCTCAATATTGAAATGCAGATTCAAAGCTTCAAACACCCGTTCTACTGTTCAACAAAATTATGGATCTCGTACAATCTCTCAAATGGATGGTTCTACCATCTGGGCTGCGGCTTAGGGTTTTCTTAGATCTTAGTTGTAGTGGTGGTAAAGGTAATATCTTTGTCTCCATTCACTTCTTTTATAAGAAAACAAAAAGTTCAATAGAAGATTGTAAAAAGATAAGATATTACAAAAATTAAATTTTTTGTGTTACACTCATTTACAAACACTACAATCCCTATCACTTTCAAGTAGTATTAACAAAGGTTATTTTTCCTTAACATAATATGATAATATACAAAAATAACATTAGATCTAATTCACTTAATTATCTTTAATTACGAGTTTAATATTTAATAAGTCCCCTACCATTACAAAAGGTACATTTTAGTTCATTTTCTTTTAAGTTGTACACTCTAGGTCCTCTAGCTTTTAAAAATGTATACTTAAGTTCAAATTTAAAAAAAAAAAAAATCAAATTCTTGGCATGTGATTTCCATATGACTTTTTAGGGGATAATTTTATAATTTTTTTTTTTTGCTAAAGATTAAAAAAAAAAAATCAAATTATGAGATAGAAAAAAATTAATTAAAAAATTGACCAGATATTTTTAAAAAAATGTAATTTTTTTGTCATTTTTTAATCAAAAATTGAGTTTTTAAAAAAGTTAATTTTAGTAACAAAATTGAAATTCCAAAATTACTCCTTTAAAAATTCATATGAGAATCATGTGCTAAAAATTGACAATTGTTTTGAGAAATTGAACTTAAGTGTACATTTTGAAAAGTTAAGAGACTTAGATTGTACTAGAAAGAAAATAAACTATACACCTTTTAAAAAGATAAGAAATTGGTGGAGTATTAAACCCTTTAATTAGTGGCTATGATGAATTTGAAAATTTCGACACAATTTTTTGAATTTTGAAAAGACATTCTCAAATTTATAATAACCACTAATCAAAAGTAATTAAGTGGATGAAATTTAATATTATTTTTTATATCATATTTATATATCCAAAGAACCCTCAGTGTGTGTGTGTGTATATATATATATATATATTACTCACTATTACAATTTGGGCAATATAGGACGGCTTATAGAACGGCTATTAGCCATCTTAAAAAAAATTCTTTTAGAACGGCTAATACTATATAGGACGGCTATTAGCCATCCTATATAGTTTCAGTACTGAACGAACACAAAAAAAAAAAAAAATTCTTTTAGGACGGCTACTAGCCGTCCTATAAAATTCTTATAGGACGGCCACTGACCGTCCTAAAAGAATTTTATAGGATGGCTACTGGCCGTCCTAAAAGAATTTTTTTTTGTGTTCGTCCTAAAAGAACGAGTGTAATTTTTTTTACTTATCTTTCTCCTCGCAAGTGAACCTAACTCATTTTAAGTTAAAAAAATTCAATCTCTCGTCCTCCTTCCTCTCTTCCTCTTTCTCACCAAGACACTCATCCTTATCCCCATCCCCTTCAACATCATCACCAACAATAATTGATTTTTGTTAGCAGAGCTGGTAGCATGTGAAGGCTTTGACTATTTATTCTGCACTTATTATTTGTTTTATTCTTATGTTAATCTTTGGTAATTTTTTTAAATATATATATATTCCCCACTTTGGGTTGATATTTGTATTTTGCTCGACTTTAATAATTATTTTTTTCTTTAAATAATTGGACACTTAATTTCTTTGTTTCCTTTCGCTCACTCTGATCATTCTCCTTTCTTGATTTTTTTTTGCCATTTTTTCGCCCATCTTTGGCCATTTTCTTTGCATTTATGTTATGAGTATCAATCTTAATGTTGAGTATTAATGATATTTGATTTGTTAGTTTCTTATTGTGAATCTATGGGTTGAATTTTGATTGTCAGGTTGAGTCCTAAAAAGAAAGAGGGAATTGAAAAACTAAAGCGGGAAAAGAAAAATGAAAAACCGCGCCAATTTTTTTTTTCTTTTAATTGGTTATATCTTTAATTAAAAATATTATTCAAAAATTATATTTGTGTATTTAATTATATATATATATATATATATTGCAAACGATGACCTTGTTTGTTCTTGTCTAAATTATTATGAAGGAAATACTTGAAAGGCATGACTTGCACTCAAAGAACCTTGGGAAACTTGAACAGCCATCTCTTGAGTTGAATTGTTATTTTCTTTAATTAAGTCTCTATATTTATTAGTTATCTGATAAATAAAGAGATATTATTTAGAAAATAAATTGATATGTTTATTCTAATCAATAGGGTGACATTTTTTTTTTTTTCAAATCTCAGTCATTTCTATTGAGAACACAAGTAGCAAAACATACTCCCCTATCCAAAGAAGAACACCTATCCCAAGGGAAGTCACTAAAATCAATCATAATGGCTAGTTTGTATGTAGCTAGTTTTAATATCCTTAGATTGTATGTTTTATATATATGTATGTTCCTGTAATTTAATTATACATTATGGTAATATGTGTAAATTAAAGCTAGGTTTTGAACCATATATATGTGATGTAAATTATGGATGTTTTTGGAATGAAATTTATTCTGAATCGTGTTTCTAGAATAAAATTAATTTGTACATGTTATATATAGATTTCAATATTGGAAGAACACAAAAAAAAATAAAAATAAAAAAAATTCTTTTAGGACGGCCACTAACTATCCTAAAAGAATTTTATAGGACGGCTACTGGCCGTCCTAAAAGATTTTTTTTTTAATTTTTTATGGCCGTCCTAAAAGAATTTTATAAAACGGTTAGTGGCCGTCTTAAAAGAATTTTATAGGATGGCCAGTAAATTTTTTTTATAAGACGCTCCGTGAACGTTCTATTTTTTCGATTCTTTTAGGATGGGGCTTTATAGGATGGCCAGTGGACTGGCCGTCCTATAAGACTTATAGGATGGCCAGTGACCGTCCTATAAGACTTATAGGATGGCCAATGACCGTCCTATAAAGACAAATTTGTAGTAGTGACTCATGTATATCTAATGAATTTTATATTTTCTATAAACCACACTTAATTAAGCCACAAGCTTTCTGTATACACTCCTCCTTGGTATGGTTATAGAGATCAATGATGTATATCACGTTTTCTTATATGTTTTTTTAAGTATTTAGTTGTTGTTTTTTGTTTTTAAATTGTTTGAGCATTTAGATTAGCTCAAAATTGGGACTTTTTGGTTGTATTTTTACAAGCTGCTCCATAGTTTTAAGGGTTGTTTGACCCATACAAAAAGCTCACATTTTGAGCAATTTTTAGTAAAAATGAGCGACTATGCTTGCCATAATCATGTTTATCATGTGATTTGGAGCATAAATGTGTATTTTGTTGTTGTTTTCGACCAAAATTTTAAAAAACTGGATCGTTTGGGTGAGGAAGACGACTAGCACATACTTTTCACTACACTTTGACTACAATGCGTCTAATTTTGACCTATGCGTGAGGGCAGGCCCATTGTTGGAATTACATACAGCAACCAATGTTAGACTCCTCTCTTCAAAATCTTTCTAACACATTTTTATTTGTAAATTTTGGACCACCATAGCTATTTATAAAGGATTTAATAAACTTAATTGCATTATTTTTAGCTTCATAAGATATTTGGACAAACAAATTTTATACAAACTTAGCCACTCTCATTATTATATGTATGGAGATTTATGGAAATATTTTATGTGGATTGTTATTTCATGTTTTAAATAAAGGCATATATTGTAATTAGTGCATGAACGTTTAACCTATTCAACCCAAACTAAACATATTATTCAGTGTTATGGTGGTTTTATATTTAGATTCTAACAATTTAAAAGTGGTTGGTATCTACTTGTCGTAGGACTAATTACTATGCATTATTAGTTTCTCACTATAGAGGGTAAAATCATGAGTCTCCTACCACGTCATCAATCAACTTATATGAGTATCACTGAACTTGGGAGCACTCTAGGTTACTTTGGTGCCACCAGAGTCTCTTCTTAGAGCTTCTTAGTAGCTCTCACGAGCTCTTCTAGAATTAACGAAGCTATTAGATAGCTCTTTACATCATACGGAACCTCCCCTTACTCGATCAACATCGAAGGATAATCTCCTATTAGAATCAACCTTGACGGAATCTAGGAGATCAACTTCTCACATCTTTCAAGCTCTTATCTCCATCAAGAATAGCTCCACAGCATCACTAGCTCTCCAAAGGCCTAGTGTATCAACTTCTTCCACCTTAGACTCTGACAAGGACCTATGGAAATAGCTTGGAGATGCTCACGGTCCTAATGCCTTAGCATCCTCCACCATGCTGATTTCTTTAGCTTACACAGTTGAAACTTGCCTCGTGTAGGAGCATCTCAGCTCCCACAATCTGGTTTAGCATCCTCTAAAAGTCTTGTTCATACATAGCCTTTCCTGTGTGCTCATATTGGATAAGTGAGTTAACTCCCATCTCATGAAGGACTCTATCTCATATTACTAGCTAGTATCCTAGTTTGAGAAGGATCTTGGATAGACTCAATTTCCAACTAAAACACTAAAGGTAAACTCTATAAATACTCCATTTGGCCACTATAACAAGTATTACAATCTGAATAGAGTAATATAACCTCTCTAACACTTAATTGAATCAACTGCCTTTTATCGATCTTCATATGACTTTAGTGTTAGAGTCTATATGTAAGAATCACTTCCCCTTTTTGGTCTTCGTGTGGATTCTAATGTGCTTTTTATTTTGTAGACTGACTATTGATCATACAAAAAAATGTATCAATAGTTTGGCACCGTTTGTGGGAAACTTTTTCTTCAATCAAATTTGAGATTGAAGGAAGAAATCCTACCTGTATAATGCCTATGCCAGACAGAAATAGAACGCATGTGCCATGCCAAAATAATGATACATTTCATATGCCAAATAAAGATGCAATGCCAAAATAGGACAAAAACTTCTACACAATATGCGGGAAAGGAAGTCGCAACTTGGAGAAAATATAGTCTGCCAAAAGTGTGACCTTGTTAGGAAGAGGATTGGCTCACATAGTGTCGGTAACCTAAGGCATCAAAATGATAGACTCCAAAATACAAAAAATCTCCCTTAACATGTCCAGGAAAGGATCAGATATCCTAGAATCGTACTAGTTGTTATGAAAAAAGCTAAGTGATACGACCCAGATCGCACCACAAGGAAGGTACGACTCGTGTCAAGAATTGAGCCATAAATAGGGTGAAATAATAGGGTAAAGAGGCATGCCACAACACGAGCAAATGTGTAAACATGTGAGGCATGGACGTGTCAAGCTAAATGGTGGAAATTTTGAATTTGGGGTTGCGCCACAGCATGTATTATGGGTGCTGTGGCACAAGACTCTCTATTTGGTTAGGATTGCTGGACAGACATACGCGTAAGTGTGGGAAGATGTGGGCAATTATGTGGGTGAATGTACGCATCGTGACATGATTTTGGGGCACCGTGGCACAAGTCTCTCGGGTTGGATGCCATGGTTCCCTACCGTGGCATGGATTTCATCCTCTACGGCCCGCCTACTTTTAATTTTAATTCGAACGTCCTCACCGTGGCACAATTAATTTGCCCGTCGCGGCATAGATAAAAATTTTGTAATTTTGACCATTGGATTAAAAACCAATGGCTAGGATCATTTTTACCTTTTTAGGTGAAAGTTTTTAATTACAGATCAAATATGTATAGAAGGGGGTTGAATATGTTATTTTTAATTTTAATAAATTTTAAATACGTAACCTAAACACAACGGCTAGACATGCAATTACGTGTAAAAATAAGATGCAGAATTAAGAAACAACACACGAGATTTTTAGGTGGAAACAACCTAGGTCACAACAATGACCTAAGAGAAAAACCACCGGTCCACCGGGCCACCTAACTATCCACTATGAAAATTAATGTTCAATTACAAGGCAAGGTCTTAAACTACCCTTTACAGATAATGCCCCCCTATGTAACTTACGAGCCTTCGCTCCTTTCACAGTCTCCAACAACAAGGTGTCTGGATCTGGACCAACATTTCGATCTACTTGAGTCACACAAGATCAATTGAACCCGTCAACTTCGGTAATTTCGAGTCACACGAAATACCGAACACGTCATCTAATGTACCTAAAACGTTAGCACAAATAACACAAGTCCAAGGTGTGTCCTAGAGAAGAATCAATAATGAAAAAAACTAAACTAGAAGATTCAATAGCATACGATATAAAAGAAACAGATTAGCTAGCAAACTCTAGAGCAATATAAAGCTCAATATCATGAAGAAGATATTATTATAATTAAGCGATGTTTTCTTCTGAACAGGTTTGTTTAAATAGAGACCAATTTGAGTTAGATGAGGAGTTTAAGTAAAAATACAATTATAATCAAACTGTATTTAACTTGTAACATTTAAAAGGGGTTAAATTGGTAAATATGAGGGGTGAAGCGAAATTTTAAAACAACTTGATCGATCAAATACTTCATCTTGATCGATCTATACATACTCAATCGATTTACTTGCTCCTAGTAATTCAAAAAATCAACTCGAGACCTCTCGATCTATGTTTGATCTATCGAATAGGTCTAGATCGATCGAACTCCTCATTCTATTGATCGATCAATGGATGACTCGATCAATCAACGAATGACTCGATCGATCTAGTTAATATAAACTCAACCTGAGAGCATCTAGATTGAAGTCAATCGATACTCGATCGATCGATTACTTAATCGATTGAACTAGACTCTCGATCGATTGATCAACATGTGCACAATTTCTTTTCATTATGATTCATACTAAGTGTACGTGCTCAATTGTGTGGGGATGTATACATGAGAGAATGTTTTACCTATCATATGGGCATTGCAAGCTTGGTGGCTCCATCATCATTTATAAACCTTACAATCTGATTAAAAGGTGAACACTTATGCTAGATTACAATCAATAATTTGTTCACAAAAATTGCCAATATTTATAAACCTTACAATCTCCCCCTTTGGCATTTTTGTGTGACAAAATAGCTCTCTCACTATATAGCGCTCATAATTACATAAATACATATTCAATAGTAGAGCTATCTATGATCTGGTGGAGCCATCTTGTTTGAGAATTGATATTCTTAGTACACTAAAAAAGGAAACAAATAAGCACGGCAGATTGGCTCAAGAGCCACTATTAGTTCAGTGTATGTAATAGAATAAAGCATAATGTAAGATCAATAATGCTCCCCCTTAATGTGATATTACCCATACCACATCACACTCATATCTCTCTCTCCCCCTTTTTGACATACGAAAAGGACAAATCAATGTAAGTGGTCACGATGATGCATATTAGCAAGAATATGAAATAAAAATCTAAAAGGCATAGATACGTGAAGTCATTAGCAATAATTGTCAGAAAATATCAAGAGAGCAGAAACAAAACAAAACAAATCAAATCAAAAAAATAAAAATAAAAATAAAAATAAAAAAGTGAAATAGTGACATTTTCAAAGCACTACTGGTCGACACCGTTGGTAGGGTTGTTTTGTTGGTTGTGGAGATCTTGAACCATGGATAGAATGGCAGTGACGTTGGTGCATATGCCGTGTTGTCTGTCATCCATATCATTTACCCTACGATTCAAACCTTCATAAAGGGTATACATGACACCCATTTGGTTAGAGAGTGCATCCATTCATGTTGCCATGTCAATTTCAAATTGTTCCTGGCGAGAAAGAGGTGGTGCTATGGTAGGCTCAATGTCGTCATCACCCAACAATTCTGCCATCCCCGCCCCATTTGTACCGGCTTCTAATCTCTTTTGTTTCTCAGCAGAGTGAGCGAAAAAGCGGGATATAATTCCTTTTCTAATGTCACCCATGTGTTTCACTATTTCACTATCTGGCGTAGGTGTAACACTAGTAGTGATAATTATATTTGTCAACAAACACCCATATGGTAACCCAATCCTTGGATTTGTATCGGCTGCCTGAGTGAGAAACTCATCCTAGATGATAGTGCCAACATTGAAGGCTATCCCTTTTCCAATACAGTAAAATATTCTTGCATGCTGATAGCCAATTTTAGCAGGGTGGTTGGAAGGGAGAAAATTAGTACATACCCTGCGATTAAGGATTCTATAAAAAGGTTTGAACTCACTAGGTATGTATAAGCTCTTGAGATTTATACCTAAGTCAGGTGACCTAGCTAACTCAGTCAGTAAATCCTCATTATACACATCAAACTTATCAATATCAAAAGCAGGATACCAAGGTTTGTAATCCCAATGAACTCATTGATTGAAACGGCAGAGATATCTAACACCTTATTTTGAATAAATACCTTGTAACTCATTAGCCCTAGATTACGTATCTCACTATCAACATTTGCATATAATTCCCTAACCAGTGTAGGATAGCATAATTTTTTTGGAGTAAACAATGACTCCCAACCAAAACTTCTAATCGTCCTAGTGACCTCATGTACATCATTCCAATTTACACCACGTTTAATTAAAATGGAGCATTTAGAGAAAGTAGTTCGATACCTCATTTGTGATTCCTTTTGCCACTATTGTGCATTGAGTGGTGTTGGTGCACCTACTGGAAGAGTGCGTCGACGAGATGCCATCTTCACTGAAAGAATGCTAGAGAATGTGTTTGGTTGGTGGGAAAAGGAGGGAAAAAGAAAATGTGGGGGTTTTGGATTTTTTAAAAAAATGAGGGATTTTTGGTGGGAAATGATGCAAGAATGTTGTTGTGAATCAATTTTGGAGTGATTTGGGCTAAAAAAGGTGTGATTTTGGTGGATATTTTGAAAAAAGATGAGTGGGGAAGGAGAAAATCGTTCGAGTATCGCAAAAATGGAAGGAGAAAAACTGTACCCTCTCGATCGATCGAATTTCAACATAGATCGATCGATATTCAAGTTTTTTTTTTTTTTGTAAAATAACAAACTCATGTAATAATCAACAAGCATAAAACCATTTTTGTTTTTAATTTAAAAATTGTTCATTCAATTTATATGAAAGAAGAAAATAAAGAAAACAGCACAAACACTCTATTACCTATAATGATATATGACATGTACTTAAAATGATATATAAGTTTGAACTCCACCAGTGTGTCAAGTAAGTTATCTATGATGAAACTTGAAAGAAAAAAAAGTATATCAAAAGAAAAACTTTTGATTTTTTTTTAATTTATTTTGGCTGTTTCTTTTTGTGCATGCTTATTTCAATTATTTATTTATTTATTTATTTTTTATTTTTTTTTGCACAAGCCATAAACCTAGTATGATGACTTTCATACTAGTTGTGAGGTAGCCCTCTCCGCTCACTATGGTAGCTACACACATCATAGTAGGTAGTCCTCTCATTACTAGGTGCCTCTTTATGATATAGTATTTTGAAAAAGTTAGTGAGTCTTTCAAAGTTTATCATAGATCTCAAGCATAACATACATGTGTGTTCAGTGAGTGTGTGAATAAGTTCATGCAACATAATCATCACAAGTGAATAATGTAGATGTGTCTACAGGTTTGAATAGTAGAGTAAAAAAAATCAGAATGAAATAAGAAAAGGTTGTGTGTGTGAGTGTTATATGAATCTATTATCCTTTTTTTTTTTAAATAGAAGTGTCTACTCTATTTGACAGATTCTTAAGGCGTTTCTAAGAGTTTCAAATCTTTGTGTGTCAAGAGCCTTAGTTAACATGTTAGCTAACTGTCTTTCAGTGGAAAGAAATTCAAGTGTTAAAACCTTTTCCTTAACAAGTTCTCTAATGAAATGATGTCTGATATCTATGTGTTTTGTTCGGGAGTGTAGCACAGGATTTTTCGATATGCATATAGCACTAGTGTTATCACAGTATAAAGGGATGGTACCTTGTTTAAACCCGTACTCATGCAGGATATGCTTCATCCATAGAAGTTGTGTGCATGAACTACTTGTTGCTATATATTCTGCCTCAGCAGTAGATAAGGATATGGAATTTTGTTTCTTGCTGTGCCAAGATACAAGGTTATTTCCAATGTAAAAGCAACCACCTGAGGTGCTCTTTCTTTCATCTTGGCTTCCTGCCCAATCCGCATCTGTGTATCCACTAATCTCATAGGTTGTGTCATTTGTAAACCAAATTCCAAAATTTTTAGTTCCAGAAACATACCTGATAATTCTTTTAACATGTTCTATGTGTGATTCCTTAGGATTTGATTGATGTCGTGCACATACACCCATACTATAACATATATATATATATATATATATATTTTTTTTTTTTTTTTGATAATCATACTAGAACATATATTAGGTCTACTAGATGTGAGATATAATAAACACCCTACCTGATTCATCCTTTGAAATTTTGACACTAGTACTTATAGGAATTCTTAGATGCTTCCTGGACTCAAGTCCAAATTTTTTAACCAAATTACATGCATACTTGGTTTGAGAGATAAAAATACCTTCATTTGTTTGGTTAATTTGCAAACTAAGAAAATATGTAAGTTCACCCATCATGGACATTTTGAATTCACTAGACATGACATGTACAAAGTTTTCAACAAGTGATGTGGAGGTTGACCCAAACACTATATCGTCCACATATATTTGTGCTATGAATATATCCTCCTTGGCACTCTTAATAAAGAAAGTTTTATCAACTCTCCCTCGAACAAGTCCATTGTCTAAGAGGTAGGTTGTAAGCCTCTCATACCAAGCTCTAGGAGCTTGTTTTAGACCATAGAGAGCCTTATTGAGTTTATAAACATGCTTGGAAAAATTTGGATCGATAAAACCTTTAGGTTGTTCCACATAGACTTCTTCATTTAAAAAACCATTTAGGAACGCAGATTTTACATCCATTTGATATAGTTTAAATTTCATGTAGCATGCAATGGCAAGTAAGATCCTAATTGATTCTAGCCTAGCTACTGGTGCAAAAGTTTCATCAAAATATATTCCTTCAACTTGTTTGTACCTTGAGCAACTAGCCTAGCTTTGTTTCTAAGTACAACATCATGTTCATCATATTTTTTTTGAAAACCCATTTGGTTCCTATGATGTTTTGTCATGTGTTCTAGGTACTAAAATCCATACATTGTTTTTAGTGAATTGCCTTAATTCTTCCTGCATGGCATTTATCCAACATTCATCTTTCAATGCATCATCTACATTCTTAGGCTCTATTTGTGAAATATAACAGAGATAAGTTATCTCACTTATCTGACGTCTCCTTGTTACCATGCTTGCATTTGGATCACCAATGATGTTTTCAACTGGATGATTTTTGGAGGTGTGTGTTGGTCTTTGTATGAGATCATTTGAAACAACATCATCCTTTAATTCAGTGCCTTTTATCTTTGTGTTGGATGTTTCATCTTTTTGTAGGTTACTAGGCACATTGATATCCAATTCTTCATCTTGTATATTTTCTACTTGAGTACTAGTACCTGCATCATCAATAGTTACATTAATAGATTCCATCATTGTGTTAGTTCTCAAGTTAAAGACTCTAAAGGCACAACTAGTCAAATAGTAACCAAGAAATATACCTTCATCACTTCTAGTATCAAATTTACCTAATTGTTCATGGTCCCTGAGAATATAACATTTACTACCAAATACATGTAGATGTTTTAAGTTTGGTTTCTTACCTTTCCATATCTCATATGGGGTTTTGTTCGTACCTGGGCGTAGATAAACACGATTCATGATATAACATGCAATACTTACTACTTCAGCCCAAAACTTCTTTGAGATTTCCTTTGCATGTAGTAGGACACGCGCCATTTCTTGTATCGCTCTTTTCTTTCTTTCAACTATACCATTTTGTTGAGGGGTGATTGGTGCTAAAAATTAATGATTGATTCCATGCTCTTTGCAAAATTCAAAATTTAGAAAAAATTGTATTTTCAAATTCCTTCCCATGATCAGTCCTTAGTCTCATAATGTTGATTATTTGATTCCATGTTTCAACCTGTACTTTGACACAAAAAGAACTAAAGACATCAAATGCATCAGATTTTTCTCTCAAAAAATTTACCCAAGTAAAACATGAATAGTCATCAACTGTAACAATGATATATTTCTTTCCACCTAAACTTTCTGTTCTCATAGGCCCCATTAAGTCAATATGAATCAACTCAAGTATCCTACTTGTATTAATTCCTTTAAGTTTCTTATGAGAATGGTGAGTTTATTTTCCAAGTTGGCATGGTCCACAAAATATTTTGTCAGTTTCAGAAAGCTTAGGTAGACCATGCACAATTTCTTTTATACTCAAATTGACCAAGTCATTGAAATTTATGTGTCCCATCTTTGGTGCCATACAGTTATAGAATCACTATGAGAAAGATTACAGGTAACATTAGGTGCTATATCAATACAGTAGCAGTTGTCATGAGATCTAGTTCCTCTAAGCATGCATTCACCATTAGGATTAGTTACAATGCAATGACTGTTGGTAAATTGCACATTATAGTCTTTATCACAAATTTGACTGATGCTTATTAGGTTTGCTTTAAATCCATCAACAAATAAAACATCATCTAGTTTAGGTATTCCATCTATTTGAATTGTTCATTTCCCCATAATTCTGGACTTTTTTCCATCACCAAAAGTAAATGTTCCTTCATTATATTCTTTAAATTTTTTAAATAGGGAACGATCACCTGTCATGTTTCTAGAACATCCACTGTCAAAGTACCATGCAGTGGTAGACTTAGCCTTGAATGCTATGTGAGCTACAAAACAATGTATTTCAGATTTCTTGACCCACCCCTTCTTAATTTTGGCTTGTTTTATTGGAGAGGATCTAGATGTATCTACTTCACATGTCCTAGAAGAGTTAAACTGTGTTCTCATATGCTTAGTTCGTGATCTATATAAGTTAGCATAATTATAATTCCAATAGTATGATTCATGCATGCTATGATCACTCCATTTAGAATTCAATAGTATTCTGCACATAGGTCTAATATGCCCCCTTTTACCACGGTAATGACAGGTGGGAACAAATTTAGTAGTAGATGCTTGTGTTATGTGAACATTTTGTTAGGAGGGAAGATTAGATGATTTAACAAACTTTGTTTTTGATGATGATGGTGTAGAGTGCTCATCCACATAGCCTAATCCTTTCTTGTCTCAAAGGCTTTCCGAGATCAAGGACTTTATTTAATCTTTCAGCTCTAATGGTCAGTTTTTTCACAGTTTCCTTTGATTGCTATAATTCCTACACAAGCTTTGAATTTTCCTGTTTGATACCTGCAAGACATAAACTCAACCGATCAACATGCTCAAACAATTCAATTCTCTCTTTTTCTAGAATTGACAAATTAATGTCTTGTGATTTGATTTTATCATTCAGTTTTGTCACAGTTATGAGAAGCTTATCTTTTTCTTTCTTGCAATTAATCAAATCAAAAAATAATTCCTCAAAATTGTTTGCATTAAACTTTGAGAGAATAGAGTTAGATTTACTTCCTTCATTGTCTGAGTCAGAGTCAGAGTCAGACTTACTAGAGTATCCATCAATAGTTGCAATAAAGGCTCGATAGTTGGTGTTACCATCATTTGAATCACTAGCTTGATTTTGGTCACTTTCTGAATCACTAAGAGTAGCATTGAAAACTTGACCAATTTTCTTCTTCTTGTTAGCGCACTCAATATTAGAACTCATGGGCTTAAGTTCTTTTGTCTTGTAATCTTTGGTGCGGCTAGATGGACTCTTATTTGGGAAATCTTTTATGTTGAACATCTTTTGGAATTTTCTAGCCAAGTAGACAAATTCTTCATCATCCATAGAGTCATCACAGTCATCATGATCTTTGTTGGTTGTCTTGAAAGCCACTCCTTTGTTCCTTTTGGGTGTTCGTAGATTCATTTCAAAGTTTTGGATTGATCCAACAAGTTTCTCAATCTTAATGGTGTCAATGTCTTTGCTTTCCCCAGTTGCTGTAACTTTCACTTGGAAGCGATCTGGTAAGGAGCACAAGACTTTACAAACTAACCTGCATTCATCAATTTTATTTCCAAGGTTTGAAGATGATTTAGCAATATCACATAATTTTGCATCTAGATTTTCTAATTTTGTAGCTAGCATGCGAAGTTTTGTTCGTTTAACTTGGGAGGTGGCCTCATGGGCAACTTCTAGAATGTTCCAAGCAGCCTTAGTAGTTTCCACATTAGAGATACGTCGGAATACATCCGGCGACACAGCACTAAAAATAGCATGGATACCCTTTTGGTTCCAACCACTACCAATTTTATCTTCACTAGTCCAGTTAATCCTAGGTTTAAGTGTGACTACTTCGTCCTTGGTAGCCTTTGGTGGCTCCCAACCATAAAGCACAGAATTCCATACACTTTCATCTAAGGAACGTAAAAAGGCTTTCATACGAGCTTTCCAATATGGGTAGTTAGACCCATCAAAATAAGGTGGACGGGTTGTAGAAGAACCCTCTCTTAAATGATCCATAACAAGGTCCTAGGCAAACTAAATTTATCTAGTGACCCACTCTGATACCAATTGAAAGTTTTTAATCATGGTTCAAATATGCCTAGAGGGGGGGTGAGTAGGTTATTTTTAATTTTAATAAATTTTAAATACGTAACCTAAATACTACTACCGCCAGACATGCAATCGCGTGTAAAAATAAGATGCAAAATTAAGAAACAACACACGAGATTTTTAGGTGGAAACAACCTAGGTCACAACAATGACCTAAGAGAAAAATCACCGGTCCACCGGACCACTTAACTATCCACTATGAAAATTAATATTCAATTACAAGGCAAGGTCTTAAACTACCCTTTATATATAATGTCCCCCTATGTAACTTACTTACGAGCCGTCGCTCCTTTCACAGTCTCCAACAGCAAGGTTTCTGGATCTGGACCAACGTTTCGATCTACTTAGTCACACAAGATCAATCGAATCCATCAACTTTGGTAATTTCGAGTCACATGAAATACCAAACACGTCACCTAATGTACCTGAAACGTTAGAACAAATAATACAAGTGCAAGGTGTGTCATAGAGAAGATTCAATAATGAAAAAAACTAAACTAGAAGATTCAATAGCATACGATATAAAAGAAACAGATCAGCTAGCAGACTCTAGGACAATATAAAGCTCAATATTATGAAGAAGATTGTATTATAATTAAGTGATGTTTTTTTTTTCTGAACAGGTTTGTTTAAATAGAGACCAATTTGAGTTAGATGAGGAGTCTAAGTAAAAATACAATTCTAATCAAACTGTATTTAACTTGTAACACTTAAAAGGGGTCAAATTGGTAAATATTAGGGGTGGAGCGCAATTTCAAAATAACTCAATCGATCGAATACTTCATCTCGATCGATTTATACATACTCGATCGATCGAGAACCTCACTCGATCGATATACTTGCTCCCAATAATTCAGAAAATCAACCCGAGACCTCTCGATCGAACAAGTCTAGATCGATCAAACACCTCATTCGATCGATCTATCAATGAATGACTCGATCGATCAACGAATGACTTGATCGATCTAGTTAACATAAACTCAACTCGAGAGCATCTAGATTGAAGTCGATCGATCGATTACTCAATTGATCGAACTAGACTCTCGATCGATCGATCAACATGTGCACAGTTTCTTTTCATTACGATCTGTACTAAGTGTACGTGCTCAATTGTGTGAGGATGTAAGCATGAGAGAATGTTTTACCTGTCATATGGTCAATGCAAGCTTGGTGGCTCCATCATCATTTATCATCTGATTAAAAGGTGAACGCTTATGCTAGATTACAATCAATAATTTGTTTACAAAAATTGCCAATATTTATAAACCTTACATTAGGTTTTTGTGGTATTCTATAAATAGACAATATGTAGCTGTTTAAACACAACTTTTGACATAAAGGATATTTTTGATTCACAAATCAAATTTGAGAGCACAAAAGCTCATTGTCTCTTTCCACCCAAGCTTATCAAAGGATTTGCAAACATTTGTGGCATTTCTTCTCATAATATTGCGTGGTGCGTAATATCCAAGTGTTAAGGCAAATATTTTCTACCAAAAATCTGGACTTGTGCTTAGAAATTGCATGCTAATTTTTTGTTGGGTCTTAGACAAAATTTTCTTGTGGTTCTCAAATCATTGTCATTTGTGGGTCGTAGGAATTGTATTCTTTAGTTCACATCATTTGGTATCAAAGCACTAGGTTGTGATTTCAGATTACTATCTTTATTTTTTTCATTTTTGATTCCATAAAAAGAAGAAAATTTTGAAAAAAAAATTGTTTTTCTTCATTATTCCTATTTGTTTCTTTCAATTTTTTGCTTGTTTATTGTATTTCATAGATTAATCTGATTGGTGTTATAGTTTCCTTCTTTTTCTGATTTGATTTGAAAAGGTTTTCGTATCGAAAATTTTTTTAAATTTGTATTCGTAAAATAGAGGGTATTTTGGTAATCTCTCGTGTTTTGTTCGTATCGAAAATTTGGAACAAAATTATATCTCTTGGAATTTAAAAAAAAAGAAAAGAGAAAATATATCATGAAAATATCTTGTGAAATATCTCGTTAGATATTTTATTTAAAAAAAAAAAAAAAGAAGGGAAAGATATTTTCTGGAATTATATAAAAAAAAGGAGAGTGAATTTTTAATTCCTAAGAATTTACAAATTTACGAATTTTTCGTTATAGTGTCGTTCACTCTTTTAACGAATCGTTTCTTTGTTTACTTGCATATCATGAGTTTGAAATTGCTTTAATCGAGCTTGTTTCCAAATTCATAAAGTTAGAGTTTCAAAATACTTCGAGTTAGTTTCCTTTGTGCTTAACATTGGATATTGCAAACTACGAATTGGTGAGAATGAAAATTCTACAATTGTTTGGAAAACTTTGGACAGTTTGGTTTGCTAAAGGGCTTTGACTGTGTTGGCAATCAAAGTTGAGCGTTAAACACGTGACGTAAACGAGTGAAATTACAATTTTTTTTGTTAATTGCTAACTATTTTTTCGTTTTAGTCATTTTTAAGAATGTTTGACAAGAATAGTTCTGAGGAAAGGCCCGACAGCACTTTAATGATGAGGGCGTTATAGCAATCCATGAAACGGATGAATTTCTTCATGGTGAATTTGAACAAGAGGATGGAGAACAAGAGGCAACTATTGCCAACTTGCGACAAGGAGCACCGCAAGACGCTCCGAATGTTAGGAGGCCTAATAGGAGAGCCTATGTTGAGGAAGAGTTGGAAGAAGATAGTTTTGAAGAGGATTTTGATGAGGATGAAGGGAGGATACCCTTGGGCAGAAGGCATGGGCCTAGGGGAGGACATGGTAGGGGAGGAATGAGGAGACCACCACCTCGGCCCTATGATGGGGTTGATCGGAGTTTAGGAAGCATCAAGATGAAGATGCCAACCTTTCAAGGAAAGAACGATCCAAAACTTTATCTTGAATGGGAAAAGAAGGTGGAGCACATATTTGAATGCCATAATTATTCCAATGAGAAAAAGGTGAAGTTAGCGGTAATTGAGTTTACTGACTATGCATTGAATTGGTGGGATCAATTGGTAGTTAGTTGGAGGAGGAATGGAGAAAGACCGATAAGTAGTTGGGAGGATATGAAAGCAATTATGAGGAAGAGGTTTATTCCTAGCCACTACTATAGAGAGCTCTATCAAAAATTGCAAAGGCTTAATCAAGGATTTAGATCTATTAATGAATACTACAAGGAGATGGAGGTGGCCATGGTTAGGGCTAACATAGAGGAGGATAGGGAAGCCACAATGGCTCGATTTTTGAGTGGGCTAAATCAAGAAATTGCCAATGTTGTGGAACTTCATCATTATGTGGAGTTGGAAGACATGGTCCATATGGAAATTAAAGTGGAAAGGCAATTCAAGAGAAGAAGTAACCGGCCACTACCACAAAAGCCAATTTTCCAACACCTTGCTTGCAAGATTGTAAGAAAGATGAGGGAACTAGCTCCAAGCCAAAATTTGAAGCCAACAAGGGCAAAGAGACCTTTACTAGTAATCATGATGTTAATTGTTTTTGTTGTCTTGGAAAGGGCCATATCGCGTCCCAATGTCCGAACAAGAGAACAATGATCACGCAAGCCAATGGGGAGGTGGCAATTGATGATGTGAAAATGAGGAGATGCCATCATTGGAAGAAGCTAGTGATGAGAAAATAGGTCCTGTATCCAGAGAATTACTTATGATAAGACAAGCACCAAGTGATCACTTAAAAAAATGTGATATGGATCAATAGAGAGAAACTATTTTTCATACTAGATGTCATGGTAAGGTATGCTGTTTAGTAATTGATGGGGGATGTTGTACCAATATTGCTAGTACTACCCTAATTGAGAAGTTAGAATTACCCACAATTGAACACCCTACACCATATAAATTACAATGGTTGAATGATAAAGGCAAGGTGAAGGTAGAACATCAAGTGATAGTATCCTTTGCTATAGGCAAATATCAAGATGTTGTATTGTGTGATGTGGTACCAATGCAGGTTGGACATTTGATGTTGGATAGACCTTGGAAATATGATCGAAGGGTGACCTATGATGGGTTTAGAATAGGTACTCGTTTGAAAAGGATGGAAGTAACATAACTCTTGTACCCCTTACCCCAAAGGAAGTTATTGAAGATCATATTAGAATTAAAAACATGGGAGAAAAAGAGAAAGAAAATGAAAAAGATGGAGAGCCCAAAGAGAAGAATGGAAACACCAAGAAAAAGGAAGAAAAGAAAAAAGTGAGAGAGTGTTTATTTTCTAACTTTTCTTTCTTGCAGGACTATTATGATGAGAAGCATAACAAGGATGGACTACAAAACTTACCCCATGATGAAGGTCCAAATTCGAGGTCGAATTCTTTTGAAGAGGGAGGGAATGATACGACCCAGATTCCACCACAAGGAAGGCACGACACGTGTCAAGGACTGAGCCATAAATGGGGTGAAATAATAGCGTAAAGAGGCACTCCACAACATGAGCAAATGTGCAAACATGTGAGGCATGGACGTGTCAAGCTAAATGGTGGAAATTCTGAATTTGGGGCTACGCCATGGCATGTATTATGAGTGCTGTGGCATAAGACTCTCTGTTTGGTTGGGATTGCTGGACAGACGTGCGCGCAAGTGTGGGCAGACATGAGTGCAGATGTGGGCGAATGTGCGCACCGCGGCATGGTTTTGGGGCACCACAGTACAAGTCTATATGGTTGGATGCCATGGTTCTCTACCGCAGCATGGATTTTCATCCGCTGCAGCCTGCCTACTTTTAATTTTAATTTGGGCTTCCTCGCCGTGACACAATTAATTTGCCCGCTGCGACACAGATAGAAATTTTGTAATTTTGTCCATTGGATTAAACACCAATGGCTAGAATCATTTCTACCTTTTTAGATTTTTGTTGTATTCTATAAATAGACAATATTTAGCAGATTAAACACAACTTTTGACATAAATGATATTTTTGATTCACAAATCAAATTTGAGAGCACAAATGCTCCTTGTCTTTTTCAACCCAAACTTATCAAAGGATTTGCAAACCTTTGTGGCATTTCTTCTCGTCTTATTGCATGGTGCATAATATCCATGTATTAAAGTGAGTATTTGCTACCAAGAATCTAGACTTGTGCTTAGAAATTGCATACTAATTTTGTGTTGGGTCTTAGAGCGAATTTTCTTGTGGTTCTGAAACCATTGTAGTTTGTTGGTCGTAGGAATCGTGTTATTTGGTTCGCATCACTAAGTTCTCTTCATCCAACTAACTTAACAAAATGCCAATCGAATTGTCTCCAGAAATACTATCGTCCTATGAGTCATATTGCTCCAAAACAACGCCTGAATGGCCCCTATGGACAAAATCATTAAAATTATGTCTATGTAATAATCTGGATGCACCATTTGATGCAACTCGGGCTCAGCCACCACTGGATTGCCTCCATCTACGCAGTCCACTGGCCAAGAACTTGCTAGACTTCGAGCTATTAGATGTAGAGTCGCTAGATAGGAACCTCCAGATAGGTCATTACCAAATAGTAACCCGCAGGACATCACCGTATTGGAAGGCCCATTGCAAGACTGTCCATTTTTCAGATGACCTAACGTCGAATGGACCCCATTAGATGGAACCCAATCTTTGAACACAACTCCTTCAATGGACAACCTATATTGGCCGGACGGACCTCCCTCCCTAAATGGACCCTTACTTTTCACTCGACCAAGGCCATACGTACGTTGTCCCTGTCTGCCTCTATGCGTGTCCACAATGGCCAAACCCATACATGTTTTTCCATCATTCCTATATACATGATATGACCCCTGCGTAGAAAAGTGTGGTTGTAGCTGCAAGTTTTGACATTGTGTTTGGATGGCGAGAAAATAACAACATGGCTCCTACACAAACTCGGAACTAATGTTAAATAAATTAAAGTAAAATAAATAAATAAATAAATAAAGGAAAATAAAAATGAAGAGAAAAATACCTTGGAAGAAGCCTTCTTTCCTCCACTCCTTTCTCTCTCTTGAAAGTGTTCTCCCAAAGTGTGGATGGAAATTCTGCAATAAATAAGGAGAGGCTAGTATATATAGATATGGGATGCAATCCCATTCGTTCGCTCTAAACCCATCTAAGGGATGAGATGCTAAGGAGAGCCCATGGGCTCCAAAGTTCAAAAGTTTGAAATTCAAAATTTTCCTCCAAAATGAGTAGGGTTGACTCTTTGAGGAGCAACCTTGACCTTGACGTACTCCTTCGTTGGAAGTTCGATTGGAAATTCAAAAGCATCACCAACTATAGAAAACTACCATGCACGTTTTAACAGTCGAACAGAGTTAAGATTTCGCCAACAACATTGATAGCATAGCAAGCAAAAGCACGCCATGAGTTGTTGGTATGGTTGAAAGGGCCAAGTCCTCTGATATCCTACAAATTACAAACAAATCTCCTATGCCATGTAATCGGGCCTAGAAGGCCTGAGGGCTGATGTTAGGTGTAAAATAACTCATGCCAAATGACACAATATAACTAGTCAAACTCAACAGTGTGGCCTGTGGGTCAACTTAATGTGTACTACGTTAGTAAATAAGCTCAATTATTAGATAAATGACCAAAGGGATAAATATTTGACAAATATCCCTTAATCATCTAGGAAGAGATAATTATGGAGAAATAAATCTGATCTTAGATAAAGTCTATCTATACCGATAAGTGAATTCTACCGAGAATATCTTTATCTTATATATATACTCCAATTGTACACTTCACACAGAAGTCACAAGTCATAAGTCATAAGACATAATACATAAACACAACGAACTTATATTCTCTCTGTCTCCAATTTTTCTCCCAAATCACAAGAGAGGGATTTTAGTTTTCTCTTTATTTGTCATTACTCGAACTGACTTAAGCATTATAAGGCCAAAGACCACCATACACTATGGTGGTCTAAGGTCCTACCAGTGTTCTCTACTCGAAGGACCGTAATAAGGAGAAGTGCACCTCCATTGATCTTGAGGAAAAAGGCATCAATAGAGCGTATACATATGAGGGAACTTCATTCTCTAATAAAGACCCCTCTATTTGATAACTCTTGGACCATTGTGCAAGTGCACGAGCCATTGAATTACATTGTCTAAGAATCTAATGATACTCTATGATCTTGAATTGTCTCTGTAATTGACTAACCTCCAACAATGCTTGTTCAGCTTCATTTCCTATGTCTCGAGAAACTTTGTAAGCTAATTCACCACACCTAGGAAATCTCCTTCCATTATTACTTCTTCCACTTTTGCGGAAACAACAATTTCAATTGCTAAGGTAAATGCTTTAGCTTCAGTTGACTGTGCATCTCCAGCTTGTATCCTCTATTTCTATAGTATTACAAAAATTATCCCTAGCTATAATTGCTGTTAGACTACCGTTACTTGTAAAGGCTGCATCAACATTGAATTTCAATGTTTTTCCATGTGGTTTATTGATAAGTGCTCGAAAAGCACTAATATTTCGTGGTTTATTGCGCTTAATTGTATAGAAATAGATTTATTATTTGTTGTTTATTTGATTAATTTCATAAATCTATCAATTCGAAACCACGGGTATGTTTTTAGTACATTTCAGGTGTTTTTAGCGTCAAATGAGTTGAATAATGCAAACACGCAAAGACGAAACACTTATGGCGCTCGGATCATGAGTTACGGGCAAAACAAGTCAAATATGTAAGCCTTACATAACGAGCCATCACATATGTAAGGGGGTAAATATAAAGAAAGGAAAGGCAACACGCGCCATGGAGAGGAAAATGCATGCCGCGGCGAGGAGCTCTTGGGTTTTGACCATATTTTTCAGAATTTGTGTTGCGCTGCCGCGGGAAAAATGTATGTCGTGGCGCACCTATTCTTATTGTAATCAGGATTTGTATAAACCCTTACATCTATAAATACCCCCTCTAGACTCCAACTTAAAAACAACTTTTACACACAACAATTTTATGAGTAAACAAGAGATCTAATCAGTTTTAGGAGCTTTACCACACTCAACGAAGCAAGAGAAACCATTCTAAGGATCCAAGGAAGCCATTGACGATCGAAGATCAAGCTTTTGGAGAAGAACGACATCCCATCCATTAGCGGTATCAAGATCTAGGTTTTCCTTGTTGTTATAAAATTCTATTTTCTTCTTCTTTCGTTGAAGTGTATGATTATATTATATTTGTCTATGAATTTTAATATGAACATGAGCGGCTAATTTCATTATGGATGTTTAGTTTGTGTTGCCATGTTTGCTAGAATTGTTTATGGTGAATGTTTTATTGATTTAATATAAATGAATTACCTTTTGATTAAGAGCATATTTAGATATTTAATTATGAATTTTCATGGGCCAATTTGATATTCATAGTTAGGTTGAAAAATCTGAGAATATAGTTTTAGGAACGTCACCTTAACTTTATTCCGAAACACTTAATCAAAGCTTCAAATTAGTGACTTAGTCATAACATTAGTTTGATTGACATAAATTTCCTTGTGCATAATTTGATTGCTATTTGATATACCCGATTGTAGGATGTTAATTAGTTAATTAACAAAGAGAATTACCCCAACCGTAGGCATTCTCGTAATAAAAAGAAAAAGCCGGTAAAATCGTTTATTAGAATGTTCATGTTATTTCACCATTACTTTTCGATGCAAGCATGGCCAACCAAACTAAACGTCCATACATCCTCCATTGATTTTCAAATCTACCTGAATTAATTGTGAACTTGCGTTATTGTTTTCGTTAATTGTTTGCTACCATTGATCTCGTTACAAACCAAACCCTTTTTACAGTTTTATTAGGTTTAGGACTCTAGTTACTTAGAGTTTTAGTTTCACTAGAACTCTATTTAATTAGTACTTTTAATTAAGTTAGGACTTTAATTAGTTTAAGAAAAAGGTTGTTTAGAACCATTGCAATTCCTTAAGAGACCGACCTCGAAAGTTTGCTTGTCACTTTCTACGAGTGATTCGTACACTTACGAGCACTATAATTTGCACATCATTTATGACGTATTGCTTATGCTAATAGATTGTCGAATAACCAACTGTGATTCCTCTTTGAATTACATAAATATTTCTTTGACTCTTTCTACAATTTTATCAAGTTGAAATGGTTTCTTCTTAAATACATGTTCATTTATTGTGCGCTAAACTTGTGTCACTGTCACTATTATATCTAGAGTCATCTCCTTTCTTTTAACATTGCCTTCTTTTATTAATGTTTTTGGTGGTTCCTGAATGTCTTTTTTAAATATTTGTTTGATTTCTAAAGAATATCTCCACGATGAGTGCAGAGGTTGCTAGTTTTCCCAAATCGTATGAAAAACTTTGCAATTTTTGAAACAATGTATAAAATCTTCTACCTATATACCACATAAAGGACATTGGATATCTTCTATTTCCATAATTCTACTTAGTGTTTGTCTTATTGAAAGACTATTACTGTGTTTTCCTAAAGACTAGCTTCATCCTCACATGAATTTTTGATTCCTAGAGAGTTTTCCAATGCTAAGTGCCCAGTACCTTTCGTTGCTTATATCCTTGTTTTGTTTGACCCTATAGCTCTTATTTTTCTCATCATTCCAACACCAATAATGACTCTATTTGATGAAGGTACCTACATTTGTAAAATTTTATTGGCTGTGTTGGCATCAAACAATTCCTCAGTTTTCCTTCTATTCTAATCACCTGCTTCATTCAATAATTAACTAACTTTTAAGGAATCTTGAAGAAGTTCCCAATTGTTTTATGCAGTAGGTATTCCGTTAATTTATTTATTTATTATTATTTATCCAAGGCTCTTTCCATAGTCTAATTGTTTGCTCTCCACTTCCCTGAAATTTTGTTGTTTAGAGTATTTTCTCGTAAACATTTTCACCCAAAGTGTTACATTTTGTGTTAGCATACTCCAAACAAGCTTAGTCAAAAAGGCTTGATTTAGTTCTTGGTTCACAATTATCATCCCATTTTTTCAAAGCTAAACCTTGATTATATACTCTAGCATTCCACCAAAACGTTTTAAGAGAATTTTCTTTAGAATGCACCACCTTTGCTATCTTGATTGAGCTCATTGTGTAAACTGGGAGAGATTGTGCTACTGATCTTATTAAGGTTGCTTTCCATGCTTGAGACTGTAACTTTGCTCTCCATCCCTCTGTTCTCTTTAGCGATTTTATCTATCAATTCTTGAAAATCACGTGCCTTCTTTCTTTCCTAAAAAATACACCGCCCAAATATTTAAAGTTGCCTTCTAGAGATGACAAACCTGTGATTTCTTCAAGAGCCTCCATGTCACTCCCCAAGTTTTTTAGTGCGTGAATTTTTAAGATAGATAAAATTTGAAGGAAAATTATTAAATTTTAGAATCATTAATTATGAAATATCAATTTTAAATGAAACAAATCAATTATTAATAATTTGGGTACCCTTGAAATAATTTAATATTTATAAAAACACGATAAAACCTTCAAAAATTTATAATCCAAATAGTTATAAATATTTAAAATTATAACAAATCAGAGTGGTCTCAGCTTGTCTACTATATAAATAGAATAACTAATAAAAGAAATAAGGGTAAAGGGAAAATATTTTAATTGAACTCCTTAGAAGTACACGCCCCATGATCAAGTCACAACAACTACGAAGAAACAGTATCTAATTTGAAAAGAAAAAAGGGAAATGGGGTGAGCTAAAAGTAGCTCAGTAGGAGTATACTTCATGCATCATCCTCAATGAAATCAATGATGCATGCTACATTTAAAATATTTTATGCATGTCCAGTAATAAATCATCAGTATATCAGTAGTGGGAGATTTCATTTTTAAACTCGTGCATACTTGTACTTCCTCACTTCTAAAGCCGGGTGGAGTGTACATTTCAGGTACCCCATGCATGCTCATACAATCATAATGAAATATGCAATGTCCCATATAAAATAAACATGTATGCTTTGCCAAATCCATATGTATTGGTCAACTCCAAAATACATGGGCACGTGCACGGTCAACCTCCGAGACGCACATGGGTCCACCTCCTACCCCATGTATGGTCATACTCCGAAATACATATGGCACATGTATTGGTCAACTCCAAAGTACATGGGTCCTTGTCTTATGGGTCCTCGTCATATAGGCAGTCTAACTCCAAGACCCATAGACGAAACAGATACCAAGACCCAAGATGGACAACTCCGAAACACAATAGGGGTCTAACTCTGAGGCCCATGTGCGATCTAATACCTAGATCCATGTATGGACAACTCCGAGATACATGTGAAATGTAATGCGTACCTGTAGTCCATCGAAAAATAGTCTGCTGCATCTAGTAGCCCCAGGGTACCATAACTCTACAAGACATTTATATAGGTAATACTCCCCACAAAATAATTTCATGATGCATGTATAAAAACTTAGATGCCACGTAAAATATTTTAATATCCGTATTTCATAATCTCATATATACACATAAAATGTTTCCAAATGGGTATCTTAATTATTACATCATTATCAACACTTTTATAAAAATATTTATAAACATGTCATCAATTTCAGTCATTCAAATATCTATGATGATGCATGATATTTTCATAAAAATAATGCATGCAGAAAAAGTGGAGTAATAACCCCTACCTTAACAAGTTTCATTGGCACACTTATGCCACTCTATAATTCCTAATAGAGATAACATCTCAAATCCTTGTTGATAGGACTGTTGTTCTAAGTATCAACTCACCCTTCTGTCGCTTCTATAATGACTTAAATCTGTCATAACAATATGATCACTCAATAAGACATCGTTTGGATAGAAATAACTAACGGTTCTCACTTGATTGATTGTTAACCAAAAAACATAACACGTTTCTAAATAGAACTCTATTAATTTAATATGAAGTCGAAATTATCTAACATTCTTGTAAACAAGTTGGAAGCTTTGGCTCAAATACCTTAAAAAAATGAATATAAGATTTAGTAATAGAACTGCCTGGAATTGAAAATATTCATTCAATTAAACCCAATATGCCATACAATAAAGAAAATGATGAACTCTTTACCCACAAACTAAAAAGTGAAATGCAAACTTTAGAA
This sequence comes from Elaeagnus macrophylla, assembly GCA_029378325.1. NCBI lineage: Eukaryota > Viridiplantae > Streptophyta > Magnoliopsida > Rosales > Elaeagnaceae > Elaeagnus > Elaeagnus macrophylla. Next base: position 40,039,569 of record CM055641.1, read on the forward strand.
AAATTAGCCAAATTAAACAAAGAGAACAAATAAAGTAAGACTTGTAAGGTGTGATGTTGAAAAATGTTCCAAAAAGACAGATAAAAATAAGAAAATAATTTAATTACTAAAAACCCATTAATTTACTTAAATAAAGTTTTAGATCACTGAATGTAATATAATTTATTCAAACTAGAAGCTGACTTATGAAAAAAATCTAAACTTTTGAAAATAAATGGTTTCTTCAAATTGAAAAGTGACTAACAAAATTTAAATAAATCACTAAGATGATACAACTCAAATAGATTGAGAAATTAACTCTATAATCCGCATACAAAAGGACGTAGCAAAATTCTAAACCATGTTACATAGAGTATTGAGAAGTCCACATAAATCCACCATTCAACTTGATATTGAAAACAACTTCCAAAATTAAAAACCACAAGACAGTAGTAGAACTAACTAGGATATCTAAAACAACAAACCTAATTTTCTAAATGAAATTGAAATTTTTTTTTCTATTCACAACAATCATAACTCCTTATGACTATTTGAAACCAAACACTAGTAATCAAAATTAAAATATGAAAATTTAATCTAAAAGGGAAATCTTACATATTTCAGATCACATAGACAAATTGAAGGAGTTGAATGGCAAAGGAAGGCGGTGGGGAAGACATCGACTCGAGTGGACTCGTTTGATGGAAAAGGAAGCTGATAGCGGCAAGAAGTGGTGATCAAATGGTGGTTGTGTATGAACAATGACTGGCTGTTTCCATGCTGATTCTTCAAAGTGTTTGGGTGTTTAACTCTTGGGTGGTGGAGTAAAGAACGACGGTGAGATGAACAGCGTTGGTGTGGTGATGGAGGAAAATAAAAAAGTCAATGACTAGTGCCATGAATGACGGCAAAAAAAATTTCCTTACTTGCCCTTGAGATGCACGTGTGTGAAGGAAGGACGATGGTAGGGAACGACGACGTTCGGGAGAATGATGGCAGCGCCTCTCCTCCTCCTCTCTCTCTCTCTCTCGCGTGACTGAACATATCAACCCTAATGTCTCGTATGTGAAGAAGGAAGGAAAATGGGGGAAAAAAGGGTTTAGGGTTAAAAAGACTATTTTGCCCTTACCCTTACATACAAATTTTTGATAAACTAGGGGTAAAATTGGAAATATTCACTCAATTTTTTCCAAAATTTCTAAAAAAATATATAAATTAAAGAAATTAATTTGAATCATTATATTAATTTCCAATATTTATTTTGACTAATTAAAGAAAATACGATTTCATAAACAAGTTTAAAGAAAATTTAATTTAATACAAAAATTTAAATTATTTTCTTAAAATATTAATTTAGATCAGGTCTTACACTCCATCATATCTCTATTTGTATTTTTTGAGGAAAAAAAAAACATTTGATTTGTTGCTGTTTGGGATTGTTCTGACCATTCTGCATATTTTCTTATTATTTGTAGGATGTTTCCCACTTCCATACGATTTGTTATCGTAAAAAGAAGTAAATCATCTACATAATACAAATGGCTAATTGGCCATGTTCCTCTGGCTATTGGAATCCCATTAATTTTTTTCTTTCCAAATCTCTTTAACTGTCTTCAAAGCACATATGCTCCAAATATGAATAATATGGTGACAATGGGTCTCCTTGCCGAAGCCCTCAATGTGGCATAAAACTACCAAAATTTGGACCCATTCAACTGATTTATGTTCAATTAGCCAAATCATATCTAAATCCTAGATCAATACATAATGCCCTCACAAAATTCTCCTCAGATTTTTGTTAAATTAGCCAAATTATATCTGGGTTCAGTTTCCTAATATAGAGCCTCAACATTCATAGAGCCAAAGGTTTCACTATCCCTCGACAGTTCCAAGATAATATCTTCATATATTAGATGACAAAGGCAGCTTAGGAACTAGGGGTGGCAATCGTGTCGTGTTAGCTGTGTCCGTGTTGTCTTCATTTTGTGTTATTCGTGTTGAGTTTTCGTGTTAGTTGACACATGAAAAAATTTAATCGAATTTTTTCGTGTTGCCTATTTATAATAGTAAAAAATAACAAAACTTTTAAGAACATGAAAAAATTATTGATCAATTCTTATTTGAAAAAATTATTAATCAATTCTTACTTAAAAAAATTTTGTGTCGTGTTCAGATTGTGTTATCTAGTCATGTCAGAAATTGCCACCCCTATTAGGAATCGCCTCACCAAAAAATAAAAATAACTTTGAAAATAAAAAATATATATATTATTCTAAAATATTTTGCTACATACATATATGTTTGGAAAATTGTATAAGGGTTGCAATCTGGGTCATTCAGGTCGACCCGATTTTAACCCAACCCAAACTACACAAACCCGAACTCGACTTGATTTCAAAACAGGTCATTTTGGGTTGACCCTTTTTGACCCAAAATTAATACAGTTAGGTTTCGAGTCGGGTTTTTTAGTGTCGTGTTTCGTGTCGTCGCAAATTTTCTCCCCTAGCGATGGGTATTTACCTTTAGTCGTATTAAACTATTAGGGATTTAGGGTTCACATAAGTTCTGTGAGTTATGACTTATAAGTAAGTGTCTAATAGATAGTGGTGTTAAAAAAAAATTTAGAACGGGTTCAACGGGTCAACACTGACCTGACCCTAACCCGACCTATTTTTTCTCATATCATTTTGGGTTGACCTATTTTTGACCCAAAATTAATACAGTTCGGATTTAAGTCGGGTTTTTCATGTCGTATCAAAAATTGTCACCCCTAGGAAAATATATACATATATACTTAAAAATTTAATACATGTATCATTCAAGTTAATTAAAGATCATAAACTACGTATAGCTTATAATAACTATATTATTTAAGTTCTCAACCTTACACATCTATATATGAAAGTTGAAGTTATACGTACAAACAAAATGTTATAATTACAAAATGGACATATTTACAAACTAAAAGAAACCTTAAGATTACTCTCTCCACTTCATTTACTACTTCCTAGGAAGGCATTACAATAAACTGGGTTATCTCATTCCTAAAGGGAAGTCATGCATTTGTAATTTATGTATAAATGATAATGAACTAACTTAATCAAAACCTAATAAAGAATCTAACCAAGTAGAGAAATTCATCCCATGTGTATGTTCTTATTGTTGGAAATAAGTATTGAACAAACAATAGGCACTAAAAAAATAATTGTATGAGCTCAATTTTGTTGTTATTACTTAAATGTATCTCTAACCATTTGGTCCTTCAATTATACCAATATAGGATCAAAGTGGCCTTCGTCACATTTGTCGTAATACGACCCATCAATGGCCACATATATCGATATAATCGAATTACATGGATCATGATGTAGATGTGTAGTATGAAAATTTCATGTAATGTGATCTTAGCATGCCTATTTTCAATTGGTCTACCCTTAAACCTTAGTGAGATCAAACCTTACCATAATCAAAGTGTAAATAAACTTAAAATTTATTTATGCAAAAAATAACCTCAAAATATTCATAAACTAAAATAACTAGAAATGAATCTATATAAAAGAAACACTTCAAATTAAACATGAATATCCTCAAATGACATGACACTCATACAGGCAGTGTGCTCAAGAAAACTTTGTGCGGCAATCCTTTAGTAAGCGGATTCGCAATAGAGTTTGTCTTGATGTGCTCTATAGACACCTGTCCACTTTGAAATTTTTCCACGACAACTAAGAACTTGATGTCAATATGCTGTGACTTCATTGATCTCATGTTATTAGTAGAATATACTATAGCACTACTGATTTAATGTCACAAAATAACTTTACTAGTTTTTGAACACCATCTTCTATGCACAACCTTGTGAAAAAAGTTCACAGTCATATTCGATGATTGGATACCTCATAAAATGTATGAACTCTTCCATCATGGTGGAAGAGGCTATAAGAGACTATTTAGCACTCTTCTAGGAGATAGTAACCCAGCTATTAGGTAGATAGTCCAAAATAGATCTCAAGCTAATCTGACATCCGATATGCGAGCATATATTCTTTTGTTCTCTATAAGTATTGCAAGATCTTTTTTGCTGCCTTCCAATGGTCTATTCTTAGATTGCTTAAATATCTACCCAACATCCCTACAATGTACACAATATCTAGAAGTGTACATACCTGAGCATACATCAGACTCCCGACTATGGATGCATAAGGTATCTTGTGCCTTTCCTTGTCCTCAAAATCATTCTTAGGGCACTAACATAAGACAAAACTTGACTCCCTTAGCCACAAGGGTATCACATGTTTGTAATTTTGCATGCTTTCTTGAGAATCTTTTAAATATAGCTCTTTTGTGATAATCCTAAAATAGAGTGATCTTGGTGTATCTGTATGCCTAATACAAAAAAGGTATCACTAAGATCCTTCATCTTAAAATTCTTATAAGGAAATCTCTTGATTCCTGCAATAAGCCTCTATCGTCGTTGGCAAGCAAAATGACATCGACATATAAAACCAAAAAAATTCGTCAAAACTTACGGTATATGCAATCATAGACCAAATTCATCTCAAAACTGAACGAGATGATCCCTTGATGAAACTTGAAATACCATTGTTGAGATGCTTGCTTGAGCCAATAGATGGATTTCTTAAGTTTGCAAACCATATTGTTTGGGTCTCTAGACACAATTTTCTAGTTGTGTTATATAAATCATCTCATCAATGTTGCCATTGAGAAACTCCGTCTTTACATTCATCTAATGTAAGTCAATATTAAAATATGCTACCAATGCCATTATAATTCTGAAAGAATCTTTCAAAGAAACCAGAGAGAAAGCCTCTTTATAGATGATGCATTCTTTTTGTACAGGCCTCTTTAGAATAAGACGAGCCTTGTACCTCTCCAAATTGCCTTTTGAATCTCTCTTGGTCTTAAATATCCATTTTTAACCAATGGATTTCACACCTTCTGGCAATGGGACAAGATCTCAAACGTCATTGTCCTTCGTGGACTTAATTTTCTCATTCATGACATCAATCTACTTTTGAGAGTGAGAACTTTCCATGGATTGACCAAAGTTAATCTGATCTTCTTCTATCACTCCAATGTCAACCTCATGTTCTTGGAGAAACACAAAGTAATCATCTGGCACTACATTTCTCCTTTCTCTATTGGTTCTCTTTAATGGCATATGTTCTTGAGGTGATAGAGTTTGTTCTTTTGGAAGAATTTTTTGAATGAGTGGTTCTCCAACAATGTCTTGATCTATTGTGTCTTGAACAAAACCAAGAATGGGATCGTAATCAATACCAATAGCACTTGTTGGAATATTAATGTATTCCTCTTGGAACTTAGTGAACGGTCCTAGATGTTGTTCACCTGAATCGTCATATCTGCCACCATGAGCAAATTTGACGGTCAAATCTGACTCATTTGATACTTTTACTAAGTTGGTTCTCAACTTTAGTGATAACTCTAATTTATTAGAGTAAATATTATCTCTCATGTCATTAAACTTGCTTGGCCATGTGAAAAGAGTTGCGCATTGTTCTCATTTGGACTTTATTTATGAAATTTGTGAAAATGAGTAAATTATTTGGTATTAATTCTGAAATTATCTTGCATTGCATTAAAAAGACTTATATTTTAAATTTTACTCATAAGATTTTTATGTGTTCCTTCGCAGAGAACAAAAAGAGCACCAAAAGAACATGCCAACTTTGCTGTAGCTTTGCCGCAGCGTTCGCAAAGTGCACTAGGAAAAAAATGGAGTTAAACAGCAATCAGCAACTAGGCTTGGGCTTCTTGATAAAAGGACGATTTTGGACATATATTAACTCACCAATTTAAGGGCAAATATAGAAGTCAACATAAATATTTCATCTCAAATTAAACCTAAGGATTGAGATATAAATACAATCTAATTTCTAGGCAGCAGCATAAAGGAAAAATACACAGCAGATTTAGGGCACATTCTGTACGAAAAAAGAAGAGAAAAATAGGGGCAGTAGAGGCAACATGCAAGAAAGCAGGAAAGAGACCATAAAATAGAGCAAAAACAGCGGCTTGATTGGGATCCGAAAAGAGACCAATTGAAGGCTTGATTTGCAAGGATAATCATTGAAGAAAGCAAAAGAGATTTAGAGATTTTGTAATCCAATTGATTGAGATTTAATCAAAGGGGATTTTATTAATTTATTCATTCTTCTATTACTCTTTCATTGTTTTTCAAATTTCTATAACTCTATGGATCTGATTTTGAATATGAATGAATTGATATTTGATTTCATGAATATGATTGGCTAAATTTTCATTCAGTTAAGGTTGTAGATGTGCAAGTGATTGTAGTCTTGTTCTTCAATTTTAGAGATTTGTGCTTTGCTTGATAAAAGGATGCTAGTTATTCAATGCTAATTTTGTTGATTAATTCTTATTGATTACTTGATCACCAATTGATAGGATAGTAAACAGAGATTAATTATGGAAAGGTTAATTGAAGTTGGATGAAGCTTGAATAATATGTGTTTAATTTGAATATAAGGATAAGAATTAAAATTGCAATTAATATAGGAATATTTAATTGTCTCACATAACCCAAAGAAATTGGTACATTAAATATTGTTCTTAGACTCAGTTGTGCATAGAAATGTGTTTCATTGAGCCTAGGAAATTATAAACATTGCAAATTCTGAAGAATCCTTTGTAATTTTCGCAATTCTAGTTTATGGTGCACTTTTCCATAGCATTGCTACAACAATGCTGCAGCAATGTAGTCTATCTACATCATTTGTCACATTTAGAATCCTAACTGATTTATGAACTTAAGATTCTTGCTATTCTTCTTGTTCGACTTTGTTTTAGTATTTTTACTCTTGTCATCTCGTGTTTATTATTTTAATTTATTTTATTACACAAAAATATCCATTATTAATTTTATTAGTTAATTTTTACAATACTTTCTAATATTCTAATATCCATGGAAATGATCTTTCTTATCATTATATTACTTATTGGCGACACGTGCACTTGCATATTGTCTTATACACTTTTAGAGTAATAAGTTTTTGCTTATAATGTTTGAACACATTTAGTGACTGTGACTTTTCATGAATGAGAAGTATATAGCCATACCTAGAAAAATTGTCTATGAACATTATAAAATATTATTAACCATTCTAAGCAACTATAGGAATAGCCCACAAATATCTATATGTATAAGTTCTAAGACTTCCAAAGTCCTATTAGCTTCAAATCTCTTTTTATTAGTTTATTTTCCCTTTTTACAGTTAACAAAAACATCAAAATCTGTAAAACCTACCAGGTCTAGAATTTCCTTTAGCACAAGTTGTTTTATTCTCTGTTATGATCATATCGCCTATGTCATAATGATTTCGAATTCTCACTGATTCGTTTTCCTTTTATAACTCATTTTCCATTGCCCACATAGATGTATCTTTCACCATCACTTGGCTCTTGGTAACTCAAGCAACTTTATATAGACACACTACTGTGAGTTGTTGCACTAGAATCTATCCACCAAGTGTGTCTAGGTACAAAAGTTTAATTAACCTCATAAAAAACCAAATTGAGAAGAATTCTTTTCTTAGTACGCCATGTATGATAGTTGGTGCAAAGATTCTTCTTATGCCCTTTAGTTCTATAGAAGAAACAACCAGTACCTTCCAGCTTAGTCAGATTATTTTGTTGTTTCTTTTGAGGTGCCTCATCTGCAACTTCCTTATCCTTCTTCCTTTTCTTTCCCTTGTGCTTGTTTTAAGGGTTGAGGGTAGATGAGCACTCTATCCTATCTTGCTTCAACCTTTCCTCTTCCTGAACACTTGTATAAGATAAGTTCATTCAAAGACCAAATTTGTTTCTGACATTTGTAGCTCACCTTAAATGGGCTAAACTGTGTTTGATGGGATATCAAAATTAGATGCACCAGCAAGTCCTCAAAGAGTTCTAACTTAAAGTGTTTTCAAGTTGGAGGCAAGATAGGACATCTCCACGATGTACTCCCTGATATTGCCTTTGCCCCTATACCTCATTGAAATTAGACTTGTCAAGAATGTACCTATTTTAGACTTTTTGTTCTTAACAAACCTCTTTTCAATGTCTACAAGGAACTTCTTAGCTATAGTGATCTTTTCAAACATTGGGCCCCTAAATGTTTTAGGAATGACCTTTTTCATGATCCTCATACACATACGATTTGATCTGTCCCACCTTACTTTATCCATATTTTCATCAGAAGTACTCTTATCCGTAAGAATGGAGGAGAATCAACTCGACCCTTAACTTAAGGTCGAGATCCATGATTATGTGAACTATCAAGGGTTCTATTGCCATGACTTCAAATGAGTGCCATTTAGGAAAGGAATAGAGTTGATGTTGGTAGTAATATTACTTGGATTAGTCATAGCTAAATCTAGAAAATAACAATCAAACAAAATAATCTCATATAAATATCAAAACTAAAATTATTACAAATTCAAACAAAGATAAATCTAATCTTAAGCTATTGAGCACTCCATTAATATTTTATTTTTGAACAAAATAATAACTTATAAGTGATATCTTGGTGCAGTAATCATACATTGACAATAAGAACATGTCGAACCATTAATCATCTTATGGGCCAATGTATTAATCACATCCAAAAATTGAATAATTATAACGCGTTTATTACCATAGATGTATGATAAGTGCTTGAAAAGCACTAACATTTGGTAATTTATTGTGCTTAAAGTAGATTTGTTATATCTCGTTTATATGATTATTTTCATAAAATCAATTCGGAACCACGGGTATATTTTAGTATATTTTAGGTGTTTTTGGCATCAAATGAGTTGAATAATACAAATATGCAAAGACGGAATACTTACAACGCTCGGATCACAATTTAGGGGCAACACGAGTCAAATTATGTAAGCCGTACATAACGAGCCAGCACATATATAAGGGGTACATGTGAAGAATCAGAATACAACATGTGCCGCGGCGAGGAATATGTGTGCCGAGGCGAGAACCTTTTGGGTTTTGACCATTGTTTTAGATTTATTGTTGTGTCGCGGCGAGGAATATGTGTGTCGCGGCGTGCCTATTCTTGAATCAATCAGGATTCTATGTAACCCTTACACTTATTAATACCCCCTTAAGAGTCCCTTTTACAACACTTCAATTTTTGTGAGCCAAGAAAAAACTCAATCAGATTTTAGGAGCTTTTTCACACTCAAAGAAGCAAGGGAATTAATTCTAAGGATCCAAGAAGCCATTGAAGATCAAAGATCAAGCCTTTGGAGAAGAACGTCATCCAATTCAATTGTGGTATTTAGATCTAGGGTTTCTTTTTTTTTTTTTTATAGAATTTCCTTTTCTTCTTCTTAAATCTTTGAGTGTATGTTCAAATTAAATTTGTCTATCAATATTAATATGAACATAAGTGGCTAATTTCATTATGGGTGTTTAGTTTGTGTTGCCATGTTTGCTAGAACTGTTGTATTGAACATTTTTATTGCTTTGAAATAATTGAATTACCTTTTGATTAAGAGCATGTTTAGATATTTAATTGTAGATTTTCATGGGCCAATTTGAGATTCATAGTTAGATTGAAAAATATTAGAGTTTGGTTTTAGGAACGTTACCTTAACTTTACTTTGAAAAACTTAATCAAAACTTCAAATTAATGGCATTGGTTTGATTGGCAAATTTTTCTTGTGCATAATTTGGTTGCTATTTGATATACCCAATCGTAGGATATTGTTTAGTTAATCAACAAAGAGAATTACCCGATCGTAGGAATTTTTGTAATTAAAAGAAAAGCCGGTAATATTTGTTTATTAACGTTCATGTTAATTCACCATTAACTTTTTGATGCAAGCATGGTCAAACAAACTAAACGTCCATACATTCTCTATTGATATTTGAAAACCTTTTTGAGGTAATTCAGAATTTGCATAATTGTTTGTTCAACACCATTGATCTTGCTCACAAATCAAACTTCATTTACAGTTTTATTAGATTTAGGATTCTAATTATCTAGAGTTTTAGTGCTACTAGTATTCTATTTAGTTAGTGTTTTAGTTGCTTTAGGACTCTAATTAGATTAAAAAAAAGGTTGTTTAGAACCATTGCAATTCCTTGAGAGATCAATCTCAGAGGTTTGCTTATCACTTTCTACAAATGGTTCGTACACTTGCGAGTACTATAATTTGCACATCAAGTTTTTGGCGCCGTTGCTAGGGAATTGGCATTTTAAGTAATTTTCTTTTTAACTTTTTAGAGTTTCTAAATTAGATTTATTTGTTTATTAATTTTACTTGAATTTTATTTTTTCTCTTTTATTCAAAAACACAAAAAATCAAAAAATAGTGCTTTTATTTGCAATTTCTCTGCTGCCTTGATCTTTATTTGCTTTTTATTTGTGCATGCAAGGTAGGAGGTCACTTAACAAGGAACTCACTCCCTTCATTGGCAGCATTCATAGGATCAAACACCTATCAAGGAAACTAGATACTCAAATTTAAGAGGAAGACAAACAACAACAATTGCAAGCAATTATGGGTGACAACGTAGGTAGGCAGATGATGAATAAAGAGTTCGCAAGACCTATCATTGGGACTGCCACATCATGCATTCAACTGACAGAGGCAGCTAGGAATTATGAATTGAAAAATATTCATTATTCCATGCTTTCCTCCTTTTATGGTATTCCTAATGAGGATCATTTAAATTTTATGCGTGAACTATATGCAACTGTGTAAACTTTTCCACTGCAGGAACTTAGTGAAGATCAACTACGAATGAGGTGTTTTCCTTACACTCTCAAAGATAGAGCTAAGTCTTGGCTCATGACATTGGCACTTGGTTCTTTGGCCACTTGGGACACTATTTATAACAAATTTATGGATAAGTTCTATTCCTATCAAAAAATGTCTGACCTAAGAACCAAAATTGCTACTTTTTCGCAGATGGAAGGAGAACCCTTTCACGAGGCTTGAGACAAGTTCAAATTGCTCTTGATACAATGTCCCCATCACCACTTTCCGTTACAGTTACAAAATCAGCTTTTTCTATGACGGATTGACACTACAGTGTCAATTCACAATTGACAACGCTGCAGGAGGAGCTATGGGTGAGAAAACAAGGGATGAAACTTACAAACTTTTTGAGATGTTGGTAGCCAACTCCCAACAAAAGAGTACTAGAGGAAGAAGAGCTGGAGTCCATGAATTAGGCTCCACCAATGAAATGGCCATGCACCTTGCTGAGTTAACTAAACAAGTGCAACTTCTCACTACCTCCAATATGAATCAAATGCCAAAACACGAGGTATGTGGAGTTTGTGGTTCTTATGGACATGGGGCTAACATTTGTTCTTTTGCAGGTGATTCTAATACAGGTGCTAATGAAGAGACAAATTTAATGCAAGGGTACCAACCTAGACCTAGAAACGACCCTTACTCTAACACCTACAACCATGGATGGAGAAATCACCCTAACTTTGCTTGGAAACAAAACAATAGCCAACCATTTTTCCAAAATCAAACACAAGGCCAAAACATTAATCGACAATTTCCACAAAATAAACCAACCGTAGAGAAAACCTTGAATACTTTCATGCAATCCTGTAGTGGAAGGATGGACTCTATGGAAGCATCAATGAAAAGAGTGAAAATACAAGTGGGACAACTAGCTGAACAAATGCGCAAACAAGGGACAGGAAAGCTACCTAGTCAACCTAAATAAGCGAAAGTTGTTACGGTTCTTCGAAGTGGTAAGGTCGTTACAAAAGTTTTACTTGAAATTTCTAATGATTTACCTTATAGTACAAGTAACATGGAAGATGACAACACAATTTCTAAGGAATTGGGGGAAAAAGGTGACAAACATGAAGAGCCTTCAAAGGCAACAATTGGAGAGTCATCTAGCTCCCCTAAGTTACACAAGTCATCAGAGTCATACCAACCACCTGTACCGTTACCACACTATTTAAAGGACAGTAAGTAAGATAAGCAATTTTCTGATTTATTTAACATGCTTTCAAAAGTGAATATTAATTTTCCTCTGTTAGATGTAATTAGAAACGTACCTTTTTATGCAAAAAATTTCAAAGAATTAAACACTAAGAAAAGAAGGTATGAGCTTAATGAAAAAGTCATAGTGTCTGAAATTGCTAGTGCAGTGCTTCAACGAAACTTACCCCCTAAGTTAAAAGATCAATGTAGTTTTATCATTAGTATTACTATGGAGGATAGGAAGGTAGCTAAGGCTATGCTTGATCTAGATGCTAGTATAAATTTGACGCCTTACTTTATTTTCTTGCAGCTAGGTATGAGAGAGCTAAAACCAACAACCATGTCCTTTCAACTTGTGGATAGATCTGTTAAATATTTGAAGGGCATGGTTGAGGACTTACTTGTACAGGTAGATAAGCTAATCATACCTATTGATTTTGTGGTTTTAGATATGCAGGATAACCCATCTTTGGACAAGGAGCATACAATTCTTTTGGGTAGACCATTTATGGCCACTACCCAAACCATCATTGATGTCCAAAGTGGAAAGTTGACAATGACAGTCTTGGGAGACACTGTGCATTTTAAGGTTTTTAATTCATCTCCTTACCCTTCTATATCTGCTATTGATGAATGCTCATTTGTTGAATGTTTAGATCCTATTATTCATGACACTTTTTTGCAGGATAGATTAGAAGATAAATTAGAAGTAGCACTTACAGTTGGAGAGGTAGATGATATCTTAGACTATGAGACTAGGGAGTACAATGATCTTTTAGACAATGTCATACCCATAGATGAAGCTAGTACACCCTTAGACTTATTAGATGTCCCACATGACAAAGAGATTGCTCCACCTGAACTCGAACTTAAAGAACTATCTAAGCATCTAAAATACATATTTTTGGGAGAGAACGAGACTTATCCAGTTATTATTTCATTTACACTCACCCAAAAATAAGAGGAGAAACTAGTGAGAGAGCTTAGGAATTATAGGAAAGCAATAGGATGGAATATAGGGGACATTAGAGGCATTAGTCCAGCGATGTATATGCATAAGATCAATTTACAGGACAATGTCAAACCAGTTAAAGAAGCACAAAGGAGACTAAACCCAATCATGCAAGAGGTTGTTAAAAAGGAAGTTTTAAAACTCCTAGCAGTAGGAGTAATTTATCCAATTGCTGATAATAAATGGGTTAGTCCAGTTCGTGTGGTACCAAAAAAATCTGGAATAACTGTGGTTAAGAATGAGAAAGATGAATTAGGGCCCACTAGGAAAATCACAAGTTGGAAGATGTATATCGATTTTTGAAAATTGAATTTGTACACCAAAAAGGATCACTTTTCCCTTCCCTTCATTGATCAAATGTTAGAAAGACTAGCTGGACACGATTTCTACTGTTTTTTTAGATGGTCTTTTAGGTTATTATCAAGTACCCATTGCTCTGGAGGATCAAGAAAAAACAACATTCACATGCCCATTCGGTACTTTCACTTTCAGGAGGATGTCATTCGGACTATGCAATGCACACGCCACCTTTCAGAGATGCATGATGTCAATCTTTTCAGACATGGTGGAGAAATTCATCGAGGTATTTATGGATGACTGTTCTATTTTCGGTAATTCCTTTTATGATTGCTTGCATAAATTGACTTTAGTGTTAGAACGTTGTATTGAGTGTAATGTGACACTTAGTTGGAAAAAAAGTCATTTTATGGTCCAACAGGATATAGTTTTAGGACATATTATATCTAGCAAAGGAATTGAGATAGATAAGGCTAAGATAAATTTAATTGTAAAGTTGCCTCCCCCTACATCTGTTAAGGGGATACGGAGTTTCTTATGACATGCAGGTTTGTATAGACGGTTTATTAAGGATTTTTCAAAAATAAGTTGTCCATATGATGGCTCTTGATTGGTCTTTACCATTTGGGATCATGTGTGATGCATTTGATTATGCAATAGGAACTATTTTGGGGCAAAGAGTGAATAAACGTTTACATGTTATATACTATGCTAGCAAAACACTCAATGATGCCCAAGTTAATTATTCCACCACTGAGAAAGAGTTATTGGCTATTGTGTTCTCACTTGATAAATTTAGGTCTTACTTGGTAGGAACTAAAGTTATTGTTCATTCGAATCATGCTGCTTTATGATAGTTATTGACTAAACTGAATGCTAAGCCTAGACTCATTAGGTGGGTCTTCCTTTTACAAGAATTTGACCTAGAGATCAAGGACAAAAAGGGTACCAAAAATGTAGTAGCTAATCATCTGTCTAGGTTAATTTCTGGTTATGATATTGTTGAGGGTGAAAGTAAGGACACAATCATAGAAACCTTCCCTGATGAACAACTATTTACAATAGGTCCAAATTCATGGTATGCTAACATTGTTAATTATCTTGCTAGTGAAATTTTGAGACCTAACATCACTTTTCAGGAAAAGAAAAGGTTTTTCAGTATTTGCAGGCAATACTTTTGGGATGACTCCTATTTTTTCAAGTTATGTCAAGATCAAGTCATTCAGAGGTGTGTGCCCGAAGAGGAACATAAGAGCATCCTAGCTTTTTGCCATGAACTACACTGCGAGGGCCATTTTGGTGATAAGAAAATGGCCCTAAAGGTATTACAATTTGGATTTTATTGGCCTACTTTTTTTAAGGATGCTAACATGTTTTGTATGAGATGTGATAGATGTCAAAGGACCATTAATATAGGCAAACGTAATGAAATGCCTTTGACATCGAATCTTGTGGTCGAATTATTTGACGTGTGGGGAATTGACTTCATGGGTCCGTTTCCCTCATCTTTGTGTTTTACTTATATTTTAGTCGCAGTCGACTATGTATCAAAGTGGGTAGAAGCGATATCCACTAGAACTAATAACACTAACGTTGTTGTTAAATTCTTGAAGGATATGATCTTTAGTAGGTTCGGAACACCGAGAGCGATCATTAGTGATGGAGGCAGCCACTTTTACAACAAGCTCTTTGATGGGCTTTTGAAAAAGTACAACATCTCTCATAGAGTGGCTACCCCATACCAGCCCCAAACTTCGGGTCAAGTGGAAGTGAGCAACAGACAAATCAAGGAAATATTAGAACGCACAGTGCGCCCCTCAAGGAAGGATTGATCAGTTAAATTGAATGATGCCTTATGGGCGTATCGCACAGTGTACAAGACACCCATTGGTATGAGCCCCTACCTATTAATATTTGGAAAAGCATGTCATTTACCTGTTGAGCTAGAGAATTGAGCTTATTGGGCGATTAAAGAGCTCAACATGGACATGACAAAAGTTGGGGAAAAATGACTACTCCAACTAAGCAAACTTGAATAAATTTGGGATGAGGCTCACGAGAATGCCAAGATTTACAAGGAGCATACTAAGTGTTATCACAACAAAGGGCTCATCAGTAAGTCTTTAGTTCCTAGAATGAAAGTTCTGTTATATAATTCACGTTTGTGTTTGTTTCCAGGAAAACTACATTCTAGGTGGAGTGGATCGTACACAATTGCAAATGTATTTCCATATGGAGTGGTTGAGTTGCTAAATTCCAAAACACAACAACCATTCAAAGTGAACGGGCATCGTGTCAAGCCATACTTGGAAGGAGATACCAAATTGAAAAGCATAGAAACCATACGTCTCCAAGATTCTTAGACATGAGAGCGGCCACATCTTGCTAAGACGTAAAACTAAGCCCTTAATGGGAGGTACCCATTCGGTATTGTATTCGTCACTTTCTTTGTTCGTTTTTCTTTCTTTTCTTTTCTTTTATTTTTGTTTTTAAAAGTTTTTCATGGCAATGAGGATATTACCCCAATCTTGGTAAGGGGTGAATGCGTTGACCATTTTCAAAAATCCCAAAGAAATCAAAAATTTTAAAATTTTGTGTGTGCCGTGGTAGGGAAAAATTGTGCCACGGTGAGGAAGTTTATGTTTCAAAATAAAAAAAAAATTGTGTTGTGGTAGGGAATATTTTTGCCGCAGCCAGCATAGTTCTATTTTGGGACACATTTTTGAAAATTTATGCGTGCCGCGGCGGGGAAAATTGTGCCGCGGCCTGATAGTTCCTATTTTGGGACATATTTTGAAAATTTTGTGCGAGCCACGACAAGGAAATATTTGTGCCGTAGCAGGAGTCGTTCTGTGTGCCCAAAATTATTCTGTGCCACGGCGGGAAAAAACATGTGCTGCAGCACGCCTTCAAATTTGTCCAGAAAAGGGGCACTCGTGAATTCAAAAATCAGAACACCCAAAATTTTCCCTCATTTTCTCCCAAACACTCTCTCACTTTCTCTCCAATTTCTTCTCAATTTCTTACCAAAATCAAAACTTTGCTACATAATTTCTTCATTCTAACATTGCTATCAAGCATTCCTCTCTCAATGTTGACAGATTTGCTCGAAAAATCCAGAAGCCTCTTCATCTTCGAAAAAATTGGGAATTTCTCCTCAAGATTTCAATCGAACTCCAAAGAGGTAAATTTCTTCACAATTCTAATTTAATTTGGTATTAATTATCTGAGAATTGTGAATTGTGTTCAAATTTTTGGATTTAAGTGATTTGAATTGGATAAAAGGGGACTTTTTTTTTTGGGTTTTTCTGAATTTTTTGAAATTTGTTCTGAAAATATTTGAGTAGAAAAATCTATGGCCCTAAAATGAAAAACTGGAGAGGGTAGTCATTCCAAAGGGAAAGGTAAAGTGGTTACTTTGATGCCTCTCGATTTGTTAGTCGGGAGGCACAAAAGTGGTACGAAGGTGTCGCTAAAAGGAATAAAGGGTTTGTTAATGAGAAGGGGTTAGACTTTGGACAAGTGGGACTAATGGGAATTTTCGATAAGGTTGAGGCTCTAGGGTGGAGAAAATTTGTACACGCCTCAGAAGCAAGTGTGAGTTTATTGGTCCGGGAATTCTACGCAAATGTCCCAGAAGCTCGGGATGGAATGGTATGGGTAAGGGGTGTTGAGGTCCCCTTTAATAGGACGGTTATAAATTCATACTATGGGTTGAGGGATATTCAGGATAGCGGGTATGAAACCAATCTAAAACTGGTGGATTATGATGAGATTATGAACACCCTTACCGATGATTATGCAGATTGGGAATATAAAGGGGACATGGTCAATACTTTTCAGGCTAAGCAACTTAGAACCCAATCCCGTATCTGGCAGTATTTTGTGTGTTCTGGATTAATGTATAGTACTATTGATAGGGAGCGGGCAATCTTGTAATATGCCATAGAGACCGAGCGTTCAATTGATGTAGGGATGGTTATCCAACAACGGGTTGTGTACTCAGCTGAACATCACAACCTAAGTTACTTATTTCCCCAACTGATCACCTCCCTGTGTGTCAAACACGGAGTCCAATATGACATGGGTGAGGTATTATTGCAATAGGGTGAAACATTGACCTTCGCTTACTTGCAACACCTAACTAGTGGTACCAAAGCGGGACAAGATAGTAGGAAGGGTGATGGGACCTCTTCCAAGAATGCTACCACAAAAGATAGGTTGGTGAACTTGGAAGCAAGGGTGACTAAAATACAAGAATACCAAACTCAACAACAAGCTTGGTTCAGCGACCAAATGAGATATTCACATGAATACCAAGCTCTACTCCACAAAATGATGTGTTTCCAGTTGACACAAAGTGGAGTAGACCTTACCCAATTCGGCCCAGTTCCGCAGTATCTGGGCCACGACTTTGTCTTCAAACCACCGACAAACCAACCCGAGGACGACAATGAGCAACTTGATGATATGGAGGACTAAGCCTCCCAATTGTATTTTCTTTCTTTAATTTTCATTTTCTAGTTTAATTTTCTTTTTCTTTTTTTAATTTTCATTTTCTAGTTTAATTTTCTTTTTCTTTCATTTTTTTTATTTTTATTTTGTTTTTATTTTATGTTGGATTGTTTAAGGATTTTAATTAACATTGTTTAATGGTTTTTGCTTTCATTTGAATTTAGTTAATATTTAAATTTGGCTTTGAGTTTTGATGCACACATTTAGAGGTTTCATGCATATTTCTTGCGAACTAAATGCTACATGATGAAAAGGGCGAGGAATAGTGAACCGGAGCGTAAGTGTAATGTACACAATCTCGTACAATAAAGGGGGTAACTTCTCTCACATTTTTACTTAATTTCTTTTGTTTTCTTTGAGACATTGAGGACAATGTAGAAATTAGGTTGGGGTGGGAAAAATATTCCATGAGCATGAATTTAGACTAAATTTTAAATTTTAACTTTTTGTAGATTTTTCATTTGAATTTTGTTAAGATAGTATCGAGTCCACTTGAGTCAATCTGGAAGTCTATGATATTAACGTGATTGTAATGACGGTGACATGTGAAAGAAATTAAATTTTCACCTAAGTAAAGAGGCACAAAAATGTTAGATTCATTTAGTTTGAGGATTTTGTGGTATATGTGGTAGTTTGTTTGGTTAGTATCACTATTTTTGGTTTGTGTAATGTATGCAAGTTCGTGATATATTTTAAGCTCAATGAACTCTAGAACTTTCTTCCCATTAGGCGAAATAATAGAATCACATACCAATTAGAAAGTGATTTAGGCTATCTTTGGACTGTTTGAACTTTTCAAGCCTCCCCGTACTGTTTTATCCATAGTGACCCCCGTGAACTCAATATACATATATACATTTTACTACCCTTAGTGATAAGAGTACTCAATGTAATACTTGGTTTTCTTGAGCAATTGAATTGAAATTGTATATGTCTTGCTATTACTAAAAAAAATATTTGAATAAAGAATAAGAAAAGTAAAGAGAGAAAATCAAGCAAAAAAAAATCCAAGGGACATATGAATTTATAAAATAGGAGATGGAAAAGAACATTTGGGTAGAAAAGTTGAGTGAGTTTGTGAAATAAAATAAAAAGTACTCTTATCCTACTGAGAAGAATTTTTTCGTACTTTCATAACCACATACCTTAACACAACTTTACGAGCTTAATAAAGTCCTATTGATTCAAGGTAGTTTTGATTTCTATATTAGTAGAGATGGATTTGAAAAGTGAGCCTATGGAGTTTGTGAGTGCAATTTTCACTCATATTTTACTTGCACAATTTTGAGATCTAAAATGTAATTTATGAATATCATGCATGACACAATCTGATAGTGTAACTAACGAACTTATGGTTTGATTGTTTGTTCAAAAGTCGATTACGAAAATGGATTTGATATTTGAACTGTTTTTGAGCTTAAGTGACTTTTAACTGTCTCATGTGCCATTCGTTATTAATAATTTTTGAGACATATGCATGGATTGATTCAAGTATGTTTAGAGTCTTTAATAGTTTTAAGAGTCGCACGATGTTTGTGGGTATCATCACTAGAAACCCTCACGAGACTATAACTCGTCCACTAGGGCGACCTAGGGGTTTAAAGGCTTGTTACATATGCTAAATGTAACCGTGATAATTTACGGAAGTGATTTAGGTTAGTATAGTTTATTTTATTTGTTTTTATTTTAGTTTTTATATCGCTCCACTTGCTAGAGACTAGCAAGAAGCTAGTTGGGGGTTGTGATAAGTACTTAAAAAGCACTAACATTTCGTGATTTATTATGCTTAAAGTAGATTTGTTATATCTCGTTTATATGATTATTTTCATAAATCTATCAATTTGAAATCACTTGTATGTTTTAGTGTATTTCATGTATTTTTAAGGTCAAATGAGTTGAATAATACAAACACACAAAGACGGAATACTTACGGTACTCAGATCACAATTTAGGGGCACACGAGTCAAATTTCGTAAGTTGTACATAACGAGCCAACACATATGTAAGGGGTACATGTGAAGAATCAGAATACAAAATGCACCGCGGCGAGGAATATGTGTGCCGTAGCATGCCTATTCCTGAATCAATCAGGATTCTATGTAACCCTTACACTATTAATACCCCCTTATGAGTCCCTTTTACAACACTTCAATTTTTACGAACCAACAAGAGACTCAATCAGATTTTTGGAGCTTTTCCACACTCAAAGAAGCAAGGGAATTAATTCTAAGGATCCAAGAAGCCATTGAAGATTGAAGATCAAGCCTTTGGAGAAGAACTTCATCCAATCCAATTATGGTATTTAGATCTAGGGTTTCTTTTTGTTATAGAATTTCCTTTTCTTCTTCTTACTTCTTTGAGTGTATGTTCAAATTAAATTTATCTATCAATATTAATATGAACATGAGTAGCTAATTTCATTATGGGTGTTTAGTTTGTGTTGCCATATTTGCTAGAACTGTTGTGGTGAACATTTTTATTGCTTTGAAATAAATGAATTACCTTTTGATTAAGAGCATGTTTAGATATTTAATTATAGATTTTCATAGGCTAATTTGAGATTCATAGTTAGGTTGAAATATATTAGAGTTTGGTTTTAGGAACGTCACCTTTACTTTACTTTGAAAAACTTAATCAAAACTTCAAATTAATGGCATTGGTTTGATTGGCATATTTTTCTTGTGCATAATTTGGTTGCTATTTGATATACCCGATCGTAGGATATTGTTTAGTTAATCAACAAAGAGAATTACCCGATCATAGAAATTTTCGTAATTAAAAGAAAAGTCGGTAATATTTGTTTATTAAAACGTTCATGTTAATTCACCATAACTTTTCGATGCAAGCATGGTCAAACAAACTAAACGTCCAGACAATCTCCATTGATATTTGAAAACCTTTTTGAGTTAATTCAGAATTTGCATAATTGTTTGTTCAACACCATTAATCTTGCTCACAAATCAAACTTTATTTACAGTTTTATTAGATTTAGGATTCTAATTATCTATAGTTTTAGTGCTACTAGGATTATATTTAGTTAGTGTTTTAGTTGCTTTAGGACTCTAATTAGATTAAGAAAAAGGTTGTTTAGAACCATTGCAATTCCTTGAGAGATTGACCTCGAAGGTTTGCTTATCAATTTCTACAAATGGTTCGTACACTTACGGGTACTATAATTTGCACATCAATGTACACACAATTTTGTTAATATTAACCATCCTTTGGGCTAGTTAATATTCATATAAGTTGCATGGACTCAACCTTTTATATTCAATAAAAAAATCAATTTTTATGAAATAGATCATTTTGGTGATATATCACTTCAATTAATTTATCACAAGATATATACAAACATACAAATATTTGAATTTAACATTGACTAATTTTTTTTTAATTGAAAGTTAACACCGGTCAACTTTAGTCAACACAGGTCAATTCCAAAAATGATTAGGTCATAAAACTGATATCCATATACAAACATACAAATATATTTGTCTTTTTTTTCCCTTTGAGGGATTTAGAAAAAATTGAGCAGGAATTACAAAAGGGGGAAAGAAAAAACCTTCTGCTAAAATAAATGTAGTTAGCCAATTGCCGAATATCTAATTCAATCTGAATCCATTCACGCATGCAACAATAACCAACTTAATACTAAACATTAAGATAAATTCAATTCCATCTGACAATCCTTTTTCTTATAAAACAATGCACAACATTCTCATTATCATGTACAATAATCAAATCTTGATTTTTATAGATTCTTTTCATCATAACAACATCATCAACTGAAGCTTAATAACATTCTACAAGAAACGTTTTTAATCAATATTTCTTCTCAAAATATCTTCAATAGCAAGAAAATAACAATTATACTTTTACATATTTGAATCCAAATTAATCATAATAACAAATCATTATTGAATCTGAATTTTAGAAGACAATAACAATTATTTTTAGATCCAATAATACAAAAAACCATAAGACACAAAAATAATCATATATCAAAAAAAAATTGATTATCAATGATTCAACATGAAAACGCTCTGATACCACTTGTTAAATTCTAACATTTTGGTGAAACTATCACCAAGGACAGATCTAGGAATGTTCATATCAAATCATCAAAAATCAAAGACAAATATGCATAAGTGTACTAGAATCCATAGCAAGTAGTTGATTTCTAGAGCTGAGCAGTTTGTTTTCCATATCTATACATTTTCCTTAAATAATCATTTACCTTTCTCTCTGCTTTCTCTTTGACAATAAGATATCGGATAGAATAGAATTCAACGTATGACTTGAGGACCATAACCAATATATATTGATAATAATTGCATTTCTATTTTAGTCCATCATTAAATAGAAATTACCGTTAGTTATTTACACATTAAATGCCCATATCATATTAAATACATTAAAGCGCAAATTACTTGAACCTTATAGGACCACTTTTAAAACGGGCTTAACTTTATATGACAGCCCACAACACATAATTATTTACATATAACCTAAGGTTGAATTAAAGATCCAACATAGAATAGCTTCACCTTTCCATCAATAAATTTATGCCATCTAAGCATCCCACTTTTTGGATACATTTGAACAGATAAGCAAGATTGTTACTTGTTGGTGGTAGAAGAAGTGGACTTGGTAGTGGTGGTTGTCAAACATTATTGTACTGAACTGAAGTGGAATTGATTAGGGTTTATGATATAAGAAAATAAGGAGACAAGAAAAGAAAAATGGACATAACTAAGGTTGATATTATGTGAGTTGTGGCCAAAAATAAGGGTTGATAGTAGGGGTGTTTGTTGTCCGATCCAGTTTGGTCTGATTTTAGGGAAAAAAAAATAATCAAATCGAATCGAACATATTATTTTAACCAAACCGATTGGCTAATAAAATTTTAAAATCGAACAGTTTGGTCCAATTTGGTCCTGTTTGGTTAACGATTTTTTTTTAACTTTTTCTTTTAATACAAAGACGAATTTTTTTCCAACTATTAACTATTTCTATGCATATCATAATAAAACAAATATTTACTGAAAGAATAAACCTAGCATTAGAAACAGTAAGACTAAAGTTACCAACAACTGGAAGTAGTAGGAACTTAACACATTAGAAGTTGTCCTTGCAAAATAGATTGAGCTAAATGAAGAAAAGGGGAAAATGGAAGTCATTCACAAGGAACAAGTTAATTGTTCATGTTACCTGATTGATGCTACCGATACTAGCACATCATCTTTCTCCAAGACCACTGAGTAAAAGCCTTAAAAATTCAGACGTGCAAAATCTGACCTGATCATTTCAAAGCAAATTGACTCAAATAACATAATCACTTGATAAGTTATTCTAACTTAAACAAGCTAGAGGAAACTGCAAAAAGAAGTGCCAAATATTTAAAGCAGACATAAGGAATATTTACAGCAGATAAAATAGAGATACTAGGAGTAAATGATTATAACCATAAACTTACCACCAATTGTATAGGACTTGTGGTATCATGTTTATACATGTTCTTGGATCCACCATAGCCAGAAAGCATTCCTCCATAATTGTAAGAGCAACAGCTAACACTAATAATAAAATTGAGAAAAGTTACTTCTACTTTTTAGCACCAGTGAATCAAAGAGAACTAGAAGGCACAATGCAATCTATCCCTATTAACCACGGTAGCATTGTACCCAAACCTAGATGAGTAATTTATCCATGCAGTTGAACGTCAAATCTTAATTCCTATGGAGTAAATGCTCTGTTAGTTTTTCAAAATAAAATAGCTTAAAATAGTAATACCAGTAAAGTTTAAAGGTAATAGGGGTGGGTTTTATAGAAAATAGGCTATCTTAGATTTCTCTTTTGAGTAGAATGTTTTTCCACAGTTTGTATTTTTGTAACCTTTCAAATCTATAAATATAATATGATGTTTCTTATACAAAATTTGACATCAGAAAGTTTAGTTAGTTATGTGTGGAAACTATAATCATACGCGGGGTTACCCACCGAAACAGAAACAGGCAGGACAAGTTGCTTAAGAATCTTCTTACCTCTTCCTTCCATGGCTGACGTGAGAAGCTGAAGGGATGGCAGCGATGGCGGCTGAAAGGAGGTAGCTAGCGGCGATAGTGGCTGCCTTACGGGAGGCGGGAGTTGGCAGGAGCTGACTGGCATAGCAGCTTGCGGCTAGGGTTGCGACTTGTGGCTAGGGCTGCAACTAAGGTGAGGGTTGCGAGTTGGGAGCTTGTAGTGAGAGAAACTAAGAAACTGATTTCAGATTTTCATCCTGATATATATATATATATATATTATTTTTTTTTTTAAAATAATTTTAATAACGGTTTGGTTTAGAAATTGAAAAAATCGGACCAAACCGTTAGTACAACGGTTTGAAAAAAACCAAATCGGACCGTTTGATTTTTAAAAACTGTCCGATTTGGTTCGATTTATCGATTTTATACGATTTGGTCCGATTTTTGGACACCCCTAGTTGATAGTGTCGCTAAAGTTGTGTTGATGAAAGGCACCACTAAAGCTATGTAGGGGTTGATCGGGGAAGAAAATAAGGAAAAAGGAGCCAATGGTAGATAGAAATCGATAAGGTTATCAAGCGTGAAGGAACAACAGCTAATATGGAGGAGACATCGATGGTGGTGTATGTCTTTGACTATGATTGGTGGTTTATTTTGGGAGATTTTGTTTGTGGAATATGTAAGAGGCTGAGTGAGAAGGAAATAGAAGCTAATGTGATGTGCCCTAGTTTTAAACCACATATAAGGTAGCTAATGGCTGTTGAAAATGTTTAACATAAAAGATGGTTGCTTCCCATCCTATAAAAATATTTTATAAGTCATTCAGTAGTCGTCCTTAATAGCTCCCCCTAATTTTTTCCTTAATAGTCATCTTATAAATCTTATAAGACATCTATTAACTTGTGACTACCTTATTTATTTTTCACTCTAAAAAAGAGGCCTTTCTATACTGTTTCTATTCTTATAGTGCCCCTATAACTAGATTTCACAAATCCTTGTTTAAAGTGTATCACTAATACACTGAATAAAAAAAGAATTTTGAAAAAGAAGTTTTAGATTGCAAGATTTTCCCCTTGTTTCTAATTAAAAAAAAAAATGATGGGTATCTATAAAATATCTAGCCTTTTGGAATCCTCACTGACTACAAGGCAAGGATAATAGCCTTAAAGGAACCTGTTGGTTGCAGCTCGGCATGATGTGTTAGTGGACGCCATCACATAAGTAATGAGATCATCAAGACCTCGTACAACATCACAAAAAGAAACACAGAAACTAAACATGCTTATATGCAAAGCCTTCAAATGTTGTGTTTGCAACATGTGATTATACATTCTGTGTTTTACGTATATGTGATATTGAACAACCAATAATCAACCTTACATATGAATCGACAGATATACCAAGTAAAAATACAAACTCCATATTTTACACACATAATTGTTTATACAAACTACTAAAATTTATAACCTCGATTTACGAAAGCAACATAGGAGGACTTGCCTCAATTATTGCCAAGTATCTCTATGCAATTGATGAGATCTTGGGATGGTCAATGAAATTGTTGTTTCATTGGATATTATGGTGTCTTTAATGACAAATGTTGCTAATAGGATGCTATTGTAGATGTGTTGTTGGAGTTGGAAGTTGTTCAGAAATGGGTGACAGGTACTAATTCATGAGGTTAAAGTTGGTATTTTAAGATAGTGTGCAAGTATGTGTCCAACTTAGAATAAAAGTATGGTTGAACTACTATACTTTTCGTCCACTAACTCTATCACATTTAACACTTGGTCATTTAACGCGTAACTTTTTGTCCACATTATACTTTTTGTCCACTAACTTTTTATAGTTAAGAATTTTATTCCAAATTTAAAAGTTTGACTAAATTATACTATAGCTATAAGAAGTAACGTGTTAAAAAAAACTTATTTTTTAACATTTTAGTTTATTAACTTTTAAAATTTAACATATTTAGTCTATTATCTTTAAATTTTACTAAAACTGTTACATATCAAAAGTTAGTGGACGAAAAGTGTAGTTTAGCCTAAAAGTATTAAAAGAGCTATTTCCCATTATTTAAATGTTATGTATTTGATACTAAAACTACATTGTACTATGTTATTATTTGTTATAAATATATAGAGAAAAGTATTAGACAAATTCTTCATGTTAAGCTTTTGTGTGCATTTAGTCATCAATATTGTAAAATGTGTTTCTTTAATTTTATAAATATGTTATTTAATATTATATATATTTTTTCTTTTTTTCCTTAAAATGACTGAAATCATTTTTTCCTTTTATGTTAATAGTACATACTGCAAAAATAGCAAAGATGTTACTGCTGTTAAGAAAAATTGTTACGTGAATATTTGTTAAAAAATGAAAAGGAACTAAAAGACCGCATTCCTTTGTCACGAAAGAACATTGCTTTTTAATTACATAAAGAAAAACCGATTAACTTATCTACTAAGAACTTAAATCTATTTATAGAAATTAATATTGGAAAAAACGTATTATTTGCTTTATGATTCTAACTAATTTTAAAATTTTGGTTAGTAATTAATGGTATGTAAATGTCTTATGAAGCTTTATATAAATGGTTAAATCACAATCTACTACCATCAAGCAAAATATTGTGAAGAAGAAAATAAAATAGAAGAAAAAGTAGAAAATGGAAATGAATCGAAAGAAAAACATAGTTGTAATGTTCTTATTGTTTGTATCAGTTGTTAGTGGTATTGATTTTGATGTGCAAAAATATGGTGCTAAAAAAAATTATGATATTACTCAGGTAATTAGCACAATTCAATTCTATAATACATTGTAATTATAATTATCTTATTTCAAAATTTTGTGTTTTGAATTTTTATGTTATAGGCTTTGGCAAATGCTTGGAAGGATGCATGTGCCTCATTAAGCCCTAGTAGGGTAATCATTCCTGTAGGCATATATAAATTAACCGAAGCCAAACTTATTGGTCCTTGCAAAGCTCCTATTGAGCTTAATGTTCAAGCAACATTGCAATCCCTAGCAGGACCCAATGACGGAGACAGTTGGATTACATTAGAACAAATAGATAAGCTTATTTTGTGTGGCGGTGGAACTTTTAATGGCCAAGGTTCAACAACCTGGGGTAAACCTGGTGTATGTGAAAAAACTCAATATTGCAAGAATCTTCCAATTGTAAGTTTAATATTAATTTTGATTCATTCAATTTATATTGTTTATGCTAACATATATTTTCTAAAATGAGTTTTGAAAATGAATCGCAGAATCTTAGACTGAATTTTATTACAAATTCAATAATTCAAGATGTAACTTCATTAAATAGCAAGGCATTTCATGTTAATGTATTGGGTTGCAACAACATTACCTTCCAAAATTTTACAGTCACAGCTCCTACTGATAGTCCTAACACAGATGGAATTCATATTGGGAGATCAACTAAAATCAACATCACTGAGTCTAACATTGGTACAGGTGACGATTGTGTGTCAATGGGTGATGGTAGCACAGAAATTTCAATTACCAAAGTTACTTGTGGGCCTGGACATGGAATCAGTGTTGGAAGTCTTGGAAAATATCAAAATGAAAAACCTGTTCAAGGAATAAAAGTTATGAATTGTACATTAAAAAACACTCAAAATGGAATTAGAGTCAAATCTTGGCCAGCTTCATATCCTGGAATTGTTTCAGACTTACATTTTGAGGATATTATTATGGACAATGCTGGTAATCCCGTTGTCATAGACCAAGAATATTGTCCTTGGAATCAGTGCAAATTAGTGGTAAATATATTATTTATGTAATCAAATTATTCATAGTAGTTTAGTAGTAAATAATTGCTATAGTGTGTGATTTACTATATGAATTCGCAAAATAGTATTGTCTGAAAACATAACATTTAGACTAATAAAGTATAATAAAATATTGAAGAAAAAAATATTTAAATTCTATTAGTTAAATTAGGTTGCAATATTATTGTTCATTATTTTTGACGTTATACTCATAATTTTGTTTTAATGTTCACAGGCTCCATCAAAGGTTAAAATTAGTAATGTGAGTATCAAGAATATTAGGGGTACTTCTTCTACGTCAATGGCTGTGCATCTTGTGTGTAGTCAAGAGGTTCCTTGCGAGCAAGTAAGCCTAACAGATATTGATTTGACATATGATAGAAATGAAGGTCCTATTACATCTGAATGTAAGAATGTGATGCCCACGATAATCGGAAAACAAAATCCATCTTCATGTGCTACTAGTTCATAATTATACTACATTCTAAAATATGAAAACAAATAACAATTATATATATATTTATGTAATATGCTTCAAAGCTCTAATTTTATTTCCAACATATTTATAGTTATAATTAATTGATAATTGTAAAAAAAAAAATTAGATATAACCAAAGAAGTGAATGTACAGCTTATGTTATTTTTACGGTTATTATTATTTATATAACAATAAATAAAATTCAACCTAAATATATGTTATGTTTTGATGACCCCATATTAGTCAAAAATCATATATAACAAGAAAAAAAATTATTTTGACTCATAATAAATTCCCAATTAAATACTAAGAGTAAAGGGTGGGCCTTCTTATTGGTATTGGATTAATTTATTTCAATCAAAACAAAATCTTAGTAATTAATTTTTTTCTTTAATCAAAAATCTAGATATTTACTTATTTATTTTTGGGTGAATTTGAAATAGTTTGAATTGTATAATCATCAATTACTGGCATTAGTAATCGATCCAAAGCAATCAATTTGATTATAATTCAATTCGTGACAATCATAAGTAGAAAGTTCATATTCTTTAGTCATTGATTAACAATTTGTTGAACAATACTCAAAGTAGCTATCAAAAAATATACATATCCCAAAATCTATACTGTAATTAAGCAATCGTTTCTTGTGAATATTCGTTTCCAATTTCCAATCAACAACAAGTAGGTTTATAGGACATAAATGAAGACATACAGCAAAACGGCAAAAGCAATACATTTATAAAATTCAAAAATGGATTCGACCGTGAAAATGCTCCACAATGATTAATTTTTCATAAGGGTATTAATAGTTATAGGTAAATGATTTGCGTGGGATAAGGTAATCATGAAACTTCCCACTTGAATTTTAACACATTATGATAAAAATGCCCTTAACTTTTATTAGTAAGTTGTGATTGAATTTTAGTTTCCTAATTATTTTTTAAACTTTTTAAGTTAACAATCAGATAAATCAATTAAAGTAACATTTACATTAAATCAATAAAAAATCATAATTTTTTTTCCTTATTCTAGTGCGAAGAAAAATATACCCTTCTAATTATAATCCTATTAGACTTAAGTGTACATTTTTTATATTAGAGGACTCCAACTGTACACGAGCCTCGTAGGAGGCAAGATTCATGGGAATATTTTGATTTTGATACCGTTCGAGAATACTTGGGATGGGGTGGGTGGGATTGAGAATCCCACCTAAGTATTATCTCATTTTGTGGAGGAGATGAAAGGAATAGAGAAAGAAAAAGAAAAAGTTAAAAATATAATAAGAAAAGAAAATAAGGGAAAGAAAAACAAGTAGGCTCAACTCATGCTATGCATTCATAATATTAATAAAACAAATATTATGAAAGGTGTTCCTTAAAAACATTTATAATTTTATTTACAAAAAATATTACTATCAATATTACATTTTGATAAAAGTTTTGTAAAACTAGAAAGAAATTTATTTTTTAATTGCAATATTTCATAACGGCATTGTCGTAATAATAAAACTACTATTATTAACAAATACATTTGTTAAATGAGCTTGAGAGATACTCATGAGCTAGGTGAGTTAGCTAATCAATTGAGCTATTGTTTATGCTATAAAAGGATTTTTTTTTTTTTTTTTTCCCCACCAAATTCAAAAGGATCATAAAAGAAGTTGGATGTTGAAAAGAAAATTTCTAAAATACTCCTACAATTAACAATTAGACTTTATTACCTCAATCCACTTTAAAGCTTAATTTGAAATGAAAAGTTCATATATATTTTCCACACAAATTAATACATCACAAAAAATTACGAAAATTCATCACCCAATTAATAAATTGGGAAAGTCATGGTTGTCGAGCAAAATTCATTTGAGTTGGTGATAAAGGTGAAGATAGTGAAAATGTTGGATTTTATTTCCTAATTATGTAGACTATCATAGTTATTTGAATTTTTTTACCTAATTCTAGAATGGTAAATTAATGTCAAATATTTTTGGAGTCATTACCATTCTAATGATGAGCAATTTTGGTACATCTAATTAATCAGTATAATTTAGATAGTAGTGGTCCAGGTGTTATTTTAGTTTCTTGGCCCATAATAGGATGAGCCCATTTTCATTTTAGCACTAACGAAGAGCTTTCGGCAAAAATAGCATGGATTCTGACTACAAATTAGTATTTCCATAATTAGCAAAATTAGTAACAAAATTGTGCGTTTTTGTTACCCATAATTTATATATATTACATTAATACCATTTAGGTCTAATAAATAATTACATTCTTTCTTCTGCTGTAAGTACAATTCCTTCATTCTTCCACTTCCACAGGTCCTTGGAAGAATAGCAACCAACTATTATAATATCAACCTGGAAAAGAAAAGAAAAGAAAAAAACAAGAAGGTTAACATTAGTTAAGGAATCAACAATCTATGGCTTCAACAAAAGATAATACTAGTCTCTCTGGTAGCGTAATCACTACGATGTTGGATCAATGTTTGTGATAACTAGACATAAAAACACTTTTGAAAAGATCCTATCAATTAATCTTGAATTTGAAAGTTTCAACTACATAAATTTAGTTTGTTCTACTTAAAGTTTATGGTGTTAGTACGAAAAAACATTCTACTAATTGCTTCTCTGCTGACCAAAAAGAAAAAAAAATTATTTTTCTATTATAATTATTCAATACGTTAGGTAATACTGTTAATTGTTTTAAGGCAAGATAGGATAAGTGATATACATAGTATGTAAACTGATTTACATACTATGTAAATCAGTTTACATAGTATGTAAACCAGTTTATATACTATGTACACTAGTTTACAGAGTATGTAAACTGATTTACATACTATATAAATAGTTTACAGAGTATGTAAACTGATTTACATACTATATAAATCAGTTTACATACTATGTAAATCAATTTACATAGTATGTAAATCAGTTTACATACAATGTAAATCAATAGAGTGCACATGAGAAACAAAAAAGAAAAGGTTAAGCATATACATAAAAACATCAAACTAAAAAGAAGTCTCTAACTAAAGAAATTAAGCAACAATAAAGTTGTATTGGTTCCTGACAATCATGATCAAGATGATAATCATCCTAAAAGCAGCCAAAGGTTGCAGGAATCTGAAATTGGGTCAAAGCCATTTTCTTATTTGCTGGAACCACAAAACAATATTAGCCCCTCCAATTCTAATTATGTGCAGGTTCGCGACATTAATGAATATGTTGATATCAGAGCTGCTGATTTTATTCGAAAAATGCGCCAGAAGAATCACTAGGACGTTTACAACTCTACATCAAAAGCCTCTTATCCTGTGGAATATAATTAATTGACTCATCAAAGGAATTAATTAACTACTATTTATTATTTAAGTGGTTCTTCTCAAACCTAATCTCTCTTTGAGATTTAGTTTATTGGTGTTATATAAAGTTATCAGATTGGTTAATCAGTTAACTACCCCACATTCTCATCACCAAGTGAATCAAAAGATAGAACAGGTCACTTCTATTATTTTCTTTTCTCGAGAAAAAGAATCAAAAAAAAAAAATTTAAACACTATATATATATATATATAAAGTTTGGAAGAATGAAGTCTTGAATCCTCAGAATTTCCAATGCTTTTATATACTATGTAAATTGGTTTACATAGTATGTAAACCAATTTACATACTATATAAATCTGTTTACATAGTATGTAAATTGGTTTACATAGTATGTAAACTAATGTACATACTGTGTAAACTGGTTTACATACTATGTAAACTGGTTTACATACTATGTAAACCAATTTACATACTAATATACATAGTATGTAAACCAATTTACATACTTGTATATATACTCTGTTTTGCCTAACAAAAACAGGGTATAATCAATTCTTGTTATTGTTGTGTTAATTTAGTTTAACATTATGGAGAATATTTCTTTTTCATTTGTGTTAATTAATTTACATAATACATAAAATTTCTTTCCTCTGTTTTCAATAACATGGTTTCAAAAGGAAAAATTATTACCGAGGTTTAAGGATAAAAATATCAAAAGGAATATAAAAATAATTTGTTTCTTTGAGTTTTGAATATAAATTCAAAACTCAAAGAGACAACTAAAGGGCAAAAATGTAAAATATTACAATAAAAACGACGACGTAAAACGATTTACGTTAAAACTGCGTAAATAAATAATTTGCCTCTATAAGAGGTCATTAAATCACTAACGAAGGTCTTATCCTCTCCTTTATATACAGAACCTTTCAAGGCCAATTATGCATATGGTGCATTCGGAAGTATTGAGTAGGATGAGGATAGTGCTACAAGTGCCGGGGTTTTCTCGAGTTGCTATGGACACTAGGTACACTTCTAAGCAGCTCTTACCACATGCTATGAGTTGTATTGAGCTTGTAAATCCATCAATTGGTATCAGACTTTCTCAATTACAACTTATAATTGTGTTATTTGTTGATTTCCTAATGGGTTTTTACAAAATTTTGGATTTTTTTTGTATAAATCTATTTTCTGATATGTTTTTGAAGTATTTAATTGTTTTTTATTTTAAATTGTTTGAGCGTTTAAATTAGCTCAACATTGTGACTTTAATTTGTATTTGTACAAGCTGCTTCATGGTTTTAAGGGTGTTTTGATCCATACAAAATTCTCACCTTTTGAACAAGTTTTAAAGAAAAATATATGAGTATTCTGACCATAGTCATGTTTATCTTTGGAGCATAAAAATGTATTTTATTATTGTTTTCGAATAAAAAATTGAAAAAATTTCATGTTTATTATTTTTTTTCTTCTATGTAAGTTCAATTAATGACGATTCAAATTTACTTGTGGGCCTGTCTTGAAAAATATCAAAATAAAGAATTTGTTCAAGAAATAATTGTTATGAATTATACTTAAAAAAATACTCAAAATGAAATTAGAGTTAAATCTTGGCCAGTTTCATATCTGTAATTATTTCAAACTTATGTTTTGAGGATATTATTATGAAAAATGCTAGTAATCCCATTGTCATAGACCAAGAATATTGTCCTTGAAATCAATGCAAATTAGAGGTAAATATACTTTTTGTTTATTCAAATTATTCATAATAGTTTAATACTAAATAATTGTTATAGTATGTGATTTACTATATAATTTGCACAATAGTATTGCCTAAAAACATAACATCTAGACTAATCAAGTAATAAAATATTGAAGAAATAAATATTTAATTTCTATTAATTAAATTAGATTACTATATTATGGTTCATTATTTTTACATTATACTCTTTGTTTTAATGTTTGTAGGCTCCATCAAAGGTTAAAATTAGTAATGTGAGTATCAAGAATACCAGGGGTACTTCTTCTACACCAATGGTTGTGCAACTGGTCACTGGTGTGTAGTCAAAAGGTTCCTTGCGAGCAAATAAGCCTAACATGTATTGATTTGACATATGATGGAAGTGAAGGTCCTATTACATCTAAATGTAAGAATGTGATGCTTACGATAATCAAAAAACAAAATCCATCTTCATGTGCTACTAGTGCCTGATTATATACTACATTTTAAAATACGAAAATAAACAATGATAATATGTATATTTGTGTAAACTACTTTAAAGCCCTATCTAAATTTTCAACATATTTAACCAAAGAAGTAAAGGTGCAACTTGGGTTATTTTTACAATTGAGCATAAATAGCTCTTATACTTATGTGTTTAGTGTGTAATTCACAATTGTCATTGGAATATTTATAGGGATCCAAGAATGTGTATGAGGAACGGGCATAAGATAGATTGTTAATAACCATAACTATCCCACGTTGATTTCTGTTGGTTCTGGAGAATAATTGTCAATTATGAGTAGTAGAAGTTTTCTCACATTTTAATTTTAACATTTATATTTAAAAACATGCTTAGTTAAGAAAAAAAAATATTTTTTTTCAATACTTACACATTTAAATTAAATTAAGGTTTACCTACACTAATAGTCCCTATATTTTTCACAATTCTATAATATGGGCTCTTTTTTATTTATTTTATTTATTTTTTCTTATAATTTAGTCCCCTTATTATTTAATTATAACAAATTTAGATGTAATACTTAATTAAACCCTAATACTTAATTAAATCGACTACCTTTTATCGATCTTCATATGACTTGAGTGTTGGTGTTCATATGTAAGCATCACTTCCCCTTTTTCGTTGTCGTGAGGATTCTAACGTGCTTTTTATTTTGTAGACTAACTATTGATCATGCGGAAAAATGTATCAATAGTTTGGCACTATTTGTGGGAAACTTTTTTCTTTGATAAAATTTGAGATTGAAGGAATAACTCCAACCTATATAATGCGTATGTTAGATTGAATTAGAATGCATGTGTCATGCCAAAACAATGATACATTGCATATGTCAAATATGTCAAATAAAGATAAAGATCCAATGCATACGCTAATATAGGAAAAAATCTCTTACACGATACACAAGAAGGGAACTTGCAACTCGGAGAAAATATAGGAAGAGGAATGCCTCAAACAATGTCAATAACTAAGAAAGGATTAGAGATCCTAGACTCGTACTGGTTGTTATGTAAAAGGCTAAGTCTTCTTCATCCAACTAACTTAGCAGAATGCCAACCAAAATGTCTCTGGAAGTACTATAGCCCTATGAGTCATCCTGCTCCAAAATGACGCCTGAATGGCCCCTACGACAGAACCATTAAAACTTTATCGATGCAATTGATATGCAAATTTTAAATGCTTGCAAGTATACGAATCACTAGTAGATTAATAATAAGTTTACCCCAAAGTCAGTCTCTCAAGAAATTTGCGGTGGTTTTAAAATGTTACTTGTTTTCTTAATTAATTACAAAAAATAAGTCATAAATATTCTAACAATTGTTGGTTGTGAAAACAGTTGCAAAATTGTAAAATCCTAATTGAAATAAGCGAGTAAATTTTTTGTTGAAGTGATAAAATGAACAAGTATGAAAAATTAGCTAGCTAACCATTCATGGATAAAATAATTTAAGTTTTTCACAATTAAGCATAAAAAATTCGATTTATTGATTTTTTCCACTAAATCTAGAAAGTCCTAAATGAATGAAAATTTTCTCTTAATTAACTAATTTACTTCTTTGTTCTGAACCGTTAATTAATTAATTAGTATAAATCAAAGGAAAGTAATTTAATCACCTAATTTAAGACAATTCAATGCGCTTAAATTAGACTTTTGTTCAAAAGTGCTTAATAAAAAAAAGATGATGTTTCTAATATTCAATTCCAAAATATTCTCTTATGCTCATAAACTAATTTGGTCAAAAATAATCCATGAATAAATATATGAAAAATAATGAACAAGAAAGAAATCACTTTAATCTGACTAAAATTACTTAAAACAATCATCCATTTATTGTAGCTTAGCTAAATTCCTACACAAAATATTTAGCCTCTCATAACAAAATCAAAATCAATATTTTTCATTACAAGAGACATGCTTAAAATCTTGAGAGAAGAAAATAAAACAATAAATATACCTCACTTTCACTCTTGACCCAATTCTCTTGAACTTCGATAGTCACATTTCTCAAGAAAACCTTGGAGAAGCTTCAATAGAGGTCTCTCTCTAGAAAATGGTGGAGAGGATAAAACCCACAGCTACTATTCACTAGCTACGTCAAGAGGGAATTTTAAATTGTATTTATAGGTTAGGTTTAGGTTGGGGAGGGATAGTACACGTGTACAATGCATAGGAGGATTTATGGCAATTTTGGATTACGGGCCGCCGCATAAGATGAATTGGTGTTCTTGGTAGCAAAACTCGAGACCTACCTATTGGGGCACATATTATTCTTTGCTATAACTAGCTTTGAATTACTGGTCCAATACAAAATCTCGAGAGTACACTGTCGCGGCGTACAACTTCTTTGGCAATGGTGCACGTTGAATACAAAAACCCAAGAGTGTCTTGCCATGACACACATATTTCCACACCGCAGCGCATCTTATTATATAAATCCTATACGTGTCCCTTACATAATGGTTTTTTTCAATGTAAGGCTTACATGCCTTAACCCTTTTTGCTACATTTTCACTCCCTTTAATCGTTTAAGGCCAACAATTATTCCAAAATCAGTTGAACCTACAAAACACGAAAATATCTCTAAAATAAGATAATATCGAAATAAAGTTTGAAGCAAAAACTTATAAACATAACAAAATAATAGGTGAAAATAGAATTTATTTAATACTCCTAAACCTAAATTTTGCTAATTCTCAAGCAAAACTAAAATTAAAAATACTAAAAAGACAAATAACAAAACTATGAACTTAAATCAACAAAATTTTTCATGCTTTAGTTTCTTTTCAATTCATAATCAAAACTTATGCACAAGTTCATCCACCATCTCAATATCAAGGTTCAACATGCAAATTAGTCCTGCATTGTAAATCTAAGCTCCATTACTAAAAATATATCAACATTAATTCCCCCAAACCTAGTGTTAAGAATCTAAATTCGCTTCAACTCTATTCCTCACAAGGTTCACTCTTAATATCATTGGGTTCAAGCACTCAACAAAGTACATGCAAGTAGAAGTCATGTAAAGAAACGACCTAAAAGTTCGCATATGATTAAACAAAAAAGTTCAAAAAGTGAATAATATTTGATCTTATGAAAAGAATCAAATGATAAGATTTATGAAGGAATCACATTACTATTCTCATGCATGAATTAAAATCATCAATCAAATATTTCAAGCATGTGCCTTAAAATGAATGAAAATGCATTGACTTTAAGGGAATTCAATTTCTAATTTCCTTTTTAATAGACATTTCACCACTTGTAGAACTTTAGGGTCATATATATATATATATATATATTGGTCCCCATATATATCTTTTCGAATAGGTCTAGCATGAGTAAAATAGGCATATACTTTAACTTTTACTCAAATCATGTAATCTAAGCAATACAAATAGGTATATGATTCTTCATCAAATGTTAAAAATTTTAACATTCAATGCAAAAACCTATAGGATCATCTAACAATTTAAAATAATAAGAAAAGTCTTTAAAATAGTAGAAGGACGATTATTTCTTAGAATGAAACGAATTGGCTCAATAATTATCTCACAATGTAGTTTGTACTATTTGATTCATAAATACTAGATTTGGGTTCATCTCAATTTCAACATTTAAAGCATGAAACATAGATTGCAAATAAAAACCAAGCTTTATAGCAAGCCAAAAAAAAGTTTAAAAGATCAAACAATCAATGCATAAAGACTTGATTATTTATTAAAAATTGACCAAAAGCATGATAATTTTGTATCAAAAATATTTTTTACTAGACTTCTTTGCACCCCCAAAACCTAAATTAAACATTATCCTCAAGTTTTTCAACTATGCAAAAGTACAGGAAAGCATTGAAAAGGAGCAAATAGAAAACTTACTAAACTAAAAAATAAAAAAAAGATACTACCTAAAATAGTGGGTTTTCTCCTACCAAGTACTTAGTTTAACATCTTAGCAGGACGTTGCTTGATGCTAAGATATTTGCACTTTAATGCACTCAACATCCCCATTTTTAATGACTCCTTCCAAATAAGGCTTCACCCAGTATTCGTACACCTTGAATTTCACTCAAGTCTTTGGATTTAATAATTCTATAGCTCCATCAGGAGAGACTTAAACAATTTGATATGGTCCACTCCATCTTGACCTCAACTTTCTTGGAAACAATTGAAAATGAGAGTTAAACAAAATTACATTCATTCCAAGATAAAGATACTTAGGAATTAGGCCTTTGTCATGGTAACGTCTGGTGTGTTTGTTGTAGATCTTTGCATTTTCATAGGCTTCATTCCTAATCTTTTTAAGTTCAGCAAGTTGAAGCAAGGGTTTTTCTCCTTTTATTTGACCTTTGTCACACCGTACATTTCAAGATCCCATTTATTCAAGATCGCTTTTATTTGTCTATTGCTAACCTCAACTTGATTGAAAGTTTGTGGATGATATGGAATAGTCACCTTATGTGTGATGCTATACTTTTTTAGTAATCCATCAAAAAGTTTATTATAAAAGTAGCTGCTTTCATCACTAATTATGGTCCTAGGTGTTCCAAACTTGCTAAATATCACATCCTTAAAAAATTTGACAACACAACTAGTATCATTAATTATAGTGTGTATAGCCTCTACCCACTGGGACACATAATCAACAACAACCAAAATATATTCAAAACCAAAAGAAGAAGGAAAAGGTTCCATAAATTCAATTCTCTAAATATCAAATAGCTCAATAACCAAATTAAATGTCAAAGGCATCTCATTACATTTTCCTATATTACTAGTCCTGTAATATCTATCACATCGCATGCAAAAATTATGAGCATCTTTAAACAAAGTTTGCCAGTAAAAACTAGATTGTAATACCTTAATATTTGTTTTCTTACCACTAAAATGGGCCCTATAATGAAGCTCAAGGCAAAAGGCCAAAATGCTCTCATGCAGCTCCTCAGGCACACATCTGTAGATGACTTGATCTTGAAAAAACTTGAATAGATAAGGGTCATCCCAAAATAGTGCCTGCAATTATGTCAGCATACCATCGATTCAGACCTACTGTAGACAATTGTTCATTAGGAAAAGTCTCAACAATATCCATTTATTTTTCACTCTCAATAGTATCAAAATCAGAAATTAACCTAGATAGATGATTCGCTACTACATTTTTAGTTCCTTTCTTATCTCTGATCTCTAAGTCAAATTCTTGCAAAAGCAACACTCACTTAATTAATGTTGGCTTAGCATTTGATTTACTTAGCAAATATCTCAAAGCAGTATGATCAGAATGCACAATAACTTTAGACTCTACCAAATAAGATCTAAATTTATCCAATAAAAATAGAACAATAGAACAACCAAGAATTCTTTTTCGATTGTGGAATAATTAAGCTGGGAATCATTAAGTGTTTTACTAACATAACAAATAACATTTAAACTCTTATGTAGTTTCTACCCCAAAATAGCCCCAATAGCAAAATCAAATGCATCACACAATATCTCAAAAGGTAAAGACCAATCAGGTGCCATGATAACTAGTGTAGATGTTAATTTCTCATTCAAGGTATTAAAAGCAACAAGACAATCATTATCAAACCCAAATGAGACATCCAATATAAACTTGCATTACCTAGGAAACTCCTAATACCCTTAACATTGATAGGAGGTGGCAATTTAGCTATCATTTTAACTTTGGCCTTGTCTACCTTTATACCCTTACTAGGGATAACATGTCTTAATACAATGTCTTGTTTGACCATGAAATGACTTCTCCCAACTAAGAGTTAAATTACATTCAATGCATATTTCAAGCACTAGAGCCAAATTATGAAAACAATCATGAAAATAGTTTCCAAAGACAGAAAAGTCATCCATGAATACCTTAATGAATTTTTCCACCTTGTCCAAAAATATTGACATCATACATCTTTGGAATGTGATAGAGGCATTGCACAGACTGAATGGGATCCTCCTGAAGGCAAATGTTTCGAATGGGCAAGTGAATATGGTCTTCTCATAATCATCTAGTGCAATGGGTAACTGATAATATTCTGAGAGACTATCAAGAAAACAATGAAAGTCATGCCTAGTTAATCGTTCCAATATTCAATCAATAAAAGGAAGAGAAAAATGATATTTTTTCGTGAACAAATTTAGTTTACGGAAATAAATATACATTCTCAAATCGGTGATTGTTCTTATAGGTATTAACTAATTCTTGTCATTTTTTACCACGATGATCCACGATTTCTTAGGTACCATGCGTATCTTTTGAGGTAGAGTGGGCCTATTTATAAGCTTGGGCCAAGGGTATTTTGTAAAGAACTTATATACATTAATTAATATTTTAATTATATTAAATTAAATAATTTATATAAATTATTTAATATATTAATGACCTTTACTAAATATGGATTTTAAACATTAATATATATTATTTAATTAAATAATTAAAGATATACTAACTATGCGTTGATTGTATTCATTTGACTTTTCAATAGTGATGTGGACTAATCAAATGAGGCTACATACCTAGTGATTTTTTCCTCCAACTCAAGCCCATAGGTTGCCTGGACAACATTTTGGGGGGGTAGATAGTCTAAATTTTGACCAGGGTATGGCGACGCAATGATGGTTGGCTTTGGAATGACTTGATTGCAATGTACAACTAGTATCCCAATTACTTATGTACTGCATTAATCTAGAAGTCGCAAGCTTCCCAACGGTTGTTTAAGTGTCTCAATTGTAGTCCTAGCTAAGAAGTTTTGACCAATCATAGTTTGGAAGAAAAGTCAATGTGAACCTACGAGTTTGACCTCCAAAATTTGATATTTTATGGGTCTGATTCTGCCAGATTTTCTCTCTATTTGCACCTTTGGATCGCAGGCTAATAGGAGGTTAACACGGATTTTGCAAATGCAAGGGTCAATGTACAAGTGATAAGTATTTTTAAGAACTAGGATTGTCTTACCCACGAGAATTGGATTATTGAATAAATGAATACCAAAATTTGGTCATGCTATCACTATTTCAACCATGGAAATTAAATTATAAATTAAAATAAAGAAACTAAACTAATTAAAGAAATAAAAGCAAAAATTAAAGATAGACCTAGGAATCTTAATTCCTCAATTCTCTAAGCAAGTGAATCGCTAAAATTTCACTCAAATAATTGCCAAAATAATTATATGATCAATTGAATTTAATCTAATATGTTAAGTAAACTACACATCATATAGCAACAAATATAATCACACTTTCATGCCTATTTTGTTTCAGACTACTCATTAAGCTCTCAATATGGATCACAAACAAGAATCATACATTTCTGTCTAGAAATTATGCATATTATTTAATCAAGACAAAATATTAAATAATTCTCTCAAATCTATTTAATTGTCTCTATAATTGAATTGATAGCTAATCAATCAAAAGCATGGAATTTGGATTAAATAATATAATTAAATTGTAATATCAAAGGAAAAAATAATAGATCAACACATATTAAAAAATTAGGTTCATAGAACCCCTAGATTAAAATACTACTTCATAGTATACAATTTAAAAACTAGGAATTTTAAGAGCAAGTGCTAAGAAAAACATAAAGAAATACACTTAAAAGAGAAGATTGTTGAAACCCTTAGAAGAATTTCTCCAAAATACTCCAAAAATTGCTCCTTTGTGTTATAAATTGTCTAAACTCTTGCCTCCTAACTTTCCTAATGAAGAGAGCTATAAAATCTGATAAAAATTGGTGAAAAATGGCTATATCATGTTTTCGATCTAACTTTGAGGTTATAATTGGCTTAGACAAAATCTGGACCATCAGATTAGCTTTAGATCAAGGCTGAGATGAAAATGAATTAAAATTAGCAACGACTAGTAGGATTATGACATGTGGCAAAGCTAGAAACATGAAACAAACGCACGTGCAACATGTGTCATTGAGGAAGGGAGGCTAGTCTAAGCATAACTGAGTCAGCGCTAGTTGGCACACATTAATTCGTTGTTTTGGCTTGCGTGGCTATCAAATGACGTGCTATGGAAAATAAGGTAAATACACATTTCACCTATATGATCGTTCGAAGAGACGTGGATGAATGCGCTTGTGACATGTGTCCGTTGACTGGATCTTCGATTACACACGGCTCGCTCTGATTGGTCATCTTTGATTGCATGGCCTTTTCGTGTCTCATCCTGATTGGTCTTTTGGAATCTTCTAAGCATGTCCCAAGAACTTCTATGTACATCCACCTAAGTTAAAAAATTCATTAAAAATTCTAGAAAAATATATTTTCATCTCTTTCTACTAGAAAGTTCATATTTTCATATTTTAATTGCAAAAATACCATTTATTAAATAAAACAAAGAAATATGAAGTAGAAAAGTGCAATACTCCACCAAACTTAACATTTTGCTTGTCTTTAAGTAAAACAAAACATTGAAAATGCTTAAGAAATCATGAATGAAAAATAATAGATATAATGATTAATGTGCATGCAAGTTAAAAAACATGGGTTCCACAAAAGTTGTACAATTACATGACTCAAGGATAGACATAAATATTCCCTCAGCATGAAAATTCACCCAAGTGCATGCTCTATTCTCAATTGATCATTCTGTGTATGTGATATATTCTTTTCATTATTTTTATAGCATGAAAGTTGGATAAATTTCATGCAAACATGCAATGCAAGTCGAATCTCAAATATAAAGTATGGACAAGTCTCATAGATATATATGAAGCATACGTTCATTAGGACTTCATTAAATTTGTAATGTGTGGCTAGGGTAAGGATAGGAAATAGGATACAATTTAGGCTCAACCCACACCCTAAACACATACATTTGTATTTATAAGACCACATAAACCTTCATACATCAAGTACACCCCCAAACTTATTTTTTTATTTATTCATTAATTTTTTTGGTGCAACGGCATAATAAAGTAAGCGCTACAGACCACGTGTTTGGGATTTTCCATGGTGGCAAGGGGCACTACGGCTCAAATTTCTTCCCGTTGTAGCTTGATTCTCCTTGTTTCTTTCTTTTGTGTCCAGTCACTTGTGTGTTGCAGCACAAAAAAGTGCCTACCATAGTATGGGCTAATTTTTATTTTTTTGACTCATTTTTCTCAATTTTTGCTCCAATACTTACTCCCATCATATTATACTTGACAAAAATATATACAAGTAAAATCAAGTGCTAAGAATGTGAGAACAAGAAAAATCAATCCAACCCGAACTAATTTTTTTGGTTTGGTTTGGTTTGGTTGAAGTAAATTTCTTCCTTTTTTTCGCTATTGAATTTTGTTTATTAATTTTTTTTAAACTCTCGTATTATAGTTTCTAAAATTTTTAATGCTAATTTTATTATAATACTTAATTTTAAAAATATAGATTTTGGTTACTTATCTAATATCATTATCCATATCAAACACAAAGTGCAAGAAAAATTAAAAATTAAGACAAATAAGCAATAAGGAATAGTAATCACATATCTGACAAAATTTACTAATTTTTATATCCAATAATATTATTCATACAATAGAAACTCTAACGACGAAAATGTGAAAGACGGTGTAATTATAAATTTATAATGGATAAATAATTAAATAATACAAAATTAGTGTCTCACATGAATTAAAAATAAAATAAATGAGAGTACTTGGTAGAGAAGTGCTTGCATGAATTTCGCTTAATTATCCAAACTCTAACAGCAAAAATGGGTAAAACTTGTTAGTAAAACTAGCTAGAGTTGGACGAATGTGTGACTTGTGAGAGATGTCATGAGTAACTCGTGAGAAGCGTTCATTTAAGTTTTTGAGAGAAAACTGATTCATTGAAAAGAGTATAAAGTACAAACCTAACCAACTATGAATGAAAATTTAATTTTTTTTTAAATAATTCTATAAAATAATAATATAAATATAAATATAATAAGAAAAAATTAATAAATGAATTAGGTTGGTTCAGTTTTTTAAGATTTTAATAAATAAAAACTAAACAAATCTAATATTAATCAGTTTTTTTATTACAAAGAACCAAACCAAACCAATAAAATTTTACAATCGATTTTTTTGGGTTGGATTGGGTTCGTTCTGAATATTTTTGTTCACCCCCTAGGGCATAATAATAAGATGATGTATGAGTTCATGTAATATTTATCAAAAAAATAAATAAATAAATAAAGGTTAAATTATATCATTGGTCCTTAAATTTTAACTAAATTTATACTTAGATTTTTAAACCTTTAAATTCTACAGTTTAGTCCTCAAACTTTTAAAAATTTACATATAAGTCTTAAAATTTTGATTCAAAAATATGTATTTTAGTACCAATGTAGGTATTATGTGTGAATTTTTAAAAATTTAAGGACTAAATTATAGAATTTAAAATTTTAGAAACCTATGTGTGAAATTTTAAAAATTTAGGGACTAAATCGTAGAATTTAAAATTTTGAGAACTTAAATGTGAATTTAATTAAAATTTAGGAACTAACAAAATAGTCAAGAAAAAAATATATATGCATCAGATCTGGACCAATATTGTATGTAGGTCTAAATTAATGATAATTTAATATTTGCAAGTTTTTCAATAAAAAAGAAAAGAAAAGTGAAAACCACTAATTTTTTTTATGATAATAATATATTACTAATCTTAATTATTGGTCTGAATTTAATGAATAATTCTTCCACATTGACATGTAAAATGATTTTTCTTATTGAATAAATCTAATCTTCTTGGCCGTAATTGTCATTATGATTGATTTTGTTATGATTTCTTATTTTTCATATGATATTAAATGCTTGAAATAAGAATTCAATGTACCAGAATACTCGGGATGAGTTTACAGTCGGGGTACATAGAATGGTTTTTTCTTATTAGTTAATGTATTATAATATAATTAATTTTATTAATAA
The DNA here is from genome assembly GCA_029378325.1 of Elaeagnus macrophylla. Classification (NCBI taxonomy): domain Eukaryota; kingdom Viridiplantae; phylum Streptophyta; class Magnoliopsida; order Rosales; family Elaeagnaceae; genus Elaeagnus; species Elaeagnus macrophylla. The sequence continues at coordinate 40,084,149 of CM055641.1, forward strand.
ATAATGCAATAATTTTTTAACATCTCACTCTTTTATTTTAAAATTCAACTCCAATTGACTCATTTGACAATAATTTTATACATAAAATATTATTTTATTAATATAGTACGTAGCTTGTAGGACCTATGGACTAAAAATGCCAAAACATAAGATAAAATAACAAAAATAATATTCTTAAAAATTTATAATAATAAAAATAACACTCTTTATGTTCAAACTTATATTTTTACAATTAAAAAAAATAATTGATATATCATTTTTCTTTAAACAACCATTCAATTGGAATTGAACGACGGCAATTTAGAACCGTTTAATGTTAAACGTTCAATGTTATTAGGGTATTAGTTTTATTATTATAAATTTTAGTGCTTTTATTTTTGATAATTTTCCAAAATATAATGACACAACAAGAGATGAAGTTAGGTGTAAAATGAAATTTAAAAGGTATGTTTGTAACACTGTTTTTATTTCCATTTTGCTTACTATGAGTGAAGTCTCACACTGGATGTTCTATTTTTATTTTTTAATGCATTAATAAATATTAAAATATATTTATAATAAATATATTTTTATTATAAATTATTTTTTTTATACATAAATAAATATCAAAATATTCCTACATAATTATCAAATTTGAATAACCAATCTTTGTTTGTGTTCTTTTTAAAAATAATATTAATATTTTAAATTAAATATTAAAATAGAAACATAACACAAAATATCAAATAAACAACAAATTTATTATATAACAAATTTCATATAAATTATATATTAATTTAAATAATTATTTTTAAGTAAATAATTTTAATAATGCAATTATATTATATGTAGCAACTCGGACACATTAATACTTGATGTAAAATATTAATATTAATTCTAAAAAAGAAAAGAAAAGAACAATGGTATGTTATTTAAAGTTGATAAATATATAGTAGTATTGATAATCAAGCAATAATTGGTATTGCTCCATAATTCTTTATTTCAAAAAAAAAAAAATTCTTTAAACATGATTTTCAAATTTGATAATTATATAAAAATATTTTGGTTTTTTTTTTTTTTTGTACAAGAGAAACCAACTCATAAGAAAGGTATTTATTATAATAAAATTTTTATGTTTATTAATGTAACAAAAAAATCTAAAACAAAAGAATAACTAAAACGGTACAAAATATAGCTAATAAAATAAGTTATTTAATAAAACTATCAAAATAATCATTAATAAGAAGTGTGTTTAGTGGTGTAAAATAATAATAATAATTAAGGGGGGGAGGGGAAATGGAAAAAACCGCATTGAAAAATAATCATTTTACTATTCATGCCTCATTGAAATCCTTTATATATAGTAATAGAAAGAAAACTTAGAAGTACATAAATAATTGACAATTCTGAAGATAAATACAATTTATATAATATTTAAATTTTAGAAATGACGTGATAACGTTTTTGTTTAATTCAAGTATCTTTAAATTATATCATTATTAAGGTCTCAAAATCTTTCTTTTTTAAGGTTAAAATGATGCATTTTACATGCACTTTACTTAGATTTTTGTTTAGAGTATTTTTGATATGTAGATCAAAAGTTATGTATATTTTAAGAAAGCGAGATTCATCCCCCTAAGAGAGGGATTGATCCTCCTATATATGAATCGATCCTAAACAGATCCTAATTTGATCTCATTGAACTGTATACTTTTTTAAAAAATGGATATAGAGAGATGGATTGATCCTCCAATACGTAGACGTAACGTTATTTTGGGACGGATCGATCCTCACCTTGATTGGATTGATCCCAAGCCTCGTTGGCGTAACTTTTTCACTATGAGATCTTGTTGGCGTAACTTTTTCAATGTTTGATCGATCCACCTCAAGAACAGATCGATCCTGCCGACAAAAATTAGGTTATTTTTACGCATTTTTAATCCTAATTAGCCCCTAACTGCCAATGATATTTTGACATATTAACAAGTGACGTATTATTGCCTAAGTTTTCATAAAACAATACGATGTATCGTTCTTTGTATATATATACATGCTTAGGCTTTGACTCATTCACACTTAATAATTTTTTATTTTTTTTATTAGGTTGAGCTTCATCTTTTCATCTTACATTTTCTAAACTAGTTTAGATTTAAGTTGGTCATTGGTATTAAATTCCTAATTTTGTATGATCATGTTAGTTTATGACTAAGTTTATTTATTTAATATTTTTATGTTCAAATAGTTTCTTTTTGCTTAAGTTCTTTTATGATTGATCATTGATATTTAAAGAAGTTATTTTTATTGAACTTATGTTTAATTGCTTGTTCTAGAATTTGATAGAGATTTAATTTATTTGATATATGTTTTAAACTTTTTATTTAAAATTATTTATTGTTAAATTCGTTCTAGAACACTTTGTGCTTGTGCTAACTTTTTAAATGTTAAGCTTGACAGCCCAAATCCTTTAACTCTATGGAGACTATGAATATAGAACAAGACCTCGTACGTAAAATATATTAAAAATTTTATCTGTGAAAGGTAGTCAAAACCTAACTTTATATTTAAACATTGAATTTTTATAATAGATATATTAAGTAAACCGGTGGTTTTCCTTCTAAGCCATTGTTATAGCCTTTTTGCTTAAAAATTTCGTATGCTATTTTTTATTTTTGCACTTTATTTTTATATACAATTACATATCTATCCATTGTGTTTATATTATAGAATTACAATTTGTTAAAATTAAATAACCAAGGCATATTTAGTTTGTAATTTTGAACAGTAAAAAAAGAGGACAAAATAAGAAAAAAATATTAACATATATATATATATATATATATATATAGTTTGTAACTTTAACCTCTAAAAAAACAAAGGGCAAAATAGAAATATATATATAACACATACTAGTTAAAAATATATTAATTATATCAGCTAGACCATTGCTCTCTCAAATTCCAAGCTCAAAGACATTTTTAAGTATTTGGCACATATATTCCAAACATTACTACATATCATGAAAAACTCAACTATTGGTTGTAGACATATTCTATCCAAACATTATCCGTTGTTCAATAAATACTTCTCTTCTTCCTCTAGTCTTTCCAACCATCTCAGTCCCAGATCATATCCAGCTTTTGCTGCAATCTCAAATTGTTTTCTTGCCATTTCCACTGGATTTTTTATAAGCTTCTCTGCATCCTTTCTTCCCTTTTTTTTAGCCAAAAACTCCGGTATTTCAACACCTGACACATGCCACATATTTAACATGCAAAACTCTTCTATACAAAAAATGGTATTACATTAAAGCTTAGTTTCAATTATTAACTTCTTTTTCTTTTTTGTTACAATTATAGTATTACTTCAGGCAAAAATGCAGTTTACAAAGAATTACAAACTTTATCAGAAACCACCATCTCCTTAAAAACATCAGGAAGCTCCTCTCAAGAAGAAACAATCCTACCTTCCCTTTTGCAAAAACAAGCAATAAAATCAGCTACCTTATTTCCCTCCCTTCTGACCCCGTTGCAACTCATACACGGGCAAGAGAGAAAACTTGTATTTGATGTCCAGGAGAACGGGTTCAAATCTCCAATCCCCCATAGACATTTCTCCAACTATACAGCTAGCAACGCGGAAAGAATAGTTTCAAAAATCACTTGCCCCCACCTCCTACTAATAGTTAAATCAACAGCCCTTAAAATGACCACCAACTCCAAATGGTCAACTGACAAAGCATCAGCTACCTCCCATCACTACAAAAGGTTCCTGTAACTAAAAAATTGTATTGAAATGAGAACAAACTTTTAGTTCTAGGAATTCTGAATTATATTGCAAATAACAAGTAATAGGAAACACAATCAAATTTCAAGCTATTCGAAAGGCTTGATTTTCTCCCAAGGAAAACAATACTCACAATTTGTATGACCAACACATGTTTCCTCTCACTACTTATAACTCCTCAAATCCACGTGGATTCTCTAACAAAATCCTACGTGGACACTCCCCTCCCACTATTGGTAAAAAACTTAATATCCAAAAATGAAATAACAAACTCTACTAAAAACAAACATTAAAAATAACATAATACTGAAAATAGAAATAACAGAAAATAGAAAGGACTACATATCTAGAAGGACTGCTCTACATACATGATGCGAATTGGAGAACTAACATTACCTCCCTCCCAAACTCTCCTTGTCCTCAAAATAAAAAACAGGAAATTGCTCCCTGATAGTATAGAAATCTTCCCAAGTAGCTTCAAATTCTAGAAGGTCCTTACACTTGATTAACACTTCCACCTCATTGGTCTGTCCTGAAAGTTTAGGGCGCAATCCCATCACCTTTTCTGGTTCCACCACTAACTCCAATTCTGGGGTAAGTTGTGTAGGTAACACCGGAGAAGAATAGTTCTGTCCCCTAGCCTGGCACAATTGAAAAATATGAAAAACAGGGTGTATGGAAGCAGTACGGGGTAGCTCTAACTTGTAAACCACCTAGCCAATTCTGTAGAGAACTTTAAAGGGTCCATAAAAATAAGTTGCTAGTTTCTCATACTTGCGCTTTGCCAATGATTGTTGTCTATAAGGTCCGAGTATGAGGGTCACCAAGTCTCCTACATCAAAATTTCCAAGTTGCCTTTTGGAGTCTGCATAAGTTTTCATCTTCTGTTGGGCACAAATTAGATGCATTTTCAAGTCATCTAATAAGGCATCCCTATTCTGCAACAACAATTCAACTTCTGAAACACTCTTGGAATGCCCCGTATACCTGATCAATTGTGGGAGATCTCTTCCATACACTATTTTGAATGGTGTGACGCCCGTAGAGCTGGGATAGGAAGTATTATATCAATATTCTGCCCAAGGTAGCCACTTAGCCCAGGTGTGAGGTTCAAATGCAAAACACCTTAGATAAGTCTCCAAACACCTATTAACTACTTCTGATTGACCATCACTTTGAGGATGGTAGGCAGTACTGCGCTTAAGAACTGTGCCCTAGAGCTTAAATAATTCCTTCTAAAATTGACTCAAGAAAATCCTATCCCTATGAGTGAATATGGAGAGAGGAAATTGAGCTTAGCCACCTCCTTCACATAGATGGATGCCACACTAGAAGTTGTGTAGGGGTGCTTAAGTCCTACAAAATGGGCATATTTACTGAGCTTATCCACCACCACCCGTATAGAATCAAAGCCCTCAGACCTAGGTAGGCCCTCAATAAAATCCATTATAACATCCTCCCAAATTTTGTCAAGAACTAGAAGACCCACAAGAAAGATTGCTTGATATTTGTTTTGCTGACACACCCCCACACTCTTGTACATACTTCACCACATCTTTATGCATACTCTCCCAGAACAATTCTAAGGCCAATCTCTTGTATGTTTTTGTCTCTCCCAAATGCCCACCTATACGAGTGGCATGAAACTCTCTTAAAATTTCATTCAAAAACTTAGAATTCCTTGGTAATACCAGCCTTCCTTTGTAAAACAAGATGTCATTGCTTACCTGAAATCCAGCAGGAGAAGGTAGTCCTGCAACAATGTGCTGCTTGAGTTGTTGTAAGGACTCATTTTGTGTTATGTTCTCTTAAAAGTCAAGCCAATGATGCCACTGTGGGGTATGAATCTCAGCACATTCCATTGTATCAGGCACCCAAGACAGAGCGTCAGCTACTTTATTACTTGCACCTGTTCTGTATTGAATATCAAAACTGAATCCCATAAGTTTGGTAACCCATTTTTGGTACTCTACATTGATTATCCTTTGTTCCAATAAAAACTTGAGACTTTGTCGGTCAATGCACACAATGAAATGCCTTTCTAGTAAATATGGTCTCTACTGGGTTACTAAAAAAACGATAGCTATCAATTCTCTCATAGATAGATTTCAATCGAGCTTTGTGACCCAGTGTATGGCTGTAGTATGCTATTGGTCTCCTTTCTTGTAACAACACAACTCCTAACCCATATTCAGAGGCATCGGTCTCTACTATAAATGGCTTGGAAAAATCTAGCATGGCTAAAACTAGAACCTCTATCATAGTTGCCTCAAGTGCTTCAAAGGCTTTTATGGCACTAGAATTCCAATGAAAATTGTCTTTCTTAAGCTGCTCAATTAAGAGCCAAGCTTTATAGGCATACTCTGACACAAATTTCCTGTAATATCCCGTGAGTCCTAAGAAACCTCTAAGTTCCTTTAAGTTTCTAGGTTGTGGACAAGCCTGCATGGCTTGAATTTTGCTAGGATCAGTAGCTACTCCATCTCCTAAGATAATGTGACCCAAATAGGCCATTTATCTCTTGCCAAACTAACACTTTTTTCTGTTAGCATATAGCTTGTGTTGACTCAATAATTCGAGCACTAACTCCAGATGTCGTTGGTGCGTTGGCTCATCAATGCTGTAAATTAAGATGTCATCAAAGAAAAATAATACAAATTTCCTAAGATAAGGTTTAAATACCTCATTCATGAGGGACTGGAATGTAGTTGGAGCATTTGTGAGACCGAATGACATTACTAAGAACTCATAATGACCATCATAGGGTCCAAAGGCAATCTTAGGTCTTCCTCCCTTACTCTAATTTGATGATAACCAGACTTCAAATCCAGCTTAGAGAAGACTTGGGCATTATGCAGTTCATCCAACAGTGCTTCGATCACTGGAATGGGATATTTGTCAAGAATAGTAGCTTTGTTTAGAGCTCTGCAATCAACACAAAATCTCCACGAGCCATCCTTTTTTTTTTACCAGAAGCACAGGACTTGAGAATGGGCTACTACTAGTACATATGATTCCTACCCTCAGCATGTCCCTAATGAACCTTTCAATTTCGTCTTTTTGAATGTGAGGATATCGGTATGGCCTTACACTTACTGGTGCAATACCCTCTTTGAGGAAGATAGAGTGCTCCTTTTGCCAATGGGGTGGTAAGCCTTCTGGCATTTCAAAAATTGTACTGTACTTTTGTAATAAGGGTTCAAGCATCTTTAAATCGTCTCCCACTTCCCTCTGTTCAGCTTCCAAATGATTCATCTCTATCAGCACCCGTCCCTTCTTGCCTCATTGTTTTAATCATAGATTTCAGGAAAACCTTTGACCTTCGCAGTGAAGGATCACCTCGGAGAGTCATTACCTAATTTTCCATTGTAAATTTCATTGTTTGCAACTTCCAATTTACTTGTGTTATACCCAAAGCCTCCAACCACTGAATGCCCAGAATAACATCAGAGCTGCCTAGTTCTAGCGGTAGGAAATCCTCCAAAATAGTGACTCTGTAGTTGCAGGTTGACTCCCTTGCAAATACCCTCCTTTAATCGTTCCACCTGCACCTAATATAACCCCATAACTACTCATTTTTGTTACTAGGAGTTTCAGTTGTTTGACCACGCTGGTAGCAATAAAATTATGCGTGGCTCCAAGAACAATAAGCACCACCACCTCCTAATCTACCATGAGTCCGGCCAGCTTCATTGTTTTTGGAGTTGTGAAACTAGCTATTGAATTCAAAGAAATTTCTACCTCTTGGTCCAATTCAGCCACCTCCAGCTCTTCTCTTCATTGACTGTTAGTATCTCCTCTTCGATTTCATCCTCGTCGTCGTTGGTGATTAACACGTTGAATTCTTTTTTTTTATACCAATGCCCAAGAGCCCACTTGTCATTGCACCTGTAGCAGTCCTTTCTCTTTTTTTTTGTAACTCAAAGTCACTTAGCGTATTTCAGTCATCAGAGTCATTGTTGTCGCACCTTGTTCTGAGTTTACCCGTTGGTTCATCAAAGAAGTGGAAAGAAATCACGAAAACAAAGAAGCTCAAAGCCCATTGTTCCTCGCATAGCTTCTGGCATTTTAGGTTAAATTTAGCTTTTCTTCAATCATTTGGGCCAGATCCATGGCTCGGCCAAGCTGTTGGGGCCCAATATACATAGCTCAACTTTGATTTCAGCCTTCAACCGGTTGATGAAGTTACCCATAGCTATTTCTTCTGGGATGTTATCCAATGGAGTCGAGAATTCAATGAACCTTCACTGGTAATCCCTCACCGTCCCTTCCTATACCAATGCCAGCCATTATTCATAAATCGTTCCATTTTGGATGGTGCGAAATTGCCTCAAGATCATCAGTTTCATCTCTTCTCATGTCGCAAAGCTTTTTTCTTACTGCCATTGAAACCACAACAGTACATCCCTTCAAAGCTGACTATGGCCGCCTCCAGCTTCTCTTTGTTGCTCATCCGATGAAAAGCAAAGTACCTTTCAGCTCTCATTATCCATCCATCTGGGTTGTGTCCATCGAAAAGGGGCATGTCTAGCTTGCAAAATCTGAAGTCATGCTTTGGGTTCATATTACCGTTCGCTTCACTGTTTCTATTGCGACGATCCATGGTGGATATTAGATGCTGGAGTACCCTCCTGTAATTCCTTAGCTTTCTCAGAGGTTAACGACGATTGTCGGTGGCCTTCCTCGTGTAGCTTGATCAACTGCTCAAAGCGCTGAGCCATTTACTAGGTTAAGGTATGTATATCCTCTCTCAAACCCCCTACTTCTCTTCCAAGCTTATCATGATCCCCTTGCATCATTCCAATCACTTCCTCTGTCGCTTCAAGTCTTTGGGTGTTATTGTTCGCCATTTCTTCCCAAAAATCTCACTGCTCTGATACCAAAATTTGTTATGAACTAAGAAACTGTATTGAAATGAGAACAAACTTTTAGTTCTAGGAATTCTGAATTATATTGCAAATAACAAGTAACAGGAAATACAATCAAATTTCAAGCTATTTGAAAGGCTTGATTCCAAACAATACTCACAATTTGCATGACCAACACATGTTTCCTCTCACTACTTATACCTCCTCTGGCCTTATTCCTCTCCCATGTTCCATCGGAATGAAACTTGACCGTGAACGCCAACTTACAACCTATAGTCTTCTTTCCCTTAGGTAGTTCGACCAACTCCCAAGTACGGTTCTTTTGGAGGGCATTCATTTCTTCCATCATAGCAACTTTTCACTTAAGATCTTCGAGAGCCTCCTGAAAATGACTAGGGATAGGTACAGAAGAAAGTGAGGTTGAGACAGAAGGTGATAAGAAATAAAGTTAGATATGGGATAAACAATATTAGATGAAGGCTTAGAGAAGCCTAATCTATCAGGCTATTTACGACTTCTAAAAGATACCTCCTACCATGGTCATTACTCAGTGGATCTAAGATAGTAGGTTTTGTTACTACAGGGTCAAAAGTATGTCAGAAGCAAATATATCATTAGTAGAAGATAAAAGAGGAACATGTACCTCAGAGTCAACCTCGAAAAAGTCATTTGAAAGCATGGTAGTATCATCAAGAGTGTCCGAGTTAGAAGATGGGGTCATAGCAATAATGTCCATATTTCTTCTATCATACTGTAAGTGGAACATATGAGGTGGCCTCAACTCCTTAGTTTGTTTCTCTTTTCCAGGTTCGAGTCCTTCTAAAGGATGTAATGAATCAAGAGAGTCATTACATTCTGAATGAAGGGAATCCTCCCGCTTACCAGAAATCAATAAGGAAAATAAGAACAAATAATAAAAAGGAGTATAAAGTAAATGTGGAAGGAATGGGGCTAAGTAAGGCAGCGACGGTGACAGAACACAAGACCAACGGCGATAAATTAACACCCAAGCAACGAAAAGTGCGATGGCAAGAAGCGCAGAGAAGGATGGCAGCAACTTTTCCGACAGCACAGAGACTCCAATCGGCGCAGGAACAGCGGCAAAATATGACCACTGACAGCTCCTGGTAGGCAGCAGAATAAATTTTTTTTTGTTTACGCTCTGATACCAAATTAACTTGAAATAAATAAAATGCTTATCTCCTTCATTAATCTAATAAGATATTTATATACACGTATGATTCATAATTAAAAAAAGATAATAAATACATAATATCTTCAGAATAATGATAATAAGGGAAAAATATTTTGACATAAATGTATATTCCAACTATAACAACAAAAAATAGAAAGGACTACATATCTAAAGGGCTGCTCTGTTCCTACTTCTTGCGCACATACGTGATGCGTATTAGAGGTCTAACAATTCCCCAACATCATCTCGAGCCACAACACCAATCCCACCTCTCTTTTGCCCATCATTAATTGCAGCATCAGAATTAACCTTAACATAAGCAGATTGTAGAGGAAGCCACACCAATGGCATTCTAACCACCTGGCTATCTTTTAGCAACTTTCTATTAGCTTTTACATACTCCTCAGCTAGTTTCCTAACACATATAGATGTTCTAATAGGATCAGGCATCTGCTTCCCAAAGACAAATTGGTTCCATCCCAACCATATAGACCACAACATATAAAAAAAAGCTAGCCCTAGCAACATCATCACCTTCAGGATGCTGTTTCAAATCAAAAACTTTCTTGTAACCATGCACCAAAGTTTGTCACCTGCCTCATTGTAAGAGAGTAATACAATCTCGAGACAAACCTTTTCACTCCACGGGAACCTCAACATCATGTGCTCCAAAGTTACCATCTCCTCCATGCATATGGGGCAACAAGCATCAAGCCATCAACTAGTTCAAATTCTCTTTAGTTGCCACATAGTTACACGCAATTTTCTAGATAAAAAAATTTTAATCTTAGGAGAGATGTTGAGCTGTAAGGCCTAAGATGCAATTCACTTATACTAGGAGGGGCAAAAAGGGAAAATTAAACTAATTTGGCACGATAAGCAAGAAGTGGGGCATTTGAGTTGGTTATTTGTGGTCCCGAGAATTAGTTAGTATTTTGTTATTGTGCACATGGAGGGAAAGAATAAAAAGAAGGAAGAGGGAGTGAGGGAGAGGTAGAAAAGTAAATTGTAAAGAGCCTAGCTCTAGGAGAGTTCCCAAGCCTTTCGAAAGCTTGGTTGTTCACAGTTTAATTGATACTCTCTATCAAATACACAGTTTCTTAATTTGGATTTCTTGGTTTACAATTAGCCTGTGACAAATTGGTATCAGAGCAGTTGAGACTGGGCCAAAAATGGCCAAAAACGCAAATCAAAGAGGGGATACTATGGAGGAGCTGGTGGAAATCATGCAAGGAGAACAAGAGAAACTGGGTAGGGAAGTAAAAGGACTGAGAGAAGAAATACTAACCTTATCACAACAATTGGACCTACGATTTGAACAATTGTTCAAACTTCATGAGGAAGCTCATAGGCAAGCTTCTTCGTCAATGGGGAAATCCAAGGAGGCCATAGTGATCAGCCCAGCTGGTGTTGGATTTCAAGGGGATCGCAAGGATTAGGGGAAACCAACCATTTTGGAAATTCTTGCCACGATTTTCATTTTCGAAAATTGGACATGCCTTTGTTCGATGGCACTAACCTTGGTGGCTAGATCCTGAGAGCTAAAAGGTATTATGCCTTCCACCGGATGAACAACAAAGAGAAGTTAGAGACGACGGTTGTAAGCTTCGAAGGCGATGTCTTCTCTGGTATCAATGGGGGTAAGAGGAAAGTGTTTACTACCTGGAAGGAGATGAAATTGATGATTCTTAGACAATTTCGATTAACTCAAGGAAATACATTGTACGAACAGTGGTTATCGTTGGAACAGGAGGGGTCGGTGAGGGAGTATCGCCGTAGGTTCATCGAACTCTCAACACCACTAGAAAATATCTCTGAAGAGATTGCAATAGGAACTTTTCTTAATGGGCTCAAAGCTGAAATAAGGGTGGAGCTAAGGATTTTCGGCCCTAACACTTTGGGTAGAGCCATGGATTTGACCCAAATGATTGAAGAAAAATTGGTTCTCGCTAATAACGCTAGGCCACTCTATAATCGAGTCCAGCCGATGAGCAATAAGGCCGAAATTGCTGGACAATATTCACCCACGCCAAACAACTTAGTTCGAGTAAATACCGAGCAAACATCACCGGTAATCAAACCGTTAGGGAAGATCCGACGACTGACTTAGAATTACAACAAAAAAGAGAAAAAGGCTTCTGATATCGTTGTGATGATAAGTGGGCCCCGAGGCATCGGTATAAAAAGAAGGAATTAATAGTGTTAATAATAGATGAAGAAGATTGCCGGGAAATGTCATCAGAGGAGGCAAAAGAGGAGTTAGAAATGGCTAAAATAACTCCAGAAGTAGAAGGATCCCTCAATTTAGTGGTGGGGTTTACTACCCTGCGGACAATGAAATTAATAAGAACTGTGGGTGACCAAGAGGTGATCACATTGATCGACCTCGGAGCCACACATAATTTCATTTCTCTCCAACTAGTCTCTCAACTCGACATACCAGTCACCAAAACCAGAGGATATGGAGTAACCCTTAGGTCTGGAAATTCTGTAAGAGGGGAAGGAGTTTGTAAAGAAATGAAATTGCATTTACAAGGAATCACTATTGTAGATGATTTCCTACCTCTAAGTTTAGGCAGTACATATGTTATTTTGGGCATCTAGAGACTTTGGGCATGACCCACACCAATTGGAAATTGCAAATAATGACATTTTCTTTGGGGATCAATTTGTGACTCTAAGAGGAGACACTTCACTAAGCAAATCTATGATTTCCTTTAAGGCAATGAAGAAGACCATTATGGAGAATAAAATTGTATTTATTTCTTATGTTCAAGTATATACAATGTGAGAGTATATATAATAAACCTAATGAATCGAAAGTAAATCAGGAAAAAGAAATAAAAATATTTTCTGTTTAACTTCTAACTGACTAACAGGAAATCTTAACAGACTTTCTATTTCTTTGTGATTTCCACACTCCCCTTCAAGTTGGTGCATAGATATCGATCATGTCCAACTTGTTTATGAAATCATCGAAACTTTGACGCGAAAGCCCTTTAGTGAAAATATCTGCAGTTTGTTCTCGTGTAGGAATGTAGGTCATACAAATAATACCATTCTCAACCTTCTCTTTGATAAAATGTCTGTCAACTTCGATGTGTTTAGTCCGATCATGTTGGACTGGATTAAGAGAGATATTGATTGCAGCCTTATTATCACAATAAACTTTGAGTGGAGCCTCAGTCTCTACTCGTTCTTCTAGAAGTTTCCTCAACCATAGTCCTTTACAAATTCCTTGTGCAACCGCTCTAAACTCTACTTCAGCACTACTTCTAGCTACTACATTTTGCTTTTTACTTCTCCATGTAACTAGGTTTCCCCATACAAAAGTATAGTACCCAGTAGTGAATTTTCTGTCTTCAATTGATCCAGCCCAATCAGCATCTGAAAAAATTTCTGTTCTTCTTTGATCTGTTTTTTTGAAGAAAAGGCCTTTTCCAGGAGAGCCTTTAAGATATCTCAAAATTCTGTACACTGCTTCTAGGTGGCTTTCTTTCGAAGAGTGCATATGTTGACTTACTACACTTACCGCAAATGCAATGTCAGGTCTTGTATATGATAGATAGATTAGTCTCCCAACTAGTCTCTGGTACCTTTCTTTGTCAACTGATCCTTCATAATGTTCCATTCTCTTTCCTATTTCAATAGGAGTGTCACTTGGTTTGCTCCCAAGCATACCTGTTTCATTTAGAAGATCCATAACATATTTTCGTTGTGAGACACTAATGCCCTTTTTCGATCTTGCAATTTCCATTCCCAAGAAGTATCGCATTTGTCCTAAGTCTCTAACTTCAAACTCTGTGGCAAGGGCCTTTTTGAGTCTTTCAATTTCGGGCAAATTATCTCCTGTTAGTATTATGTCATCTACATAAACAATCAGGATTGTTTTTAAACCGTCTGAGGAGTGTTTAAAAAACATTGTGTGATCTGATTGACCCTGTTGATAGCCTTGATCCTTTATCACTTTTGCAAATCTATCAAACCACGCTCGTGGTGACTACTTAAGTCCGTAGAGAGACTTGTTTAGTTTGCACACCGCATTTTGTTGACTACCTTCACAAAATTCTGGAGGTAACTTCATAAAGATTTCCTCGTCTAATATTCCATTGAGGAAGGCATTTTTTATGTCCAACTGTTAGAGAGTCCACTCCAAGTTTACTGCTAATGACAGTAATACTCTAACAGTGTTCAGCTTTGCAACTGGAGCAAATGTCTCGATGTAGTCGATCCCATAAATCTGAGTGAACCCTTTAACCACTAGACGAGCTTTGTAACGTTCGACAGTTCCATCGGCTTTATACTTTACATTAAAAACTCACTTGCACCCAACTAGTTTCTTACCTTTAGGTAAGTTCACTATATCCCAAGTTTCATTTTTTTCTAGAGCCCGTAATTCTTCCATTACTGCATTCCTCCACTCGAGAATTTCCCAAGCCTCATCAATATTTTTTGGAATTACGATCCTGTCAAGGTTAGTGGTGAAAGCATGGAATGTGGGAGACAAAGCATTATATGACACAAACTTAGATATAGGGTGAGAAGTACAAGACCGAGGTTGTTTTCTGAGTGCAATAGGTAAATCATCAAATGAATTAGAGTTGCCTGGATTCAAAGAGGGCTCAAGGATAGGATCCATCACCGGGTTGGACTCTTGTAGTGTGTCGAGAGTGATTTTCCCTTTATGCTTTGATTTTGGCCTCCTTGAGTAAACAAGTATCTCCTTATCTACCTGTGACTCTGCGTCTCCCCCTGAGTCTAAATAGGTTTCTGTAGATGGCACATTAGAATGACTTGGTGTAACAGGTTCCAGGTGAGTTGTAGATATCGTATTTGGTAAGGAGAGACTGTTATTATGTTGGAAGGAGGTACTAGGAAGTTAAAGGTCAAAAGAGCAAAACTGATATTCCGAGTTCACATTCTCCCCCTGAAGAGGAGTTTTGGAAGGATAATAGGATGTTGTCTCAAAAAATGTGACATCAAGGCTAGTAAGGACATTTTTGGTGGCGGGATCATAACACCGGTAGCCTTTTTGAGTAGGAGAATAAAATTGTATTTATTTCTCATGTTCAAGTATATACAATGTGAGAGTATATATAATAAACCTAATGAATCGAAAGTAAATCAGGAAAAAGAAATAAAAATATTTTCTGTTTAACTTCTAACTGACTAACGGATTTCCTATTTCTTCGTGATTTCCACAACCATGAAACAGGAAAGGAATGGAATATTAGTGGAACTCAATCAGATTGACATTCCCAAAAGTGGAAAGGATGTACCTGAATTTGTACAAGCTGCTCTGCAAGCTAGCTGCACATTACTGTGGACCTTATAAGATGCTACAAAGGATAGGCTAGGTTGAATACAACTAGAGCTACCCTCAACAACTTCCATACATCCTGTTTTCCACGTCTCTCAGCTACGTGCAGCAAGAGGAATCGACATTTCCTCTCCCACACTACCTTCTCAAATCAATGCAAATTTGGAACTCATTGTAGAGCCAAAAAAGGTGTTAGGTGTGCGGCCAAAATATGCAAGGCAAGCCAAGGAGCTAGAGGTTTTACTGCAATGGAAAAAACTACCATAATATGAAGCTACATGGGAAGATTTTTACTCCATTCAACAGCAGTTTCCTACTTTTTACCTTGAGAACCTTATAAGATGCTACAAAGGATAGGCTAGGTTGAATACAAACTAGAGCTACCCTCAACAACTTCCATACATCCTGTTTTCGTCTCTCAGCTACGTGCAGCAAGAGGAATCGACATTTCCTCTCCCACACTACCTTCTCAAATCAATGCAAATTTGGAACTCATTGTAGAGCCAAAAAAGGTGTTAGGTGTGCGGCCAAAACATGCAAGGCAAGCCAAGGAGCTGGAGGTTTACTGCAGTGGAAAAAACTACCATAATATGAAGCTACATGGGAAGATTTTTACTCCATTCAACAGCAGTTTCCTACTTTTTACCTTGAGGACAAGGTAAATGTGTTGGAGAGGGGTATTGTAAGGCCTAAGGTGCAATTCACTTATACTAGAAGGATGGGCAAAAAGGGGAAATTAAACTAATTTGGCACGATAGGTAGGAAGTGGGGCATTTTAGTTGGTTATTTGAGGTCCCAGGAATTAGTTAGTATTTTGTTATTGTGCACATGAGAGGGAGGGGAATAAAAAGAAGGAAGAGGGAGTGAGGGAGAGGCAGAAAAGTAAATTGTAAAGAGCCTAACTCTAGGAGAGTTCCCAAGCATCTCGAAAGCTTGATTGTTCACAGTTTAATTGATACTCTCTATATCAAATACACAGCTTCCTAATTTGGATTTCTTGGTTTACAATTAGTCTGTGACATGAGCTTCCACAAACACTTCCAGAACGAGGGTTCACTTGACAAGAACTTGAAGCTGCCACACCACCAAAACTAACCACCTGCTCATGAAGCGTATGATAAATTGATAACAAGATATTATAGTATGCTTACCATTCTTATTAAACTGCCATACTAGCTTATCACGCTCAACATGAGAGGACAGAGGAATAGCAACAAGCATTGGCTATCCATGGTGGAAACAAAGGAAAAATCAGGTCAGTTTTCCTAACCTTAGGCTGCTCCTCAATTAGGTCACATACAGAATGAAAACCCTCAACCATATACTCCTTTAGCAATCCTACACCAGGAACGCAAAAAATCATTCCATATATTCGCATGCCTCCCATTTCCAACACACCACATACATCCATCTTTAAGCACCTCAAGCCCTTTACACAAACTCCTCCACGACCAAGAACCTAAGGACTTTTAGCTTTTAGAAACTCAACCCTTGGGTAGTATATACTCTTAAGGACACCAGCACAAAAGCTACCACGTATGCACATTAATTTCCATGCTTGTTTAGCTAACATAACAAGTGAATATCTCCGTATCCCGAAAAACCCAATCCACTCATGTCCTTCCTTCTCATCAGCTTGTCTTTATCACACCAATGAATACCCTTCCCATCCTCATTACCATCCCACCAAAAATGTAACATAACAGATGATAATCGACTACAAATCTTCTTGGGTAACTTGAATACACTCATCACATATGTAGGCAGAGCTTGAGCTACAATTTTAAGCATTACTTCCTTCCCACTAGCAGAAACAAACTTAACCTTCCATCCAGCAATCTTCTTCTCCAATCTCCCTTGTAATAATCCATACAAACTAGCCTTTGAAGCACCCCAATCAGTAGGTAGGCCCAAATAACTACCAACATTTTGTACCTAACACTACTTGCATAGCATCAACTAACACGTGTTGATCAGCCTGAGGAATGTTACTGCTAAAGAGTACAGTACTCTTAGTGTAAATCACTAGCTGCCCAGAAGCCTGACAATATTCACTTATACACTTCATCAAGCTTCTGCAATTAACTCCATTAGCTTCACCAAAGAAAAGATCATCATATGCAAAAAAGAGACTGTACGAAACAGGACCCATTCTTTTGATCTGCACACCCTGAAACTGTCTGTTACTAATTGCCTTTTGAACCTTTTTAGCAAGTACAACAGCCACAAAAATAAAGAGAGGGCAAACATTTCATTTAATACTAAAACTATTGGTTTTGTTTCTAACTTCTAAAACTTTTTTTTTGTTTCAACTTACTACTAAAACTATATAAATTTGTTTCATTTTGGTATATGTTATTTTATGAATCCAATATAACAAAATAAATCAAACATGTGTTAGTCATGTGACCACATTAGGAATATTTTAGTAATTTTTACATATAATTTAAAAAAAAACCTAAGATCTATAACCATATTATGTTAATTGTTCGTATTTATTTCGTTCATTCCATCAGTATGTTCTTAAGTACCTATAATTGTGATCTGTTTGCCAGAACTAAGGGGTCTTTCTGTGGAAACCCAAGCAATAGATACAGGGAATTATTGAACTGCTTATTAGTATACTCCTATCTTAAAGTAAAAGTTACCTTCATACCTTGCTGCTTTTTTTTATTTCAATTTTTGATTTTTTTACATTATATATAAAAATTACTAAAATATCCCTAATATGGTCACATGACTAGTACATGTTTGATTTTTCTGTTACTTTGAATGTTTAAACTAACAAAAAACAAAAATAAAACAAAATTACATAGTTTTAGTAATAAGTTGAAACACAAAAAGTTTTAATACTAAGTGAAACGTTTACCCATAAAGAGATAAGGAGACAACGAGTCCCCTTGTCTCAAACTCCTTCCTAGTTCAAACCTTTCCGATGGAGATCCAATACACACACTATATGAGATAGATGTTACACACTTCATCACCCTTTGCACCCAAGTAGGAAAAAAAAACCCAGCTTATAAAGTAAAGGCCCAAAAAGTCCCTTTCTACCCTATCATACGCTTTAAAAATGTCAATTTTAAGAGCAAAAAAGCATTTATTACCTTTCTTTAGAGACTATAGAAAATAAAACACTTCTTGAGCAATCCCTCCTACAAAGGCACCCCTGCTTCTTAAATACCAACTGACCCATCAGAGGTTTCAATCTAGTGACTAAAACCTTTACAGAAAGCAATTGGTCTAAATACAGGAGTCTCAGGCTGCAATACTTTTGGAAACCAAAGCAATAAAAATTTCGTTCACTGACTCTAGAAGATACCCATTCTGGAAAAAGTTTTGCTCAGCCTATCAACCCATCCCCAATGCTTTTGAAAAAAAGCACTAGAGTAGCCATTAAGCCCTTGAGCTTTAACTACCCTCATGCTGAAAACAGCTTTCCTAACTGTTATTCAAGATTGAATAGAATTGTTTCTCTTAATTCCATTGAAAAATAATACACATAATATATACACAAAGTTAGGATTCTATCTTAAGAAACTATTTAATTAAGCTAATTAGATATATACACCTAATCACAATTACTATATATCTAACACTCCCCTTCAAGTTGGAGCATAGATATTAATCATGCCCAACTTGTTACAAAGATAATCAACCCGAACCCCATTTAAAACTTTCGTGAAGATATCTCCTAGTTGTTCTCCAGTCTTCACGTATCCTGTGGAAATCAAACCTTACTGAATTTTCTCGCGAACGAAATGACAATCAATTTCAATGTGTTTAGTTCACTCATGAAACACAGGATTAGAAGTAATATGAAGAGCAGCTTGGTTATCACACCACAATTTTGCTGGTAATGAAGTTTTAAGACCTACTTCATTCAAAAGTTGGTATATCCACATTATCTCAAACGCAAACTGTGTCATAACCCTATATTCTGACTCTGCACTCGATCGTGACACAACATTTTGCTTCTTACTCTTCCATGAGACCAAATTTCTTCCAACAAAAATACAATAGCCTGATGTGGATCTTTTATCCACTTTGGAACCTGCCCAATCTGCATCTGAAAAACATTCAATATGAGTGTGCCCATGATTTGCATACAAGATACCACGTCCAGGTGCTCCTTTCAAGTAACACAAAATTTGCTCTAACGCTGCTCAATGGTAAACTGTTGGGGATGACATAAATTGACTAACAACACTAACCGAATATGCAATGTCTGGACGAGTCACGGTAAGGTAATTTAGCTTTTCAACCAACCTTCGATATCTCTCAGCATCTTTAAATAATTCTCCATCTCCTGTAAGGTGGATGTTCGGATTTATTGGAGCACTACAAGGCTTTGCTCCCAATTTTCCTGTCTTAGGTAATAAGTCAAGAACATATTTTCTCTGAGATAGAAAGATACATTTTTTACTCCTTGTGACTTCAACACCCAAAAAATACTTTAGCATCCCCAAATCCTTCGTGTGAAATTGAGTATGCAAGAAAGACTTAAGATATGAAATTCTCGTAGTATCACTTCCAGTAATAACAATGTCATCCACATACACAACTAAAAGAATGATACCAGCTTCTGATTGTTTGTAGAACACAGAATGGTCAGACTTGCTTTTCATCATACCAAACGTTTTTCGAGCTTGACTAAATTTTCCAAACCAAGCACGAGGACTCTGTTTCAAACCATACAGAGATTTACGGAGACGACAAACTTGCCCAGACTCCCCCTAAGCAACAAAACCAGGAGGTTGCTCCATATACACCTCCTCTTGAAGATCGCCATGAAGAAAAGCATTATTGATATCTAGTTGATGCAAAGGCCAATTATGAGTAGCTGCCATAGAAATAAACCGAACAGAGGTCAATTTAGCAACAGAAGAGAAAGTGTCAAAATAGTCCACTCCATAGGTTTGAGCATATCCCTTAGCAACAAGACGGGCCCTTAATCGAGCAACTGACCCATCCGGATTAACCTTAACTGTGAACACCCATTTGCATCCTATAACTCGTTTCCCTGAAGGTAAATCAACCAAGTCCCAAGTACCATTGTCATCTAAAGCATTCATTTACTCTATCATTGCATGATGCCAACCAGGATGAGATATGGCTTCGTGAACAGTTTTAGGGATAGAAATAGAATCAAGAGAGGCAATAAAAGAGCAAGAGGAAGATGACAAGCAGTTATAAGAAACAAAAGAAGAAATAGGATAAGTACATTGACGTTTACCTTTGCGTAATGCAATAAGATCATCGTTCATGACTGGATCTGAAGACAAAGGAGCAAGTGCAAGACATGAATCAAAAAGTCTCTGTCTAGAATAGACTTGAATAATAGGAGGCTTGACAGGAGCTGGATCCGAGACAGGTTCAAATGATGTGATAGAATAAACTAACAAATCATCATCCTCCCCCTGACGTGCGGGAGGCAGAGAAGACGAAAAATAAGGTGTGTTTTCCATGAAAGTAACATCAATTGAGACAAGATATTTGTTAAGACTAGGACAATAATATCTATAACCTTTCTGAAGACGAAAATAACCAAGGAAGATACACTTCAAAGACTTGGGATCTAATTTAGTAACATGCGGAAGAACATCCCGAACAAAACAAGTGCTACCAATTATCTTAGGGTCGATAAAAAATAGTGACTTATTAGGAAACAAGATGTAAGGAATCTCACCATGAAGAACAGATGAGGGCATGCGATTAATAAGAAAACATGCTGTTGAAACTGCATCGGCCTAAAAAGGTTTAGAAACATTCATTTGAAATAATAAGGCACATGCAGTTTCAAGAAGATGTCTGTTCTTACATTCTGCCACTCCATTTTGAGATGAAGTATCAACACAAAAGGTTTCATGAAGCATGCCATTTTGAACCATATAAGATTGAAACAAAGCGGATGTATATTCTTTAGCATTATTACTTCGCAAAGTACGAATTGAAACATTAAATTGAGTTTTAATCTCAGTATAAAATGCACAAAAAATAGAAAACAACTCAGAGCGACTCTTCATTAAATATAACCAAGTTACACGAGAATAATCATCCACAAAAGTAACAAAATACTTAAATCCAAGTTTAAAATAGGACAAGAACCCCAAACATCAGAATGAACTAATTCAAAAGGAACACTAGCACGTCTATTAACTCTTGGACTTGAACTAAGACGATGATGTTTTGCAAACTGACAAGACTCAAAATCTAATGAAGACACCTTACTAAACTGAGGACAAAGCTTCTTGAGTAAAGGAAGAGATGAATGACCCAATCTACAATGTGCCTCGAAGGGAGAGGTTACACCAGAGCAAGCAACAGATTTCGGTATTGGTGTGTCAAGAATGTAGAGGCCTCCAGATTCATATCCTTTACCAATAGTCTTCTTCATCATAAGATCCTGAAATAAGCAATGATCAGGAAAGAATGAGATGCAACAGTTAAGATTGCGAGTAAGCTGACTTACAGAAATCAAATTAAAGGATAAGTTAGGTAAATGTAAGACAGACGACAAAGGAAGCAAAGGAGTAGGAGTGATTGTGCCAGACCCAAGAACACGAGATGGTGAAGGTAACAGTAGAGGTAGAAGTGTATGACTGAAGAGTAGAAAAGAGACTAGAATTACCTGTCATATGATCTGTGGCACCAGAATCAATAACCCATTTGGAAGATGAGGAAAGAAGACGCATTTGGTTTACCTGAATTAGCAATAGCAGTGACAGAAGGTGATGAAGACTTTAGTGATTCTTGATACTGTGAGAATTTGATAAATTCATCTGCAGAGATAAGAATCGATTTTTCAGAGGTATCATAAGTGGATGCAATATGGGCCGAGTGACCTTTCTGATTCTTGTACTGAAGCTTTCTACAGTCACATTTCGTATGTCCTAGTTTGCGACAATAGTAACACACAATTCCTCCTAAATTCTGTGGTCGAGTTTCAAACCTTGCAAGCTGCCTCCTTTGTTTCCACTCATATAGGTTGACCTTCCAGGCTCATAATTATTATTGCAGCTGACCAAAGCGCCATTTAATTGAGCAGGTGGAGTGCCTTCTGTATGAAGTACTCGACTAAATACTTCTTATAGAGAGATCTCAGAACCAGAAAGAACCTATAACTTAGCAGTCTCAAAGTCAGAGGGAAGACCAGCAAGAAAACTCATGACAGCCATTTGCTCCCGTTGACGTTGCTGAACCTTCACATCAGGACTAAAAGGCATCAAACTATTGAGCTCCTCATAAGTCTTCTTAAATTCCATAAAATAACTCGTGAGAGATTGATCTTGCTTGTCTGCACGGTAAAATGCCTTGCATACCTCATACATGCGAGAAAGGTTTCCTTTTCCAAAATATAAGAAATCCAAATAATCCATCAATTCCTTAACGAATTCACAATGATTGATCAAGCCAATTACCTTGCTCTCAATAGAATTTCGAACCTGCAGAAATAAACGGGCGTCTTCTCTAAGCCATGTCTGCTTTGAATCATCTTTAGGAGGATCGTCAGTCAAATGAGTATCTTTATCAATATTTCTCAAATAAAGTCGAATGGTCTTGCTCTAATCCAAATAATTCGAGCCATTGAGCTTATGGTCCGTGATTTTAGACATTACAGACACCATATCCGTCAAAACACTAGATTTCTTTTCAATCATAACTCCTACAAACAACAAGACAGCGAACAAGCGAACAAACAAAATCCAACAAGGCAGCGAACAAGAACACAAAATTGGCCAAAATTCGAATTGGAAGAACACAAGCCTGAACCAATGAGTGTCGAACCACCACAGACGACACAAGGGAACACAGGCGAGAAACACGAGAACGACCGGAGAAGATTTCAAGCAAAGACGAGCCGTCACGCGCCAACGAGTGGGAAGAATGCAGAAACTTGTGGTGGGGCGTGGGGACCACTCGTGGCTCGTCTGGTCACCCAACTTTGGAATTTTGCCGATCGGTGGCTGGGCTTCCTCCCTATGCCGGTGGTGAGAGTAAATGTTCACTCTAAAAGGGTGTCCCAAGTTGGAAGCCAAAAATGCACTAAACCCTAATTTGTGTTTACCCAAAACCAAACCCTAATTTGGACGAAAAAAGAAAAAAATTTCCAACTTTGTAACCCTAATACTCTGATACCATGTTATTCAAGATTGAATAGAATTGTTTCTCTTAATTCTATTGAAAAATAATACACATATATATACACAAAGCTAGGATTCTATCTTAAGAAACTATTTAATTAAGATCCTATAATTAAGCTAATTAGATATATACAACTAATCATAATTAATATATATCTAATACTAACCTCTTCATAGGAAACTGATTTCATTAAATCAGAATTCATCACATCAGTAACTATAGGCTCAACCACCTCAAAACATTCATCAACACCAAAACACCTAGCAACACTGTATACACCCTGAAAATATTGATTCAGTAATCCAACTACTTTACTATCCTATTACGACACACCTTGAATATCTTTTAGCATCGCAACCCTATTATAAAGTCTCCTTTGTAAAACAATGCAATGATAACTATTTATTGACTAAGCAAGAAAATGCACTTAAAATCTTAAGAATTATCACAATTATATATAGAGAAATGAAGAAGAAGAACAACGTTGAAAATTTCCATGCAACCTAACCTCTAAGAAGAAGAGACCCATATGCCACAGCAGCAGCACCATGTCCCTGTAAATATTTCATGTGATGGAAAGGTTCTGTCAAGACTTCCTGTTTGTAAAATTGCATGACAGAATAAAGCAGAAAAATAATCAAAATACCTTTTCTGATGCCCTATGGAAACACCACAATGCTGAGGATATATCTTTACTTACACAGTCACCGGTCAAATATACAGCACCAAGAAGGTAAAGCGCACCTGGATGCAACTACAGCTACCCAAGTCCAATAAGGTTTGAAGATTCATAAAAAACGTCATAAACTTTAACACAACATTATAAAAACGTACCTGTTCTACGGCCTTCTCCAAATAATAAAAAGCTTTCTGGTCTGAACGGACATAATGATTCTATCCAAAACCAATCAAACATGATTCTTCAGTGATTAATTCTATAGAACATAAAGAAGACAATATTGATGAAAGCTACAATAACCAAAAGGAAAAAAAAATGAACAAATAGAATCATCAAAAAGCATCATGTACACGAGAAAAAAATTACAAATTGAGAACGAAATGCAGAAAAAACAATTAAATTCAGTTTCAAGAACTTCAGTTGGATCAAAATTATTGACAAGCTAAAGAAGGGGCTTATTCAAGGAGAGAAGAAATGAATAAAGGGAACATACACACAGATAATAGCAAGAAGCCTAACCTCAGCCCTCAGTTGACAACCCAGATCATATTGTGCTTCTGGATCACCCATATCGGCAGCTTCAACTAATAAAGCAACTCCTCTATTGCAATTACAAACACAAACAAAACAAATAAAAAAAATTTATCAAATGATCTGCAAATGTTAACAAGAATGGAAGAGAAAGGAAAAGTTAATAATTAACAATGCACTAAGAGAAATAATAGTTGTGGAACATTTTATTAACAAGTTTAAACTTTTATGAAGACATTTAGTATAAAATGCACATCTCTTCCCAAGATTCCACTCAAAAAGAACATTACTCAAATACATGAATTGTGTCTGCAATAAAACCTCTAACATTTGATTTAAAATTTAACAAGGGGCCACGAAACTCACAACAAAACAAAACTAACCTAACAGTATGTTTGTGTGTCTTGTAAAAGAGCCATACATGAATAATTTGGGGTGTTGGGTAACACTACGAGATTAGATTACAAAAACCTGGAAACTCAAAAAGGAGAGTCCATGAGCATACAGTTACAATCCAACCAATAATAAGCATCATATCCAAACACTATATTGGTCATTTATTGTTCCATTCAATTT
The DNA here is from genome assembly GCA_029378325.1 of Elaeagnus macrophylla. Classification (NCBI taxonomy): domain Eukaryota; kingdom Viridiplantae; phylum Streptophyta; class Magnoliopsida; order Rosales; family Elaeagnaceae; genus Elaeagnus; species Elaeagnus macrophylla. The sequence continues at coordinate 40,109,225 of CM055641.1, forward strand.
GACAAAGTTACAACCCAATTATACTAGTCCAGTCTGATATGGTATAAAAAACATGTGTCATTATTGTCCCCTTTTCTTTTTTAAAAATATTATTTTCCCTCCATTTTTTTAATATCAGAAATGCAGCAATCATCATTGGATTAAAAATAAGGAATTAAAACTTCATAAAAGTATACATACTTACACAGCTTTACATGCCCCAGGAACATGGTATTTCAAATGCAATTTGGACAACCAATACCTAGCATGGGTATTTAAATTGTCTGCTTCTAAAGCCAGCTCAAAATTTTCCTTTGCTGTCTGAAATTCAGTAGAATAAAAACAATACTAAATCATTACAATACATTAACCAAAACGACCCCAAACAAGAAAACAAAGAAAAAAAAAAGTCAAGTTCACATGTAGACCAAGGGTAAAAATAGCTAACTAGAAGAACGCAAATCTCACTCCCTTGCCCCCCAAACCCAAAAAATATATATATATACTAACTGCATTCTTGAATTCAAAGATTTCACAGGATGGGATCATACTAAGGTAAGTTTAAAATAGTGGCACCAACCAAAAAATTTAGAAGCTTAAAGTTGTTGAGGCCAAATCTAAAACAACCTAAGTTGGATCAACAACACAACAATCCTACTTTTATGTTTTGGTCAAACATCAATAATCCTACTTTGATCGTGTATATGTTAATCAATCACATGATAGTTAGCCCATTATTGTGCCAAAAAATTGTACCTATCATACCCTACATTTGTTAACCGGATTTCTTGTACAAGAACAGACATGCTTATAGCATAGGAAAGTTGAATACTTTATCAACCCCTAAGTGCCGCTCAAAATAAGCATAAAATTATGAAAATGGTAATTGTCACAAATTTGTGACAATACAAAATTTCATTCGACAACACAAAATCCCATGCACCCATGTTACGCAAATAGCCAATCAAATCCAGCCACCTCATTTGAGATGATTACAAATGATATATAGCACTACCCAATTTCCTCGACGCAGACCTATGAATACGTGAAACTTCCTAGAGCAAAATCATCAATTCCATTGAAAAAATTGACTGACTCTTTCTATCAGTAACCAAACAGATGAGGAAGAAAAGTAAGAATAGGTCTTCCCCAAATTAAAATAATATACAGTGACACACCCTGAGGTAGGGGATGAGACGTTGATCCTTAGGCTCGCAATAATCGATTACTCTGTCAACTTCCCTCAGAGCATTCCAACCTCTGGCTATGAACTCCAAGGCCTTCTTGTTTCTATTGTGTATCTCTCTCTGCCAAAGAAAAAAAAAGATGTGAATAGAAATTGTATGGAGGGGAAGATCGGGAGAGCGCGATATAATTCATACATGTTGGTTGAGTAGAAAAGGACCACTAATGGTGGTTCCCAGAAAGGGTTTCTTCAACAGCTGCCTCAACATCTTCTCCGTTGCCAGGGGCAACTCGATACAGAAAGCTCGAGTCTGTATTCTATGTGTCAGGCCTCAAGGTTTTTGTACAACTAAAATTTATAAACTGACCAGTAGTGCGGAGCCGGAAGTTAAACTGTTAGGTAGAATAACATCTCATTTTGAAGCTAAATCACAATTTAATATTCACAAAATTTAAACTCTAATATTTTTAAATTTTTAAAATTACATTTAATTTAACAAAAACTGTTAAACTGAAATAACGAAACTAGATTCAACACACCTTCTTAACCATAATATAAAAAAAAATATATTAACAGTAAAGTTGGCTGTAACTTTTAAATCCCAAATCCAAAATTGCGTATTAATTACCTAGATTAGAGTGCTTTTTGTTGTATATTTCTTTTTTTTATTTATGTAGCTAAACGGCAGAGCTTTGACAATACTATTTTTACGATTTTTTCCTAGGTCATTTATTCTGTATTCTTATTCCCACATCTTCGTAAATCACAATTTTTCCTCGCCATTTTTGGGCAACGTAAATCACCATTTTTGCTTTTTTCACTTAGCTTGCATGCCTAGGTCATCGTTCCCATTCTCAGCTCTCACTTCTCACTTCTCACAATCTCACCTTTAGCTCCCACATCTCACGCCTTCATTACTAATAAAGCACTGATTCCATGCCTTCATTACTGATTTAGCTAGCAATGATCTCATGCCTCCATTATTGATTTAGCATTTTTCTTATGCCTCCATCAGTTACTAATTTAGAGTCCTTACTGATCTTATCCAATTCATTTAATTCGTAAGATCTTTTTCAAAAATTCAAAAACAGGTTTATAAGCTTCTTACGTTTCTATTTTCGTGTTTTTTATTTTCTTGTTTCAGTTGTTTGTTGATCTTTATTTTCTAACATTTGTGTTTCTGTTTTTTGTGTTACAGTTATCCTTTGTTTCGTTCAATTCTAAAGCAAAAATAGGTTTCTAAGCTTCTTACATTTTTGTTTTCATGTTTACTATTTTCCTGTTCTAGTTGTTTATTTATCTTTATTTTCTAGCATTCGTGTTTCTGTTTTTGTGTTACAGTTATTCTCTATTTTGTTCAATTCCTAAGCTCGTTTGGTCCTCCATGATATCAATCTAGGTTTGTAAGCTTCTTGCGTTTTTGTCTTTTTGTTTTTTATTATTTATGTTCTCGTGTTCCTGGATTATTGTTGATTTTTAATTTCCTCTTGTTCTTCATTTTTTTGTTTTAGTGTTTCTTATTTTGTGTTATATTTCTTTATTTTCTAAGGTTATTGGTGTTTGTATTGTCATGAAAGACCATTGAAAGGTGTTAAAATTAATGTTTGTATTTTCATGGAAATTTTTGTTTTGAAAATTTGCACTAGTAACTGAAAATTTGCAAAATATTTGTGAGTTATTATATAAATCTTCTTTAAAATAATAGGACTTGTTAGATAAATAGTATATGCGGTATGTGTTTCGATTGAAAGTTAGAATTGTATATAGCTTATATTTTGTTTGATTTTACAATGTCACTCTTCATGAAAAACATTTTTCTTTACTTTTCATTTAATTTAGAATTTAACGAAAGTTTAAATGTATTTGTGCAGCCTTACAATGTAGATTCATGCTTAGCTTAATTTAAATTTGCATGCAACTCTTGTGTAATGTAAACTTTATGGTGCTTTCAAGCTTGTAAGCACGTTACATGGATATATGAATATTATATATATAGAAATGAGAGGTTGATGTCAAGAATTTCTTGTAAATTTTTTATAACTTGATTATGTTTTATTGATCCCTAAACTAAAGATCATGTAAATATTACATGTAACAGGTTTGTTTAATTTTTATATTTTTATAGGATGCTTAAGAGAAAATTTGAGAGTTTTATTAAATAAAACATATTAATGGTTGTGATATTTATAGTATTATTAAATAATATTTATATTATTTAATATGGATTATTTACCAAAATGTCATCCATTCAAACCCTTTAAATAGAGCCTCACAACTTTCTCAGAACCACTAAAATTTTCTCTGATCTTAATTATTATCTCAAGAACTTAACTTAAGTAACAAAGTGAATACGACACCTCAAGGTATTGTACCTTTTTACATGGTTTGCTAGTAACTTAGTAGGAAACAAAGGCTGGACCAAAATTGGATCCAACATCTAGCACTGTTTGTGGAAAAATAAAATTTTGGTGTTTGATCGATCGAACTAGTGAAAACTCAAATGAATATTCTTCACTTTTTTCATCACATTCATTGCATTCTTTATTCGTTTCCTCTAGAAAAGGCTGCATGATTTGTTTCTAACAAAGATGAGCTTTGATCATTCTCCCCCAAAGGATGATGACCATATTAAGGTCTAGGTGAGTGATCCATCGCCACCCAAGATAACCAAAAAGAACAAGACAAACTTAGGACAAAGGTTGAGCAAACTAGAAGACATGATAGAAAAGTTCATGCAGTTCCAAACGTTTTCTAAGGGGCGACCTCATGCCTTAGCAGTACCATCACTGCCCTAGGGTCTAATGCTCAAGAAGACCAAATTCAAGTTCCCAACATCAGCCACAACTCAAAAGGTTCAGTCCACAGTAGTTTGGGTCCTCTTGTATAGGATCCTGAGGATCGAAACACCCTTCATAAGAATGGCAGTGACACATTATCACTAGCCCCACAAGATGCTCAAAACCTTGCTGATGGCAGTCAACTTGGCCTAGATTTCCAATGCATTGGGTGCCCAAACTTAAGGAACCACTTCAAGTCCAAGCACCACGCACACTTTGGCTAGGAAAGCTTCGTCGACGAAGCTGCTGACTCCGACATGCTAAACCTCTAAGGTTAGTGGTAGACAATCATCCTACTCTAACCCTACCAATGGGAGACTTGGAGTTTAGGCTCCAGAAGATGGAGCAGAGGCTGAATAGGGAGAGACATGAGAAAGACATAACAGACTTAACTCAGACCTTATTTACCTCAGAAGTACAATCAACCCCTCTCAGGGGAAATTTCTAGCAGCCCACCATTGCGACTTATGATGGGTTCATTGATCCATTAAACCACCTTGATTTGTTTAGGAGTTACGTTAATCTTTACGCTCACAGGGATGCTGTCAGTTGTAAAGCATCCCCTATGACGTTGACAGGGAAGGCCAAAGTTTGGTACAAAACCTTGAAACCAAAAATTATTGGAAAATTCATGAAGTTTTCAGGTTAGTTCCTAAATCACTTCTTAGCCAAGTAGAGGCTATCTAAGACTTCGACACACTTGATGAGAGTGAATTAAATAGAAGGTAAGTCACTAAAGTCACTAATGGTCCCTAATGCAAAACCCATTAAAAAAAATGCTACTAATTGCTCCCTAAAAATCAATTTTTAGTACTTTATAAGGTAACATTGTTACAAAGGGCACATGGCTCATTCAAAAAGAAGACAAATTATAACATTCATTTGACTATTCATTTTCTTTCTTGAAAGAAGACAAATTACCATTACATAAAAGGAATCAAACATCGATTTCAAACTTACAATAGTATGGTGCAGGTACAACAGGTTTACACACCACTTCGTTCATTTCGCGACGCCTCTAGCAATAATAAGTGAATTGCTTTAATTTTTCCTAAACCTACTTAAGAAACTCCTAAACCTACTTAAGAAACATCAATGCATATAAAAATTTTGTGCGGTTTTTACAACGTTAGGGCTTTAACCTTATTGCTCAAGAAGAACGTTAGGGCTTGAATTGTTATGGCTTCAAATCATATTTTTTTTTATTTAAACTAATCAATGTTCAGTTTACTAATAAAGTTTAAAATGACTCACGTTACGTCATGAGAAGCAAAAACTTAATGTTCAGATTGAGAATTAATAAAAAGTGTTAAATTGGACTAAATATGTGAATTTTTAAAACCTTAAGAACTATTTTTTTTTTTTAAAGTTGAGAACCAAAGTTTATTATCGAGTAAAAGTTAAGGACCAATATAATAGTTAATCCTTTGATTAATTTACTTGATCGTGGGCCTATTAGATGTAACTAGAAATATCAAAGATGGAAAAATAAGAAGATGATGTGTGAGTTCTTGTAACATAAAACATATACATTAGTTATTTACTAACGCTGATATGTTAGTATTTTAAGTTTTGCAAAGTAAAAAAAAAAACAGGTGGAAGCCACTTAAATTTTTTTTAATTCTTTTTTGATAATAACATATTATTATAAAAATATTAGGAAAATTATAAAAAATAAAACCCCTAAAATTTATAATAACAAAACTAACACCCTAATAATATTGAACGTTCAACTTTAAATGGGTAATATTGAACGTTTAATATTGAACAAGTCTAAATTGTTACTGTTCAATTGCAATTGAATGTGTGTTCAAAGAAAAATGATATATCAATCATTTTATTAATTATAAAAATATAAGTTTGAAAACAAGAGGTGTTATTTTTATTATTTTTTCAAAATATTATTGGTTTATAATCAATCAATAATTCTTCTAATATTGACATGTAAAATGATTGTTCTTATTTTATAAAATTTATTTTTCTTGGCAGTAATTGTTGTGATTGACTAATTTGACAAATGAATAAATATTTTTATTTTATTTTATTTTATTTTTCACATGATATTAAATGCTTTATGCTTGTCACAAGAATTCTGGATGCTCCTGATGTGTTTACAGTCATGGTAAGTTGGGTGTAAGTAATAATTTAGTATTTTAAATTAATAAAATGTAAAGTTAATTAAATTATATTTTTGATAAATATAATTATTTAATATTTAATAAAAAAATAATCAATAAAATTAATAAAGAGTATACTCTAAAAATAATAAATAATATCTTGGATAAATAGAATGATTCTTTTTTATTACATTTATGATATATATTAATTCACATGTTATAATATAATTAATTTTTATTAATAAGTGATACAATACTTCAACATCTCACTTTTTTATTTTAAAATTCAATTCAATATTTACACATATAATATTATTCTATTAATATATTTTGTTGCTTGTAGGACCAACAAACTAAAAATACAAAAATATAAGTAGGGTTATATGTTATAGTAGATTATTTTTTATGTTCCTAGTTTGTGGTGACCCACTGCTTGTAATTTTTACAGTTTTGCCCTTAATGTATATTTCTTCCATTGTTGTTTTGATCTTTGGCTCTGATATCATTTTTCTAAGGTGAATTTTGTTTATAAGTTTCAATTAACTTTTATCTTCCTATATGTTCTTTAAATAAGTAAAATTCGAAAATTAGATTATCAAATTCTACATTGTTTACTATAACATATTTTTATATAAAATAATTTTTTAAAATTCTTTATACTTGATGGTCTATCAAGTATAAAATACAAGAAAACTAATCAATATAAAACTTTAAAAGATTATTAAACCTGTTAAAGCTTTCTAAACATGTTACATAACATTCTTCATTAAAATATTGTTCTATATTTTTCATAAATTTTTTTTCAAAAAATTCTATATTGGTCATCGTCTAAATTTGTAAATGAGCTTAAACAAATATTCAAACATTCAAGATTCTTAATTAACTTAAGATTATAACTATCACACCTGAATTTAATGGGTCCATCATGATCTTTCCCTCCTCTGTTCGTCTTCTTTTGTAACACTTGGTATGCCTTAGCTTGTTTCAATTCTCAATACCCATGTGGTTATGGAGAAGCCTTTGCATCTATAAATATTATGATGTTCAAATTTAACTTACAAAAAAATAAGAAAAGAGTGATTTCACTCCATTTATTCATAATATGATAATTATTACAACTTAAGGCCAATTAAGAACCTTAAAAGAATTCTTAGCTACTTATTTCTTGAAAATACATTATTTATAAATTATACATAGATTGAGGATAACTTAATATTCTTATTTCTAAGCTCTCTCTTTGTGTATGCTTCGTGTGTGTGTAGATGGAAAATAAGAGATCATTTTATAACATAAGGAATCTCTTTTACGAAATATTTTTATCTATTATTACTGTTCCTTGGCATGTGTTGTTGACAAGATGTGGGTTGTACATTTTTTATTTTTCTATGTTGTTTTCCGGTCTTCTTTTACCTTTCTTCAACTTTTTGTGCCGACAATTTTGATGATATAATTGATGACGTTTTTTCATCTTCTCGATTTCAGATGTAGAAAATGCATTTGTGATCTTAGGTTATTTTTCTGACATAATAGCAAAAAATCTTTCTTGTTTCTTGGCAAGCTTTTAAATTATTACTGTTGAAATTTGATTCGAATTTAGTAATTTTTTCTCCATCTTCCTCACTGAGACCTATATTGCTGTGGGAAATAATGATGGTCTTGCTGATCGAATAATTTACTTTAATTTCAGTATAATTTTCAATTCTCCTAATTTCATAATAAATTTGTCATAATATTTGCCTTCTCAATATACATAGTTCTTTTGTATTGAATTTCTTTTTTGGTAGTGCTCTTGGCTTGAAAACTTCTATGTTGGCATTGGCAATGCCTATTTTGACAAAATGATAATGATTGATACAGCCTTTGTTGTTCCAATTCATCAATGTACTAAAAAATTTAAGATAAACAAGCTTATCCCCTATTCTAATCTTTTTCCTAAAGTTTTTTTTATGAATTTTTTGAAATTTTTAAGAAAATAATTTAATTAACTTAAATTAATTCTTAGATAAAGATTTTCAATTAAACTTGCGTGATATGCTCTGTATACAAAACTTGTTAATACTTTTTGTTATGACCACACAAAGCAATAAACCCATTTAAGACGAACAAGCATACAACAAATTGAAAATTTATTTTTGCTTAAATTTTGATCATTTATTGTATTAACAGGTAAAGTAAATAGGCCACACAAACACATATAATGGCATATTGACATTCATTTAAAGTGGTATACAGTGTGAACTCTACTAGTATTTCAATTAATTCATTTATGACCAATTATAAGAGACTCAAAAGAAAATAATGTCACCTATTATGCTAAATTACAATTAAATTTTTAATTTTATAAGATAAAATATGTCTACTAAAAGAAAACTTTTAATTTTTTTAAAACATTTTTGCTCTTACTTTTCGTATATGCCAAATAAAATTTTTTAATTAAATTTTTATTTTTATTTTATTTACTAATTTTTTTTTAATTTTTTTGTAACATGCACGAGCCATAAACCTAGTATGATAACTTTTATACTAGTTATAAGGGAGCCCTCTTTGCTCACTACGGTAGCTGCACACATCACAGTAGGTAGTCCTATTAATACTAATTGTCTCCCTAAGGTGGAATAATTTAATTAGATAAGAAATAGAACTCAACACATTTTTGCAATCAAGACTAGCTCAAGTATTAGAGTATTTTAAAATTAATCATAAATTTCAATCATGACATACATGAGTATTTAGTGAGTGTGTGAATAAGCTCAATCAATAGTATTATCACATGTGAATAATGTATGTGTGTGCAGAACTTTGAATTGTAGCATCATTTATACAATGAGAATAAGAAATGTTGTATATGTGTAAGTATTATATGAGTCAATTACCTTGTAGGCTATTTTTTTTTAAATAATCTTAGCAATAAAAAAAATCTAGGAACAGAAAGAAAAGAAACCTATAAAATTACTCACCTAGGGTTATTTAAGCACTCAAATAAAAGCACCTAGGTAGACGAACAATAATAATTAGGTGATAGGAAACATGCATTCTTTTATAACCCAAATTTTCTTGAATTTTGACTTCTCTATGTCTTTAGGTTGAGATTTAATTGCCTTAGGCTTTGTAAGTATATTCTTGGACTCAACTTTCCTATTCAAATTTATCCTAAGTGAAGATGTCACATGCATGGTAGGATGATAATTATGAGCTCTATTACTATAAGCATGAAGATAATTATTAGATTGAGGACTATTAATCAAAAATCTGCACTTAGGTTGAATATTGCTTTTTCTATCACAATGATGACAAACAAGCACAAACTTAACAATTTTAGCTGCTACAGTTGTAATGGATGTTTGTGCACAATTAGTAGATGTAGGAGTAAAGCTAGAAGACCTTACAAATGTAGTTTTTGAGGTCGAAGTGTACAGCATTCATTTAAGAATGCAAGACCACGTGTATCACCATATGACTTACCAATGCTTAACATTTTGTCTAGTCATTTAGCTCCAATAGTTAATCTCTTGACTGTCTCCTTTGATTTATCAAGTTCCTGCACAAGTTTCTCATTCTCTTGTTCAATTCCTACAAGCCTAGATTTCAACATATTAATATGTTCAGACATCTCAAGTTTTTCTTTCTCTAGAATGAAAAAATTAGTCTCATGTGCTTTAATTTGATCACTTAGTTTGGTTACAGTCATGAGTAGTCTATCTTTTTCTTTCTTACAACCAATTAGGTCTATAAAGAATTCCTTAAAACTGTTCACATTAAATTTAGCAAAAATAGATTTACTTCCCTCATCATCTGAATCAAGGTCAGGCTCACTGGACTATCCATCAAAGTAGGGTGGGCGGATTGTAGAAGAACTCTCTCTCAAATGTTCCATAATAAGGTCCTAGACAACACTAAGTTATCTAGTGACCCGTTTTGATACAATTGTAAGTTTTTAGTTATAGATCAAATATACCTAGAGGAGGGTGAATAGGTTATTTTCAATTTTAACAGATATTAAATATATAACTTAAACACCATGGCCAGACATGCAATCTCGTGTAAAAATAAAATACGAAATTAAAGAATAACACACGAAATTTTTAAGTGGAACCAGCTTAAGTCACAACAATAACCTAAGAAGAAAACCACTAGTCCACCGGTCCATCAGACTACCTAACTATCCACTATGAAAATCAATGTTCAATTACAACCTCAGGTCTTAGACTACCCTTTACAGATAAATCCCTCTTATGTAATTTACTTACGAGCCGTCGCCCTTTTCGCAGCCTCCACAATCTAGGTGTCTGGATCTGGACCAAAGTTCTGATCTACTTGAGTCCTACAAGATCAATTGAACCTATCAACTTTGATAATTTTGAGTCACACGAAATACCGAACACCTCACTAATAGTACATGAAACATTAGCACAAATAACACAAGTGCAAAGTGTGTCATAGAACAGATTCAACAATGAAAAACCCTAACTAGCAGATTCAATACCATACGATGTAAAAAATAAATCAGCTAGTAAACTCTAGAACGATCATATAAATCTCAATATCATTAAGAACAATTAGACATGAATTATTAAAACATAATCACACAATATGTTTGAACAATTAAATCAAGAAAGTGCCTAAGATTAATAGATGAAGAGAAGAAAATTTTTCTTTAAAAACTCAATTAGATGTAGAAAATATTATTTCGATGTGGTGCTTTTTTTTCTAACAAAAGTTATTTATATAGAGTCTAATTTGACCTAAGAGAAAATTGATAATAAAGTACAATTCTACTCATACTAGGATTTAGTTTTCACAGCAATTCTACTCGTACCAGAATTTTGCTTTCACAACAATTCTACTCATACAAGGATTATACTTTCACAACTCATACAAGGATTCTACTTTCACAATAATTCTACTCATACAAGAATTTTTCTTTCACAACAATTCTACTTGTATAAGGATTCTGCTTTCAACATTAAATGAGGTCAAATTGGTAAGCAAGATAAGTGGAACAAATTATCAAAACACTTCGATCTATCTAACTGTGTGCACAAAAATTCTTCTAAGTGTACATGCATTATTGTGTGATGGTGTATGCATGAAACATATATTTTTACCTGATACATACGTATTGAGAGCTCAATAGTTTCTTCAACTTTAATTGATTGACTTGACAATAGCCTAGATACTATATTACAATCAAATATTTTGTCCACAAAAATTGCCAATACTCATAAAACTTACAATCTTTTCCTTTGGTATTTTTGTATGGCAAAACCACTCTCTCACTACACGATGCTCATGGTAAATAAACATTACATCAAATACACACTTTTAATAGTGAAACTATCTATGCTCAGTGCACTGAAAAGAAAGACCAACAAATAGCACACCAATTTGGCTTGAAAGCCTCATTGTTTATTAGTTCAGTGTACATAGAGGTGTGAATGAAATATAGTGCATACATACAATTAATGAATCCAATCTCCCCCCTAAATACCTTACAAGCTTCTTAGTGAAGGCTCTGTGAGTTACTCTACTAAATCCAAGAATAGATTTGCTTGCATCTGCCAAATTATTGTAAGTTTTAGGTTTTGGTCCATTGTAGTCTACATAAACCTTCTTTTGTTCCTCTTTTTCAACTTCATCAGCCTAATTAAGTTTTTCTTTTCTATTATCAGAAGTTTTTTCTTCTTTTGAACTGTTAGGTTCTTCTATTTTGATTTGCACCTTTTCTTCAGGAGTTTTTTCAGAATTTTTAGATTTTGAAAATTGTTTTAAGTAATCCTTTATATTACCTGTCTCCATAAGAGATTTCTCAAGATACAAAAGTTCAAGTTGTTTCCTAAAAGATTTTTATCTATTTCTTTTTTATCTTGATCAATATACTCCATTCCTGCAATCATAAAAATAGTTAATGGTGTTAATTCTCTAGTTAATGTATTTGCTAAACTATTTTTAGTTTATGGCAAATGTTCTACATCAAACTTATAATAATTAAACCATTGTTGCCATCTGATGAGTCTTCCTTGCTTATAGTCTCCTACAATATTAATTCTTAAAAAATATCTAAATTTTTTATTGTCAATTTTAACAATAAATCTTGAGCTTATAACATATATTGCAAACTTTTTAAAGACTTTCTTTACAGTTAAATATTATTTTTCATTACTGTAATAATTTAACTCATGATCTTGAAATGATCTTGAAGTAAATATACAAAAATATTCATTTTTATCATCAACTTTTGCCTATAGTACTGCTCTCTAATATTTATGCGAAGCATCTGTTTCTATTATCATTTTGTCATATGAACCTGGATGATATAAGACTGGTAAATTTTTTACTTGTTGATACGAATAATTTACCGCTACAACCATTACGAATCCCGAACGGGCCAATTATGAGAAAGAAGGCTAAACAACTCAAGGAAGCTTAGAATGCGTTTATTCAAGAGTTGATACAAGACAAAGGGATGGTGAAAAGTGATCATAAAGCTTGAGAGAAGTCAATCAATGAATTGAAGGCAAAGTTTTCAAAAAAAGCTTTGCGCCGCGACATGGACTTTTAGTCACCGCGGTGAGCGATTTTCTATTTTGACTGAGGGGTTTTTTTCAAGCATGCACACAGTGGCGCGAGTTTTGGGCGCCGCGGCACAAGCCTCTATGTTTTGGAATGGTGATACTTCCAGATATGCGCGTGCACTGCGAAATGACATGTCCAGACATGTGCGTACTGCGGCATGATTTGGGAGCGTCGCGGCACAAGCCTCGCAGGTTGAAATTATAGGTTTCATGTCACAGGATGGATTTTCATCTGTTGCGGCCCGCCTACTTTTTAGGGTAATTCGAGCACTCCTCATCGCGGTACAAATAATTTACCTGCTGCGACACAGTTAAGATATTTTGTAATTTTGACCATTGGATTAAAATCAAGGACTAGGATCTCTTCTACTTTTAGGTTTTTGTTTATATGCTATAAATACACATTTTGTAGTAGCTGAAAAGCCACTTTACACATAAATACAAAATTGATTCAAAAAATCAAGTTTGAGAGCTTTGAATGCTCCATGTCCTTTTCCAACCAACTTATCAAAGGATTTGCAAAACTTTGTGGCGTTTCTTCTCGTCTTATTTCGTGGTGCGTAATATCCATGTTAAGATGAGTTTGCTATCCAAAAATTTGATTTTTCTCTAGGAATTTGAATGCTATTTTAGTGTAAATCTTAAGCCCAATCTTTTGTAAGATTTGTGCTCTTTGGTTCGCATCATTTTCCCCCCTCTTCAAAAGGATTCAACCTCGAATTATCACTTGAACAATCGAAAGGAGAAATATCAGAAAAATTAAAATATGCACTAATATTATGCTCACCTGGAAGGTCTAGTTTTTAGGCATTGTCGTTAATTTGTTCGAGCACTTGGAACGACCCATCTCTTCTAGGTTGTAGCTTTGACATTCGCTTTTCATGAAACCGTGCTTTCCTCGTATGCACCCAAACCTAATCGCCAGGTTAAAAAATGACTCTTCGTCGCCCTTTGTTAGCCTTGAAAGCATATTCCCTGTTCTTCTTTTCAATACGCTCAAAAATGCTTTCATGCAACTTTTTTACCATTTCAGCCTTTTTAGCACCTTCAAGGTTAGTTCTTTCTAAAACAGGTAAAGGTAACAAATCCATCAGAGTAAGTAAATTAAAACCATAAATAATTTCAAATGGCGAGTGATCAGTGGTTGAATGCACACTCCTATTATAAGTAAATTCAACAAAGGGTAGACAGTCTTCCCAATTTTTTAAATTCTTTTGTATGACCATACGTAATAAAGTAGACAAGGTTCGATTAACTACTTCTGTTTAGCCATCATTTTGGGAATAACAAGTTATAGAAAATAAGAGTTTTATCCCCAACTTAGCCCATAAGTTTTCCAAAAGTAACTAAAAAATTTAACATCCCTATCAAAAACAATATTTTTTGGAACTCCATGAGTCGCACAATTTCTTTGAAAAATAAGTTTGCTACATTAATTGCATCATCGATTTTGTGACACCCAATAAAATGTGCCATTTTAGAAAACCTATCTACAACCACAAAAATGGAGTTTCTACCTCCTTTTGACCTAGGAAAACCCAAAATAAAGTCCATGAAAATATCCACCTAAGGTGAGCTAGGCACTGGTAAGGGTGTATACAATCCTTATGGCAGGACTTTGGACTTAGCTTACTTACAAGTGATGTACCTAGAGCATAATCGCTCTACATCACGCCTCATTTTCGGCCAGAAGAAATGTTCTAACAGAACATCTAAGGTCTTTTTAATACCAAAGTGTCCCATTAGACTTCTTCTATGAGCCTCTTTCATTAACAGTTGTCGCATAGAGCAGTTGGGTATACACAAAAGATTTTCTTTAAACAAATACTCATTTAACTTGTAAAATTTTCCAAAGGCAGTTTTGTTACATGCATTGAATATAACAGAAAAATCATCATCATCAGCATACATCTCTTTAATATACTCAAACCCTAACAACCTAGCATTCAAAGTAGAAAGTAGGGTATATCTTCGAGATAAGGCATCAGGGACAATATTTTCCTTACCTTGCTTATATTGAATAATATAAGAAAATGTCTCAATAAATTCCATCCATCTTGCATGCCTTCGGTTCAACTTACCTTGGCTCTTCAAATGCTTTAAAGATTCATGATCCGTATGGATAACGAATTCCTTCGGCCATAGGTAATGCTGCCAAGTCTCTAGAATTCTTACCAACGAATAGAGCTCCTTATCATAGGTCGGGTAATTCAGGGATGTTCCATTGAGCTTCTCACTGAAAAAGGCAACTGGTCGCTTTTCCTACATCAAAACAGCTCATATGCCTACACTTGAAGCATCACACTCAACTTCAAATGTTTTAAAATCAGGCAAAGCTAAAACAGATGCTGAACATAATTTATCCTTTAACAAATTAAAAGCTTTCTCTTACTCTTCTCCCAATTTAAATCCCACAATTTTCTTAATTACCTCTATTAAAGGTGCAACTATAGTGCTAAAATATCTAACAAACCTGCAATAGAAACTAGCTAAGCCATGAAAACTGCAAATCTCAGTAACAGATTTAGGCTAAGGTCAATCCCTAATCGCCTTCACTTTTTCAACATCCACCTCTATTCCTTCAGAGCTTACAACAAAACCAAAAAACACTACCTTTTTCATGCAAAAATAGCACTTTTTAAAATTAGAATACAATTTTTCCTTTTTTAGAATTTCAAGCACAACACGCAAATGCATAACATGCTTTTTTAAGTTTTTGTTGTAAATGAGAATGTCGTCAAAATAAAAAACCACAAATTTTTCGATCAAAGCACGTAAAATATGATTCATGAGTTTCATAAATATGCTAGGTGCATTAGTTAACCTAAAAGGCATAACTAACCATTCATACAAACCATGCTTCATTTTAAATGCGATTGTCCACTCATTCCCTTCTTTTATTCTAATATGATAATATTTGCTTTTAAGATCAATTTTAGAAAATATGCTAGAGTCATGCAATTCATCTAACATGTCATCTAACCTAGGAATAGGATGTCGATACTTTACTGTAATGTTGTTGATGGCTCAGCAATCAACACACATTCGACTTGAGCCATCCTTCTTAGGACAAGTAGCACTGACACTGCACATAGGCTCAAGCTCTCCCTAACTTGCCCCTTTGTCATAAATTTCTCAACCTGTCATTGAATCTCCTTAGTTTGTTCAGGGTTTGTTCTATAGGTGGGTCGATTTGGAAGTGATGCTCTAGGAATGAATTTAATTTGGTGCTCAATTCCTCTAATAGGTGGCACCCCATCGAGAATCTCTTTAGGAAAGACATCACTAAATTCCTGCAATAAAGGAGCAGTAACACTTGGCAAGTTCATTAGTAGAAAAATTAACCTCATTGTACAAAAGTACAAGCATTGGCCTTTTTGCCAAAATGGTTTTTTTTAAATCATGCCCTCTAGCATAGAAGTTTAAATTCTTTTTTCCTTTTTCTTTTTCTACACTCTTTTTCCCTTCCTTTCCATTTCCTTTCCTCTTTTCTTTTTATTCATTTTTAATTGTTTGTCAAAACTTGCTTCGGAGTTAAAGGCACAAGTGTAATCTTTTTTCCTTCCTTTTCAAAGGAGTACTTGTTCTTATAACCATCATGTGTAACTTTTCTATCATATTGCCAAGGCCTTAGTAAGATATGCCCACTTGCATTGGAACTACATCACACATTACTTCATCTTTGTATTTTCCAATAGAGAAGGATACCAAAAGTTGATCAACCTTCACTTCTCCACTGTCATTCAACCATTGCAACTTGTATGGTTGAGGGTGTTTGATTGTAGACAACCCTAGCTTTTCAACTAAAGTAGTACTAGCAACATTGGTGCAACTCCCTCCATCAATAATTACATTGCACACTTTACAAGTGAAAATGTTTATTTGTGTGATTGTAAAAGTCTGTATAATTGTACTCATTCCACTAGCCCATTCATCTAAGACTTTTATTTTATCTCTTATACAGTTTGAGTTTAACATATTAGATTTATAGCTGATTGACGAAAACTAGTACCTAAATACTAATCTCGTAAATGCTTATTTATATTTGTAAAATCTCACAAGTGCACGAATCATTTTATAGAAAATGATAAGTATACTCCCAAGGTCAGTCTAAGGAAGGAATTTATGTGGTTTTTAATAATTATTCAAACTTTTAAAAACGAAATTAAAACCTAAACATCTTGTCACGATATTTGAGTTTGGTTGAATCTAATCTAAAGCACAAAAATAAGATATACATGAATTCAATAAATAATCATGCAATTATATCATTCATAAATAGTGGAGAATTAATGGATAATAATAAGTTAAATTATGCTTGCTTCATATTATATAAGTTATGAAATATTTGAATTAAAATTATTGATTCTCTCTTTTATGTATAAATACCACCTTTGGTGGAGTGAGATATTCTTTGGCAATTAAACAAATCAATTAACACATATGGGTGGGATTGATAATTAATTTAGTTAATTAAATTAAAATCATTTTTCTAAGAGATTGCATATGAACCATTTAAATGCCACCTTTGGTGGGGTTAGACATTTTAAACTTTATTCAAGGTGTCCAAGTTAAATTTAAGAATTTAATTATCTGAATTCTAACTTTCAAGTTTTAAAACTATTACAGAAAATATTTTGTCAATACATTTTCAAATAATAATTCTTTGTAGAAAATCTTTGAAACAGAGTTTCGCATCAACAATACCAGGCGATTGTACCAATAAGTAGAAGAGCAGTACTCTAAATCAGACCAGATAATTAAATCTTAAAGTTTGTAATGAAAAATAATGTATTTCTCTTTAACATTCTTTATATGAAAATCTTGAATAAAAATAATATTTAATTTTGTGAAAATGTTTTACCTATTAATATTTCACAAGCATAACAACAGTATTATCTCATATTAATAATCAGCCATACATGCTTAATTTAATAATTAGCTAGAAAATTAAATATAGCATGTAAAAACAAAACATAAGAAATAATGTTGAAAATAATACATTTAAACATACCTCAACATAATTTCAGAATTGTTTCTGGAAAAACCTCCAAACGCAATTGCATTCCCATTTATTGAATCAAAACTAAAAATATTACAAGAACATAACTAAGATTTTGAAGAAAAACTTTAAAACTAAAAAAAAAACTAAGAAACGAAGAAAGCTTTTTAGAGAGAGAAAGCTAGAGAGAGAGAGAGAAGAGAGCTCAAAATTAATACGTCTCAAAATACAAAAGAGAGGGGGTGTATTTATAGGTGAAAATATGGGGCTAAAATTGGCAAAAAATGTCAAAATGGCACAAGTGGGTGTAAAAGGCAAGCATGACAGGCTCGCTGGGCACGCTGGCAGGTTGGTGGACGCCAGACACCAGGCGTGAGCGATGGAGCGCGTGCGGGTAGCAGGCGTTGGGCGCAGGCAGGTGCGCGGGTTGTGAGCGTTGGGCACAGGCAGGCGCGCAAGGTTTGCTACGTGCTGCGCGCGGGGTGTGTTGTGCTGACGGGCGTGCTGCGTGCGGACAGGCAGGCTAGTGACCATTTCTTCCATTTTTTTGATTTTTCTTTATTTTTTTCTTTACCTTTTTTAATAGTAAATAAATACTATACTTTAAATATTGTGATGGATTGCTTCTAACTATTTTTAAACATTCTTCAAGTAATTAATTTATTTTGGAAGCAAAAATTCCTGAAAAATAATAAAAATACCCGTGATTCTGAAAAGATACCGAAAAGATAGAATTATATAAAATATGATAAAATCATGCATATATAAATATATTTAATCAATTAAAGTGCATTAAATCATGGTATCTTTAGTGCTTTTTAAGCACTCATCAATAGCTTTCATGGGATCTAAATTCTGGTAGAATACTACTTTTGGTACCCCAATGTAAACTTTCTTCCATCTTAGGTTAATGTCTTCTCCTATTAAAAGGTTTAAGTTCTTCTGATCTTTGTCTATTTCTTTCTTCCCTATGTAGGTCAGATGTTTCCCCTTGTTCTAAATTTGGTCTTCTTGGAGTTGCTAATATTAGTTCCATATGTATTTTTAGACTTGTCTTTTCTTTTTCAAATTCACTTTCACCAATTATTGTCATATTATCTTCTTTATTTATACAAAATTTTTCTTTATAATATTTTTCTAATTCTTTATTTGATAGGGTTAAGAAGCTGACTAATTTTTCTATATTTTTATTTTCAGGATTCATAACTTATTTTTCTAATTATTTTCTATATTCCATATTATATTAGAATTATGTCTTTTCTTTATCTTTGGATTTTTTTTCATCTTTTTTATTATCAATTAATGGTATGTTAAATCTTCCCTTTATATCTATTATGATACTCATTTCTTTGTTACTTATTTCATAATAAAAAATTTCTTTTTTAAGAAACATTTTTATTATTTTTGAAAAAAATGATTCTTTAAAAGCATCGCTTTCTTTAAGATTTAATTTTGATTTTTGAATTTCTTCAAATTTATTTTATTAAATATCATTTCTTGAAAAAAAAAAATTCTTGAAATATTCTATGTCTCTATTTCCATTATTTCTCAATTTTTTGTTTGATTTTTTATTATTTTTGCCATTTTTAAAGGATTTTATTAGTTTTTATATAAAAGAATATTTTTGATAATAAGTGATAAAAATTAAGCGGGAGGGAGTTATATCATAACTTTGTTATATATGGAATTATCTAAGCATATTTCCCAAAATATAATGATAGATCAAGAGATGAGGTCAGGTGTCAAAAATAAAATTTTTTTTTGCTACAAAGGTGTAAAAAGAGAATTAAAAGATAGAAAAACAGTGCATATTTAATCTCTTAATTTTTATAAATTAAATACGGGTTACTTTTCCTCGATCAACAACCCAGTTCATATTCTGCATCTGGATCACCCATACCGGCAGCTTCAACTAATAAAGCAGCTGCTCTATTGCAATTACAAACACAAACAAAAAAAAAAATTATCAAATGATCTGCAAATGTAAACAACAATGGAAGAGAAAGGAAAGTTAATAATTAACAATGCAATAAGAGAAATAATAGTTGTGGAACATTTTATTAACAAGGAAAAGTTTAAACTTTTATGAAGACATTTAGTATAAAATGCAACATCTCTTTCCAAGATTCCACTCAAAGAGAACATGACTCAAATACATGAAGTGTGTCTGCAATAAAACCTCTAACATTTGATTTAAAATTTGAACGAAACTCACAACAAAACAAAACTAACCAAACAGTATGTTTGTGTGTCGTGTAAAAGAGTCGTACATGAATAATTTGTGTTGTGTTGTGTTGGGTTGGGTAACACTATGCGATTAGATTACAAAAATCTGGAAACTCAAAAAGAAGAGACCATGAGCATACAGTTTCAACCCAACCATCATATCCAAACACTATATTGGTCATCTATTGTTCCGTTCAATTTGACACAGTTACTTACAACCCAATGATACTAGTCCAGTCTGATATGGTGTAAAAAACAAGTTGTGCCATTCTTGTCCCTCCATTTTTTTAATATCTGAAATGTAGCAATCATCTTTGGATTAAAAAATACAAGGAATTAAACCTTCATAAACGTATACATACTCTCACAGCTTTACACGCCCCACGCAGACTTATGAATAAGTGCAACCAAACAGATGAGGCAGAAAAGGATGGAAAAGTAGGAATGGGTCTTCCCCAAATTAAAATAATATGGAAACAGTGACACACTAAGAGGAGGGGGATGAGAGGTTGATGATCCTTAGGCTCGCAATAATCGATTACTCTGTCAACTTCCTTCAAAGCACTTCAACCTCTGGCTATTAATGCCATGGCCTTCTTGTTTCTACAGTGCAGCTCTTTCTGCCAAAGAAAAAAAAGATGTGAATAGAAATTATACGGAGGGGAAGATCGGGAGAGCGCGATATAATTCATACGTGTTGGTTGAGTGGAAAAGGAGCAGTAATGGTAGTTCCCAGGAAGGGTTTCTTCAACAACTGACTCAGAATTTTCTCCGTTGCCGGGGGCAACTCGATACAGAAAGCTCGAGTTTGTATTCTGTGTGTCAGGCCTCCAGGTTTTTGTACAACTAAAATTGATTAACCTGACCACTGCAGTGGCGGAGCCAATAACATATCATTTTGCAAAAAGAATCAATCCTAATAAAAATAATAATTAATTAATAATAGTATTAAAAATTATACACAAAATAATTTATATTTCATAAACATCATAGTTCTTATCTAAAATATGTTATATTAAATTATAATAAGTGTAAGTACAATAAAACACTACTAAAGTAGTTTTTATATATAATGTTTCAAAGAGTAAAATTTATCTATTATGATGGAGTACTAATTACAAAGTTATATTCTAATCAATTATGAACTCAAAAGTGGAGAGGAAAAATAGTAGCAAAAAAAAAAATTAGTGAATTTTTTTACTTCAAAAAACAAAAAGAAAAAGAAGGAATTAAAAAATTAAAGAAGAAAAAGAAACGTAAATGACAAATCAATAGAAAAGAGAACTTTTTATTTTTATTTATTTTTTTTAAATAATGACTAGGTTGGTATTTATAATTTTTAGTTGGTTTAAAAAATGATTTACTAATCTACATTGTATAAAAAAAGTGAGTCTAAGTTTTAAATAGCATATATAGTTTGTA
Organism: Elaeagnus macrophylla; assembly: GCA_029378325.1. NCBI lineage: Eukaryota > Viridiplantae > Streptophyta > Magnoliopsida > Rosales > Elaeagnaceae > Elaeagnus > Elaeagnus macrophylla. Next base: position 40,130,566 of record CM055641.1, read on the forward strand.
CATGATTGAATTGATCCTAAAATATCATATCAGTTGTACATAATATATATATAGTTTACAGATGTTATATAAACTAAATATGTATACTTATGTATAAACTAACGTATTATTTTATAATTAATTCAATTATTTACAAATTAATATGTTATTCTAAGGCCCCAAATCTATAAAAAAAAAATATGTTCAAAATTAGACTTGGCTTCAGTCCACGTCTGCACTCATTATAATCCGCTCTGGTGAGAATGATAATGATTCTCAACTTTAGTTAGAGGTGTTCTAATTCTTTGAAGATATTAGAGAAAGTCTTGGAGTAGTTAAGTTTAAGTTCAAGTTGAATGAAAGTTTGCTACCTTAGGGTAGTTTTTTTCATACCTTCTCTTCTTGGGCTTGGATTTAATTTGACTAAGATTTGTCTTTAGATCTTTGTGCATTTGGATACAAAAGTAGAGAACAATAAACGTTTTCACCTTTTAAGGTGTTATGTTTTCTTTAATGTGTTTCAAAGGTTTGGTAATGCCTTTCTTTTTAAGGTCTTGCATGTGTTCAAGGTTTATTTCAAATATCCATTAATATATTTCATTCCTATAAAAAGGAAAAGAAAAAAAAAAAAAAAAAAGAAGAAGAAGAAATCAACCCTATTTTTTCATACACTAAGCAAAACTTATCAAGTACTTCACAAGTCCTCTACAATTGTCATTGCAATAGGAATACATTATGGAAACTTCCCTTGCATAAAAATAATATTAACATATATGACGTCACTGTGAATTTACATGATCCTTTTTTAAATTACATAGTTAGGATTGTTGTAATAAATATATCTTGGATTTGAGCGCTTATGTTCATCGGCCGATAAATTTAACCATCCAGGCACCACCAAAGTAGAGACCAAGGAGGGGTGCTGCCAAAAGAACCTGAGTAAGTGGATCAGTTGATGGCGTAAGCACAGCGGCTGCAACAACTGCACCAACCACAACATATCTCCAAACTGACAGCATTTGATCCCCAGTTACTAAACCAACTTGTCCTAAAAGAACTTGTATAACTGGTACCTACAAAAGACGATGAGAATTGAATACAATTTCTACTCATTCATTTGTCAAGAACAGAGCAATGGATATTGAATAAACAAGTTTTCCCAACACCAAAAGCAAGAGTTTCCATGCAGATTGAAAGGGTTTACTGATATGACCACAAAGACAAAACTGATATGTGAAAGAGGCGGAAAAGAGAGAGGTAAAATAAACCAATATATTTAGGAAAAATTCACAAAATAGGGTTTAGTTATATCAATATTCACAATCTAATTTGAGTTAACTTCATTTCATAACAAGTATCGGTCACTATTCATACTATGTTCACAATTTTATTTTTCTCTTAATCTTCACTTTCACATAATTGACACATATCCATTTAGAAATTCCACATGCACTTGTAACAGTTACAAGTATGGGAAAATTCAAATAAGTAGGTAAAACTTCTAAACACCATTTAACTTGTGTTATTTTTCCTTTTCCATAGGAGTACATATGAAAACTCTACACACCCAACTTTACATTGTAAAATTCGCTCAACTCAAATGCTCAAAAGTGGACCCTAACTCTACTAGTCCTTAAACCTTATCCCATTTCACACTTCAGATGATTTTTTTTTTTTTGTTGCAAACATTTTTATTTTAACATGTTTGGTCCAATTTGCAATTATATTTAAGAATTCAACTGTACATGACCAAACTTTATATTGAAACATGTGCGTATAAGATACTTAAGGTCCGTTTGGAACTGCTTCTACTTTCGATTGAAAGTATTGTCAAAGGTGTTTTGTTTTAAAAATGCATATTCTCATCCTAAAATTATACTAAAATATAAATTAAAATCACTTTTAACATTTCATCTTACACACCTAAATACTTTTCTTAAAACTACTTGTAATCAAGCTACTTCATTTTAAATCACTTCTTTTGAAACCACTAATAAGAAAAACACATTCCAATGGGACACAAATTTGATCTTATGAAATCATGTGGAAATAAGACTTTTTTTTTTTTGTACAAAATGGGTATGAAAAAAATAATTTTGTGACCAAAGCTTGAAATGAGGGCACTTTTAGTGACCAATAGAATTGTTTAGCCTATTTATTTGTGATCAAGATTAGAAATGCATGTGACTTGATGATTACCACAAGTTACAAGACAAATCTAAAAGTTACAATAGTGATAACCCTCATATCGAGCAAAACTATTAAGTATTTGGCTTATGCAAGTAACATAATAAGCTATTAATATCTGTGAGGTATTGTGAGTGTTGACAATATTCATGTAAAAAATATTTGCTTGTAAACTAGTTTTTAGGCTCGTTTCACTTGCCCATTAATTAAAGTCGAAGAAACCATCGAGTTCTAGATAAGTGCATTTCAAATACAAATTTCTTGACTTTCATAATGAGAATGAGATTCATACATTAACAAGCACTTAGCAATGCACAAACACTTGAAATGATTTTAGTAATCAAAATGTATTGATCGATCAATCTAACAATAGGATAGATCGATCGAGTTGTATATCGATCATGGTTCGATTGAGATCAATCTAGGCACTCTTGGCTTACAAAATTTACATACACGATCAATCCAGCAAAGGAGTCGATCGATCGAGGATTGACCGTGTTCAATGTAGGAGCTCTCGGGTGGCATTTTGTGGAGTTAAAACGATCTAGAGTTTGGTCGATCACTCGAAATGTGCTAGATCAATCAAACATCAATCCATCAAGCATGCGTTTCACTGTTTTAAAATTTCACTTTTAACACGAGCCATGTGTTACATTTACCAAAAGATCCCTTCGTAAATGAGAATGACTAATCTTTTTATGAGCATAAATGTCATTTAACACTGATTTAGCATTAGGTCATTTGATGTCCAACATAAGCAACTTGTTACCATGTCAAAATCCCCACCACACTCATTTATGCATAGCTCTATGTGTTTTCAATATGAAAAACCACTTTTGAGGAAAATATTTTTGAACCCCCTATGGCATATGGATTTAGGCTAATATTTAATTTAATCTCTCAAACATATTGTATGGTTATATTTGATTGACTCTTATGCCTGATTGTTCATCCATAATTCTGAGCTTTACATTGTTGTTCTAGTTTGTCTATTTACCTTCTAGATTTAATTAATTTTATTCTTGAAGCAATAAATTAGGATCATTCATTGTTGAATCGCTAGGACACGCATTACATAGTATTATTGTGCTAACAATTTTCAGGTGCTCATTGGATGGGTTCGATTGCTCGTAAACTCAAGTGGATTGGAACGTTAGTTTGGATATGTACATTAACCTGACTTTATACTTGAACATTTATTTTCATAGTGGATAGGTTAGATAGTCTGGTAGATCAGTGGTTTTTCTCTAAGTCATTATTTTGGCGTATGTTGTTTCCACCTAAATTTTCTATGTCGTATTTACTTTCTGTTTTCGCACTATATTTATTATGCATTTGCATGTTTGGCCATTTTATTTAGGTTATATAATTAAGAATTGGTTAAAACAACAAATAACTTATTCCATAATTTAAAACTTTTAATTGATATCAAACCTAACACTAAATTCACTTAGTGTTTATCCTCTAGGGACACTCAATTATGTACTAATTAAGAGAGGGTTCATTCACAACCCGCCCACCTTACTTTAATGGATCTAACTACCCATATTAGAATGCACATGAGAGCATTTTTACGTTCCCTAGACAAAATGGTGTAAAATTCAATATTTTGTGGTTTGGAACCACCTACAGTCAACAAAGATGATAAAGTCACAACTAAACTTAGGAAAGAATGGACCACTTAGGATAAAATGATAATTGTTGAAATCATAAAGGTATTAATGTCATCTTTAGTGCTGTGTCAGCTGATGAGTTCCATTGCATTTATGATGTTGAAACTACTAAAGCTGCTTAGGATATCCTAAATGTTGCCCATGAGAGCACTACTTAAGTTAAACGGTTAAACGAACTAAACTTCGCATGCTTACAACTATGTTTGAAAACTTTAAGATAGAGGAAGATGAAACATTTTCTGAATTTTATACTAGACTTTGTGATATATCTAACTCCTCTCGAATCTTGGATGACAATTGATGACGCAGGTTAATTCGGAAGATTTTGTATTTACTACCAGAACACTTCTAAGCAAAGGTCATTGCCATAGAAAAAAGGACATAGATACTATCAAAGTTGAAGAACTTGTTGGTTCAATTCAAACATTCGAAATAAATTTTCCAACTCTTAAAAAGACAAAGGTGTCACCTTCAAGACCACTATGACTGACGATGATGATAGTGACAATAATACGGGTGATGAAGACATGTTACTCCTTGTAAGAATATTCAAGAAGCTCATGACCCAAAAAACCTACAAAGGGGCAATCAAGCCATACACAAAGCTATAAAGGAAAAGAACTCAAACTTATGAGTTTCGAAGGTAAGATAACTAAACCCACCAGACCTCAATGATTTACGTCTAATAGTTTTGATTATTTTGCAGTTGAGTGCGCATATAAGAAAAATAACGGTAGAAGGACTTTCAATGCTACCCTTAGTGACTCAAAAATTGATCAAGACAAAGCTAATGACTCAGATTATGCAGACACAAACTATCTAACCTTCATTGCAATCGTTGATTAACACTCCAGTGAGTCTGACATTGGCTCAAATGATGAGAAAATTGACTATGACTCTTTTCTTATTAGATTCAATGCTAATAGCTTTGAAGCACTTTTTCTAGACTTAATTGAATGTATGAAAGAAAGAGATAAGTTACTAGTAAATGCAGCGAAACTATCTAATAAAGTCAAAGCACATTGGCTTAATACTTTCATTTTAGAAAAAAGAAAAACTAGAGCTGTCTAAACGTGCTAATGCTCTAAACTCAAGCCTTAGAGGTATTAAACAAAAAAAAATCCAACTAGTTGCTAATAACACTAAGTTAATGCAAGAACTTAGACACTCAGGGAAGCTGCCAAGAGACTTACCAAAGGAGCTGAAAGACTAAACAAGATTCTTGACTATGAAAAGCCTTCTAAAGACAAGAGGAGATTAGGCTATGTAGATGAAGCCTTCACTCCATCATATTTAAAAACTCAATTTGTAAAACCGTCTAACCCAGTTCCTTCACATCCCACCTTCACACCTACTAATAAATTCACTCCTATTTGTCACAACTGTAGTAAAAAGGGTCATATTAGACCTTAGTGTAGATTCTAGATGGAATGGAACTATTTTGACCTTAACATGTATACATCACAATCCAAAATAGATAATCATGCCTATATATACAAACCTCACCCACCTAGAAATAAACAGATAGATGCTAAGACAAACAAAAAAATTTCTACAAAGAATGAGATTAAGATACCTAAAACTAGGAAGTGTGGGGTCAAAAAATCAAAACTACATTACTTTGTAGCTCATATTGCTTATAAAGCTAAATCTACCATGACATGGTATTTTGATAGTAGGTGCTTTAGACACATAATAAGTGATCGTTGCCTTTTTAAAACTTTTAAAGAATATAATGAACTGTCACCTTTGATAATGGTAAAAAATCTAACATTATAGGAAAATGTACAATCTAGGTTGAAGGTATTCCTAAGTTGGATGATGTCTTATTTGTTAAGGGACTTAAACTACGAGCATTGCACTGTAACTAATCCTAAAGGTGAATGTATACTCAAAGGAACTAGGTCACATAATAAATATTATTCCATTTATGTAAATTTTGCTATTACTTGCAATCTAGCTCATAATGATGCTTTTTCTTTGTGGAGATAGGACACATAAACTTCAAAGATCTGGTGAATTTGAGTAAAAAAGAAAATTGGGTGCAGCCTACCCACTCTTATTGAACTAGAAAAACTTTTTGTGGACCATGCCAACGTGGTAAACAAACTCACTTTCTCTTAAGAGAATTAAAGGAATTAACACAAGTAGAACACTTCGAGTTAATTCATATCAACCTTATGGATTCTATGAAAACTAAGAGTTTGAATGACAAGAAATATATCATTGTTGCTGTTGATGACTTCTCTAGGTTCACATGGGTAAATTTTCTAAGAGGTCTAACACGTTTGATTTCATTAGTTCATTTTTGTCCCAAAGTACATATTGAAGCATGTAGTCAAATTGTCAACTTAATGAGGCTAATGGTTGATCATGGTAAGAATTGGTAAGGAGTTTGAAAACACCAAATATGTTAAATTTTGCAAAGAGCATAGATTAGGTTATCAATTTTCTGCATCAATCACCTCTCAACAAAACAATGTAGTTGAAAAAAAGGAAGAACCGAGTGATACAAGAGATGGCACGTGTCATGCTACATGCCAAGAAAATCTCAAAGTTTTGGGCTGAAGCTGTCAGTACCGCCTGCTACATAGTAAATCATGTCTACCAATGCCCAGGTACAAACCAAACTCTTATAAGATATGGAAAGGTAAGAAACTTAATCTTAAGCATCTACATGTGTTTGGAAGTAAATACTATATACCTAAGAATCGTGAACAATTAGGTAAGTTTGACACTAGAAGTGATGAATGTTTCTTTCTTAGTTATTCGTTAACAAGTCGCGCATTTAGAGTCTTAAATGGGAGGACTAACATTGTAATGGAGTCTATCAATGTGATTATATGTGATGTAGGTGCCTATACTCTAATTGAAGATGATCCAGAGAAGAGATGAGTATAAGCTTGCCCACTGAGGGACAAATCGATGAGATATCTGACATTGAAAAAAGCATGGTGATTGCCAAAAATCATCCTACTAATAAAATTGTTGGTGATCCAAGTGCAAGCATGGTGACTAGAAGACGACAAGCAAGTGAGGTAACTTATCATTGCTATATTTTCTAAAGAGAACCCAAGAATGTAGATAAAGCTCTAAAAAATGAATTTTGAATAAATGTCATAAAAGAAGAGCTAAAATTCACTAGAAATGATGTATGAGATTTAGTGCCTAGGTGTAGTGACAAAAACATTATAGGAACTAAGTTGGTGTTCAAAAACAAATATGATATACATGATGTTTTAACTGCTTAACAAGGCTAGGTTAGTTGCTCAAGGGTATAGATAAGTTGAAGGAATAGATTTTGATAAAACATTTGCACCCGTAACTAGGCTTGAATCAATTAGGATCTTACTTGCTATTGCATGCTTCATGAAGTTTAAACTTTTTCAAATGGATGTGAAATCCACTTTTCTGAATGGTTTTCTAAATGAAGAAATCTATGTAGAACAACCAAAAGGTTATGTCAATCCCAAATACCTCGAGCATGTCTATAAACTCAATAAGATTTTTTATGGTTTGAAACAAGCTCCTTTAGCTTGACATGAAAGGCTTACAACTTAACTCTTGGATAAGGGATTTGCTCAAGGGGGAGTTGACAAGACTCTTGTCAAATAATTTGTGAATGTAATGTCAAATGGATTTAACATATCAATGGTAGATGAACTGACCTTATTTCTTGGTTTGCAAATTAAACAATCACATGATAGTATATTTATCTCTTAAACCAAATATGCAAGCAATCTAGTTAAGAAATTTGGCCTTGAATCTAGTAAGCCCTTGAGGACTCCCATAGCGAGCAACACCAAAATTCCCACTACGTAATTTTAATCTTCAATATAGCTTTGGTAATCTTATGATAGACATGTAGTGCGAGAGTAGTTTTGCCACACGAATATGCCAAAGGAGGAGTTTGTGAGGTATTGTGAGTGTTCATGACATTCTTGTACAAAACATTTGCTTGTAAACAAATTTTTAGGCTCGTTTCACTTGTCCATCAATTAAAGGCAAAGAAACCACCAAATCCTAGATAAGTGCATTTCAAGTGAAAATTTCTTAACTTTTATACTGAGAATGAGATTCATTCACTCACAAGCACTTAGCAATCCACAAACACTTAGAATGATTTTAGTGATCAAAATGTGTTGCTCGATCAATATAACAATAGACTCGATCAATCGCGTTGGTAGATTGATTGTGGTTAAATCGAGATCAATCTAAGCACTCTCGGATTACAAAATTTACATAATCAATCTAGATGTAGATCGATCGAGGATCGATCATGTTCAATCTAGGAGCTATCGAGTTGCATTTTGTGGAGGTTAGATCGATCTAGAGTTTGGTCAATCGATCGAGATGTGCTCAATCGATCAAACATCAATCGAGCACCACGGGTTAAAATTTATTTATGGCTCATTGTAGCTAGATCCATCGAGCAAAGGTCCTCGATAGATCAAGCACGCATTTCACTATTTTAAAATTTCTCTTTTAACTCGAGCCATGTGTTATATTTACCAAAAGGTCTCTCCTTAAATGAGAATAACCAATATTTTATGAGCATAAATGTTATTAAACAGATTTAGCAATAGGTCATTTGATGTCCTACATGAGCAACTTGTTACTGTGTAAAAATCCCACCACACTCAATTATGCATTTCTCTCTTTGTGTTTTCAATATGAAAAACCTCTTTTGAGGGAAAGATTTTTGAATCCCCTGTCACAGACAGAGTTAAGCTAATCTTTGATTTGATCTCACAAATATATTGTGTGGTTATGTTTGATTGACTTTTATGTCTGATTGTTCTTCTATGATTTTGAGCTTTATATTGTTGTTTTAGTTTGTCTATTTACCTTCTAGGTTTAATTAATTTTATTTTTGAAGCAATAGATTAGGATTATTCATTATTGAATCCTGCTAAGACACGCATTACAAGATGCTATCGTGCTAACAATTTTTAGGTGCTCGTTGAACAGATTCGATTACTAGTGGGACTCGAGTGGATCAAAAAGTTGATCTGAATCCATACACCAATCTTGTAGAGACTGTGAAAGGAGTGATAACTTGTAAGTAAAGTACATTAGAGGCTTCATTTATAAAGCATAGTCTAAGAGCTGACTTTGTACCTGAACACTTGTTTTTACAATGGATAAGTTAAGTCGTCTGGTAGATCAATGATTTTCCTCTTAGTTATTATTATGGACAAGGTTGTTTCCACCTAAAAATTCTCTGTATCGTATTTACATTATGTTTTCGCACTATTTATATTTAGGTTATATAATTAAGAATTGGATAAATCAACAAATAACCTATTCACCTCCTCTAAGTATATTTGGTCCGTAATTTGGAACTTTCAATATCAAATTGAAAAATTAATATTAGCCAATGTATTCAATCTTTTTAACCAAAAAGCTAGAAAAGACAAGTATTACCTGAAAAGATAAGCCTGTGCTGAACATGAGGACAAGTATGAATTCAAAGTACTGATCAATGGACCAAAAAGATTCCACAACCCCTTCGGCATAAGTAACAAAAAAGTTCAGCGCAGCTGGTGTAAGAACCAGGTAGGAGAAGATAACACCAGCATAGAAAAGTACTGAAGAGCCTAAGACAATAGGCCCTAGAAATCTTCTTTCGGCTATTGTTAGTCCCGGAAGAACAAAGGCTATAATCTCATATAGAATGACAGGGCTTCCTAACAGAAGACCACAGTACCCTGATACCTGCGGAGCAACATTAACATAGATCTTGTTAGCAGCATGTGATTTCAAAGATAAACAAGTTCAGATATATAACTGCATTGGCTGATTAAATATACAGGGGAATGTCTACATATCAAGATGTACTTTCAAAGTTTACTTTCGTAAAAATGCTAAATTGTCAAACCCAGTTTGATGTTGGATCACTAACCAAAAATTTCACACCACGAAAATTGTAAGCAAGTAAAGGTTTATTATATAGAGAAGTCTCTGATTTTATACAGCTTGTGGATCTTAGTATTTCGCAACTTATTTACATGCTTCTAATGATGATTTGTCATGACAACAATTATGGGCAACAACAAAATGAATTTTTTGGGTAAACCTTTCATTTGGTACTAACGTTTTAGTTTCAGTTTACTATCAATAGTATTTTTTATTGTCAATTTACTAATTGAATTGTTTCAAATAAGTATCTCGTTCATCTTTTGTTCTAAATGATTGCCCATGCCCAAATTTTAAGGGTATTTATGAAATTACAAGCCCATCACAAATGTGAGGATCACGTCTAAATAAAAAAAAAAAAAAATTGAAAAATGTTTGTTTTATGATTATCAATTAGAGCCCAAAGTTAGGTCTTATGATCCATATCAGAGAGAAACAGTTTTTAATTATTTTACACGTGCTCCTTACATGTTTTACACTTCCAGAACATCCAAGGATCACCACCATGCATCAATTAATATTACAAATAGGTTGGAAGTCACTTTTCTATGAAATATATGCAGGTTTCTTTATACACAAAACTAAATTCATGGAGTGGCACAATATGTCAAATTTGCAAAACAATAAATTAGTGTTGGTTGAAGAACAAACAAATTTAGTTCGTCATTTTCATCACGAGCATTGCATTAAATAAGAACAACAAAGTTCCTATGGCACTCCAGCCAAAAGAATCAGCTAGTTGGACTAACTGGTTGAAAATCACAAGGAGCTTCATAAAACTTAGACATAGAGCTTGAAAAATAATATGAAAAAATATTAGGCATATGAAGGAGAGTTCTCTCATTCAATCTAACCTTTATAGTCGTAAAGAAAAACTCGCCAGGAGCTAGCTGTAGGAATTTTACACCCTGCACTTTAACTGGAGCTTCAAGAATCATTATTAGTTCTTTTGAGAATGCAAAGCAGCCCAAGATGGCTGCTCCAACTGCTAAAACTGAGACAAAGATTCTCTGACGCAGCTCTTCAAGATGATCAAATATATTCATTTCTTTATCATCTGGGAGAAGCTCTTTATCGGGATAGAGAAAATTATAAATTGAATTTCCATCATTATTTTGGTCAATATTTTCCAAAGTTCCTTCTCCTGAGCTATCATCCACATCTATAAGATGCATCATTAGTGTGAATTTAGCCTTTTAAGCAAATACATAAAATAGAGTATTCTGGAGATCACAAGGATGAGATATAACTAGAAGCAAAAAACTTTACCCAAAAACTTCAACTGCTAATATAAATCTATTTTAAATGCTTCTACATGATATAAGGTTGGGATGTAATTACTAAATCACAAAAGCTAGCTTAGTCATTAGTCATAACTCATAATTAAGATAAAAAAAAAAAAAGTCATCAGTGTCAAAGTGAGATGCCAATATATGGTCAAAACATAATAAATCAATGCACTAATGCAGACTCATCTACAGAAGAAATAAGTTCGAAGAACATTAGAGGCTATTTAATGTTGGTCACATTAGAATAATATCAATCAAGTTACCAGCAATATCGAAACAAGATTGTCATAAATACAACCTTTCACAGCTCTCCGGTGTATTCAGCTATTGATGCTGTTAAGATTCAAATGTGAACACAAGATGATAGTTAGTACACCTCCTAACAACTTAAGTCTTTAGGATAATTAGTTGCTAACTATTCTCTAATATAATATTAGAGCCTAAGGCCTTGGGTTCAAACCTCTCCAACTCGAAAAATTTTCACTAAATATTAAATGGGGCCTTTTTTTCTTCACTTCTACCCCACTTCAACATCTATCTCCACTTCATAGTTCTTGATCTCTATTCAGTTGATAAGATTCTCTCTAAACCCCACTTGATGGGCCTTTAAAACTATATTATTAGCCCATAAATGAGAGCCCATGTCTACTTAATCATGGACGGAACTAGGAACAAAATTTCAAGGTGGCCATCTATTTATATAAGGAAAATTTTGTAGTAGAACTATGTAAATAGTTTACATAGTTTACGATTTGATGTTTCAAAAATAAAGTTTAATGTTCTAATTTTTTTTTTTTTATATATAATTTTTTGTTTTATAAGAAAATCCACTCAATGCATGTATTGATTTTGTCATATTATTTCTTGATTTTGTCATATTATTTCTTGATTTTGTTGTAGGAATGCTACTACTTAGAAGTCTTAATTTACGATTGATCTCTTTCAAATCAAATATTCATTAATTTGTGGCTCTTTAGCTAAATTTATAATTGAAATTTAATTTCAGTAAACAAATAAAAGATTATAAGCTTTTTAGGGGGGTGTACATCATCTTTTACCCTCTCTAACTAAAGCAAATTATTAATTAATCTTTAAAATCTGGGGTGGCTAAGGCCCCTTCTGCCATGCTATTGGTCCGTCATTATATCTAACTCCACTTGATGGGCTTCCAAAATTTTCTACTATCCACAAGTGAAAGCCCATAACAATTGTCTACTTAGCCTACAAGTAAAAGTTCATTCATTTAGGAGGAATGATAAAAAAAAGTCCATCAAGTAAGATGAGTGTTAAGATTTAAATATGAACATAAGATGATACTTAGTACACATCCAAACAACTTAAGAATTGGTTGCTAATTATTCTCTAACAAATGCACTTACAATGTGTAAAATGAACATACCATATTGGCAACATGGATTTAAGAGAGATTAAAATAGACCTGTATGCCAAATATTTCTCATTTTATATTCTATGATGATGAAGATAAAAAGAAGGGTCTTGTTACACTGAAGTCACTAAATTTCTGTCTTTGACACACTTTATTCCTTAAATTTTCAACTAATACATTTAAGTTCCTACTTTTAAAAAAATTGTACATTTTAGTCCTAAACTTTACTAAAATCTAAAAGTTTAGGAAAAAAGTGTACATTTTTTTGTACAGTGCTATAAACTATTAAACTTTAGGGACTAAAGTATTTCAATCGAAAATTTAAAACTTAAGTGTCCCCATGACATAAATTTAGGAACCACAAGAATACATTTTTTTAAATCTTCATATTAATATAGTAGCTTATCCATCAAATATCCTCATATTAATATAATAGCTTATCCATTATCATATGCTGTGCAGGCTCTTCTAGACCAATCCCCATACATTTTTCTTCTCGTTCCTTCTTTTAGCATGAATAGAAGTGGGAAATAGGTTAAATATTCTAATGTAGACAGAACGAAACAGTTCTATTAGGTGGGAAGTGGTCACAGCTATTATGATGGAACACTCAATGCAAAACTTGGTTCTATAACTATAAAGTTGTTTCCAGCCTCCATAACTTATTTTATTTTGCTTACAAATGTAGCTCTTAGAGATGCTTATTTTTTACATTGGTTTTTAAGTACATAAATACAAATACACATAAAGAGTTGAGCTAATGATCACTTCCATCAGATTGAATGACTAAACTCTCAAGGAAGCTACTTCCACAGTAAATATTTGTACTATTTATCTTCAACCACACAGCTTTGATACCATTATCACTACAGCAATCCCCAGTCAGCTATCCAGAGCATATTTGCATACTTCCCTGGCTTTAAGTATCATAATTATAATCACCAAATATAGGCAAGTGACCGTTCGCCTTATATTTTTACTGCTTAGTTAAAAAATAAGTGGATAAATAAATAAAGATGTACGATCCTACTGGTCTTCCTCCTATACATTCTGCAAAAACCAAATTGAAACATGCATCTGTGCTCCTGCTTCAGGGCGTCCACATTCTGTTCAGGCCTGGTTTTTGAAAAAAAAAATTCAAAACCAGACCGGACAATTAAGAATAGAGAAGCCAACTCCAGACCAAATCAGTAAAACCGTGCAGCCCGATCCAATTTTTGGTTTTTACGTTAGAGCTAAACAATATGTTAAATATGTTTTTGGGAAAACAACAATTATTACACCCTTTAAAACTTGTAACTACAAAAATAAGATCTTTATGTCTAGCTCATTGGATAGAATTCCACTTGATGCATTAAACATTTTCTAAATTACGTACACGGCTTGAACATAAAAACTTTATGTCCGTGTGGTGGTTTGAACGTCTAACCACAAGAATGCCTACCGAAGCTTTTTCCATTGAACCACAAACATTCGCATGTATTTAAAATTAAAAAATAGTATATAATCTAGTTAAGCGATTCGGTCTAGTCCGGTGTGAACGGTTACGACTCTCGAGAAACCGAATTGGACCGTTTATTATCAAAAACCATCTGGTCTAGCTTGGTTTCCCTGTTTGGTCCCCTTATTTTTTTTCCTTTGAACACCCCTACTCCTACCACATTCTTATATCCTTTCACCTTTGAGTTGCACACAAACCTGCACAACCACATCACCCATTTGTAATTAACTACAAACTAATGTGCATCTTCCCCAGCTCTAAGCAATAAGAACGCCATTCAGAGTCAACAGTTCCTTAAAGTTTTTGTAGTTCTAGTTAAATATAAACTAAGATGTTAAGGATACAGGAACCCCATAAGGCTTTTCCTATCCATTCCAAAAATCCTTATGCCTCGGACACAAGCATAACCTTACAATATGTCACATTTTATGTCCTCTAAATTGATCTAAACTTTATGCAACCACCCAAAACAAAAATTTCCCATCAATATGTAATTTGCTAAACCTTATTATGTACTCTTCTAAACCAAACCATAATGTACCTTGCAACGCTAACTAATGGCCTAATATTATCACATTCATCAGAAAGTATAAAAAAAGTTCAATATCTCAAGATATCACTCAGAAAATGAAACCATGTCATTCCACTATAAGCCTATACTCGGTCCTTGTCTGATGCTTTACTCAAATTAAATACAACAGGCAGAACAATATAAATATAGTTGTTGAGGGTAAAATTCTAAAAATTACAACAAGAGCTATGTGGTTCCCTTTGTGAGGCTGTAAGCCAAAGAATTCTTTTCCACTTCAATACTTCTCAATTATGCCTAATTTAATTCATACCGAACAACCTCATCACTTTCACTTCATTCTCATATTAAAGTCAATGAAGGCAAAATGCATATGAGAGTCTATTACAAGAATCAGACAAAAGCAAGCACTATACATCACAAATATATATAATAATCACAACTGACATGACAAATAATCATTGGGTACAATTAGTACTTACCAATGATATTGCACCATGTTATTTGTGATCAATATGTGATAAATAGACTTCTCGATTAGATTACATGACAAACTCCTAAGCCAGAGAATAGCGAAGTGCACATCGGGTGTTCGAAAGACTTTTCCATGATTCACGGAATATAAATTGTAAAGTTCATATCAATCAATAAAATGGAAAATAATCCCCAATTGGCAACCAAAACTAGGTTCAGCATTTGTTTATTGAGATCACAAAAAAGACAAAGATAAAAGCAGTAGTACTACTAGGAAAAATTTAGAGAAAACCCAAAATACTTCGACTAATATAAAAAATCCAGATGTACCCAGATTTGGTTAAAACATTAAAAAGAAAAATAAATGAAGAAATAAAAAATTGAGTTAGTTTATAAACATGGGTTGTACTCTTACCAGGCCTATCCTCAACTGCCGAGCCAACACCACCCATGTCTTGCTGCTTCTCTCTCAAATCATCGTCAACGGCAAAACAAACAACGCTTCTAGAGCTTTTCCGGCTCTCCAATCTCAATTTAGGCCTCTTCGAGTGGAGGGTTTGAACATAATTCAGATGGGCTCGTATGGACCCAGAGCGGTCAAAGCAGCAACGGTTGATTAGATTGAACGACAAGTTAGAAATGAGAGCACCACTTGTGCTTCCCATCACTGGCCTTCTCTATCTACGTCTTAGGCGAGTCAAAGTTTGCTTCCTTATTTCGTTTGAGTTTGATAGCTTTGTCAATGGAGGCAAAATCTGAAACGATGAAGTATAAACCATGAATGGATGACTGGCTCCTATTGTTACGTTTATAAAGATTTGGCTTTGGAAGCTGATATTCGGGATTTTTTGTAAAATGCTAATAATAAATAATAAATTTGTAACTACTTTAATTATATTGTACTTAGAAGAATGAATAAATTTTTTTTTTTTTAATTTTTAAAATAACTTTAACATTTAACTCAAAATAAAAACATGTTGAGAACTTTATGGACTTTGGTCATTTTTACAATTTGAACCTGACAGTAATTTTAATTATTTTTGTCTATCTTAGTAATACGAGATCAATTAGGGCCAAATGAAATTGAAGTAATTGCAAGTTTGGAATGCAATTATGGTTAATTTTGATTGTTCTATATGATTTTGGATTATTTTGTTTGTATGTGATCAATTTTATTGCAAATTAGCCTTAACACTATCATAATTTATATCGCCATCATCAGATCAAAATCAAGCAAAGATGGCCTGGTGGATGGCGGTGTACATGGAGGGGATGAACGATGATAATGTAGGTGATAACACTAGTGGTCGTAAAATTACGCAGTGGTAGCTGTTTGACAATTTCTAAACTTTTGTACTTTTGTAATTGAAGTGGCCTATTATATTATAAAATATAAATAAAAGGAAGCTTGTTATTAAAAATCTTTTAATTATTTAATTTAAATAATATAGTTTTATAATTATTACGTGTTATTATGTAATATCCCAATAATTATGTTATTATATATAAATGAGCATTTTAATTTCATAATTTTTTATTAAGTACCTATAATTTCATTATTTATGAAAGTTATACATTAAAAGTCCTCAATTTTAATAATTTTGTTGAACTAGAAGTGCTCACTTTAAAAAATTATATGATTAAGATTGTTTACTTTTCGTTAATAGAACTTGTAGTGCCTAATTTATAAATTACTGGACTAAAGTGCTTATTTTGAAAGAATAAGAGATTTTTAGTGCCTAACCCAATAATTACGAGAATAATATGCTCATTTGATAAAAATTATAAAACCTCTGTAACATTTTCTCATAAATAAAAAGCCTCATTTTTTAGTCATGTTTGCAATTTTCCGAGTGTATGCACATTTTGGCTGAAAGTGTGAAAATATTCCTTTGTATACCACTGGAGTGCACTTTTTTCAATTTTCAGACCGCTGCATACACAGATACACTGATCTCATTGACTATTATCCTCCTCGATCCAGACCATGATAATAGACGAGTAGCTCTAAATAGCATGTTGGAACATTTTCTAAAATGAAAAGATATATCATTTGGCTAAAAGGTTACAATGGTTGGTAAGTGCCTTTTGGCAAAAGACATATTGAATAGTTGCAACTTTTAGAAGTGAAATACTATGTTGAAAGGTTGTGACTTAAGTAAAATGACATGACTTTTTGATAGGTTGTAATTGTTATGAACAATTACATATTTTCTAAAAGGCATGACTTTTGGAAAAGTCACAACTCATCAAAGAGTTGTAACCCAATTGAAGGGATGCATGAAATTTTATAAATAGGCCATTCATTTAGGCCATTAAAAGGATAGATTGAGAGAATAAGAAAATGGATAATAAATGTTCTCTAACATTTTTCACTACAATTATGTACAAATCAAGTTAGTGTTCTAAATACTGCAGATTTAGAATATTAATTATCTTAAGTGCTCTTTAAAGTCAAAGATGTTCTTGAGTTGCCTTCGTGAATGCACACCGCAGATAACAAGAGACTTCATTGTATCTTGGAGGCGTATTTGCTGAACCCTAGTGCATCACCGAATTGGTGGGGGCAAATAGCGTTTTAGGGACAGCGACTTAAAGTCGTGCCTTGAAGCCAAATTCAAATGCAATATTATTTATAGTGATTTTGCAGTATTATAATTGAAAATTATGAAGACTTAACTTGAAGATTATAGAGATTAACATTCAACAACAAGTTCAAGAAAAATTTTTCTAACAATCTTAAGACGCTATTTATGCCATGTGAACTTGTTATTGGCTTCACAACTAGTAAGGAATTTAATTTCTAAATTTTATTTATTTGTGAAGCATGATTAGAAGTCTTAATGAAGTATCTTGAATTTAATATCATTTTAAAGGCATGCATGTTAAAATTAAGATAATGAATATATGTATAGTTATATGCATTGATCAAATTTCATGAAAAATGATTAGAATATAAAATTAAATATTATCTATTTTAATTGATGCATATTATACATATAACATGTATGTGTTAAATAGTCATAACTTTTGGTAGTGTCGTGAGCATTGGTGAAATATTGTTATAATTAATAAAAAGTTATGATTAACAAAATTGTTGCAACCTTTGGAGAAGAATCATGACTTTTGAGAAAGAGTTGTGACTTTTGGTAAAACGTGGTGACCTTTAGTGAAAAGTCGTGATATTCAATGAAGAGTCATGACCTTAGTAAAAGATGATGACCCTTAGTAAAGGGTTGTGACACTTGATAAAGAGTCGTGACTTTTGGTGAGAAGTCGTGACTCTTGGTGAGAAGAAGTCGTGACTCTTGGTGAGAAGAAGTTGTGACTCTTGGTGAGAAGTCGTGACTCTTGGTGAAGAGTCATGGCTCTTGGTGAAAGGTCGCGAGTCTTGGTAAAAAGTCGTGACTCTTGGTGAAAAATCGTGATTCTTGGTGAAGGGTCGTGACTCTTGGTGAGAAGTCGTGACTCTTGGTGAAGGGTCATGACTTTTGGTGAAAATTCGTGACTCTTGGTGAAGGGTCATGACTCTTGGTGAAAAATCGTGACTCTTGGTGAAGGGTCATGACTTTTGGTGAAAATTCGTGACTCTTGGTGAAGAGTCGTGACTCTTGGTGAAAAATCGTGACTCTTGATGAAAGGTCGTGACTCTTGTTGAAAAGTCATGACTTTTGGTGAAGGATCATGACTTTTTTTGAAGGGTTGTAGCTCTTGATGAAAAGTCATGGCTCTTGGTGAATAGTCATGACTATTGGTGAAAGTTATAATTCTTGGTAAAGGGTTAGGACTAATAGTGAAGAGTCGTAACTCTTAGTTAAAGTCATGAATGAAAGATTGTGACCCTTGGAGAAGGGTTGTGATTATTGGTAAAAGCACTCGTTTAAGAGTGAAAGTGAATTTTAATATCTTATAAATAATATAGAGGAAGAATATGTATTCCCTAATTTTGATTGATTACTAAGAGAGTAATTAACTTAATATGGTGGAGGAGCTATGTTGTGGGATCCCAAAAAAAGCAAGCTTACATGTGCATATGCTCCACCTAGATAATTAACATGATTATCCTAGCTTCATGTAACATAGAAGCTACATGATTAGGAATCATGGTTGTAAGTATTCCTCTCTGATTTAAGTTAATATATCTTGTATAGTTATATGTGTACGCTAACAAGATGAGTTCTTCTCTTTGATGTAACCAAATGTAATGTGAGTAGCTGGTACATAAATTTTATATACAATTATATATGATTGATGCTCATGGTAAGAGCATTATTTTATGAAAAGTAATGAAGAACTTGAAAAGCTCCTGATGATAAAAAGTCTTGCAAGGAACATGGTTACATATCATGTAAAGGGGATGGGACGGAAGCCAACCTCAAATAAATCACCAATGATGGAAACTAAACCCAACACTTGAAACATCAAGATCTTGGGTTCAATGAGCCAAAGTACATCATATGTTTGTGATTGCAAGCACAATAATAAATAAATAGGTGTCCCAAAGGATGATGTACTTGGTACACGTAACGGAGCGAGGATGATAAGCTATTTAGCTTTTAATGAACTTATAACACAATTTTTTGTGGGATACTTTAATTACGTGGGTATCCTTGATAAGTTTACCTATGTGAGTGTCGGAGATGGTGCCGTCTTCTATGTAGCTTGGCTAGCTACTAGAGCACTCATGAAAAATCAGGTTATAAGACACAAGGCCAATCCAGGTGTCAACGAATAAAAGAACATTGGAGATGAAGAGGGCTTATATGTGAGATATGTTCGGTTAACCAAATAAGGTTGTTGGTTCAAAGGCTTGCCTACCATGCTACCTTGGTTAACTTTGATGTGTTTTCACTAAGTAAAGATTCAAGTCCAAAAGACACCTTTATTTATGCACAAGTCTTCAGAGCATACTCAAGATAAAAGTTTTCAAAATTGTTTTCATTTTTGAAAATGGTGGGGGATTGTTGGAACATTTTCTAAAATGAATAGACATAACATTTGGCTAAAAGGTTGCAATGGTTGGTAAGTGCCTTTTGGCAAAAGGCATATTGAATAGTTGCAACTTTTAGAAGTGAAATACTATGTTGAAAGGTTGTGACTTAAGTAAAATGACATGACTTTTTGATAGGTTGTAATTGTTATGAACAATTACATATGTTCTAAAAGACATGACTTTTGGAAAAGTCACAACTCATCAAAGAGTTGTAACCCAATTGAAGGGATGCATGAAATTTTATAAATAGGCCATTCATTTAGGACATTAAAAGGATAGATTGAGAGAATAAGAAAATGGATAATAAATGTTCTCTAACATTTTCCACTACAATTATGTACAAATCAAGTTAGTGTTCTAAATACTGCAAATTTAGAATATTAATTATCTTAAGTGCTCTTTAAAGTCAAAGATGTTCTTGAGTTGTTTTCGTGAATGCACACCGCAGACAACAAGAGGCTTCATTGTATCCTGGAGGCGTATTTGTTGAACCCTAGTGCATCACCGAATTGGTGGGGGCAAATAGCGTTTTAAGGATAGCAACTTAAAGTCATACCTTGAAGCCAAACTCAAATGCAGTATTATTTATAGTAATTTTGCAGTATTATAATTGAAGATTGTGAAGACTTAACTTAAAGATTATGGAGATCAACATTCAACAACAAGTTCAAGAAAAATTTCTCTAACATAGCACACCTCTATTTCTCTCATTATACCCTCTTTCTTTTACACCCTTCGATTTAAAAAATATATATATATTTTCTATGCATCCTCTCAATTTCTCAAAATTACTTGTACATAACTTAATTTAGTTACTAACAACTTTCCACCTACTTATTTATTCACTTCTCTTTGCCTTTTGTCTAGAGCCGGCTTAAATGATCAATCTACAACCCAATATCAAATACTTAGAACCCTTGACATAAGGGTCGTTTATAGATTAATTCAATTTTAGAGTTCTATAAGCCTTAAACTTTAAAAACAATATACTAAAAAGTTCCTAAATTTTTAAAATGTGTATTGTAATTCTCTCAATTATTTTAAAAGTACACATAAGTTTAATTTAAAATTTTAACTATTATTTAAGCATATAAAATTCATGTGACATTATAAATGAGGGTATATATTGTCATCAATGAAAATATTAACTTCCCTTTTAAAGACAAACATTTTCCATTCTACAGCCTTTTTCCTCACCCGTCAACACTTTATGCATTCTTTTTCTTTTTAGTGTATTTTTCTACTCTCAACTCTCTTGTTATTTGTATTTTTATTTTTTTACAATTAATTATTATTGTTATGAATCAACTTTTATTTTGTAAAAAAAAATCTATTAAATTTGTTTAACAAAAAAAAAAATGTAAACTTCAATGAAAATCAAATTAAAAAAAATATAAGCTCAGTTTTAATAAAAATTAAATTAAAAATAACAATAATAATAATAATAATGAAAAAATTAATAATATAATTGTTTCAATTTCAGGCTCATTTTGATTTTTTTAATCAATTAGTGCCCATTTTGAAACATATACCCATCAAAATATATGTCACTTAAGTTAAAAAAAAAATGCACAATATATTAAATTTTAAAGAACTAATGGACATGTACATTGTAAAAAAAAATCAAATCAAAGCAAAAGTTGATGCTATAAAATATACTAAAAATTTATTAGCCACCAACAACCGTCCTTCATCCAATTCCACAATCGATTAGCCATGGACGTACATTGTCCATTGTTCATACAGTTTTATTTCTCTAATAGGAAGTCCATTATTCATACAATTTCTTAAAAGATAGTTAACAAATATATTATCCCCATTGTCGGCTTTGGGAAATACAATAATAAAAAAACAAAACAACCCCCTTCTTGCTTATCTTTCACTCACCCAATATTATGCCTTTCAACTATCATGACTGATCTACTTATCTTTCCTTCCCCCAGTATTTCACTACAAAGCTGAATCACTTATATATTCGTAGCCATCTCATACAGACAACATTAGAAAATTAGAACCGAATATGAAAACCTATACAAATAAAGCTTATCATATTCAGGTGGGGGATCAATTTCCACAATCTTATTTGAAGAATTTGGTTATACCTAGTTTTGATTAGAATGTATAGAGATTGTCAAATATAAGATTGAGAAACAAAGAGAAAATAGTAAGGTGGGGTGTTTTTCGTGAGGTAAAATTAGGGTTTTTGTATAGAATTTTTTAGTTATTTTAAGGGTATAAAATAACTAATTTACCCTTAACTCGCAGAATTTTATTATTAAATAATATTGATATATTTTAAATTAAACTTATGTTTATTTCTTAGATATTAATGATACATATTTTAAAAAATTGAGACTAAAATGCACTTTTTTATGAGTTATGGGACTTATAATGCTCTTTTCCTGATAAACTAAGTAAGATTTTTTAAAATGCAATCGAGCTCGCATGAAAAAGTGTAGAAATGAGGCTTCTACTTGACCTCGGGCCTAGCAAGCTCCTCTCTCTTGATTTTGTCTTATACAATCCTAAGTGATCTTAGTGATGTGTACCTTTTATTAATTTATATATAATATTTGAGGGCATATTATCCTTAAATAATGTATTTCAATCATTTGCACTATATATTCTCAATATAATTTCACTACATTCCATGTTCGTTACTTTCAATAACCAAGTTTTTATTGCATTAATTACTCAATCGATTACTGCTCTGAGTGTTCTCCTTTTTGTAGACAATGTTATAAATAAGGCATTGGTACTCAATTTAGGAGAAATTATTGGACTAAATGTCCAAACCAATTAACATGAGTGATAAAGGATAGTGAGATGCAAAGAGAGATACACATTTTCTCTCTTATTTATTTTAATTAGAATCAACATATCAACTTGATCCATAAATAATAAATAATTTTCCTAATTTGAATAGTAATTTTTACGCTATCATTGTATAAAACTAATTAGAAACTACATCTTAAAACTACAAAATTGTGCTGCTAAAATGGCGAAATTGCAACATTTAAATAATTTTATTTTTCTCCTCTCCTTTTGCTAAGAAAGATGAAATTTTAATTTTTTATAAAGTTCATATTGCTATATTTTTAAGAGTGAAGAGCAAAATTGATCCACTTGCATATAAAAGGGGTCATTTAGAATAGTTGTCTTTATCCTTTTTCTTTTTCAAAATGTGTCAAATAAAGACATTTAGTATTTTTTAAGATTATTTTATTAAAAAAAAAAGAGAAACAAATAGGAATTAATGGAAGGCAAGGGTGATCATTTCACTATTTTTTCTTTTTTTTTCAATTTTGAATCTTCAACCCTAATTAAAAAATCGATCAACCGCAGACCAACTCACGCCATCCTCTCCGCTATTGCCATTCTTTTTGTTCGTTGCCATCACCACCCTTATATCTTGCCATAGCAATTGCCACCCTTATATCATCTTGGTTTTTTTTTTTCTTGTAATATTGAAAGATCACATGTGTAAGTTCTGTAAGTCCTCTGAATCTTTGTTGATGTTCTTGTATGCAAAACACATAATTTATTTTATTTTACTTAGTATTTTTGTTTACCATTATGTAAGGTACTTTATTGACAATCAATATTGCACACGTTCACATAAAATTAAATATTTTATTGTTTGTATGTTACACACTACGAAGTGGTTGGGAGCATATAGTTCACATATTTACGTGTATTTTTACCTACATTTGATTTTCACTAATTGTAGGTATTTGTGAAATTTTAAAATGCTAAGTTTTTTCTTAAAAAACTTATTTTCTTTGGCTTGTAAGGGACCTCACAAGCCAAAGAAAATCAGCCTAAAGATTCAACTTCATGGACTCAAAAAATCAAGAGAGGAGATTTTTTGTTGTCCACTGGTATGTGATGTTCTTTTTAAATTTCTCTAAATGTTTTTTATTCCATCTACTAATAAACTAGTGTGTTGGGTGTTTTTCAGCGAAAAATTTGGAGTACCAAATGTGAAAATCGTAATTGCTCCTATTTTTCATGGTTTGATCCACCTGTTGAACGTGGACATAGTGAAATTATTTTAAGACTTCTAAACAAAATCAATGTACTAGAGATGAAGATTTCACAACTAAGGAAGAAGTTAAAAATTATGATTTGTTTTTCATTGTTATTGATTGTATTATTGTACATACAACATTAGTAAAGATGATGTAAGGTTTGGGATCGATTTGTAAGGACTTTCTTATTGGGGTGTTATTGGGGCATATTGGATAGTTATGAATGTTTGTGAATTCTGTAATAGCCCTTCTTTTGATCATTGGTTATTTTAAGAATTTGTAGCCCCTGTATTGTAATGTCATGTTCCTAAATTAATAATATGTTTTATTCCACTTAATATTTCTTAATGCTTGTGCATAATTTGTAGAAAATGTGGATTTTATAGGAAATACATTACATGTTCTTTACACTAATGCAACAAACACATTACAAGTTTATTCCACCAATGCAACAAAAGACATTACAAATGTTCAATTAACAAACTATTTTGTCTTCTTTTTGTGATGGTATGCTATATGCAAAAGTTAGGTGAGTTACCAAATTGCTACTTTATTTTTTGAAATCAATAAGGACTTCAATTAAGAGTAGGGAAACCTGTAAGTAACTGTCAGGACCTGCTTTGAATCTATCTTACATGCACGGAACACATCCTAAGAAATCATAAGCAACTTACTGACTTTCTTGCTTGAATGATTCTGGTTTGTATCAAAATCATAATTGCCTAAGTTCTATAAAAAATTTGACAAAGTTTCCTCTAATTTCATGACTAATGATGCGAACCCCGCAACACGATTCCTATCGACCCACCTAGCTACGAGGCTAGAGAACCGAAAGAAACGGTCCAAGACCCAACAACAAAATTGGGAGGAGAAAATCCAAGCAAAACACAGATTGGCTGCAGAAAACTCACCTACACACATGGATATTACGCACCACGCACGGAGGAGAGGGCGAACGCCACAAAGGGGTGCAAAGACCTTTGATAAGTTCTTGGGTTGGCTTGAAATCAAGCAAGGAGCTCAAGGGCTCTCAATTTGTTTTCTAACAAATTTCATTAATTTGAACAAAGTTACAAAATGAGCTGCCCAAATGTCCTTAAATAGGGCTCACACAAAAACCTAAAAGAAAAGACAAAATATGAGCCATTGGATTTGATCCAATGGTTGAAAATACAAATTTTACACTTGCGCCGCGGCGGGAAAATATTCATGCCGCGGCGAGGAGGCTCGGATCACTAAAGTAAAAGTATGCGGGCCGCGGCGGACAAATTCCATGCCGCGGCGAGGAACCTTGCACTTCAACCCGAGAGGTCTGTGCCGCGGCGCCCAAAAGCCATGCCGCGGCGCGCACGTCCCTGGTCCTCTGCGCGCACCTCTGCCCACACTTGCGCGCGCGTCTGCTCGTCCTGCGCGCACATCTCCCAGCCTTCATGCCCAAAACAGAAACACCCGCGCCGCGGCGCACATATTTCATGCCGCGGCGAGCATGCCTCGTCTAAAATTCTACCAGAACAGAAACTCCCGTGCCGCGGCGCATATAATCCATGCCGCGGCGCAGCTCCAAATTCTGAAATTCCACAAATTAGCTTGGCACCTCCATGGCTAACATGTTTGCGCCCTAGCTCGTGTTTGTGGCGTGCCTCTTTGCGCCGATATTTGACTCTTTTATTGGCATAGTCCTTGCCCCGTGTCGTGCCTTGATTATGGCACGATCCGGTTCGTATCAGACCCCCTTTCTTTAAGAAGATTCGTCCTCGAATCTTTGCTATTGTGATGGGGATTGCTGAATTCACAATGGTTGAATCGAAGGCACGTTGAATCACACTCTTGATCGGCCTTCTGAAGGTTGTGTGTTCAAGCATTGAATGTACCAACGGTTGTTCAACTTTGACATCACCACGTTGCTCAACTCCAATGAAGTCAATGGTTTGATCCTGTAAAATCGGATTAGCAACAAAAGGCAAAGAAACAATTTCGTTAGTAAGAATGTAAGTTTCTCCTTTCCGAATGCTTTCCACAACAACTGAAACTTCATTCTTCTTCTCACATTCATCTCTCTTTTCTTCAACCTCCTTTCCATCCTCTTCAACCTCAAGAATTCTCTTGTCATCTTCTTGCATTTCTTTCTTTGATAAGGGAACAAGAGTAATCTTTTTATTGTCCTTCACAAATTTGTACTTATTTGTGAACTTGTCATGAAGAACTCCTCTCTCTAATTGCCATGACCTTCCCAATAGTATGTGTTCCGCTTCCATTGGTACCACATCACATAATACCTCATCTTGATACCTTCCCATTGAAAACGAAACTAACACCTGATTAGTCACTGCAATTTCTCTCATGTCATTCTTCCATGGTAACACATATGGCTTTGGATGTCGCAAAGTCTTCAAGTTCAATCTCTTTACCATGATTGTGCTAGCCAAATTTGTAACATTGCTTCTATCAATAACCAAGTTACAAACTTTCTCTTTGACATAGCATCTAGAATGAAACAAGTCCGCACATGGTATGTTCTCATCTACATTTTTAAGCGGCCTTCCACTTGGCGAACTACATACAATGTCGTCTTTTCTCTCCACTTTATTTTCAAGTTTCAATAACATCCTATCAATAGCTTTTTGGGCCTTAAGGAGAAACTTGAAATCTATCTTTTCTTGAGACATATCCATTGTAGAATCCCCTATCACCATGAGTAGTTTATAATATCCAAAAATGTCAAGTACGGACAGATACTAACTCAATGTGTTTAGAAATCTTAACACTAGATTTTGGAATGAATTTGGATTTAGGTCAAATTCACGAAAAAAGATATCCAAACGAACAAAAATACGATCCGTTAAAAGTGTGAATGACACTTTAACGAAAGTTTTGTAAAATTCTTGGAAATTGAATTTCCAGAATTTTTTTTTTTTTTTAATAAAAATATCTAACGAGATATTTTCGGGAGATATTTTCACGAGATATTTTCGTGAGATATTTTCCGAGATATTTTCGGGAGATATTTTCGGAAGATATTTTTTTTTTTTTTTAAATAAAGAGAAAAGTTTGGCTCTCACTTTTCAAGAAGAAAAATCACATGTGAGATTACCAAAATACCCCTCTTTCACAAAAACGAATTTTGGGGAAAATTTCCAACACAAAATCCTCTCCAAATTCAACAAAGATAAGAAGCAAACAACAACATCACACAGGTTATTCCAGGAAATGCATTAAACACACAAAAACAAGATGAACACAGAATTTTTTTTGTGAAGCAATTTTCTTGTTGCTATGAAATAGAAATTGACAAAAACTAAGATAGGAATCTAGAGTCTCAACCTAGAGCTCTGATACCAAATGATGCGAACCGTGGAACGCGATTCCTATCGACCCACCTAGCTACGAGGCTAGAGAACCGAAAGAAACGGTCCAAGACCCAACAACAATATTGGGAGGAGAAAATCCAAGCAAAACACAGATTGGCTGCAGAAAACTCACCTACACACATGGATATTACGCACCACGCACGGAGGAGAGGGCGAACGCCACAAAGGGGTGCAAAGACCTTTGATAAGTTCTTGGGTTGGCTTGAAATCAAGCAAGGAGCTCAAGGGCTCTCAATTTGTTTTCTAACAAATTTCATTAATTTGAACAAAGTTACAAAATGAGCTGCCCAAATGTCCTTAAATAGGGCTCACACAAAAACCTAAAAGAAAAGACAAAATATGAGCCATTGGATTTGATCCAATGGTTGAAAATACAAATTTTACACTTGCGCCGCGGCGGGAAAATATTCATGCCGCGGCGAGGAGGCTCGGATCACTAAAGTAAAAGTATGCGGGCCGCGGCGGACAAATTCCATGCCGCGGCGAGGAACCTTGCACTTCAACCCGAGAGGTCTGTGCCGCGGCGCCCAAAAGCCATGCCGCGGCGCGCACGTCCCTGGTCCTCTGCGTGCACCTCTGCCCACACTTGCGCGCGCGTCTGCTCGTCCTGCGCGCACATCTCCCAGCCTTCACGCCCAAAACAGAAACACCCGCGCCGCGGCGCACATATTTCATGCCGCGGCGAGCATGCCTCGTCCAAAATTCTACCAGAACAGAAACTCCCGTGCCGCGGCGCAGCTCCAAATTCTGAAATTCCACAAATTAGCTTGGCACCTCCATGGCTAACATGTTTGCGCCCTAGCTCGTGTTTGTGGCGTGCCTCTTTGCGCCGATATTTGACTCTTTTATTGGCATAGTCCTTGCCCCGTGTCGTGCCTTGATTATGGCACGATCCGGTTCGTATCAACTAACCTTCCTACAATAAAATGACAACTCTCATATGATTCTTTTCTAGAGACTAACAAACATCATTATCTTTTATACAATCATAAGATAACTCATGCCTATCAACATAAATATACACCGATATACATGCACCAAAACATAAGGCTTCTATGCTTTGGCCTCTAGTATGGACATGCAGTAACTGAAAGTTCTATACAAGAGGGTCAATAGATCAAACCATCTAAATTGTATAACAAAAGTTTGATCATAAGCCTCTAAACTTGCTGTTATGCTATGTTTCCTCAACTTTGCTACCTGAGAAGGGGAAATATAAAAGGTGAGATTGAAAGCCCGATGAGTGAATGAGTATCATAAATTGTCTGCATAACATGAGTTTCATAAATAATTGTAATTTGGTACTTGGGAAAACTACGAATGAAATGGTTATGACTTATAATGAAATAATATGTTGGTAAGCATAATTTGCATATGATATTTTGAATAAAATAATGCATTATCTTATGATTTACCATGAAATAACATTATGATGAAAAATGGACTTTTTGGTTGTTAAAATATAGTAATGTGATTGACAAGTATGCAAATAAAAACATAATCATGAAAAATGTACTTTGATTTTATCATGTCATGAGCATATGGGAATCTGGTCACACATAGAGGAGATATCTTTCAACTGCATGTGTGAGGAATTTACTTGATAAAGCCATTAAAATTGCTCAATTGGCTCTTCTGATACATGAATAATGTGCACACTAACTTAACTAAATTAATACATATCATACTAAACTTGTAACATAATATTGAATCGTACTGATAAATATCATACTGAATTGAACCGTACTGATAAATATCATACTAAACTTGTAATATCATTCTAAACTGTACTAATATCATACTGAGCTAAACTATACTGATAAATATCACACTGAACTTGTAACAACATACTGAACTGAATTGATATTATATTAAGTTAGTAAACATCATACTGAGTTAAAATTGACAAAATTGCTTAGTCATGATGTCTTACCAAGTCATGAGGAGATCCAACTATCATGAATACATGAAGGGGAAGTACTGTGTCAATTCTAAAATATTTACTGAACTTGCAAGTTTAGAAAAAATTAGTATAAATAATAAAATTAATTTAATCGTAACTTACTTGCTAATTATCGTGCTTTTAATTGACTAATTTTGATGATGAAAATACAATATATTCTCATGTTGTATAAGTTCTAGAAGTGCATTGAAGCAAACATATAATGTATTCTTGAAATTATGGTTAAATAGTGAATGCACTTTAAACTTTAAAGTTTAAAAATACATGCTACTTGTACTAACAAAAATTACTTGATTGTAAATGAGGTTGATGAGAATAACGGGCTACTACAAATCCCGAGATTTAAGAAGAAACAACTTAAGCAAGCCTTGAATGGACTTATTCAAGAGTTGAGTCGTGATCCATGAGCACCAAAAGTGGAGCACAGGGCATGGAAGGAACATATCAATGAAATTAAGGCAGAGTTTTAGGCAGGAGCAGTTGTGCTGCAGCCTGAAGTATTCACTACCGTGGCTCATGCATTTTAACAATTCCAGACAATAGCACTAGCACTGCGGCATGGGATATTCACCGCTGTGGCTTACAAATGTTGGATTTTGGACAGGAACACCAACGCTGCAACTTGGGGTTATTACCGTCGTGGCTCTCAGACGCATATGGATTTTCGATTTTGGATAGAGGCCTTTGCGGCAAGCCCAAGGTTCTCACAGTTGCGGCTTGCAAACATTTTTTGTGTAATTTTAGAGTGTTAGATTAAAATGGATGGTTAGGATTTATTTGCCTTCGGTTTTTAATTATAACCTATAAATACTTTATGAAGCTAGCTGCCTCCAACACTTAACATTTATGACAATTTTTGATTTTTCAATCAAATTGAGAGCTTGAAAACTTAAGTTCCTCTTCAAACCAACTTATCAAGGGATTGAAAAATCTTGTAGCATTTCTATCATCTTGCTTATGGTGAGTAATATCCATTGAGTTACGATGAGTGCTATATAATTTGAACTTTTGTTTTCTAGGAATTGATTTCAATATATTGTCGGGTCTTAGGCGGTGTCTCTTATAGTTCTCGAATTGAATCGCATTCGTAGGTTACAAGATTCGTGTTCTTGTGTTCTCATCATTTGGTACCAGAGCCCTAAGTTATAAATTTTATATACCTATCTTTGTGTTCTTACAATTTTAATTTTTCTGATATAAAAAAAATTATGATTCATCTTCTCTGCTGCCATTTCTGTTTGTTTCTTCCATTTCCTACTTGTTTATGCTTGTTTCTTCAATTTCTTGTTTGTTTCTTCAATTTTCTGCTTGTTCCTATTTGTTTATGTAAATTTTAGTTTGTTCCTTGATTTTTCTTGAAATTTTCTGGCCAGTTTTTCTAAATCAATAAAATTTCCAGACTTTTGTTTGTAATTTGGGGCAATTTTGGAATTTTCAGCGATATCTAGAATCGTAAATTTCTTTTAGAATTTGTATCGTAACTTTGTGTTAAATTTTATTAGTAGAATTATATATATAAAAAAAAAAAAACAAAAGAAAAAAGAAGAAGAAGAAGAAGAAGAAGGCAGAGATATATACAAAAAAAAGTGCCAAATTTTAAAAAAGAAATTCCAAGAATTCCACTTGTTATCTTTTATACTTTTAACATTTTTGTTTCCTTGAGCAATTAGTATATTTCTTATATTTCTTTGCATTTATGTTCCAAATTTACTCCATATTCTAAAGTTAGAGTTTCTAAATACCTTGAGTTAGTTTTCTTTTGTGTTTGACTCTTGGATATTGTCAACCACCTTTGGTGATAGAGGATTCTTCAATTGTTTGAAATACTCGAACTGTTTGGTTTGCTTAGGAGTTGAGAGTGCTTGAGAAATTAATGTAAGTGCTAAACACGTGAGGTAATTGAGTGAAATTATTTTTGTTTATACTACTAATAGCTTGTTTGTGTTAGTTGTTATAAAATGTCCGACAGGAATAGTCCCAAAGAAAGATCGGATGCAACGTTCATGATGAGGGCTTTACAACAATCAATTTAAAGGATGAATTGAGTGAAATTATTTTTGTTTATACTACTAATAGCTTGTTTGTGTTAGTTGTTATAAAATGTCCGACAGGAATAGTCCCAAAGAAAGATCGGATGCAACGTTCATGATGAGGGCTTTACAACAATCAATTGAAAGGATGAATGTCGTCATGGTGGATATGAATGACAGGATGGAAAGGACATAAACCACTATAGCCAACTTACAATAAAGAGCACCACAAGGCGTTCCAAATATTAGGAGGCCCGATAGACAAGCCAATGTAGAGGAAGAGCCTGAAAATGATAGTTAAGAGGAAGACTTTGAGGAAGAAGAAGGAAGGGTGCCAATAGGAGGAAGAAATGGACATAGAGGGGGTAAAAATGGTAGAGGAGACATGTGGACACCACCACCTATGTCGCGTGATGGAGTTGACATAAACTTAGGAAGAATTAAAATGAAGATGCCATCGTTCCAAGAAAAGAATGACCCAAAACTATACTTTGAGTGCCACAGCTATGTTGGAAAAAAAAAAAAAAGGTAAACCTTGTTGTTATTGAATTAATTGATTATGCATTGAATTTATGGGATCAATTAGTGATTGGTATAAGAAGGAACCGTGAAAGGCCGATTGACAATTGGGAAGACATGAAAGCTATTATAAGAAAGAGGCTTATTCCTAGCTATTATTATAGGGTGCTCTATCAGAAGTTGCAAAGGCTTAATTAGGGATTTATGTTGGTAGATGAGTACTATAAAAAGATGTAGGTAGCCATGATAAGGTCTAATGTAGAGGAGGATCAGGAAGCCACAATGGCTAGATTTTTTAGTGGATTAAATCAAGATATTGCCAACATTGTGAAACTTTATCATTATATAGAGTTGTAAGACATGGTCCACATGGAATTTAAGGTAGAGAGACAACTAAGAAAAAAGAGTAATCTATCATTACCACCAAAGGCAAGTCCTATTGCACCGAAATCGAATCCTACTACACTTTGGAAGGCCAATTGATAAAGGGAAGAAGGGTCTAGATTCAAGCCTAGATTTGAACCCTACAAAGCCAAAGAGGTGGAAGCTCACAAGGATAAAAGATAAAATCAAAACCCCGACTCATAATCATAATATTAAGTGTTTCTATTGTCTTGAAAGGGGTCATATTGCATCTCAATGTCCAAAACGTGGGCAATGATTACACAAGTAAATAGGGAGGTGGGGACTAATGATGAGAGTGAGGATGAAGAAATGCCACCATTAGAGGACATTATTGATAAGGAGATAGGTCCGGTGGATGGTGAGGCACTTGTGATAAGGAAACTTTGAGTGTTCAAATCAAAGAGGATGACATGGAACAACAAAGAGAGAACATCTTTCATACAAGATTTCATGGGAGCAACAAAGTGTGTAATGTCATAATTGATGGGGGAAGTTGCACTAATGTGGCTAGTATGACTCTAGTTGAGAAGTTAGGATTGCGTATGATTAATCACCATCGATCATATAAGTTGCAATGGTTGAATGATAGTGGTGAAGGGTTAATAGGTAAGTATTAGTGTCCTTTTCCACTGAAAAATACAAGGATGAAGTGTCGTGTGACTTAGTTCCAATACAAGCAGGGGATATCTTGTTAGGTAGGCCATGGGAATATGATCAGAGGTTACACATGATGGGTACAGGAACAAGTACTATTTGGTGAAGGATGGTCAAAATATTATACTTGTACCTCTTACTCCCAAGCAAGTTTTTGATGATCAACTGAGAATGTTGAAAGAAAAAGAAAAGAGTGGGAAGGAGAAAGACGAAGAGAAAAGTAAGCCAAAAGAAAAGAGTAGAGGAGAAAAAGAAAAAGAGAGCAAAAAAAATGTCAGCTTTTATGCAAGAGCAAGTTAGGTTAAGCAAGCTATTTTGGAAAAACGGCCTATACTTAGGCTTTTGTACAAGGAGGCTAATTTTTCCATTAATGATCTTAACATTTCTTTCCCTAGTGCTACTATTTCTTTATTACATGAATTTGAAGACGTGTTCTCCGAAGAGATCCCCAATGGTGTGCCACCAATTAGAGTGATTGAGCATCAAATTGATTTTATTCCCGAAGCATCTCTTCCAAATCGAACGGCTTATAGAACCAATTCGAAAGACCCAAAGGAGATTCAAAGGCAAGTTGAGGATTTTTTGACAAAGGATCAAGTGAGGGAGAGCTTGAGCCCCTGCACCATCCCAATGCTACTAGTACCTAATAAGGATGGATTGAGTTGAATGTGTGTTGATTGTTGAGCCATCAATAATATTACGGTAAAGTATAGATATCCTATTCCTAGGTTAAATGACATATTAGATTAATTACATGGTTATTGCATGTTTACTTAAATTGATCTAAAATTGGATATCACCAAATTAGGATGAAAGAGGGTGATAAGTGAAAAACTGCATTTAAGACCTAATGTGGATTATATGAATGATTAGTCATACCTTTTGGATTAACAAATGCATCGAGTACTTTTATGAGACTTATGAATCATGTGTTGCGTGCTTTTATTGGTAAATTTGTGGTTGTTTATTTTGATGATATTCTGATTTATAGTCAAATTTAAAAGAGCATGTTTCACATTTGCGTTTTGTTCTAGAAGTGTAACGAAAAATTGTATGCCAATCTAAAAAATTGTTGTTTTTGTATGGAAAAGTTAGTTTTTCTTGGTTTTTTTGTTAACTCAAAGGGTATAGAGGTGGATGATGAGAAGGTAAAGGCTATTAGGGAATGACCCACACCTAAGTCTATTACTGAGGTTATGAGTTTTCATGGATTGCCTACTTTTTATTACAGGTTTGTTAAAAATTTTAGTACACTAGCTACATCTTTAACTGAGGTTGTTAAAAAAATTGTTAGGATTAAGTGGAGTGAGGATCAGGAGAGCGCTTTTAACATGATAAATGATAGGTTATGTTCTACACCTATTTTAGCTTTACCTGATTTTACTAAAATATTTGAGATTGAGTCTGATGCTTCAGGAATAGGTATAGGAGTTGTTTTAATGCAGGATCGGCGACCTATTGCTTGTTTTAGTGAGAAACTCAACAAAGCAACCCTTAACTACTCAACTTATAACAAGGAGCTCTATGCCTTAGTGAGGACACTTGAAATATGGCAACACTACCTTTAGCTAAAAGAATTTTTCATTGACACAAATCATGAATCCTTAAAATATTTGAGAAGCCAAGGTAAATTGAACATAATGCATGCAAAATGGATGGAATTCATTGAGATATTCTCTTATATTATTCAATATAAAAGAGGTAAGAAAAATATCGTGTTGATGCTTTGTCTCAAAAGTATGCCTTACTTTCCACATTGAATTCTAGGTTGTTAGGATTTAAATATATTAAGGAAATGTATGCCAATGATGATGATTTCTCTGTTGCTTACAATGCATTTGACAAAACTTCTTTTGGAAAGTTTTACAAGTTAGATTGGTACTAATTTAAAGAAAACCATCTGTGTATACCCAATTACTCTATGCATGAGCTTTTAGTTAAAGAGGCTCATATGGGAGGTTTAATGAGATATTTTGGTGTTAAAAAGACTTTAGATACTCTACATGAACATTTTTATTGGCTAAAAAGGAGGCTGGATGTAGAAAGATTGTGTTCTAGGTGCATCACTTGTAAGTAAGCTAAGTCCAAAGTCCTACCCCAATGACCGTATACTCCTTACTCGTACCTAGCTCACATTGGGTAAATATTTCTATGGATTTCATCTTAGGATTCCCTAGGTCAAAGAAGGATAGAGACTCTATTTTTGTGGTTATAGATAGGTTTTCTAAAATGTCACAATTCACAGCTTGTCATAAAATCGATGATGCAACTAATGTGGTGGAGTTGTTCTTTAGAAAAATTGTTAAGCTCCATGGAGTTCCCAAGAGTATTGTGCTGATAGGGATGTTAAATTCCTTAGTTATTATTGGAAGACTTTGTGGGATAAATTAGGGACTAAACTTTTATTTTCTACTAATGCACCCCCAAATTGATGATCAAACTGAAATAATCAATATGACTTTGTCTATTTTGTTGAGAGAGATAATACAGAAGAATTTAAAAATTGGGAGGATTGTCTGCCTTTTATTAAATTTGCTTATAATCGAAGAGTGTATTAAACCACTAACCATTCTCCATTTGAGATTGTTTATGGCTTTAATTCACTTACTCCTATGGATTTGTTACCTTTGTCTACTTCAGAAAAAACTGACTTAGATGGTGCAAGGAAAGCTGAAATGGTGAAGAAGCTACATGAAAGAGTTCATGAACGTATTGAAAAGAAGAACAAGAATATGCTTTTAAGGCCAACAAAGGGCAGTGAAGAGTCATTTTTGAATCTGATGATTAAGTTTGGGTACACATGAAGAAAGAGAGGTTCTAAAAAAATGAAGGTGCAAGTTACAACCTAGAGGAGATGGACCATTCCAAGTACTTGAGCGGATTAATGACAATGCCTACAAACTAGACCTTCCAGATGGGTATATAACGTAGCACTTCTTTTAATGTTTATAACCTTTCTCTTTTTTATTATGTAGGTGACGATTCGAGGTCGAATCCTTTTAAAGAGAGGGAAAATGATAAGAATAACGAGCCGCTACAAATCTTGAGTAGACCAATCACGAGATCCAAGAAGAAACAACTTAAGGAAGCCTTAAATGGACTTATTCAAGAGTTGATCCATGATCCAGGAGTGCCAAGACTAGAGCAGCTGCAATGCGGCTTGAGGTATTCACCACCACGACTCACTCATGTTGACAATTCCAGATAGGAGCACCAGCACTGCAGCCTAGGGTATTCACTACCGCAGCTCACAAATGTTGGATTTTGGACAGCAACACCAGCGCCGTGGCTTGGTTTTATTACCTCCGTGGCTTATAGACATTGAAGGATTTTTTATTTTGGACAAAGGCTTTTGTGCAGCTACCCAGGATTCTCACTGCCTCAGCTCGCGAACATTTTCTGTGTAATTTTAGACTGTTAGATTAAAATGGATGGTTATGATTTATTTGCTTTAGGTTTTTAATTGTAACTTATAAATACTTTATAAGGCCAGTTGCTTCCAACACTTACGACAATTTCTGATTTTTCAATTAAATTGAGAGTTTAAAAACTCAAGTTCCTCTCAAAACTAACTTATCAAGGGATTGGCAAACCTTGTGGCATTCTTATAATCTTTCTTGTGGTGAGTAATATCCATCAAGTTAAGGTGAGTGCTATATAATTTGAACTTTCATTTTCTAGGAATTGATTTCAATATATTGTCAGGTCTTAGGTCGTGTCTTTTGTAATTCTCAAACTAAATTGCGTTCATGGGTTACCAGATCCGTGCCGCAGATATCATAAAATTAAGATACAAAAGCTGATTTACCTGATGGAGTTAGTTGTGTGAAGATAGGAATCCTTTGTTGATGTTTTACTTAGTCAATATCAATGGAGGATGTATGGATGTTTAGTTTGGTTAGCCATGCTTGCATCGAAAAGTTATGGTGAATTACAGTGTTGGGAAATGAGAGGTCAAAACTAGAAACCTGAGCTTCATTGGCATCAAGACTAGTGTAAATTTTTTGCGCTCTCAGGTCGCATCACAGGTGTTAAATGATTCTATCAAAGCTTTAGAAAAGAAAACTTAATATTACTTTGCAAGCTTCCATTAAAATCAATATAGCTAGTAAAACATATTTTCTCGTACTGATGCTCCTGACTATGTACCAACTTGTTCAAGTGCCAAAAAAGCAAATATGTTTCTATAACATGATTTGGTGCACTGTCACATAAAATTCATTGACATGGAACATGCATTTTTAAATTGGATATAAGCAACTTTGGTCATAAAGTTTTGGTATAAAAGTCGAACTTTTAGAAAATAACTAATACATGATTTTGGAAATCCGTTATGATTGAACTAAAAATATTATATTCATATGCTGAATTTTTCTAAATATTTGAATGAACAGGCTATTAAAATTAAATAATAAAACAAGAATGTAAACTCATGTGATCTAGTTTTAAAGATCTTGAATATTCACTCACATTATTGTATCACCGTTGTTGCTATAGTTTTCCTATTTAGTCTAGCGGATAAACACAGTTGCATTAGAAACAAAATAACACCATTGCTAGTTTGGCTATTTTAAAACTCAATGGTCCTCTACAATTTATATACCATGGGCTATTAACATATAACTTAGTTTCCTTTTTTATACTTAAAAGCAATCAAAGTGTTAACTTCAGCGTAAATGTTCCTAAATTTCTTGTCAATTAAAATAGCATACTCTTAAATCATTTCAACTTACGCAAAAAAGTTCAAAACTGCTTAAAAATATCATTGGAACACAAAGAATGAACTAAGCCCTTTGGACATGAAATTGGGTGAAACATGTTTTGAAATCGCCAATTACATTATCTTCATTCAAACTAACATAACTCTAAGTGAAAATGTCCAAATATAATTATGTAAAAACATAGAAAAAGTAGACATTCTCATCTTTATAAAATGGTAACATATGCCCATTAGGGATCATAAACTCTTCTTTAAAAACTAAATGTTAAGTTTGTGTCATCTCACTATAAACAGTTTTAAAATAATTCAGACCTATCATCACATAAATCTATATGTTTTTTTCAAAGAAATGTCAAAATGTAATTCTATAAAAATATATAAAAACTACACATCTCAAGCTTTAGAAAAAAGATATAATACATCAATATTGAATTAGTAAATCCTTTCCAAAAACATATAACACTGTTTAGTTATAAACATTATTTTTAGAACAATTTTCACGGAACATATCCTTAGTTAAATTGTTATAACTTTGTCTAGAAAACTCGAAACGACAAACTATAAAATGTTTATAGAACTAGACATTTTAAGATTTAAAAAAAAAAAAGAAGAAGAAGATATAATTTAACCAATTCCAATATGTAAAACTATTTCACATAATAGAAATGCTTAGAATTTTGAAAATGGGTTTTCACCATGATTTTGATAAAACCACCCTCAGTTAAAAAAGGTATAACTTTTCTTAGAAAACTCCGAACAACAAACTATAAAATCCATACTAAACTAAACATGTTAAGATTTAAAATAAGATATTATTCATCTAATTCTAATTATTAAAATCATTTCAAATAATAAAATACATATTAGTTTCTAAATAAGTTTTCCAATACTAATCTCACTTGACATAACTTTAGTTAAATAGATATAATTTTGTCTATAAAAATAAAAATGACATATGAAATTAATACCTTTCTAATGACACTCATACCTTTCTAATGACATATAACTCAAAGTTTAGTTCATTCTAAATATTGCTCCGTTCTCATTTAAACTTTCTGAAAAAAACAGTCTCCTAGCTATCACTTAACATGAAAATTCCTTCTTCTTTCACTTTTTCTTTATTTTATTTTATTCTCCTTTTTCTTGTTTGTTTTAATGTTAATTTCATGCAAATATTCTTATAAAATATTGCACAAGAAAGCTTAGGATAAGGAGAAACAAAAGGGGAACATGTGGCCTCGAGTCACCTCTTCTTAATTATTTTTTCTTTCAAATCTGATGACATGTGGCACTTGAAGGAAAAAAAAAAAAAAAAAAAAGAGTTGCTCATCAAAATTCATTAAAAGATTGAAATATCCTTGTTCTATAACTTGAAAAGTTTTAAGATTTAGAGACATTTTGATAACCTTTCACTTGATTACCTAAATAATTTAACACTTAAAAATTTAAAATAAAATAAATAAATCTCAACTTATAATATTTAGGGTAAAATTGTCATAACACAAGAAATATACATTTGGCTAAAATTTTACTTATATACAAAGAATAGAGTGTTACAACAGTATCCCTACCACCTTATAGAAACAAAAGACATACCATTTAGCTACTGACAACTAGCAAAGTTCTTTCTTTTTCTTGGAACACCAATGCAGTAAACACATTACAAGTTTATTCCACCTATGTAGCAACGTAATGTCTTTTGTGCACAAAATATGACATTACACAAACTAATAACACTTTACTTACAAAATATGACAGTACATGTGCTTTACACATTCGACTTACAAAATATGACATTACATGTGCTTTGCTCATTCCACTTATAAAATATGACGTTGTATGTGCTTTGTATGTTCTTTACACATTCCACTTGTAAAATATGACATTACACATTCCAGTATAGTTTGCAACACATTTCAAAACACGCATTTACTTGTGTTATTCCACGGTTTTGTGTCATTTGTTACTTTTTAGGGCTTATAACATTTTTTACACCAAGCAAAATCCTTCTTACTTTGCTTTTCTTTCTTTTACTAATGGATGATGAAACCCACACTTGAGCTTGAACTTCCTACAATTAAAAGGCATTAAACATATAAGTAATATGATGTAGGCCAGATACTTATACGTTATCCTCATCACTTTCCTTAACCTTAAAGGCTCTCATGATGTACCAGATTGAATGTTTCAAGGTGTAGTTCTATTCTTAATCAATTTACCAAAAGATGACTTGTTCCTAGATTTTTTTGGTCTCCCACTTCTCTTATACAGAGGTGGATTGATTATTTTAGCTTTAGTTGATGTAGGCTAGAAATGCCACTAGGTACGATATTACTAATGGGACTTCGAAAACATAAAACCAACATTTGAAATGGTTAGTATTCCTCATAATATATTTAAAAAAATTAAAATATAAATGAAATGTACAATGAAATTACCTATATTGATATTCAAATGTTTGCCTCTTGCAAACTAAATTAACATAATCCATTGGATCCTCTTAGTAAGTAAGGATGCTCCTCATGACAATATATACATGGTATTATAGTGAGGTCTTATTCCCTACAAGTGCACTTCTTATTCAACTGCATTCACTTTTTTTTCAAGTCAAAGTGAATTTCATACAAATTACCACCACTATGCCTAGCATTACAAGTAGTAGACATATCGAGAGAGAGAGAGAGAGAGAGAGAAAGGGAAAAAAAAAAACCTACCCCTATTTCCTTTCTTTCCTTCTCCTTCCTTACCCCTTTCTTCTTCAACTCTCATTCCTTCTTCATCTGTCTATCATTTTTCTTCTCCTACTAGAGGGGCAACTCTTCCTTGAGGGACTCTCTCCAATAGGCTTTCTTCTTTTCCTCTTCTTCTTCTTCTTCTTTTTTGTTTTTTCTTCATTTTCTTCCTCCTTTTATGTGGAATCCTTTTTAGTTGTTGATGACCTTAGTTTCAATTTCTGGTGCCCCCTCAGTTGTTTCGTCGTTGGTTACTACTTTTTTTAACCTAGTATATTTTCGCAGGGTGGGGTAGGCAGTGTTGTTTTTGTCTCCTCCCATCGAGTTTGATGACCTTCAGTTCTCCTGATGGCAGTGAAGGGGTTTTATGGATGTGTGCATCAAATTTTGTAAATATTATATATTTTTTATTTTTATAATTTTTACCTGTATGTTTTCTTTTAGCCTAAATAGTTTAGTGTAAGTGTAGTTCGATACTCAATTTTTTAATAATCTAATCCTCATGGGTTCAACATTCTATATTTAAATACTTTTCACTTGTACATGTCTGTGCACTTACGAAATTTTTGTCATTTGTTGCCAAAGTGACCTCTTTCGTGGAAATAGATTTATTTTGAAATATAAATAATTGTATGCATGTAACTGAATATTAATCGGCCCAAAGGAAGGTTGATATTTAACATAATTGTGTATACACATGTGGTAATAAGTGCGTGATGATCATTTGGTGTTGAATGTGAACAATAACTAGGTCCAAAGGAACTTATTGTCATGTTTGAATAATCATGCTAATATTAATATCAACATCAACTCTATTCATATGCTAAATGGAACTAACTTCAAGTCATGGCAAGATAACCTTTTGATAGTTCTCGAAATTATGGATCTTGATCTTGCATTAAGGGTTGATTCTCCTGTACCTCTTACAAATAATAGTACTTCTAAGGAAAAGAAGGATAAGGAAAGGTGAGAGAGATCAAATTGCATGTGTATGATGATTATGAAGAAGGTCATTCTAGAAGTATTCATTGACATACTGTCCAAAAAGATCACTACAACAAAGGAGTTTCTTGAGAACATTGAAAAGAAGTTTGTCAAGAACAAAAATGTTGAAATATCACGCTCTTAACAAGTCTAATTTCAATGAGGTGTAGGGGCAAAGGAAATATTAGGGTGTACATCATGGAGATATCTCATCTTGCTTCCAAATTGATAACACTTAAGCTAGAACTCTCTACGGCCTTGCTAGTGCAACTAATTTTGATATCACTCTCGACACAGTTTAGCCAATTAAGGTGAGTTATAATTGTCAAAAAGAAACTTGGTCTTTAAATGAGCTCATCTCATCTGTGTATAAGAATAATACAGGTTGAAGCAATACAAGGCAGAGAGTACGCAACTAGCCTCAACCTTTAAGAACAAGGACAAAGAAAATAAAAGGAAAAAGGATAAAGAAGTTGCAGATACGAAACCATGAAAGAAACAACAAAATAAATCGGATGAATTGAAACGTACCAATTGTTTCTTTTGTGGAGTTAAAGAGCATAAGAAGAAGCAATGCATCAACTATCAAACATGGCATGATAAGAAAGTTATGCTTATTAATTTGGTTTCTTCTAAGATTAATTTAACTTTTTTACCTAGACATACATGGTGGATAGATTTTGGTGCAACAACTCATATCAATATGTCTATACAGGATTGTCTGAGTTTCTGAGAGTCAAGTGACTGTAAAACACACATTTATGAAAATGATGGCAAGACGGTTCAAGTTGTGGCAATAGAAAAATCTATATCACTGTTAAAGACTTGATTTTATTTAGATCTTAATGAGACATTTATTGTACCATTTTTTAGATGAAATTTAATTTATATTTCTACTTTAGACATATAAGGTTATTTTTGTTCATTTGGAAATGAAAATTTTAATTTGTTTCATGATTCAAAATGGTTGGTTTTGGTTCTTTGTCAAGTCACGATAATCCTTATTTAATTGACACAATTGTTTCATTTAGTGACTCTCAGTAGTTAAGTACACGAGGTATAAAAAGAGTGAGAATTCAGCTGTGTTATGATACAAGCGATTAGGTTATATTTTCAGATGGAGAATAGAACAAATTGTGATAGATGAAATTCTAGACCCCTTAAATTTTACGTATTTGGATGTTTGTGTTAATTGTATTAACGATAAATAAACCAATAAAAGAATATTTGAAGCCAATATGCTTATAATTTATTTATACAGATATTTGTGGACTATTTCCTAGGGTCGCTTGGAATGTTCAACAATAATTTATAATGTTTATAGATGATTTTTGTAAGTATGGCTATATATTTCTCATTCATGTAAAGTCACGTTGCTAGATGTGTTCAAAACTTATAAGAATGAAGTTGAGAATCAACTCAAAAAAAGATTAAGTGCGTCAGATCTGACGGTAGTGTTGAATATTATGGTATATATGATAGTTTTGGTGAACAATTTCTGAGATAGTTTGCTAAGTTTCTAGAAGAATGCAGTATCATCCCAAAATACACTATGTCTGGTTAACCCACTTTGAATGATGTTTTTGAAAGATGAAACAAGATGCTTAAGGACATGGTGATGAGTATGATTGTCACTCTACCTTACCAAAATCACTCTTGGGAGAAGTGCTAAAAACTGTAGCATATATCCTTAATAGGGTTCCAACTAAAGTGAGATCCAAAACCCTTATAAACTTTGAACGAGCAAGAAGCCTAATTTAAAGCACTTATGCATTTAGGGATGTCCAATTAAGTCAAAGCCTCATAGACTTAATGAAAATAAACTAAACTCTAGAATAGTGAGTTGCTATTTTATTGGATACTCTGAAAGATTCAGGGAGTACAAGTTTTATGATCTCACGTTTAAGTCGATTTTCAAGTTGGGAGATGTCTGGTTCTTTGAAGATGTCAAGTTTGTAGAGGGAGATACAGTTAGAGACTGTCTTTGAAGAGGAATATGTTGATATTCCTACAAGTGCTATTGGCATAGATCAAGATCTCATTCTTGACTTTGTTCAAGACATTATCGGAGAACCTCTCATTCAAGAAATTGATCTAGAAGAATAAACTCTACTACCTCAACAACCTATGCCATTAAGAAGATCCATTAGAGAAAGAATAAGTGAATTGTAAGATGATTAGATTGTATTTCTTCAAGACCATGAGGTTGAAATTGGAATGATGGAAGAAGATTCATTCAACTTCTGTCAAGCCATAGAAAATTCTAACTCTCAAACGTGGAATTGATGCCATGAATAAAGAGATTAAGACCATGTAGTATAATGTTGTGTGGGATCTTGTCCCATTTCCATAAGGTGCAAAAACTATTGGTTGCAAATGGATATTTAAGACCAAGATGGAGTCGAAAGGATATATGGAGTGGTACAAGGCTCGTCTTGTCGCAAAGGGCTTTAGACATAAAGAAGGTGTCAACTATCAAGATTATAATGGTATAGGTAGAGCATTTCAATCTTGAGTTACATTAGATGGTCAGGATTATAATGGCATAGGTAGCACATTTCGATCTTGAGTTACATTAGATGGATGTAAAGATAGTGTTTCTCAATGATGACATTGATGAGACGATCTATATAATGCAATTAAAAAACTTTTTTTGGAGGCCCAAAGAATATGGTTCGTAAACTTATGAAATCCATTTATGGGCAAGCAAGCATCTCGACAATGATATTTTTAAGTTTCATCAAGTGATCATCTCATTCAATTTTGAGATGAATTTGGTCAATGTTTGCATATATCGTAAGTTTTATGGGAGAAAGTATATTTTTATGGTTTTATAAGTCGATGAAATTTTGCTTGCCAATAACGATATAGGCTTGTTGCACGAAACTAAGAGATTTCT
Source organism: Elaeagnus macrophylla (assembly GCA_029378325.1). Lineage (NCBI taxonomy): Eukaryota > Viridiplantae > Streptophyta > Magnoliopsida > Rosales > Elaeagnaceae > Elaeagnus > Elaeagnus macrophylla. Next base: position 40,174,802 of record CM055641.1, read on the forward strand.
AGCTAATAATTTTGAGATTAAATATCTTGGTGATGCTTATTTTGTATTAGGCATATTGATACACTAAGATCGCTCTCGAATTATTATGGGATTATCAAAAAATAGCTATATTGAAAAGGTTCTCAAGAGATATGGCATGCAAAAATGCAAATCATGTGATACCTATGTGGTTAAGGGAGACAAGTTTAATCTCAGTTAGTTTCTTAAGAATGATTTTGAGGAAAAGAAAATGCATAATATTCTTTATGCGTTAGTAGTAAGGAGTTTAATGTATGCTCAGGTATGTATGCATCCAAATATTGCATACATTGTTGGAATGTTGGGCATATATTTAAGAAAATCAAGAATAGACCATTGGAAGGCAGCCAAACGGGTCTTGCAATACTTATAGAAAATAAAAGATTACATGCTCGTATAATGGAGCTCAAATCAGCTTGAGATCGTTGGATATATTGACTCTAATTTTGTTAAATGTAAAGAAATAATGAAATCTACATCGGCCTAAGTCTACCTGCTATATAAGGGTGATACCTCCTAGAATAGTATTAAACAGTCTCTTATAGCCTCTTCTACAATGGCGACAGAGTCCATAACATGTTATGAGGCATCCAGTCACTAAATATGGTTGTAGAATTTTTTTCACAGGGCACATAAAGGATGGTATTGAAAGACTACTCAAGATATTTTGTAACAATAAGTTAGTAGTGTTGTATTCTATTAACAATAGGAGCTTGACAAAGTCAAAACATATAAATATCAAGTTCTTAGTAGTCAAGGAAAAAGTTCAAAATTGATAGGTGTTTATAGAGCACATTGGTACAAACTCTATGATTGCGAATCTGTTTATCAACGAATTGCCACCCAAAGTGTTTCTTGAGCACACTACTCATATGGGTGTCATGTTATTTGAGGATATTCAATTTTAGTAAGAGATTGTAATTTTAACTGTTTCTTTGATATAAACACATTTATGATTATTTTAGTTTTTGGATATTTTGAGGTTATTTTCTGCAGGAATAAAATTTTGATTTATTTTATACATTAATTTTTGGTATGGTTTAATCTTGCTAAAGTTTAAGGGTGGACCAATTGGAAATATGTATGTTAAATTACATTGCATGAAATTTTAATGCTGCACATCCACTTCATGATCCCTATCATTCAATTGTATCGACATATATGACAATTGATGGGCTAAGTTACAATAGATGTAACATAGGCCTCTTGGATCCTATGTTGGTATAATTGATGGATCGGATTGGTTATATATACATTTTAATAATGACAGCAAAATTAAGCTCATATGGTTATTTCTACAGTGCATAATTTTCACACCCCTAAGTACGAGTATGTGAATTTTGAGAAGAGAAATATATTTGTAAGAAAATACTTAACTAAAAAGTAAATGATAATGAAAAATTCAATATAAATTAATTAATTCTTTATAAAATAATTCGAGAACCTTGAAAAAAATTTATTATTTATAAAATATATTGAAATTCCCAAATTTTTAATAAGAATAATTACAAATCATAAAATTTATATTAAATTAGAGTGGTCTCATGTAAAATCCGTCTACTGCAACAATATCCCTAGGATACTAAGAGTTACTAACACAAGTAATACTCCCCACGAAAAAGAATCTCATAATGTATGTATAAAATTATAGACGCCATGTACTTTATTTACACATTATATCTCATATCATAAAATCATGTGCAACAATATAAATGTTTACAATTGATTTTTATTATAAAAATTATTTATAAATTTTTTCATAAAAATATACTCAAACATGGCATCAGTGTTTACTGTTCTGTTTGTAAACAAATTAATATGCATGCCAGTTTATAAAAGCAATGCATGACAGAAAAAAGTGGAGTTGAGTCTTGTACTTGCATAGGAGTCCGCTTGCACACTAACCACACCATCAAACTTGGGAAAATATCTCAAACTTTCACAACAAAATAATTAATTAAGTTCTACGAATCTCAACTATTCAAGAAGGTATTTGAAGTCCTAAGAGAGAAAAAAAAAAAAAAACTATGTTGTTGGCAGTTAAGTTCATTTGTTTCTAAACTAGAGCAAACATTATATTTTTCTAGCTCAAAAGTAACTTTAGATTTTCATATTATAATACAGCTTAGTGTACATGAGGGTAGTCCCAAAATTGTTGTTAAACATTTTTGAAGCAAAAAGATAAAAATCAGTCCATTGGCAATAAACCTGATGAAAACTCTTGCATATTCATCATATACTACCTTCAGTCAACTAATTAAAACTTTCAATGAAAATATTCAAATTTCATTTTATAAAATCCATCAAAAACTAGGCTGTATTAGCCTTAAAACAAGACATATCATACTCAATTATCATATGTCAAACACTTTCAAATCCATAGAATACCGATTAAATTGTTATAAATTTGAATAGAAAATTCAAAATGACAAAACGAAAAATATTTTTAAAACTAAACATATCAAGCTTTAAAAAAGATATAACTTACCTTATTTCAATTTGTAAAACTATTTTAAATAATAAAAATATCTAGGGTTTTGAAACAGGATTTCCAACATTAGTTTCATCAAAACTACTCTCAGTTAAACATGTATATTTTTGCAAATAAAATTCTGAATAATAAATTGTAAAATTTTTAATAAACTAGACATCTATATGTTTATAAAGATGTATGACTCGAACCATAATTATCCTTGAGAAATTCCCAATTTTTAAAACAATTTGCTAACACATTTTTTTCTAAAACTCCAAAAACAAATTTGAATATATTAGCAAATTTCAGACAATAAAGAATTAATTTAACCATGTGAATTTCTAACAAAATTCAGTACGTAAATGAAGAGAAGAAGAATGGAATTATAAACTAGCAAATTCATTTTGAGCATGTAAAATTTTAGAATTAACTTTTAATTTAACAAAACAAAATATACGTAACAATCAATAGCTATTTTGGAAGACAAAATCAGCTTTTGGCTATGGAATAATTAGGAACAAAAATAAAGAAAGCTTTGACCATACCAAGATCTCTGGAATAATTGTTTGAATTAAAGAACGAATCTAGTGAAGAAATCTCATTTCAGGTTCTAAAATTTTCTCTTAGAAATGTGAAGAAGAGAAAAGAAAGGAAAACAAAGAAAATTTCACTTGGTTCCAAGGCTTGAAAGGGGTAAACATAAGGGGGGCTCTTATAATACCAAACGAGGATAAGTGTCCTCTTCCAGCTCATAATTTTAATATATATTTTTTAAATTAATGCCACATCTCACTTATGGAGTAAGGGACAAGCTGCTCATCAATTTTGTAGGCAAAAGACTAAAATATTGTTGTCTCATAACTTGAAAAGCTTAAAAATTAGGGATATTTTGTAATGTTTTACTTAATGACCCAAGCAATTTAACACTTTAAAATTTAAAATAAATTAATTAAATTTAAACTTATTTTTTAAAAATATTAATTAAGATAGAATTTTTACAATAATTATAAGGTTACACATATCAAGTGAGAGATTACTAGATACTTAATCCAACTTTGGGCTTGTATGTGAATAATTGTGTTGTAAAATGTTATATAAGGTTAAGCTCGCTTTAAAAATGATCTGCTAAGCTTTTGTAATTTAAACTTTAATGTATTTAATAAATGTATATCTTTATTATATAGAGACTTAAAAATAATTTCTATTTTTATGATGGACTAAAATAGAGATACAATTGTTATCCAAAAGTATAGTGGCTATGATAATCATGTCGCAAGTTCAATACTTATTCTATATAATATCTCATCATCATAAAGAGAGAGAAGAGAGAAATTAAAGGATTATTTAAAGAAAATGTGTTGATGTATAAGGTAAACCACTCAACTTTAAAAAGTAATTGATCATTATATATTCAAGTACGTTTCTACATATTTATCTTTAATTATTGGTAGTCCGACATGAATGTTGATAGATTTATTTTTGGTGATGATTTTCACCAAATTTTATTTTTCTAACAAAGCTAGCTTAGCTCTAATTTAGTTGAACTATAATTTAACTCAGTTCATTTAAAGTTTTATGAGTCAGGTTTAGTTTAACTCATTTTTAAATTAGTTGAGTTGAGAGCTTATAAGTTGGTCTATTTACTCTTCCAAACAATAAAATAAAAACTATAAATTATAAAAAAATTATAATTTTATTTATAAATAAAAATGTTAATATAAATATTACTTATTTACTACATTTTTGTATAACAAGAAAAGATAATAATATATTTTAATTGTAATATTTTATGATATCATTATTATAGTTATAAAAATATTATTATTAACATTTTAATAAATAAGCGTGCCAGTTCCTCATAAGTTAAATTAGCTGGGTCTTTTAAGCCCATGAATTTATTGGTGCAACCTTAATATATTACTAGTTTGAAACATTAATCATAATCACAATTATACATGAAAAAATAAAATAGAAAGTACAAATTATAAAATTTTGCAACTTATATTTTATATCTCATAGTCATATTTTAATTTCATCTTATAATGTATGTATTGTTGTAGCACAATGTACCAAAGCTTCATTGTGAGTTGCCCAACCAAAAGTTAGGGGTTCTATCATCGGTGTGTGTGTGAATTATGTAATTTTATTTAAAAATAATTATAGTACATTAAAATTATATAAAAAATATTTTTAAAAAATTATAATATATACCTATATGGTGGTATGTGGTCAAGTAGCACTGCACAAACTGGGAAACCATATCAAAAAATGTGGTGTAATCGGGTTGGTGTTTTTTCAGTTCTGTCACTCATGTCACAAGCACCTTGGATTTCAATTCTCTCATACTTAACTGACCTCAAATAGTAATTTCCAAATGACCCTACATCTCACTATCATTAGATTCTACCACAACAACTATGCTAGATTTGACCTTCCTTTGGACCAACATTACTCGTCATCAAGCATCATCTTAGCTCACTAGTACCACTATTGAAATCCTCTCTCCATAATCTTTCTAGTAGCACCCAAATCTCCCCTACTTAACATCATCTGCGACGGTCAATGTGATCAAGCAACATCAAACTTGAGTCACCTTAAAATGTCTCACTTTCTTAAACATTGTAGGTTAAATGTACAAAAACTTGAAAAAGAACACCATGTCCTTGAAGGTGCAACCTACTATGGTCAAAAATTGACAATTCTAATCATATTCTACCAACGTCGACCTTTTTCACTCTTTTTTTTTCTTTTCAATTTAACTCGTGTAAATGTTTATATTTGATGGGAATGCTAAGAACACTTCTTTATTTACTCTTCTACCTTTTTTATTGCAATTTGTAATTTATTTATCAAATTATTTATGTATGTATGTATGTAAGAAACAACATGAAACACGAAATAGTACACCAAAGAGCAGGGACAACACATATGAAATAGCACCACTGAGGAAAAAAAGAAGCAATCTTAATGCATACACTCAAAAAGGCTAATTGACTTTTAGAAGTGTGATGTCACTTACATTCTCTCACCACATAATACCCTTTGGTGATATTCAACTCTAGTCTTGGATTTTTTTTATTTATTTAAAAAACAACACAATACACACCAAAGAGTATTAAAGAAAATGGACAAGCAAACTCCACCCATGACCCATACACTCTAAAAGACTAGCTGACGTGTAGAAATGTAATGACTTCTATTTTAGGAGAACATATTTTGATGATGTGAGACTCTGGATTTGAGCTAATATTTCTTTTTTTAAAATTTACTCCTTAATTGTTAACCAACTTTAATTTAAAGACATGAAATTTATTTCAATGTATAAATAATTTGGGTTTAATTCTCAGTTATAATAGATCTTTAGATAAAATAAAAATATTTTTTATTACAATTTAATAAATATATCAAATTATATTATAAAATTTTACCTTTTATTATTAACTGATCTAAGTATCCTTTTATCATCGTACCAACGTTATATCTAATATCAACACACACGAGGCAATTTTCCCAAGATAGTCGACACTGGGCATACCCTAGCAACTACCTAGTGTTTCTTCCCGCCATTTCTTATTTTTTCGATCCTCTGTTTTCAGCAAGCAACACCACCAAAGTCGATGGGACGACAAAATCCAGTCGAGAAAGCCCTAATTTTGCTCCGAAGTAGACTTTGTGACCCTACTTTCATCTTCAAACCTCTCGCGGATTTTCCCGATTCCAACTACAGGTCTCTCTCTTTTTCTCAGCTATTCAGTTTGGTCCCCAAAATGTAAATCTATAAAAAGAAAAAGAAAAAAAAAACGGATTTTTTTCTGCTTCTGCACTATATTGTATTGTAATAAAAGTACTTTTTTCTTCTTGCAGCAAATTGAAGTTCATAGTAACAGGTTCGGTTACTGAGGCATGCAACAATTCCATCTTGCTTCTTGGTCCCCGTGGTTCTGGAAAAGTCGCGGTACCCTAATATTTCAGTTAGATTTTATCCGGGTCTTAAAGATGAATTGTTATTGAGTATTCTTATGTAATTTCTTTAAATGATTTTAGGTATTGGAGCTTGTTCTCAGGGATTTATTGGGGGAATTTCCTGATACGATATCAGTGGTATGTTTATTTCTGACGTTCTCTCTTATTCTCTTTTTTATTCCCCTTCTATTCCTTCTCTTTTAGCTGGGTAGGAAATTTACAAAATTTACTTTTATTGATTCTTTCTTGTTGCGTTGTTCAGTATTTTAATTCATATTGAGAAAAAATAAAGAGCACAAATATATCAATTATAATCTGGTTTCTGATGTAAAATGTGTTTCAGATCAAGCTGAATGGGCTTTTGCACAGTGATGACAATTGTGCGTTCAAGGTTAGTTTTCTTATGTTTTCATGCTTTTTTCTAGTCATTTGATAGCTTATCAGGCTTATTTTATTTATTTAGATTCAAAGAAGGTTGAGTTCATGATGATAACGTTTTAGAAGTATTTTTCTTCGTTTTTTATCAGGAAATATCCAGGCAGTTATGTGTGGAGTATCAATTACCATTCTCAAAAATGGTATGGTGCATATTTTGCTTGAGATGTCTATCTTTCTTGTTAGTAACATGTAGGGGATTTTTTTATTTGGGATCAAATCTTTTGCAGGCATCATTTGATGATAATTCCCAGTTCATGATAGCTGTGCTAAGGTGTGCATAGATTTCACTCTATGTAACTTTTTTTAATTCAATGCTTTATGAGTTTTGATTATTATCAAGTAATTGTGATTGTCAGGGAGTGTGGACTAGCTCATAAAACAATTATTTTTGTATTGGATGAGTTTGACCTGTTCACTCAGGTATGAATATTCATATATTTTCATCCTGCTGAATGTTTGCAGTTAGACCATGTTTAGTATGTTTTTGTTTACTTGTTTTTACTAATTCATGACGGGCTACCGGGAGCTTTGCTTCATTTAAATGACACAAGGCAATCTACTTAAGAGGTGAAATTTGCAGTAGTCTCCTTAACCTAAATTAGTTTAAGGATAAGCATTGAATTTTATTTTTTTGGTCAAGGATAAGCATTGAAATTTAAGACATCAAATCTCTTGAATTTTTATCTTCTACACTTTGATTAGGAGGCTTTTGTTGAAAACGTGAATAAGAAAAGAAGGAATTCCTTTGCAAGTGAAGCAAAGAGGTTTACTTCATAAGTAGTTGAGTGGAGTGAAACATAAAAGAACATATATTCTAAAAGCTGAAGCATGTCAAAATTCTCGAGAACCCTGAGGACTGAGGCCACAAGGCCATAAAAATAGGATTTTTTTTTTTTGTGATTTTGTAATGCTCTCAGGTAAGCAAGCATAATACATCTCCCGAGTCAGAAAAAAAAATCGTACCAGTTTGATGGTTAAATGGTTGAGATTTGCATGTATTACCATGGAGTGAGGCCTTTTTTTAGATCAAAAGAGTATTTGGTGTAATTCTAACTTGTGATTTGAATTGGGAAGGAGGAGTCTACTAGATGAACAACACCATGTAATAAAACTTAGGTTTAATAAGAGATACCATTTGGTTTCAAAATGCAGCTACCTTGTGCTAGTTTGAGAAATATGCAATTTTTTTAATCAAACAATACTTGGTGTGATTCGAACCTATATCTTAAAATGGGGAGCGTAAGTCTTACACCTAGACCACTAGGTGAACCACAAAAAATATGCAGTTGGATGTACTTAGACAGGAATAATATTTTAGTCAGGTCCAACTACCCATTTTTCCAAGCATGCAAGGGGCACAACTTCATATTTGGAGATTATGCAGCATACAAAATTTCTTACCTTCAAAGTGATGAGTCCTATTGATGCATTACATATTTTATATGATATTTTGCTAAAAATTTACCAGTCATCTGATACAACATTGGATATAAAAGATCAAACCCATGTCATAATGAAAAATACTAAAATTGAATAATCATTTTGGCTTTATTCCAGTAAGCTGGACAGTGAAAGTCTAAATTGCTCACGCAACCAATAAAGTTTGCAGCAAAAAAGAATAAAAACCCTCTGTATTTTATGATTGACTTAAAATGAGATATGGTTTCTTTGGTCACTGGGAAGGTCAGAAAATATATGTTTCTCTTATTTTAAACTAAAATAGTCAGAATTACACTAACATGTGTGATAACTAAAGGGGGAATCGTGGCCTTGTAGGTGATTTTCCACTTAAGATGTGCTACTTCTAATCAAATTTGCACCTTTTCTTTCTGCATTATAAATTGCGAAGCTTATCAGATTCATTCAGGATTATGTTTCTTGTGTATAAAGATAGACAATATTATAGTAGTTTGTTTGACCAAAAACAGGATTAATTTTAACACAACATGGGTTTTAAAATTCAGGCAGGTCAATCCAACGTGCAAAAGTTTGCATCTACATGGAGTGGATTTTCTGATTTCGGAATGCTTTTCTTTTCTTATTTGTTACAGGGAAAACAACGACTTCTTTATAGCTTGCTTGATGCAATGCAGTCAGTTTCATCACAAGCTGTTGTTATAGGTGTGAGTTGTCGACTGGTATGTTTATTTTAATGTTTCTTCTTTTTATTCAGTGTATTTGTAAATGCTGAGGGAGATGGTCATATTTCTTTGAATAGTCATAACAGTCCTTTGATTTCAAGAAGATTTGAATTAAATTCAACTGAGTCAAGATTCTTTCTTATTCCTACATAGAAATGAACCGCAATGACAAGATGTGGATAATACGGACTTCAATTTGCAAAATATGGCCTTTGTTGTTTGTAAATGATGCTCATTTTTGCATATCATGCAGGATGCGGATCAACTTCTGGAGAAAAGAGTAAGATCTCGCTTTTCACATAGAAAGCTGTTGTTCCTTCCTCCCTCTAAGGAGGACATACAAAGGTATGTTATCTTCTCTAAGACAAGTGGGCCACTATGATTACATGTTTACATCCTGAAATTGATAGTTCCTTTGTAGTAAGAATGCTACCAGTTGATTTTCTTCAGTTTTGGTCAGATTGCTGGAGCAAATTTTATTATTGCCAGTGGACTCAGACCTTCCCCAAGACTATGCTACTGAATTCAATACAAAACTTCAAGTATCCTTTCTGAACTACACCTGTTAACACATAATGTGTTGTAAAATATGCACAAATATGGATCATCTCCTATTTATGTTCTAGGTTGACAAAGGATAATTTTTGAAGACTTAACACTGATGAAAAACTTCTCATAAACTAAATTGCTAATCTGTTTTATCTTGCAATTCCTATTATCACACTTTTGATATTTTTAAATACGACTTAAATGTTTTGAGATTTATAATATTGAGCCAACGTGCATATTTGGTTGATAAAAAAGTAAGAAAAAGAAATGTTACTAGTCAATGGATCGAATGGATATGGAAATTTAACATTGTCGATGACTGCTTTGTAAAATTCTTTCTCGTCAATGAAGAACCTATATTCACTTATGCCATGAAAACCTGTTCTACTAAAATTTAGTTCAGAAAAGGCAAAACCATACTATTATTATGGTGACTTTATTGGAACTTAGAGTTAGAAATGTGAATGGTTTTGCTTTCTAACCCGTGTTACATTTTCAAGATAGACAGCTTTTTCATGTAGGCACATGCAAGCCCAATTTTAGATAAACAAAATTCTTTAGCTGAACTCCTTCGTGAACAGAACCTTTTTGCAGATGAAAAATTTATAGAAATTATTAACATGCACATGAATATGGATTCAACTCTCAAAGATTTACTGAGATTTCTGTAAGTTTCTCTTCTTGTGTGATAAACTTAGAGGATTTTATGTTTTTATCTCTTTTATTGTCTTAGCATATATCTTTTTCGCTGCTAATTGGTGATTGCAACCATGATGCTAGATTTTGTGCTGTTTCCAATATGGATTTGGAAACTGGATTTTTAACACTACAGAATTTCAGAAGTGCACTATCAAATGTTCAAAGGCAGCCAAAGATGGAGGGACTAAAAGGTTAAGGCACCAAAGCCTTTTCTTATGATGTTATTTTCTTTTCTTTATTTTACTTGATGATTTGAATTGCACATTCAATTTGTTCAAGCAGATTGCTCAGTATTGGAACTCTATATTCTGGTATGCATGAAGAGGTTGGAGGTTAAAGAGCAGAACTCGTACAACTTCAACTCAGTAATAAAAGGTAAATGATATCAAGTGCTCTAGTGTTAGAACCACTGTCAAGTTATCAGCTTATAGCGTGTGTTGTATGTGGCAGAGTATGAAGCAGTGCGTAATTCGTTCAACATTCCTGATTATTATTCCCGAATTGTATGTCTAAGGGTATGTATTTCTCTTTGCAAAACTCGAGGTTAAAGTGGTAAACCATGTACTAGTATCAATGTTGTGATTTTTTTTCTTCTCACTTCTGCAGGCATTTGAACACCTTCTACAACGTGAATTAATTAGTTTTACGGACAACAAAGGGAACAATCAACCAATTGAGTTTCGTGCTGTGAAGCTTCTGGTCTCATCACATGAGCTACACCAGGGACTTAAAACATATCAGTCCTGTCCTGTAAGTCACAGAAAAATATGTGTTAACCTGCATTACTTATCTTTGTTGTTATGTATCTTTCAAGGTTACACGAGTTTGTTTGTGTCACAAAGCATGGAGCGAGTTTTAGTAAAGTTATTGGACATAACTGAAATTCATTTTTTTTTTCTTTTTCCTTTTACTGTGTTAGTAACGGTTTTCTACATTATTAGTTCATTCTGGTTCTTTCGTGAAATGATATCAATGAATTTGATGGGTTTGTTTTACAGATAATTCTTCAGAAGTTGCTGGTTGGTTAGCTGCTTCATGCTAGGACAATCAATAACCAAAATATCTATATTCTTCCTTCTGTAGTAGCATAAGTTGATTCCCCCCCCCCCCCCCGGTTGTGATTGGAGCATCGGATTGAATGAATTGCAGTTTCGTGGCTGATAAGAGACGGCATAGTAAAATTTGTCCTTGATGGAAAGAATGGCCTCTATGTCCACTGAGGACAGCAAGATTGTTTTCACAGTTTACATGGTCCAATGAAGCATATTTATGATACATTTCTCCATGCCTCAGCAAGTGAGTGTTAGATTATTTGTCGATGGCTCTGTGTGGACTGTTCTTTTTTTTTTTTGTCAACAAATGGGACGTTTAAATTGCTAATTCCTCCAAATAGCTTTTGATGAATAATGAGTGCCTGTAACACCTCTATATGATTACAAAATGCTGCCGATTGATTATACTTGCAGAGAAAAGATGGACCTTCTAAACTGGTTAAATTAATTTATCAATATTTAGCACTTATTCTCAGCGTTGCGTGATCTTAAATTATAACCACATTTACAAAAATTATTATGTAATTTAATTTTTTAAATGAGCAGCAGGGAAAGATGTTCTGTGTAAAACCTTTAAAATATTCCAGTAGCATGGTGAATGTGATTAAAAGTGTTCAATTTACTTTCAATTTTGTACCTTACATTTTAAATTTTCTATCATTTAATATTTTAGTTAAAATAATGATAACTTTGAACATAAAATGTCAAATGATAATCACATGACATTTATCAAGGATATTTTAGGCATTTCCCATATTGGCTGGAATAAAAAAAAAATAACATTCCCACGTGTCACCCACCCTTCCCTTTCCTTACGGCCTTACCCCAAACCTTGCGTTCTGGAACCATCATTGTGCAACTGAACACCCATCGAAGCTTCCCACCCTCTGTGGACCATCGCGCACCACCCAACGTCTCACCACGACCACCAGTCGAGGCCAATGCCTCACTGCCGCCAGTACTGCACACAAAGTTGTGAACACGTAACTGTTTTCGAGTACCATAAGTACAAGCCTCAATATTTATCTTGTCAGAGAAAGAGGGGGCATATTGATTCCATTTTTAAAGTCGAAAAAAGAGGAATCTCAGTTGATTTAACTGCGCAAACAATTCAAATATTTTGTGATAATGTATTGCTGACTCAATTAAGACTTTTAATGATTTTTTTTTTTTTAAATTTTAAAATTTAGAGACATTTAATTAAGAATGAGGTGTTCAAAAATTGGACCAAATCGAATGAAACAAATAAACCGAACAATTTTAAAAATCAAACAGTTTGATTTGTTTTTTTTTATTTCAAACCGTTTCATATTCGGTTCGGTCCGATCCGGTTATTTCAATTTCTAAACTGAACTGAACCGAATCGAACCGAACCAAATCGTTAATTAAAATTATTTAATATATATATAATTTCAGAATCCTTTTAATTATTGTTAATAGTTTGATTGCTGTCTCTGAAAACCATCTATGGAAGAGCTAGTTGGGGTTGCAATCTCCATAATAATAACCATTGGAACATCCTTTCATTAGTATATGGATCCCCATAGAATCCCGTCAGCTTTTGTTTCACCTCACTTGGCTCAAACACCCAGGCATCAATATGACCATTGGTGTTATAAATAATTGTAACATCAACCGTGTTTTTCCATAGCAATGACTCAAATATCCCTTGTTACTAACATATGATGATAGTAAACATAACATTAATGGCTCTTAATTATTTTAAAGTAGGTATATTTATTTAGAGTTAGAATACAATAAAAAGCTTGAAAGGATAATACTTATAGTTATACTCAACTCATAATCTGTATTAAAAAAAGGTAATAAAAAAAAATCGTTAAAAGTTGTTAACTAAATCGGACCAAATCGAATTGGACCGTTCGGTTTTAAAATTTTATTAGTCAATCAGTTTGGTTCGGTTTGATTAAAATAATATGTTCGGTTCAATTTTGTTATTTTTTTTCCTAAAAATCGGACTGGATCAGACCGCAGACACCTCTAATTAAGACTACTTAAGAGTTTAAAGATATTCAATTATGATTTATTGAAATGTTTAAAAATTTATAAAAATTTAGGTATATTTAATAACAATTTTGTAAAAATATTTAAAAATCTAGTAATATTAAAAAAATCGTTAAATATAAAAGACTTAAAAAATTGATAAATTTTTATAAATTTTTAATGACTTTTTAATTGAAATTATAGGTAAAAAAATCTATACCCATTATTCTTTTCACCCTTAGAGTTTTATGGATAAAATCTATATTAATACTTACAAATTCATAAAAATCTTTTGAATTAATAACTTTTTAAAAGTTTACAAAAATCTAATTGAATATATCCTTTTAAAATGTTATTTTTATTGTTAAAATTTTTAAATATGATATATTTATTATTTCTCAAATATATTTTTTGGTAGATTCCCTTCTGCAACGTGGTGGATAACATCTCTCAAGATAGCAAAAAATAGTTTAATCCCAATTTCACCTACTACTAGAATAAGTTTTCCATACCTAACCAGACAAATTGAAAATAAGCTCATTAGTAAAAGAAACTAATAGATAGTATGAAGTTGATATGTAATATGAGTTGATTTTGGTATGGTATAACTAACTCAAAAATTACAAATTATGTAGGAAACTCAATAATTTATACAATATCCAAGGAATTGAAAGCATACATGACGTCGTATGGTAGCCTATGTCTATAAGGCCACTTCATAGATGTTATTAACTTAGAACGAAGTTGAGACCTAGGAGTTGCTCATGTTTTTCATGGTTGTTTACAACGATGGGGTATTGGCCTTGACTGATAGTTGCGGTGAAACTTTGGGCGATGCATGGTGGTCCATAGCGGGTGGTCCAGGCAACATTGGTGGTTTTGGGAATGCAAGGGTTGGGGGAAGGGAAGGGACTCAAGGGAGCATATTATGAGCAAATGGTCCTAGAAAGGCTCCATTTTTACCCATGTGGGTTGAACTTTTGAAGCATAGCAAATAGTCTTTTTTCCAAATCCGTAAGGCTTACAAGTTTTTGTTAAGTTTTGTGAGGCTTACAAAACTTAGTATGATTCCTTTCTTTCTTCATTCCTTGTTAAAAAAAATTTATTTGTCCAAGAATCATTTTTAAAAAATTTCTTTCAATTTCTCCCAAATGGCTTCTATAAAAGTTTTAAATTTTCCTAAGAAACTTTCTTGTATTTTTATATTTTTTAGTTTTTCTAAAATTCTTTTTAATGTGTCAATTTGTTCTTGTGACAATGTTATATTGTTAGTTTTTGTTTCTATACATGCTAAAAGTATTATAGTAAAAGGTTTCTTGAAATCTTTATTGGTTCGGGTATTTATTACTAGATTAAATAATTTTTTTAAATTAAAAATTTAATAAAGTAAGCATTTTATTGATCTATTACTCTGATACCAAATGTTGGTGCTACATTTTTTGAATCTAGTTTTCGTTACTGTGTACTATAAAGTCTACAAAGTTTTCTAAAATTTCTAATTCTTGACATAATCATCTGTAGATTTCTTCTACTTGGTCTGTATCCATGTTTGTGAGTTCTAAGCTTACTTTAAGATTTATGTGTTCCTTAGTAAATTCTTTTACTAAATTATATTTCTTTTCAAGTTTACTAAATAAATCAATTAATTCTTGATCTCTCTGTGCTAACAGTGAATTGTTCGTTTATAGATTTCTTAAAACTTAATAAAGTTGCCTTGAGGTATTGATGCACAAAAATTTGATAACTAAATTTTGTAATTTATAAAAGCTCGTAAGTGCACGAGTCACTTGTAGTAAGCGACAAGTATATTCCTAAGATCGTCTCTCAAAGAAATTGCGATGGTTTTTAAAAGAGTCAAATGTAATCCAAAACGTAACAATAAAATAAATTCTAAACACTCTAATCGAAGGTTGGTTTTGTAAATGGTTTCTAAAATCATAAAAATCCTAAAACAATAAAAGTAAATGCGTGAAAGTTTTGTTGAAACGATGAGATGAACGAGTGTGGGAAATTGGTTAGTAAACTAATCATGGATGAGTTGATTTATGTGGTTTTGACAATTAAGCACGAAAAAGTAGAATTTAATGATTATTTTCTCTAACCCTAGAAAATTCCAAATCAATGATGATTTTCCCTTAATTAACTAATTAGCTTCTTTGATCCAGACCGTTAATTAGTTAATTAGCCTTAAACCTAGGAAAATAGTTTAATCACCTAATTCAAGACAAATCAATGTACTTAAATTAGGCTCATGCTCAAGAGTGCTCAATTGAATTCAGATGGCGTTTCTAAACTCAACCCTAAAATGTTTCATACATTCACAAATCAAATTGGCCAGAAATAATTGATGAACATACGTATTAAGAACAATGACCATGAATTAAATTACTTAATCATAAAATTATCCACACAATCAATCATTCAATCATAGTTACATCACCAAAATCCCACACACAGAAGTTTAGCTATTCATAATAGAATCCAAATCAATATTTCCTATTATAAATAACATCTTTTGAAATCTAAAAGATAAAAGAGATTACAAACAATAAAATACCCCACTTCCACTCTTGAAACAAGCTCTTGATGTTGGATGATCACCTTCTTCAAGATTGTTGATGGAGCTTCAATGGAGGATCTTTAATGGAGTAATCACTTTCTCAAAATTGTGAAGAAGAGGAGGATTTTGGTACTGTTCACAAGTTGGTGGAGGCTGAATGATCCTATAATCTGTTGGAGGCTGGAGAGGATAATGTGTTTCATTAGGTCTTTTTTTCCTATGTAAGGGTTTTCCAATCAATCTGTAAATCTCGTGGCCCAAGAGGAGTCCAATCTGCTCGCGCGCGCTGCGGCGCACCTTTTTCCATGCCGCGGCGCACATGTGATATTGATTTACGAATAAAAACAGAAACCTCCCCGCCGCGGCATAACTTTACCTCGCTGCGGCGCGCAATGTGTTCATGATTTTGGGTCCAAAGCAGAAACCTCCTCGCCGCGGCATAACTTTTCCTCGCCGCGGCGCACAATGTTTTGATGATTTTCATGTTTCAACCCGAGAGCCTCTCGCCGCGGCACACAATTCCTTCGCCGCGGCGCGCCTTGCATGTAACAATATACATGGTATGTACATGTATGTACATGCTTTGCTGATTCTCGATGTAAGGCTTACGTCCCTCAATGTAATGCTTACATTTTTAAACACTTTTGCCCTCTTTTTCCACATTTTTTCCCAAACTTACTTTGACCTACAAAACAATAAAATACCCTCCAAAACAAGATTATATTGAGATTAAATGCAAAATAGATGCTTAAAAACATAACAAATAATAGGTCAAAATAGTGTTCATCAGGTATATAGTATCTTTTAGATGTTCTTTGGTTTATGATTTTTCTCTTATTTTACTTCTACATAATTCAGTTCCTAATTTTTTCTCTTTAGTACATTTTTCATTCACATTCTTAGGTTTCCACATAAAACTGAATACAATTTTTAAATAATCAAGATTCTTTGTTATACTCAATATGTAATTATTACCTGATAGAGACACTTCAATCTTTCGCTTCATATTGTCTTCTTTCCTAATCCTTAGCTTCATGCCTCAACCAAATCCAGCTTGATGTTCTCCTTGACTAACGACGTTCTATATTATCCGTACATTACTTTTAAGTTCAGAATGACAATAGAAGGTTTTGATTAAAATGAACTTTTATTTATCATAATAATATTATAATACTTCGAGAAATAAAAACCTCAAAAGGTTTTAGTTATTCATTCCTAGTAGAGAGAATTACAATTGTTGAGAGAAAGATAAGAGCTAAGTGAGACAATCTCTAAGAGAGAGTATGTGAGATGCCCCCTAAATGAAATGAGAATTTCCTTTTATACACATATGGCTTCCCTTTTTACATTGGTTGGATTTTATTATTGCACTTAACTTTCCTTGTTAGCGTTTATTAGCCAATTTCTAGGTGTGGACCCTATATTAATTATTCTCTCTAGAGCCAGTTGCCAACAAGGATTCTTGTGAAATGGATGACTCCACGTCTCTCTCTCTCTCTGTCTCTGATACAGTATATGCATTTGCAGTTCTTAGCCTACTTTTTAGCATAATTGAAAAACATCTTTTTACTTTCTTCACCAACTTCTAGTTCATTTATTCACCAATTTTTAGCTCATTGTAATTAAAATTAGCTTCATATTTTTTGATCTTTTCACCATCTTCTTCTATAATTAAAGATAACAAAAAGTCTATCAAATCGAAGCTCTATAAATATTTACTTTATATGATATGCTTCAGATTAAATCAAAACATATTATTTTTTAATTGGATCATATCACGACCCACATACAAGATTAACATATTTGATAGAATCGGATCAAATTGAGACAGATCGATCAAAACTAAATCTTTTTAAAATTATAATTTTAGAACTAAAAAATTCACACATTCCAAAAATATTTTCCAAACTTTTACAATTATTTATTTAAAAAAATTTATAATATTAAATAATATTAAGTTAATTATGTTAATTTTTTCATTACAAATTAATGTATTTTTTTGTATTTATAAATTATAATATTAATGAAAAAATTGAATAAAAGTTTAAACATATTAATTATAAATAAGTAATAAATATTATTCTACAAATCTATAATGTTCTTTTGTTATTTATTTATTAATTTAAAAAAATGTAATAGTAATGTATTTGATAAGATGGAAGAAAAAAATGGAACCGTTGGAATCGAATCATAACTATTTATCTAATCTATAGATCAATAACGGATCTGATTTATGTGATTTACGAATCAAAATAGATTAGATTAGATTAAATTTTTTAAACAACGAAATTGAATTAGATCCAATACATTGCCATCCCTATCTAGAATAAATGCTGTGTATTAGCAACATTTGACCAGATAACATTTTTTCCCCAACTTGCTAAATGACTTCGTTTTGTTTCATCAATTTTATATTTTTATCCTTCACTTGCTATAAGTCATTCGCACATACCTCCATCCTCACTTTTATGAAATCCTCATCAGAGTAATAATTTTCCTTTAAGGCTAATAACTTCTTTGCAATCGCAACACCTTTTTTCTTTAAAGTACTTTTCGATGATCAGCTTGTCAACACCAAAAAAGTTATTTAACTTATTCTCCGTCTTTGTTCCGCTTTTGAACTCACTCTCCAAAACAAGTATTTGGTTTTCTCCATTAAAAGACTCTATTTGAGAAAAGAAGTAAGAAGAAAAGAATAAAAAAAGAGTTTATGGAGAGAAAAGCTTAGAGATGAGATTGTGAATCTAAATAAAAAAAAAAATTGTGCTTAGATCCAAGAGAGGTGCATGAAAAGCTTGCTATTTTGTTGTTTGTTAATGTTATTACAATTTTTTTACTTTAAATTCTGATGATAAAGTTGAAGTAATCAGAGAAGAAAACAATATAGCAAAATAAAAGGAAGGTGTAATAGAATTAACTATGAATGATCACAAAACTCATCAGTGAGTAGAAATGCATTAAAATTTAATATTACATAATGTAATATTTCAATCTAACTATTATATTAGCTATTTTTTCATTTCTAGTTTGTACAAATGAATGGAACATGTTAAATACCTTATTCAATATTACATTTAATAAAAACTTTAATCAAATGAAGATTACCACATCTAATAAAGAATCTAAAATTATTTTACTTTCCCAAATAAGTTGGAAGTATGAGAAAATTAATTTCTTATTTATTTCAAATATGGTGTAAAAATTAATCAAAAAAATTAAAATATGTTAAATAATTTACATGCAATGTACATATTTTTAACTAGTTTGAACTAAATGTGTTAAAAGAGTAATATTACGAGAAAAAAATTAAAGGAGTAAAGTATAAAATATGACAAAATTTAGGGATTAGTAATGTAGTTCATCCAAAACATTTTCTATATATATTGTTTTCTCTCATTTTCATTTAATTGAGACTTGTTTGATAACAATTTTGATTTTTAATTTTTGATTTTTAATTTTTGATTTTTTTAAGTGATTTTTTAATTATATATGTTTGGTAAAAAAAAATTCAATAGTTTTTCTCAAATTAAGGTAAATTATTCGACCAATAAGGTTATTATTACCTTATAAAGTAATTTACCCATCATTGATAAGGAGAGAAAATAGCATAAATAGCTTACATATGATTTATAAGTTACTATTTTCATAACTAGCAAAATCAGGACTAAAATTGTGAGTTTTGGTTATCCATAATTTAGGTAGATTACATAAATGCCTTTTAGGGCTAACAAACAACTATAAACAGATCTGTTGCGCTATTCTGCAAACACTCTTGCCATTTTTATCGTGATAAACTGAATCAACAAAATTAGCACATATAGTATGTGTGAAGGATTGAAACAACGCATCATGTTTTTATTTTGCACATTACTCTCTCGCAAAAAAAGAATGGAGAAATATCACTCAGTAGCTCTGAAAATAGGAAGAATGATCCAAAATCTGACAAAGTAGCTTCTAAGAGTAAGAATCATCGACTTTAAAACATATATAAAACTTGAATGAAAATTTGTATATATGAAATAATTAATGAAAATATGTAATCCATACAATAATTTTCTTATACAAATATTTGCCTGTGTTAATCTCCTTCTCATACTTTTATTAAAACTTTTGTAATGTATGATCCTAATATTGTAATAAAAATATACAATTTACATATCTGATTATGTAACAATTTATACATTGTTATACAGTATGTAATAAGTTACATTGTGTGTATTACAAGTCTTTTTTTACATACTGCTGGTGTAGGTAAGTAACACATATATCATGTATGTAATATGTGTTATATATCTGCACCATTAGTATATAACAGTTTATATATGTAATACGAGTTACATACCTGCCATATTGGTATGTAACAGTTTACATATGACACAGTATGTAAATTGTTACTACCAATATGGCAGGTATGTAACTCGTATTACATACATATTTATCATAAATTGTTACATACTCATGATACAGGTATGTAATCTGTTACATACTGAATAACCTGTTACACATAAGTATGTATTTGTTGCATACTGAATAACAAATATATAACATGTTACATTATGTATGTTACAAGTTCTTTTTACACATAAGTATGTAACCTGTTACATACAATAGTTGATGTATATGTAACATGTTACATACAACAATAAAAAATGAATAACTTATTACATATTGATGGTGTAGGTATATAACTACTATTACATACATGATATGTGATATATAATACTTGTTACATATATTTGTAATCCTTAATATAATAATATTTAGAGTAACAAGTTCCAACTTGTTACATACATGGTATGTAACAGTTTATTTCATTATCATATTAAGAATCCTTAGTATAATAATATTTAGAATCTTTATTAGATGTGGTAATCATCATATAATCAAAGTTCTTATTTGATGTAATCAGTATTGGATAATATTTGGAGTCTTTATTTAAATGTGATAGTTGATCTTAAAAGGATAATTAATATCATTAGCTTAAAATACAAGGACAATTTTGTCCAAAATAATATTAGGCGTGATTCAAATTTATATATATAAATTGGATTAAATTGTACTGCAATAGTCAAAATTAATGTGTTAAAAAAGTTTTGATTTTACATTATTGAATCTCTTAACTTTTAAAGTTTAACATATTTAATCTATTTTCTTTAAATTTGAAATAAATTATTAAATTTAAAAAGATATAGGACTTAATATTATGATAAAAAAATTAATAGATCAATGTGTAAAATTTAATAAAGGTTAAGGACCAACGAAACAATGTAGTTGTGCTAAATGTTTTTTAACAAACAAATATAGAGTTTTAGACTTAAATAACTTACATTTAGATTATAAGCTAATATTTCTATAACTATCAAAAAATATGTCCAAAATTGTGCATTTTGGTTGCATAAAAATTATACAAATTATTAAAATGCCCTTGAGGGCTAACAAAAAAAATATATTGGAGCTCTGACGACTTTGCCAATGACACTATTGGTGAACTTATCAGAGCTCCGATAACCTCGAGATGTAACATATTGTAACACCCCATTCTTTACACGAATTAAAATTTTAGTCAAACTTATAATTCCAAAATTTTTATAATCTTACTCACAATATTTATAAAACAAAATTTACGAGCTTAAATTCAGAAGTAAAGATGTTTTAATAATTAAAATATATTTAAATTAAATTTTGTAAATTTTAAACAAAATTACCAAAATGCCTCTAACTATTAAAAATTGTACAAACTAGGGGACAATGATATTTTAACAATTTAATGAAACATGTCTTATAAATATATATAGTAATAATAATAAGAAAAGAAAAGAAAATAGGACACATGTCCAAATGTTTGTTTGACACAAAAACGTAAACACTAGGGGACATATATATTACTTAAATGAATTATATATAATTATTTTTTAAAAATCTTTATGTGGCAGCACCTAAGCTACTTATAATTGTTGTTTAAGAAGCTCCTTATAGCAGCTCCTAAGCTGCCCTTATTTGGAGTTAAATTGTAGTTTTGAAACATTTGTTAATAAAAAGTGCTATTTTTTCTTTTGTCTAATGCGCTTAAACTTTTTGTTTCTAAACGAGAGAAAACAAAGGGGAGAAGAAGGAGAAGAAATAACGTACAAGGATATAAAATAAATAAAAAAAGAAGAAGAAGAGACGATGGTTGTTAAAACATAGATATTAGTTTTGTTTTCTTTCTTATACTCTTCAATCCACATGGTAAATTATTATTGTATTTTATTTTGGATGAGAGAATTGCTAAGTGTTTTATAATTGCTATGTCTTTAAGTGTATCTCTAGTATATTTGGAAAATTTTGGAAAGGAGTTCTAAGACTTTTTTTGATTTGAACTGAATTCAATACCACTTGGGAATATACTCTTCATATTAAGAAATTGAGTTGTATACCATCAGGGATGATGCAGATCTAGAGTTTTAGAAGAATTTCATGGTTCATTATTTAAAGTTTTCTACCTAAGCTATACCAATATTTTCCTAACTAATGCAAATTTTATGAAAATTTTGATAGAAATCCTAGTACAATATGAACTATATTTTGTGATGTTGTAAACTTTTTATAAATTATTTTTCAAAGTTTGAAATGAAAACTGAGAAATTTGTAAATTATATTTCTAAAAATCTTTGAATGTCTAATTTATCACAAATTTTACGATTCGTAATTCAGAGTTTTTTACGCAAAGTTATACCTAATTAAATAAAGGTTGTTTTATGAAACACAAACTGTAAGAGCTCTCGGTATTTTTGGTATTTGAAATGGTTATACAGTTTTGATTTGAGCAAATTATATCTTGTTTTAAAGCTTGACATGTTTAGTATTTGAAACATTTATAGTTTTTTATTTTGATATTTTTGGACAAAGATATGCTTGTTTAATCAAGGATATGTCAAGTGAAAGAGGTGCTAGGAAAACTGTTTGAAAAATCAATCGAATTTATATAATTTGAAATAATTTTACTAATTGGAATGGGATGATTTATATGTTGTTTTAAAGCTTAAGATGTCTAGTTTGATATAGATTTTAGGGTGTGTTATTCCAAGTTTTCTAAACAAATTTATAGTCATTTAACTAAATGCATGTTCTGTTGAAATTGTGCTTTAAAATCAGTTTTGAAATAATTGGTATTCTATAGATTTGGAAGGGTTTTTTACATATGATATTTGAATGTATGATACCTTATTTTAAATATTGAAATGTCTAATTTTTGCATGTTTTTAGAGAAATAAATTTAGACATTTCTACCAAATATTATATGTGAATATGCAAGGGTACGTTAAGGGTACCCTAAAACTACTTAAAAACAAAAATCAACTATTAGCAATCCCTATTTTGGATATATTGAAGTGCTTTTTAGTTTGACTTAAATAAGCAAACTATGTCGTTATTCTTGTTCTAACATAAATATGATTATTTAGGAAGAGTCGAGCAAGAAGAATCTACAGTACACGTAGAGAACCACCAGTGACATAGTATTGTGAGTGGATATTCAATTATTTTCTAAGTATGGATAGTATTATTTTGAATTGCATTCATGTTCAAGAAATCTAATTTGTACAAATTACATATTTATGAAAAGTGCATTCATGTTAACTAATATTGGAAAAACATATATCAATTTCAATGCACTTCAAGAAACTTGTACACCATGAGAATATATCTTATTTTCATTATTAGAATCAGTTAAATATATGTAAACTAAGTTGCAAGCAAATTAAGATTAAATTCATTTTATTACACATACTATTTTTTTTGTATCAGCTTGCAAGTTTAGTAAATATTTTACAACTGTCAGAGTACTTTTCCTCATGTATTCATCATAATTGGCTCTACTCAACATTCATATATGCAATAAATTAGTAAGACATCCTGACCAACAGATTTGGTCCAATTTAGCTTACTATGATGTCTACCAACTCAGTATGATATTACAAATTCAATATGATGACAAGTTCAGTTAAGTCAATGCATACATGACTCATGTATTAGTAGAGCCATTTTAATGATTGTATCAAGCAAGTTCCCCATATGAGTAGTTGAAAGCTAGCACTAGTACTAAATGTCTCCTCATTGAGTGAATAAATATCTCACTTGTGTAGTTGAGAGCTAGTACTAGGGCTAAATGTCTCCTCCATGTGCGACCATATCCCCAAGTTCTCTTGGCAATAATATATATATATATATATATATATATATATATATATATATATATATATATATATATATATATATATATATATATATATATATATATATATATATATATATATATACTGATCATGAACATATAAATAGTTATCAAAATATTATTTTATTATAAGTTATGAACACGTCATTCGTGATTTCACAAGTATCAAATTATGATTATTTCATGAAACTCAAGTCATACATTTATGAGTTCATTATCTTATCAAAAAGACTACGCTTGTTATTATTATCAGCATGTGTTTCATGATAATTCATAAACAATCCATACATAGTTTACTTGAGTACTATGTTATTTTATAAAACTTATCCACTCACTGAGCTTTTAAGCTCATTCTTTTATATTTATTTTTCTCTCCCAAGTAACAGGTTTTGAGGCCACATCAAGTGAGTCCGGAGGCTTAGGATCCATCTATCTATTGTTGTGCAGAATAGGTTGTTTTTATCTCCTTCCAGTTTGTATAGTGTATTTTGGGCTGTTATGTTTTGGACTAGTGATCAAAAGTCTTATGTGGTGTATAGTAAGTATCTGACACTGTATAGTTATGTTTGGCCATGAGCCACATTCTGGATATATAAAAATTAAATGAAGTTTGTTGGATTGTGAAATTTTATATTTTGAAACTGTAGTCTTTTGTTGTAGTGAAGATAGTTCAATAATTAGGGGAAACTTTACCCAAATTTTTACAAATTTTTTACACAAAATTTTCAAGTTAAATCAAGGTTGATTCAAAATGTTAGTTATTATATTTCCTCATGACATGTCACATGCTCTAGTATTGAGTTGGAGCGGGTCCTGACACATATTACATACAATTACAAATATATATATAACATTTAACAAATATGTATATACAATGTTACATTTAACAACTTCAGTTAGGAATTCAACTAATATCCCTAATCAAACAAGAAATCATTTTTCTTATTTCTAGTGGGAACTCAAAAAAGTTATTAGGAAAGAAGAAAACCAAAAATTAGAGGTGAAATCTTACTTGAGGTAAATGAGATATGCTTAGGTTCCTTGTTCTTCTTGAACTCCACGTGAGCATCCATCAACATGTTCAACCTTTCATTTCCTTTCGTTGCCACCGCAAATCCTCAACCAAGTTCCTCAAATTTCGCTTTTATCACAATAACCAACAACTAGTCTCCATCCAGTCACCATGACATGAAATAAGCTACTAATTAAAAGAAGAAAAAAAATGATAAAGATGATTGTTGACCTAAAATCCAACATTATCACAAATCACAAAGACTCATTAAAATGAAAGCTAATCGATGATTGTAGGCACAACCTACATGCAAGCACACATGAAATTGGTTTGAAGCTAAACGAAGACAATAGTCTACGCAAAAAATCACTATCGTACTCATTCAGCTAGAAATTGGTTACTAAGAATTACAAAATTAATATTATTTTCAATTAAGATTTCTTTATTATATGACAGTTTGATGAAGTTTAATAAATCCAAAAGAGTGAAAAAATGAAATCCATAGAATAAATAGAATTTGTGATAATTATAAGAAGAAATAAGTTACCCATGATAGATGAAGAGATATGAGATAATTGGTAGTAACAAATAATATTATCACAAGCAACATATAAGGGCAAATGTCTAAAATAGACCCTCGGAGGTGGAATATGTCACTTCTATACCCCTTGTTGGAAATCTTGCAAATTGGCCAATTTTAGTGGAATGTTACCTGTTAGAGCTGGTGGGTGAAGGCTGAGGAAAAAAAAATGTAAATAAAGAAAATAAAAGGAAAAAGGAAGTAAAGAAAGAGAAAGGATAACAGTCCCAGTTCCTTGTCTTCTCTTCTGCGAAAAGGAAAGAAAAGAAAAGGTAAGGAAAATAAGGAAGAAAAAGAAGTAAGGAGGTTGGGCTTATGGAAACAATTTATGCGATGATAAAATGAACATAGTAGAAGACAAAATTTGGTCTTCACTGCTCTTCTTCATTGCTCTTTTTTCTTAAGTTTAAAAGATTAAGTTAAAGGTAAAATCTCTCATAAGCTTGATTTGATACTTGTCTTTTTTTTTTTTTGTTAAATATACTATTCCCTTTGCTTCGATTAATAATTATACTTTAAATTGTTTATTTGATAGATGAATTTTTTTTTGCCTAGGTTTATAATAAAAATCAAAGCTTAACTTTTTAATTAACTTATAAAAGTGTTTTACTTTACATGATTAATTGTTGAATGTCACTAATGGAATGAAATGTTTGCTATTCTTATATTATCCCTATATTAGAACTGTAATCCCTATATTAGAACTGTAATGTGAACTTGCATGCATATCGACTTCATTATGCTATAGTTCAACCTCAATTCGACCTAAATTATTGGACATGCTAACTTTTTCTTATAAATGTGTTTATGCTAACTGTAATGTGAAATTGAATGCATATCGACTTATTTCTGTCATATTTCGAACTCAATTCGACCTAAATTACTACACATGCTAAATTGCTCTTATAAGTGTTTTACTGTACGTACTTAAATGTTGAATGTTACCATTGGAATGAAATGTTTGCTATTCTTATATTATTCCTAAATTAGAACTGTAATGTGAAATTGAATGAATATCGACTTATTTCTGTCATATTTCGATATCAATTCGACCTTTTTTTACTGCACATGCTAAGTTGCTCTTATAAAAGTTTTTTTTTTTTTTTTTACTGTAAATGCTTATATGTTTGGATGTCACTATTTGAATGAAACGTTTTTTATTCTTATATTATCCCTAAATTAGAACTGTAATGTGAAATTAAATGAATATCGACTTTTTTCTGCCATATTTTGACCTCAATTCGACCTTTTTTTTTTTTTTTTTTTTACTGTAAAGTACAATTCGTATGTTTTATAATGTCATACAATGATATTATGATAACCAAATTTGAAGTAATTGTATTTAATTGGACAATTTGTAATACAAGAAATGGTTTATTTCGTTCATATTATGTTGAATGCATTTGCACTTATTGATGCATCGAACTTGAGAAGTAAGTATATTTATTTCAATCTAAAATTGGTTTGTACAGATTTAAAATGGATGGATTGAGTGTACTCATAATACATGGTGGTCACTGATTAAAGTTAGAAAATAAAGAGGAGTATCATAGTGGACAAGGTGTTGTGATAAGGTTACGAAAAGGAGAAGAATATCTTCGTTTGGAAGATAAGTTGTACAGTAAACTGAAAATTGATAAATACAAATATGTATTGTCAATTAAATACTTTTTTAAGAATGACGTAGTATTTCCAACAGTTACAATATGTGATGATGAAGATTTGGAAGAATTTATGAACTTGCACCTCGAAGACAAGCATAGTAAGGCTGTAATGTATGTTTCTATTAACATGACAGACATCGGACATTCCACCTCCAAAGCAAATAATATTAATGAGGTATTCCATAATGCAATTAATGAAAGTCATAACCGTGTTTCAAGGATAATCGTGGATGGAGGTATTGAAGGAAATAGATTTGATAGTAATTGTTCAAATGAGAATAGTGGTGGTGAATTTGTTGAACTTTTATTACCTGTTGACCAGTCCCATCTTCACTTCACTCCTGATAATTTGGTTGAGAACATGGAATTGTTACACTCTATAAGAGACCCTGAGGATGAATATTTTCACAATACTAACAACTTAGAGACAACAATTGATGAGAATCCATTACCAACCCCGATACTTCACGAAGTTGAGACACTAAATGTTACAAACAATTTACTTCTCCAACATTCAACCACCTCAACAATATATGAGTGTACAGGCTCCAACATTAGTTTTGAAAAATCAAATGTGGAGCTTGGTTTAACAGTTGGACAAGTTTTTGACTCAAAAGCTCATCTTGTTATAGAAATTGGTATTTATGCTATAAGAAACCAATTTGAGACAAAAACTTGCAAAAGCAGGAGGGAGGTTGTATTAATTACATGTGTTCATCGAAATTGTTCTTGGAGGATCAGAGGTAACAAGATGACCGGATCAGAAAGGTTCAAAGTGACAATTTTTAACAAAGTTCACAGCTGTGATCCGAATAAATATATGATCAAAAATTGAGTAGCGAACTCAAGAGTGCTTGCAAATGCAATGAAGATGAGATTGGTAAGGCCTGGTAGAGTTTATAAGACTAAAGATATTATTGATGATTGTAGGGAGGAGTTTGGAATTGAAATAAATTATACAACTGCCTATAGGTCAAAGGAAAAGGCTCTAAATTTAATTAAAGGCACTGCGGAGGAGTCGTTTCTTAAGCTTCCATCTTATTGTCACATTCTGAAGCAAAAAAATCCTGGAACTGTAACTCATATTGAAGTAGATACTGTGGGTAGATTTAAATATTTTTTCCTTGCATTAGGACCTTCACTTCGAGGGTTTTCTACTTGTATGAGGCATGTTGTTAGTATTGATGGTTCTTTTTTGTCTGGTCGATATGCTGGTACGTTATTTGTGACTGTGACATCAGATGGCAATAGCAACACCTACCCAATTGCAATGGGTATTGGAGATTCGGAGAATAACGATGCTTGGGAATGGTTCCTTTCCAAATTAAGCGGTGCAATAGGCGATATTTCTAATCTTGTCATTATTTCAAACAGACATCCAAGCATTTTACAAGTAATTCCAAAAGTTTTCCCTAATGCCTTTCATGGATATTGTGCATTCCATATGGAGATGAACTTAAACAACAGATTCAAAAATCTAGATATAATTCCCTTATTCCGTTATTGTTCAAGAGCATACACAAAAAGGGAATTTGATAAATACATGGATGATTTGAATGCTATTGATCCTGCCATAACCAATTACTTAATTGATGCGGGAAAAGAGAAGTGGTCTAGACATCATTTTTCAGGGATGAGATATGGGATAATGACCACAAACATAAGCGAGTCTTTCCACAATGTAATGAGGGCTGCTCATGAAATGCCAATTACCATGCTTGCGGAATATTATCGTGCCAAGCTACAAGAGTGGTTTGAATATCGTAGCCAATTGGCCTTAAAATGGGGAGATCGGTACCTTACAGAGGATGCAGAATTAACAACGGTATCCAACATGACAAAATCTTTAAAGTTCAGAGTGCTAAGGATAAATGCTTATATTTTTCAGGTACGAAGTTGGTTAATGCTTTAATGAACATGTTACTAACGAATGCATCTGTATACGAAACTTTTGTTTATTTTAATCATTATATAACGTTTTAATCATTATATAACGTTCTAACATTATGAACCTTGATTTTTACTTTATACTTACTTTATATTTACTTATTATACAATTGCATTTTTTTAAAATATATATATATATATATATATATATATATATATTCAAATTTGTACAACTAACAGGTGATTCATGGAGACACAAGTGATGAAGTAGATTTGTTAAATAAGAAATGTACTTGTAAAGAATTTGATATCCACAAGATTCCATGTAGTCATGCTATAGCTACAGCTAGATATCAAGATATTGATGTGCACTCCTTGGTTGATAATAAATATACAGCTGAGTGTTATGTAATTGCTTATTCTGAGCCCATCTTTCCAACTAATGATCATGGTGAATGGGAAGTCCCTAAGGAAATAGTAGACTTGGTGAATGAACCCCCTAACACGAAGAAGAAATCAGGTAGGCAAAGGAAATGTCGAATTCGATCATGTGGTGAGGAGATTAAGAAGATTACTCTTTGTAGTAGGTGTCGAAGATCTGGACATAATCGTTCAACATGCAATGAGGTGATGCAAATGATTGTCGAACCTATACCATTCTCCCAGACTTAATTATTTTTCAAATGTGTTCAACCTATGGGTACATGTCTATCATGCAGATAATTTATAATATTTGTTTGCCAACTTCCATTTCAAACCATATTTTGTACTTATTAATACATTAAGTATTTATAAATGGTAAGTCTTTTTTATCTGTTATATTAAATAAGTCTTTTTGCTGTAAATCTATTACTTATCTCTTATCAAAGTGACCTAATGTTAAATTATATTTAGGAATGACAACATTCATGAATCAATCTAAAACAAGACCAACATAATATGTACAAGTATATTGGAAATTGAAATTTTTCGACCATATTTCGACTATATATCGACTTGAAAATATTATGCATTCAGTTATTCCTAGCGGTGGAAGTACTGATATTAGGAATACTTAAATTTATTTGCGCATATACAAAAAGAAGTTATCTTAGTATCCACAACATATTTTAATAAGTTATATTTGCAAGGCTTACGATGGAGTAGACTACAAGTAACTATACCATAATACTTTACATTAACACTATCAAAATAGGGTCATTATAAAAAATAGCATCTTACAACATAATCAAAATAGTGGCGTTTTATCAGTGATTCAGATGTTTTGTTCATTATAATCTTAACTGAGTACCACATTTCCATATCCCTGCAACATAGGTGTGAGAATATACAAGTTAGAGAAATCAATCTAAATGTAACATTAAACAATGTATGTCTAAAGTAGCTGAACAAGTATTAAAATATAAGTCCATATTAATAAACTAAAATTTACCTCTCCTTCATAATATTTTGTATTGAACAGTGTCTCTTATGATCATCCATTCATTTCAAATTGTTCTAGTTTCTTCTGATTATCATAATGCTTTCTTCGTAGCGCAATTATTCTAGACCTCTCTTTGATGACCTTTTTCTCAATTAATTCGAGAAACGTACATATAGTTTCACATTCATCCATACTATCCTCCATGGCTTTTACTACATTCATGAAGATGACATGATCTTCAAAGTTTTCATCATTTAGGAAAGTGAATTCATACCACTCATTTATCGTACCAATAATGTCCACAAATTCTTGGACATTTTGTTGCCATTGTTGAATATGATGTGTGACCAATTTTTCCCCCATTAGGTATTGTACTCTTTGTTTATCAATCCCTTTATACATCTTCACTCTGTTGTACCAATTACTTATAAAGTACCTCCAATGCATTATCTCATCAATAGGAATTGCATCAGATTGTACAACAGTCTCCAATGACTTCAACAATATATAATGATCAACTCTACCATATACTATGATCTCAAGAGGAATGTCTATGATTTCCAACAAATTTTTTTTTGTTTCATCTATTAGTTTTCTTGGGGAAGGTAAGGGTATTACCAAATAGTCTAAATCTTCTAGAGGATGAACAATATTTTCAGATAAAGGTCGAAAATTGTGAAAATTTTCTGCCAATTTTTTCAATCTCCTCTCCTGTAAAGCAATACATGAAGTGTGTTATGTTTAAGAATGTATTCCAATTTGAAATATAAAAAAGTAATAGCACCAACTATTTACTTAAAAAGGGGGTTATACTAGTCGTTTATTCATAGATAAGTTATTTGTAGCTGGTGAATAATATTTTAGTTCTAAAAACATACTATCTACATATGAACATGGGTTCCTATTTTTTAATGAAAAATACACTACAATGTAATAATACAAAACTTACCATTTTTTTCTTTCCATCATCTATAGGTAATCCAGGATTCATGATAGTTATGTATTTTTTATTCCCAAATTTGAGCACAACACAATGTTGCTAAGAATTGCTTGCTGACTTAAGATGAACTACTTATAGGAAAAGCTCTCTTGTCAAAGGTTGTGCAGATTTACTAGCACTGCAGAAAATTGTTTCCCTTTTGAGCATGTTTTGGTCAGTCTTCAAGATTGACATTTAATTTCCTTAGATTTTTTGAACCTACACAATCCAACTTGTCTTCAAACAAATATATTGTATTAAATGCAGTTATAATTATTTTCTCTCAAACCTCCACAGTTACTGCTATAGCCAAATAAGTAAATATTGACTCTTAATATTAATTTAGGTTGATTTAACTAATCCAACAACTTCTAACCACCTCATTAACTCTGAATATTTATGGATTACAATATTATGGATTCTAAATATAATTTAATGACAAGTATTCTGATTATATAAGTAGTTTGTAATAAAAAAATTTACAACACAACATGTAATAAAAATATTTACAAAACAGCAATTTCTATATAGATATTGTTGTAAAAATTGGTATAACCACATACGTGATATGTCAATACTTTTACTGAAACATATATATATATATATTAGTAGATATCTTGTTCAGACTATAACTACAGTCTGTCTACATTACAAATATATATGAAAATTGAATTATTTATCCCATAATTCAATTACATATAGACAAAAAACGCTCTTTGGCCATAAAACAATTTACAGTGAACCTTAATAACAATTTTGAACTTAGTTTCTAAACCTGATATAACGTTCAGAAGCATAACAAAAAGATTGGATGTAGTAAACAATGGAACGATCACATAAGCAGGACGTTGTCTATGGAATAATACAACTCATAACAAGTCTTTTTTCCTAAAAGAAAAAAATATCTTCATGCTTCAACTGGATCAATGGTTTCCGGATAGTTCGAAATTCAATGAACTCTATAGCATAAATCTCACAATCTCCACTGCAAGAAATTTAAATTAGTATAAACATTCCAACATTTGGCAATCAATAATGCAGAAAATTTTTATTTAAAATAACAAAAGTATGCAAGTATAGTTGTACTTACGATTTTTCTTGTATCGAAACTTTTTCTCTTTGGTTCCGAAAAATTTTCCAAGTTTTTGAAAATTTAAAGTTTGAACCATGCCTATTTCTCTCGTACACTCCACACTGCTTGATGAAATCAGGAAACATTTTACAAATACTTTGCATATGTCTCTTCAATTGTGCATCATGAATATGCGATGGAAGTGAGTCATACACATGTATATTTTGTGATTGAAGGTCAAACTCTAACGCAATCCAATGATCGTTGAAGGATATAATCCCGTATAGAACATCCAATTCAAACCAAGGCCTTCCATAATCAAGAACATATCCCAAAACATAATTTGTTAGTCTTTTGTCAGAGAACCAATCATACAACTCATTCCTTCCTTCTGCCCTATTCCATTCATCCTTATGAGTCATAAGTCGTGCTTGCAAAGAATTTCATAATATTTTAGAATGTGCATATTAAAATGAACATTAACAAACAAAAAAAATAAACAATAATTAGCATGTGGATATTAAAAACCACAATTCTGGTAATTGACAGAAGAGAACAATCTATGATGCATTTGTGCAGATGAAAATTCAATAAACAAGATGTTCTATGTCAAAAGCAGATTAAAACTAAAGACAATGATAAGGTGGTGTTTTTCACTAAAAAGTTTCAATTACTCTCTTTCTATTTTTTTTTTATTTTACCTTAATTTCCTTTAATTTTTATTAACCCTGAAGGTTAAAAATCAGCTAAGAGCCCTTATCTAATTAAAAACACCCAATAGGACCTTAAGTGCAGTTTTGTTCCTTTAATGGTCCTTTGAAGACAAAAGCCATTTTACATAGACATGAATAAGATGACTTACAAAAAAGTACGAGTCCACTGTTGACCATCCTTTAAGACGAAATTTCGTAAGGCATTTATGGAACTTCTTCCTTAGCAACCACAGACCACAGTCAATATGCTGCAACAAACATATATAATCATTACCGAAGATTACGTCTATATTAACATGTTCATAAAGTAAACAATTTAAAGTATTCGTAAAGAAATTGTTTTGTAAGTTGGTTGTGCTACTCACTGAGTTAAACAGGTTGGCTTCAATTTTGAACAAACGATGAAACTATATAGCATTTGCTATCCCTTTACTTGGGCAACCAACATTAATGGTATCCCTAAAGTGATTTTCACAAGAATTTCTTAATGAGTATAATTGTAAGTGTACTTCATAAAGAAAAAAAGGCAAAAAAATTGTAAAATAATAGGAATATGACATATTATATTTAAAAATTCATTACTTACACCATACTACACGATTCTTTTTGAAGACAGGATAAGAAATGAAGATATTTCTCGCAATCCACAATCGTGTTGACATTATAGAATAAATTTGAGCATCCAACAAGAACATCATCGTATGATTGGTCCTTTTTCGATGCTTTCCTTTTCCTTCCATTAGTCTTGTAAACCTCATAAGGTGATCTCAAATGTGGACCAACAGATCTATTCTTTCTCATGTAGTATTTATTTGTTTTAGTTGGACCCATCACAATCATACAATCATCTGTATCACTTGCATGGATGTCCTCTGACCCCCTCTGAATATCATTTTCTATTTCATAACCAAGCACGGCCAAATTCCTCTTTTGTAATTCCTTCTGTAAGAATACAATATGAATAAATTTGTCTTCTACTTGAGACAAGTTCTTGGATATGTCCATATGAACCCGAATATTCAGAGTTGTTTCATCTTTTTTAGGAACACTATCCTCCATGGCAACATAGTGTTCTTCTCCACTTACTATTTCAGCATTTGGATCTTTTTCTTCCATTTTATTCACTCCGTCATCCTCCAATTTATTATCACCTTCATGTTCACTACCAAAAATTACATCATCATCTTCATTTGTGACATTCTCAGATCTAATATTGACGCCAACTTCAACGTCCACACCACAACTCGAATTTGGCCTTATTGGGCTGGTTGATTGAAACATACCATCTTTTCCACTTACTATTTCAGCATTTGGATCTTTTTCTTCCATTTTATTGACTTCGTCATCCTCCAATTTATTATCACCTTCATGTTCACCACCAAAAATTATATCCTCATCTTCATTTCTGACATTCTCAGATCTAATATTGACGCCAACTTCAACGTCCACACCACAACTCGAATTTGGCCTTATTGGGCTGGTTGTTTGAAACACACAATCAACTTCGAAAGGGACATTTATGTTTTCCTTTTTGAAAATATCTAACACACTGGCCAACATCTGCTTCATTTCCCTAACTTCTTGCTTCACAACCAACAATACCTCCACAACTTAAAAATATGTGAATGCATTAGCATTAAAATTATGTCAATGTAATTATCGAGACATACTGTTCACGCTAAATAAGAATTAAATAAGATTTTTCTAGGTTATAAAAAATAACAATTATTTCTGCTCTCATTTTTCACAAATAATAAAATATCCAAAAAGGGATATAAATTGTACCTTGTCAAGGGATGTCGTTGATGAAGATGGTTGACATTCATCTATCAACTTTTCCTTTCCCCTCTTCTCAACTTTTCCAACATTATGGAAAAGTTCTTCACTAAACTCTTCTTCCATCTCTCTCTTGGCAGCAACACTGGATTGATAATACGAACTATCCATCTCTTGTTCAGTGGGAACCAAGACTTGTAGAATCAATAGCTACAAAACATTTAACATTTAAATGATACATTAAATAATGTAATGAATTAATAAATTCCAACATGAATAAAGTTAGTAACAATTTTAATTTAATAAGACATAATTAGTGACATCATCGTGATTGAAGTAAGTCCTCTCCAGGTATTTGAATCTCAAACATCGACCTGTTTTTTTGTTTTCCCACTTTAGAATCCTTGGTATCAAATATGATGCACGTTTACAACCCAAATCATCCACCAATGCAGGTATGGCTTCGTAAGCCCATACTTGTAAAGCCAATGGAAACCCATATATGTTATAAGACCTAGTTGAATATGATTTCCTCAATTTAGTATCTTCTGCTTTCCCTTGAATATCCATATCATCTTCTACCTCCTCCTCAACTTCTTCATTTTTGTCCAACATATGGACGTCCCTCGGTATCCTATTGACCATACAACTTTTCATCCTTTGTATAGTAAATTCATAAACAACCTTCCCCCATGGGAAGTTGTTGAACCTGTCAAGATCTTCAACAAGGCAGAAGTATTGAAGATTTATCTTTTGTGATTTCTGCTCACCCAACAAAACGATCTCTAATGCTACCAATAATGATAAACGAAGAACATCATGTCTATCTGTGTTCTTCATTAACCTTCTTCACATAACTTTGCCTTTGTAATGATATTATCCCTCCTGAAATATTGATGTTTTAATCTACTATCCAAACATTGAATGCTATCCTTACCCGTAAACATCAAACCAGTTATAAGGGAAAATTCTTCGTATCCAAAACGATGTGGATGTCCATTTACAACAATTGTCATCTCTTTCCCACTTTGTTTCTTATCTTGCATCATCAAGAGATGGTGCACCAAAGGTCCAATGAACTCTATTCTGTGCATCTTTAATAGAAATCCAAAGCACGAGTCTTCAAAGTCCTTCTTCAAACCAAACATTTCTAGTTTGGACCTGATTGTTTCAAGCTCTTCCATTCTAGACATATTAGAAATCTTTCCAATGAAGTAATCTTCACGTTGTACGCATTGATGCACAAAAACTTGATAACCAAATTTTGTATTTGTAAAAGCTCGCAAGTACACGAGTCACTTGTAGTAAGCGACAAGTATACTCCCAAGATCGTCTCTCAAAGGAATTGCGGTGGTTTTTAAAAGAGTTAAATGTGATCTAAAACGAAGCGATAAAATAAATCCTAAACACTCTATCAAAGTTGGTTTTGTAAATGGTTTCTAAAATTATTAAAATCTTAAAACAAATAAAGTGAATGCGTGAAAGTATTGCTGAAGCGATGAGATGAACGAGTGTGAGAAATTAGCTAGTGAACCTATCATGGATAGATTGGTTTATGTGGTTTTCACAATTAAGCACGAAAAAGTAGAATTTAATGATTGTTTTCACTAACCCTAGAAAATTCCAATTCAATGGTGATTTTTCCTTAATCAACTAATTAGCTTCTTTGATCCAAACCGTTAATTAGTTAATTAGCATTAAACCTAGGAAAATAATTCAATCACCTAATTCAAGACAAATCAATGCACTTAAATTAGGCTCATGCTCAAAAATGCCCAATTGAATGCAGATTGTGTTTCTAAAACTCAACCCTAAAATATTCCATACATTCATAAATTAATTTGGCCAAAAATAATTAATGAACATAAGTGTTACGATCAATAAACATGAAATAAATCTCTTTAATATAAAATAATCCACACAAACAATCATCCATTCATGGTCACATTACCAAAATCCCACACACAAAGGGTTTAGCTACTCATAATAAAATCCAAATCAATATTTTCTATTACAATTAGCATTCTATGAATTCTTAAAGAGAAAAGAGATTACAAGCAATAAAATACCCCACTTCCACTCTTGAAACAAGCTTTTGATGTTGGATGATCACCTTCTTCAAGATTGTTGACAGAGCTTCAATGGAGGAGCTTTAATGGAGTGACCCTCTTTCAAAATTGTGAAGAAGAAAAGGAATTGGCACTGTTCACATTGTTTTCTTCCCTGTGTGTCTCGTGTATGCTGGTGGCTCAATATGATGATTTCTTTTGTTCAATTAGGTCTCTTTTTTTTTTGTAAGGGTTTCCAAGTCTGCGTGTGTGTGTGGCTGAGAGGGAAAATTATAATCCATGCGCGGGCCGCAGCGCGCCTTTTTCCATGCCGCGGCGCGCAATATTTTTTTGAATTACAAACCAAAGCAAAAACCTTCCCACCGCGGCGCACAATAATCATGCCACGGCGCGCAATGTTTTCATGATTTCCCAGGATGCACCCGAGAGCCCCTCGCTGCGGCATGTGGTTTCTTTGCCGCGGCGCGCTGTATTTTCCTGGAATTCAAATCAAAACAGAAACCTCCCTGCCGCGGCGCACGTTTTCTATGCCTCGGCGCGGGTTGTTGTAATGCCATGTAAATGCCCTTACATAATTTGCTGATTCTCGATGTAAGGGCTTACGTTCTTAAGCTGTTGTTGGTCCCCCTTACATAGTGAATTGCACCCAATGTAAGGCTTACATTCTTTAACACATTTTGCTTCATTTTTTACTCTCTTTTTCCACATTTCTTCCCAAACCTACTTTGACCTACAAAACAATAGAATACCCTGCAAAACAAGATTATATCGAAATTAAATGCAAAATAAATACTTAAAAATATAGCAAATAGTAGGTTAAAATAGTATTTATCATGCATGAAATTCATCCGTTATCTTGAGATGCCGTCATCTACATCAAGGGAAAAGGGTAATAAAAATTCATGAAATAAATATTCAGATAGTACCAAAACAATATAAAGCTAATATAACAACAAATACTTAATTTTAACATTTATTAGACAATAAGTTGTAAATTTTATAAACAAATCATCATTGAAGATCAAATTAAATCAATTAACTTGTAAATTTCCTTTCAACTGTAAAGTAATTATAATTACATAAGAAACAAGGCTACAATATGCATGTCAAATAGATAAGTGAAAATGATGTTGAAGTATGATAGAAATTCTTCGATAATCATACCAGTGTTCTTAAGAGCAAACAACTAATGATTATGAAAAAACAAGAGATTAATGAATGATTAGTTGAACGAATGAAAGATATACATTTCAGTTGACCGACCTCGAAGCAAGCAATTAGTAGTCACCACTTAAAAAATTGCCTAAAGCTCATTTTACTTGATATGGCCTGCATCTAGTAGTAGCTAGCAACAGAGGTAGAATTCAAGTAAAAGCAAAACTGATGATGCAACCCAAGAAAGGAGAAAGAGGAAGGGGAAGGGGGGAATCCATTAACCCAACACCACCAATCAAAATATTTTTATATTCTTTTGAAGTTTCACTTAATTCTTAGTTTATTGATTATTTCTTTTCTTTTTTTTCCTTTCTATTTTTTTTTCTTTTAATTGTAGGATTGAAAATAATTGTTGGTTTATTAAAACATCATACTTTATCAAACCTTCTAAACGATAATAATAGCATCAATGCATTTATCATATAAACAATATAGCATCAATGCATTTATCATATAAACAATCCCAACCAGAAAAAATCCTAGGGACTTGAAACTTTCATCACCACTTTACTTAAAAATTGGTACACGAAAAGCTAGATAACTAAGTCAGGAAAAAAATGTTTATATGAAACTTGCACTACTTTATATCCTGCCAAATTCATTGTTTAATCAATTTATTCCTATATTACATAATTTTCACTACTCTTATTGGATGCTATCTATACCATTACAATACTCGGAGACAACAAACTCTAGAGACCAAACCTATTATAAACAGTAATAGAGCTAGGAATATTATTCAAAGGGGGAACCATGTAGACAAGTATAACAAGAAAAAAATATGTTTGTAGTTAACTATTATGAAATTTATAAAAACTATTTTAGCAGTATAGAATAAATAAGTCAAATCTATATTTTTTACAAAAACTGTCCAATTTGTGAAATATAAAATAGTAGCTACATTGTATTAGAAAATAATAAAGAAATAAAGTTTAATTTTTACAATTAGATTTAGTATTACATATTTCATATAAGTCACAAAATCTAATGAAAGGAAGAACAAAATAAGAGAGTGACTTTATTGTTAAAAAGTGTTGTTTTAAACATTTATTTATCAAATAACAATTTGGTATAGTATTCAAATCAGACTATTTTCTAAGAAGATAATAAGTTTTATCACTCTACTGTAGAGTGGTTGGTATTGTTTTAAATGTTGAATAATTTATATTTGAACAACTACACGTATTTTTTCTTTAAAAGAATAAAAATGAAAGGAAAATTTCGCAATCTTGTTGGCTCTTTCATGTAAAAGTATAAGATATAAATACATATTTTGATATAAATGGCTTGTCAAAATTTAAAAAGGGCTAATTTTATGGTGCTTGGTGGTAAGGAGGAAGGTTTCCACTGAGAACACAATTGATTAAGTTATGAAAAGTAAGGCATTTCATCGCAAGCAAAATTAATATCTAAAGTGAGCATATTACATCCATCATCACTAAAATCAAGTCAACTTGAAAATGTTTCCTTAAAAAGCTTTCACTGCTATAGATATTATAAAATGAGCCTCACATTAAACATCCATTTTAAGCTTTCAACAATTGCAAGTTTTACCAATAACATGGACTACATAGTGTTAAGTTAAAAAACGCTACCTTACGAAAACCCAGTGAGGCAGGCGTAAAAACTCGCATCAGGTGCTCTGATGGAAGAGAGGAAAATAAAGGAAATGTCACTAGTTTTTGATTGTTTTCAGGTAGTTGTCTAAGTCGTTCTTTCACAAGCCTTTCAACAGACTCGATCTCTTCTTGTCCTGTCAAAAATACAAGTATATCACCTGGGCCTTCCTTAAGATGAATCTAATTAGAGAAAGATACATTAGGGCTAATGATTAATTGAGCAACTTGAATACATATAAAGACAAAGTCAGTAAAACAACGGCGAGCACTAACCAGGATGTCTATTGGAGTGGTTGTGGCCGACACTCTGCGAAAGGGAGGATTGGAGTCTTGGAGACGGTGGCCACGGGCTTGAGGGTGATAGTGAGGGGTTAGAGACAGACGTTCTCTCAAAAGGGTAATATTAAGGTTTCGGGCAAATACCAGCTCCCAGGTTTTACCTTTAACCTAATCTTTTAAACTTAAGAAAAAAGATCAGTGAAGACCAAATTTTGTCTTCTACTATGTTCATTTTATCATCGCATGAAGTGTTTCCACAAGCCCAACCTCCTTACTTCTTTTTCTTCCTTATTTTCCTTAGCTTTTCTTTTCTTTCCTTTTCACAGAAGAGAAGACCAAGGAACTGGGACTGTTATCCTTTCTCTTTCTTTACTTCCTTTTTCCTTTTATTTTCTTTATTTACTTTTTTTTTTCCTCAGCCTTCACCCATCGGCTCTAACAGGTAACATTCCACTAAAATTGGCCAATTTGCAATATTTCTAACAAGGGGTATAGAAGTGACATATTCCACTTTCAAGAGTCTATTTAAGACATTTGCCCAACATATAATATTGTCATCGATGATGGCAGTAAGAATAAGTGAGTGGAGGAGAAGGGCAAAGAGAGTAGAGAAATTAGAGATGCTTTATCGATTTACTCTTTGTACTAATTGCAGTTTGTAAAAATTGAGGGCAAAAAAGTAATATAATGTTTCCAAAATGAAGTCGTAAAACCATTTAGGGAAAAATGTTCTGGATGTTAAATTAGGTGTTATTAGATAAATAATTCACAAATATTAAATTAGGTATTATATTAGGTAAATAATTTACAAATATAGGTAATGGCATAACGACAGATGTAAATTCGACAATCCAAGCCTAAAATTCAAAACACATTGTGTTTTTAGCTATGTATGTTTTTGGGCCAAAATAGATTAAATTTTTAAAATTAAATGTCAGTCCAATGCCTGGCTCTAATATTTTGGTAGATTTGAACATGATTTTTTTAAACTTTGAATTTATTTAAATCAATACTCACTTTAAATGATGTAAAAAAATTATAAATTAATGTCATACAGTATTCAAATATATATATATTTTATAAAATTTAAACTTAACTCTCACTTAGCGCACAATTCAAATCTAATATATAATATAAATATTTGATTTAAGTCAATTTTTAAAATTATTTGGATAGGGATATTACAAACTTAACCGAAACTAATTGAATTTCAAATTGGGTTAATTTACACCGTATTATTCAAGCTTTGTCGGGGCAGGGCAAAATTTACGGGGTTTTAGTAAAAACCGGATCCGTTGATTTATTTGATTTACAACAGGGGGTATTTAGGTCTTTGCAGTACATGAGCTATTTATAGCTTCCATTTTGGCTTTGCGTATCTAACCCTAGTTTGCTCGGCGGCCAAAGGAGGATCTCGCGTGGCGCTGTTTAGTTTTAGCCGGCGACTTCATCTCCATAGCTATGGCGGAAAAGGCTGTCACCCTACGCACCCGAAAGTTTATGACAAACAGGCTTCTTTCGAGAAAGCAATTTGTGAGCTTTCGTAACTATTTGCTTTTCTTTTTTTATTTTTCATTTTCAAACAGGTATATGCTAGATTTCGGAGCTCAATGTTGTGTATAAGATTGTATGGCTCGATATTCTCTTGATTTTTATGTACTCTCGGAAATCAAACATGTAGTTTCAGTATAGAATTTATTTATTTATTTATTCAGATTTTTCTATGTTATTTTTAGGTTCTCGTTTTGCATTATTCTTATTCTAACCTTAATTTTTTTTTCTTATCAAAGACAATATTGTGATAATTTGAAGTATTCTGGAGATCTTTTTTGGACTTATTTTGACTTGGGAATAGTGAAAAAACAAATATAAATACTTTGTGAAGTTTGTATATCTTGGAGAACGTTTTGATGTTTCTTTTTTGTGACTTCTAAACTAATTTTGTCACTTTTTGTAGGTCATTGATGTGCTTCATCCAGGAAGACCCAATGTTTCTAAGGTAAACCTTTTATAATGATATGATCTTTATCGACTAATTACATGTTGACTGGTTATCTTATCTGTGTTACTGTACTTGTTATGAAGGCCGAACTAAAGGAGAAGTTGGCAAGAATGTATGACGTGAAGGACACTAATTCAATCTTTGTTTTTAAGTTCCGTACCCACTTTGGTGGAGGAAAATCTACTGGATTTGGGTTGATTTATGATTCAGTTGACTCTGCCAAGAAGTATGAACCAAAGTACAGGCTTATCAGAGTAAGTTACATTCTCCCTTTTATTGATTTCTTCTAAGCATGTCTTTTCTTTAAGTGTTACTTAGTTGGTGTGCTCAGTTTACTGTGTAGAGTTCAAATACAGTGATTATTTTTTTGTAGTTGTGTTTAAGATATTCTGTAGGCCATGTCATGCATGTATATGTTGCATGAAGAGGTTTCTGTTGGTGTGCTTTGTCTTTGCTGGTTCTTCTCTTTCTTTTATTTTAATGCATGGTTCTTACATGGAACCAGATTTATAAATAATGTGCTGGAAGTTCTTGATATTTTTTTTTACCTGAGTAAGCTCTCGTATTTATATGTGCTATAATTTCTGATCAATTTACCTTATTTTTTTCTTTTTTTTTTTTAAATACTGAAAATGGTTCCTCTAGACCAAACCATTTCATGATTATTGGTGTGTTCAGTTTAAATGCACGCTCATCGGTTGCACGCCCAAACCATTTCTGTTGTCTTATTGCTGTGCTGGAGCAGTTGAATGGACTATGAATGTGATTACTATAGTATTGGGTGCTGTTATGCAGATCTTGCTATAACTTATTTGAATTTATCAGTTTGGCCAGACTCCATACTACTTGCATTGTGATAAGTTTATGTAAACTTTTGTACTTATATTTTACAAGTAGCTTTGATCTACTTGTCTCTCTATGAAATCTTTAATTTTATTTCAAGTGATCTTTAGCTGTAGCATTTTAGATTTAGTATGGAAACTACATTCCAACTGCCATAGGAGTGTCACTTGTCAAATGAAGTTGTAATTGTACAATCAAAATTGTTGGAGTTCTGCGAAAACTCAATTGATCTATTTTGGGGATGAATGGTTTAAAAGCAAAAGGATAAAGCTGCAAAAACTCAGAGTGATCTATCCTTAGCTCCATCTTACGTTCACTTTCTCTGTTAGTTTTCCTTTTGATTCCTTTGATTATTATGTTGTACAATCTATAAT
Organism: Elaeagnus macrophylla; assembly: GCA_029378325.1. Taxonomy (NCBI): domain Eukaryota; kingdom Viridiplantae; phylum Streptophyta; class Magnoliopsida; order Rosales; family Elaeagnaceae; genus Elaeagnus; species Elaeagnus macrophylla. The sequence continues at coordinate 40,218,415 of CM055641.1, forward strand.
CATGTGTTAAAACCACTATTTGGTTGTGTGGTCTTTATATTTCAACGTTCATAATCCTCGACTTTCTTGCCATGGTAGAATGGACTTGATACAAAGGTAGAGAAGTCAAGGAAGCAGATGAAGGAGAGAAAGAACAGAGCCAAGAAGATTCGTGGTGTGAAGAAAGTAAGCTTATTTACATAAATTTTTGTGGGTTATTTTGAAATGCCTGACTTTTTTATTTGCTATCACTCTATGCTAATTTTTTACCTATTTATTGGAATGCAGTCAAAGGCTTCAGATGCTGCCAAGGCCGGAAAGAAGAAGTGAGGAGAGATCGTTTTATTTTGCTAAGAGCCAATGGTGCTAGTTTTGACATTGTTTTCTTGTTAGTTACTTTTGAAGAGAAATATTATGGTGGTCTTTAATTTCTTAGTTAAATTGATTTGTTGCTATAAGTTGCTTGAAAAAGAGGTTTCACTATAGTTTTCAATCAACCACTAAGGCTCATTTTGTATTTTTTTTTTTTTTGTTTTCATGCTAACATTTTTTAATTTATTGTTATTTGGTGATTAGTTATGTTTTCAATTACTACTTTAATTTGAAATGTGTTCTATTTTTAAGTCTAATTTTGAAAGTTGGAAAAAAGAAACTCTTTAAACTTATTTTCTTATTTTGTGATTTCAAACTTTCATCATTAAATTTTAAATCCTACTTGTAACGCTTATTTTTCATGAAATGATTCAAACTTTTTACCGTTCTCAATAAAAAAGGTTCAAATTTGGAATATAAAACTGAAATATTAATATTATACAGTTTTACCAAATTAGTTTATGAATTTATGTGTTGTGTATTCGTACTTAGAAAGCAGAAACGGAATAAGATGCAACTTGAGTTATTTTCAGGCATGAAGGAAACCCCGTGTTCGTCTGAAAGCTGATCACTGATAATCTGAATCTATTCAGGGTACTGCAAGTTTTTTCAAAAGAAAAGAAAATTCAGTGTCGTGCTTCAATTGTCGCCAATTATGTGTTTGAATCGAGTGAGTAATAATATAGATACATAAATTTGCACATAATTTTTATTTAAATTAATTATATAGTAATATATAACAAAATTATTTAAAAAAAATGAATCATTTTTTTTATTTTTTAAAATAATTTTGTTAGTATTATAATATAAATTGTTTATATGTAAATTTGTGTGATATTAATATTTCTCAAAAAAGTTTTAAATGAGAAGTTATATTATTGTAATGATTTTTTATTATTATTATTTTTATATCAAGTGTTTAAAATGCTATAAAATACGAGTTATTTACATGTATAAAAGTAAAATTTAATATAAAATTATTCAAAAAAAAAAAATTAACAATAATAATATTTAAATACAATTTTTTTTAAAAAAAATATTAAAATAAAAAATCTGACAATTAACAAATACTAATACAAATATTTTATGAATTTTTTTTATCAATTTATTATTTTTAAAAGATCGTGTTTTAATAACTTAATTAAAAAATATATATTTTAATAAAAAAAATTATTAAAATAATACAGTATCTTCTTAATTAAAGAAGACGTTTTATAATCTAATAACTAAATTCATGCTGAAACTCAGTCTGAAGGCCTTGAATGACCATTTTTGACTTCACGCTCACATTTTTGAATTTGTTGTTATTTGGAAATTAGTTCTTTTTTCGGTTTCTAAACTAATTTGAAATGTGTTTTATTTTTTAGTCTAATCTTGAAACTTGAAAAAAAAAAAACTTAAAAAACTTATTTTTTATTTTGGATTTCAAACTTTCATCATTAAATTTCAAATCCTATTGGTAACACTTATTTTTCATGAAATAATTCCAACTTTTTTCAGTTGTGTTCTCAATAAAAAAGTTCAAATTTAGAATATTATACTGAAATTCAAGTATTATATCTAGAAAAACATATTATACAGTTTTACGAAATTAGTTTATGAATTTGTGTGTTATTGATAATTAGAAAGCAGAAGGCAGAATGAAATGCAACTTGAGTATAGTATAATCTGAATCTAATCAGTGTACTGCATATTTTGTTCAAAAAATAATCAGTATAGTGCATAAATTATTGTCTACCATGTGTTTGTTTTATCGAGTGAGTAATAGTAAAACACACATTTTTTTTAATTTGAATTAATTATATTATAAAACGTGAAAAAATGTTAATAAAACACGCATATTTAGAATACATATAAATGCAAATTTGGGTAATATTAATATTTTTCACAATTTTGAGAAAAAAGTTCTTATGGAGAAATTATATTATTATTATGATTTTTTTTATTAAAATATTTTTTAATATCAAGCGTTTAAAATACGATAAAATACTATCACATTTACATGTGCAAAAGTAAAATTTTATATGAAATTATTCAAGAAAAAAATCAACATTAATAACATTTAAATACATACTTTGTTTTCAAAAAATTTAAATAAAAAATGTGATAATTAACAAATATTAAAAGAAATATTTTGTGAAATTTGTTTCACATTAATTATCAGTTTATCATTTTTAAAGGATCGAGTATTAATCGTGTTTTAATAACTTAATTAGAAAAAAATGATATTTCAATAGAAAACTATTTAAATAATATATTATATTCTTAATTTACATTTTCTTTCAAAGCTATGATAATAAAAAATATATTTTATATCCTAGATAACGAAATGCATATTAAAATTAGCCTGAAGGCCTTGACCGACCATTTTTGTATGATCACATGCAAATTTGTGACACATTTGTGTTGAATGACCCTTTGAGTTGTTGATTGTACAAAAAGTTGTGTATAAAAACATAAGATATTAAATGTTTTTACGAGTCTGGGACTATTATAGCATAATTTTGTTAAAAAATATTAAATAAACAAAAATAATAATTTTTTTTGTCAAAAATGGTGAGTTTTAGCTCAATTTTAATTCTGACTTTATTAAAATACCAGTTCTTTGACTATTTTTGTTTTAAAAGTTTGTAAAACTTACTATTTTTTTTAAGAATTCTGTAAGGTTTACAGAAATCAGAATGATATTTTCATTTCTTAAAAGGATTTTTTTTAATTTTTCTAAAATACTTTCTTACTTTCAGTATTTTGTACTGAAGTAAATAATTATTTTAATTTAAAGATTTGTGAATTTTTTTACTTATGATGTAATTATATTAATTTTACGTTCCAATTGAATAGTACTTTATAAATTCTTATTTGTGATATTTTTTTAGGTAATCTTTTGATTATTTCCTTGATAAGTAGTATTAGTTCTATTGTTTCTTTTTTATAATTATTTAAATAATTTACTTTTATGTTTGAATTAGGTTGGGAATAGCTTATTTTAAATATTGTTTAAACTATGTATTAGTTTTTACCTTCTTGTCAAATATTATTTAGGTAATTGGCTTTGATACTATTTTTGAGCTGAATTTTTAAGCTTTAGTTAACTTTTCTTCTTATGTGTTCTTTGAATAAATAAAATTCAAAAATTAAGTTATTAAATTCTTCATTTATCTTAACAAATTTTTGTGTAAAATAATTCCTATGGGATGGTCTATTAGATATAAAATATTAGAAATGTAATCTATATAATAATCTAAAAGAATGTCAATTTTTTTAATTTTTTTTAACATGTTTCATAACTTTCATTGTCAAAATATTGTTTTAAAATTTTCATATATTTTTCTTCAAAATCTTCTATCTTGATCATACTTTTGTTTTATTTTATCTTGCTTCTATCTATAATTTTTTATTTTCTTTTCATGTTTACTAAACTAGGGCCAGTTAAATACTAGTTGTTCCTTCTTGAATTTTAAGTTCAAAATTCTTAAGTTTTTTGTCTATCCAACGACACAATTTTTAAATTTTTTTTTATTTTTTCTATATCCATATTTACTAGTTTAAGGCTTGCTTCAAGATCTAAATATTCTTTGTTTTGGTATTTTACTAAATTATATATTTTTTCTTGTTTAAAAAAAAAAAGTCAATTAATTCTTATAAATTTTCAATTATTTTTGACCTTCCTGCATTTCTTTTAAAATTATCTTTCACAGATGTTTTAAAATAAACAAGAGCTTGTTTGAGATAAATTGTATCTTTTAATTTTTCTTGAATTTCAACATATTTCTTTATTTTACTTCTATATAGATTTGTCCTTGATTTCTTGGTTTTATTATAATTCATTTTCATGTTAATAATGTTTGTTTTTTAATTTCTCCATAAATCAAGATATAATTAATGAATTCAACGATATCAATAAAATTCAAGGTATACTAGCCTCTAAATGTAAACTATCAATTTTTTGAATATAGGTTCATCTCGTACTTTCGCTTCTTAGCTATCTCCTTCTTGTTTCAAAGAGTTAAGTCTCACTCCAAATTCAAGCTTATAGACCTCCTGTCCTTACTGATCTTGTTGAGATCCGTACTTAACTTCTAGTTTTAGAGTGATAACTAGATTTGAAATTTAAGTTGGGTTTTTATTCATTAAACAAATAGTTTATAACCTAGAGAACTAGCAACCTTGAAAGGTTTCTAGTTCATAATGATTTTAAGATACAAATATAGATAGAAATAGATAAGAGTTAGAGTGATTTCGTATATCCATTTTAATTGAAGAGAGTTTCCTTTTATTAACATAAAGGTTATTTGTTTATATTGGTGGGATATTACTATTTCACCTAACTTTCCTTTCTGGGGTTCAAAACGCTCACATTATTGATGCTTCAAGAGCCAATTTTGGGAGTGAACCTTACATCAATTATTACTTGTCTGCCATACTGATTTTTGTGAAGACTTTGAGTTCACGTAGCTTTCTTATCTTTTATGCAATAAATGCATTTATAGTCTTCAGATTGCCTTTTAGAATAATGGCAAAATACCTTATTTTTTTTCACTTACTTCAAGCTCATTGCAGTTGAAATTACTTTCATATGTGATTACTTTTTCACTATCTTCTTCAGTTATGACCATATTACTCTGAAAAGTAATAATGAATTTAATGGTGCAATAATTGACATGGATTTCAAAAAAAATTATTAATTCTTCTTATTTCATAGTAAATTTGGCTTAACATTTGTCATTTTTCAATACATAATTTCTCAGGACTAAATTTCTTTTCTAATAAAGCCCTTGGATGAGGGACTTCTCGTTTCATATTAGTTAATCCAAAATTAATGAAATGATAAGGACTTATTGGTGTTTTCTGATTCCAATCTATTATTGAACTAAAACATTTTAAATAGACAGGCTTATTCATAGCCTTAATTTTTATTTTAAAATTTATAATTGATTTCTTGAACTTTTTAGGGAAGTAATTTAATTCTTTTAAATTATTTCTTGGGTATAAGTTTTTTATTAACCTAGTATGGAATGCCCGATAGATAAATACTGGATTAGCTTATTCTAAAATATTAAGTTTACTACCAATTGAAAAAAATTATGTAGTAAAAAACTTAATGTCATCAAGATGTTCCTCAGTAGTTTTTCTAGCTAAGTTTAACGATTGCTGTTTTGTTAAATTCTTATATCTTTCTTTTTCTTCTTTAGAAGAATTGCTTGTTTCCTCTTTGAAGATTATTGGTCTTGAAATTTTTTTTAGATTTCTTAATCTACTGGTTTCTTTTGTTGATTGTTGTATTATTTGAGAGTAGTTTCTTGCTACTTCTGTTGGTGATAGGAGTTTTGGGACTTTATAATTAGAAAGGCTTCTTTCTATTTTTATCCTGTTGATTCCACTAAATCCTATTATTGATTTGCTTGCCTCTGACCAGTCGGTGTAGATTCCTAATTTTGGTTCATTATATAATACGTAGATCTTTTTTGACTCTTCCTTTTCAGCTTTATCTGCCTAATTAATCTTTTATTTTTTCTTTTTTGAGTTATTAGTATTTTTTGTCCTTATTAGTTATCTTTAAAATTTTAATTCATTTCTTTTTAGATTTTTACTTCTTTTTCTTTCAAATTTTTCAATTTTTCAGAGATTTCTTGTATACTTGAGCCAGCCAATGTACATTTATTATCTAAAGACTTTTTAGGTATAATACCTCAAGTTACTCTTGGAAAATTTTGATTTCTTTCTCCTTAATCTTAATTTCTATGTCAAGGGATCCATTCTTGTAATTAAAAACATAGTTATAAGGGCTAATTCTCTAGTTAAAACATTTACAAAAGTATTTTTGATTCTTAGTAAATATTTTACATTAAATTTATAATGGTTAAACCATTGTTTTCATCAAATGAGCTTTCCTTGCTTATAGTCACCTACAATAGCGATTCTTAAAAAATGTCCAAAGTTTTTATTGTGAGTTCTAACAACAAATTTTGAACTTATAACATATATTACAAATTTCTTAATAGCTTTTTTAAAAATTAAATATTCTTTTTCATTACTATGATAATTTCATTCAGAGCCTTGAAAAGATCCTGAGGTAAACCTGCAAAGATATTCATTTTTGTCATCAACTCTTACTTTTATTACTGCTCCCCAATATTTATGTTAAGCATTTGTTTCTATTATCATTTTATCATCTAGTCTTAGACGGTATAAAGCTGGTAAATTTTTTAATTGTGCCTTTACTTTATTCATATATTGAGTGTCTTGATCGGTCCATTGCTATATATAATCTTTTTAAGCTTTATTTGTAATGATTTTCTCATTTATGCTAATTTCTTTATATATGATTATGCATAAGTTAAATATCCTTAAAATCTTTGTAATTAATTTTTTTTTATTATACTAGGAAAACTTTGTATGATCTAGAATATGGGGTTGTAAATGATGTCTCTATCTTTTAATTTTAATCCTAAGTATTTTATTTTTTGTTGAGCAGTTGTTGCTTTCTTTTCTAATAATACTATTTCGATTTTTTACATTCTTATAAAATATTAATATTATCTAAGTAATATTTAGGTAATTCATTACTGAATACTAAGATATGATCTATGTATACAAAACAAAAAATATGATAGTTTTTGAAAATATTATTTATGTATTTTTGAAAAATACTTGGTGCTTGTTTTAATCCAAATGGGATAACTGTCCAGTGAAATTTTCCTTGTGAGCAACTAAATGCTATTAATTTTTGTGATTCTTCATCAAGTCTTATTTGTTAAAATCTACTTTTATAATCAAAACTTAAGAATATTTCTTTCTTTTGATGAGTGATCATAACTATTTTTTCTTTGGAATAAAATAACCATCATCAATAGATTATTTATTTAAAGCTTTAAAATTTATTATCATTCTCCTTTTTTCTCTTCTTTCTACTAAGAATGATGGGCTAGAGTGTGGTGAGTTACTAGGAATGATTACTTTTAATTCTAAAAGCTCTTGTATTTATTTTTCAAATTTTTCTAGATCCTTTAGAGTATAAATAATTGATTTTACTCTAATAACTTTTAAATATTTTTTTAATTTTATATTTTTTTTTCATTAAACCTATTAATATTTGGATCTAATGAATTTTTTGAACATACTCTTCTTAATAATTTTCTTATTCATGTTAAAACTTTATATTCTTGTATTTTATTTAGAAATAGGTTTTGGTCGACTTCTATGTCTAAAGAAATATTTTCTAGATATGATTTTTATTTTTTCATATTCTTACTATGTTTTTTGTTTTTTATGTTGTAACATAAAAGTTGGTGATGAAACTGTTAATGACTTTCTAATTTTTGATACATAGATGGCTTCACCATCTAGAGTTGTTAAACTTATTTTATCTAGGAACTAGAAAAAAGGTTGAAATATGTTTAAGAAGTTATTTCCTAATAAAATATCAACTCTAATTTTCTGTTGATATATTGTTGGGATATGTAATATTTCTTCTTCTATTAATACATCTATGTCTTTTAAAACTTTGTTAAATTTTATTGTAGTATTATTTGCTATTTTTACTATTAATTATTTTAGTGATTGTTTCCAAAGCTCTTCCAAAAATACATATTTACTAGCTAAACACATACTAGCTCTTATATCTATGTATGCATGTAAATGATAATTTGTATATCGTTTAAATTTTAGTCCTCTATTAATATATGTACTATTTGGATTTGTAATAATATACAAATCATTCATCATCTGATGAAGAGTAATTAGTGATTTCTGCTTTAGTTTTTTCTAATAGATAAATACCACAAGTATCATCTATATCTAATTCCTCTATTAGTTCTAATTTCATCCAAAAAGTTTCCTCTAAGATTTTTACTTTTTGTGAGAATTCATTTTTATGTTGAAGTCTATCAGGGCATTCATTAACGTAATGTTGTTCTTCATTGTATATTCAACATTTGCATTTTTTTTATTGACAATAAATTTTATTTTATGGTAGTTTATACATTTTTCATCTAAAATATCTTTTTTTATAAGATTCTCGATTATATCTTCTATTATATTTCTAGAAGTCTTGTTTTTTGAATTTATATCTTTTAAACTTCTTATATTTTTTATTGTAATATTTTATATTACACTCATATTTTATCATTTTTTTTTACTTGTTTATATTCTTTTCTTTCCTGATATTTTATAATTATTCAATTTTTAAGGCTTTTTATTCTTCCTTCTAATGTATCACGTATAGTTTCTTTATTCCTTTTATTTAATCCTTTTGTCATGGTTTTATGTAATGTTCTAGGTAATTTTTGAAAAAATATTTCCTTATATAAGTTTCTAACATAAAGATGATAACTTATGATAGTATATTTCATATTTACATATAAAATAATCTATAAACACATATTATATATTCCCATATTTGCTAGATGCTACTTAGCTGCATTTATTTTATTTTCACTAGATTAGTAATATGTCCTTCCTTTATTTTCTCTGATAAATTTTTTATATATTTTATTTACTAAAGTTTCTAAATATTCTCTTCTTATGGCTGCATTTCCTTGTATTAGTAAATGTTGTTGTTCTGCTAAATTTGCAAACCAAATTTTTACATTTTCTGTTATCTTATGAGCTAATAATACTCTACAAGTTGAAGGATTTATTTATGTGGTTGTAAAAATTTGTATAATTATACTCATTCTATTAGCCCATTCATTTAAAGCTTTCTTCCTATCTCTTATGCAATATAGATCTAAAATATCATATTTATAGTTTTCATGAAGCCTAAATTCTAGTGGAATACTACGTGTAGTATCTCATTATAATCATTCTTCCATTTTAGGTTGTTGTCTTTTCCTATTAAAAGGTTTAAGTTTATTTGATCTCTGTCTATTCCTTTATTCTCTGTATGGGTAAGATGTTTCTCTTCTATGTAGGATTGATCTCTGTGAGGTTGATAATACTAGTTCCATATGAATTCTTGGTCTTATATCCTTTTATTCAGATTCACTTTCACTAATTACTGTCATGTCATCTTCTTTATTTGTACAAAATTTTCGTCATAATGTTTTTATAATTCCTCATTTGTTAATGTTAACAAACTTATTAATTTTTCTATATTTTTATTTTTAGGATTTATGAAACTAGGATTATGGCTTTACTTTTGGATTTTTTTTTCTTTTATTATTCTTGGGTATTAATGTATCAGATATTCTAAGAGATTTTTCTTTTAATCACTTTAATAAATCAAACTTATATTCTATAGTTTCATTTCCTATTGACATACTATTGACATCTCTCCTTAATTTTGTAAATTTCTTGTGTATATCTAGTTATAATTTCATAATACAACTACGTTTTTTTTTTATTTCTTTAACAAGTCCCTTTAGGGTTTCATGTATATTTTGTAAAACTTTAATACTTGATTTATTTGTGGTATCTATCTTTTATGCTAAAAGAATGAAAGCTTTCATTGTATATATTTAATTATTAGATATGCTTATTAAGTCACTATTTCATTCTAATTCTATTTATAATAATTTTTCTTTTAATATTTTTGGAAAACTATTAATATTTTTTTATTACTCTATGAACTAATTCTTTTACTTCCTTTATTTCCTCTTTTAATTATTCTATTTCTCTATCTCTCTTACTGATTTTTTTCTTGAGCGTCTATAAACTTAATCCTTTGTATATTATTTTTTTGGTTGGTATCAGAGATTTTTCTTTAAAATTTAAATCTCATTCGTCAAGTATTTCGTATGTTAATACTTCTAGTTTTATTATTTTTCATATTCCTTAGAACTTTTTATCTATTTTTATAAACTTATTTTGTCCATATTGAACTATTGTGACTGTTTGTTTATGAATATCATTTTAAATAATGTATCCAAAATGAGTAATTTTCATTTTTATTAGGCTTTCATTCAAGATCATAAGCAAGACTTAATATTTGATTTAGATTTTTATCATGGATATTGACAACAAACCTAGTGTATGCTATAAATTTTAATTTCTTGTATCCTAGGTTTCCATTAATCATTCCTAACAAAACATCTTTCGTATTTGTTATCTTATTGTCTAATAATGCTAATTTTATTGGTGTATCTATTCCTTCTCTATAATTTTATTGGTGTATCGATTCATTCTCTAAAATGTGATTTTATTAAAATTTGTATTCCTTTTAAATGAATGTATCCAATTTTTTTCCTTTGTCTTTCAGAGGAATTTTTGGTAGTTTTTTCATAATAGTATCTTTATCAATTAATGGTATATTAAACCTCTCTTTTATATCTACTATGTTAATACTCATTTTTTTATTACTTATTCTATAATATATTGTCTTTTTTTTTAAATAATTTTTATTTTATTTTATAGAATGATTCTTCTCTAAATTCATCTAATTCTTTAAGGCTTAGATTGATTTTTGGATTTCTTTAATTTTTTTTTGTTAAATATCATTTCTTGTGAAAAATGTTATGAGATGTTTTGTATTTCTATTTCCATTATTTCTTAATTTTCTATTATTTATGTCATTTTTAGATAATGAAAAATATAGTTATTAATACTTTATATAGGTTGTTTAAGAAAAATGATTGATTTTTATAATTCTTACAATTTTTTTTTATTCTGTAAAATTTACATAAATTTTTTTTGTATCTTGTAAATTTTTAAATGATAGTATGATAAATTATTATGGCCAAAATATTATCATTAAATGATCATCCTTGCTTCATAATATTTTAATTAGTGAGATCTAACATAAGTATCAATGTATTTCTTCATATAACCTAATACATCTTATATGTATTAAATATATCATACTTTTTGAAATTTTCTAAAATTTTAAATGACCGTAAAAATGTAATTAATTTTGATATTTAATAAAATATTAATTAATTGTAAAAACGTAATCGATTATAATTTCACGTTACTTAAAATATATATGTTCTAGCCTAGAAAGAGATAATGAACATACAATAACATAGGGATTAACATTCTTATGTTCAATCCAATGCGAAGACCTCATTTAGCAATATACAATGCGCTAAAATATGAAAACTTTTTATATTATAATATCACTTATTTTATTAAAATATGTTAAGTAGCTTCTTGGTAAAGTAATGGTTGAAATATAATTAGTTATGATTATATATTTTATTAACTATTTACGATTAAATTTTAATTTATTTATACTATTAATTTATTACTTAACTATAAAAGAAACTTATAATAGGAAATAGAAAAGTTGCTTATTGAAATCATAATATTAAAGCTTTCAAAACTCTTATATATATATATATATATATATATATATATATATATTTGGATCAACAAAAGGCTCACCAAAGTTTGGGAAGATTATGATCATTATCACACACCATCACACCACTGAAGATCATGGCCAGAGGCTAGATAAGACATCCTTAAGTTGCCCATGCCCTAGTTCGGTACCCACCGTAGGTATGAACGATGGAGCTTGAGTCACAGTTCATGCAAATAGGCATGCTGGCTCTAAGGTTCAAATTAACCTCATACCTTTTGTCTGAAAGGCCACTTATCTCACTTGTCCTTAACAACAGTGTTTTATGACTTAGCGACCTATGGTTGGTTACAATCTTACATTTCTTAATGTAAAAATTATCATTAAATTGATTTAGTGGTTATTCTTAATGAACATGTATCTTCAATCACTAATATATACGAACTATTCATATTTCCTGATGAAATGTGGCACTCCATTTTTTTAAATTAAATATTAATAAATGCAATTAAATGTTTTAATTAAGCTAATGAAAATGATTGGTATTCGTTTACTAATATATTTATTGTTAGTTTGTTACTATTACTCTCCTTATAAATTATAGATCGTATTTATTGAACAATAATAATTCTTTTTTCCAACTCTTACATTAATTCATTAATATTTATAAAAAAATATTTTAATTCATAATTCATTGGTTGTTTATGCTTTATCTCTATAAGCTAGCACCAATTCGAGTAATACAATTATTTAGTATCAATGTCGAATTTTAATAAATGGTCATTTGATGGGTTTGAATACCATAAGTTTACAACATTAACTTTAACTCATTACCTAATTGCATGATAATTAACTCAATACTTTTCATTTAAAAATAAAATATCATGTTATGCATAATTAGGATATAAAGTCCTATTTTAAGGCTTTGAAAAAAAAAAAGGTTTCCATTTTAAGATTTTTTTATTACCCTTTTATATGTTTTTTATTGATTTTTTTTTTTCTCTTTTATATACTCAAATTAAACTATTTTTTTTAGCTCCAATGGAGTACCGATTTTACTATTCAAAAACTCATAAATGTGAGTCTTTGTACGATAGCCATTAATGCTTCACTTTAACATAAATTAAAATTTACATTTATTGAGCTATAATTTTTTAACTATTCAGTCAAGCGGTCCCTCAAAATACAAATATATATATATATATATATCATTCCTTTAGCACCTTATTGGCATAAGGTTGTTAGGTTATGAATTAATAAAGAATTAATATAGTATCTGATTAAGTATACATGAAAAATTAATTTGAGTAGTTTTTGAAAACTAAAATTGTTAGCTTTGTGCATTTGCTAAATGCTTCTCAAATGTTCGCTGTTGTATAGCGAGGTGGCGATGAAGAGGTGAGCAAGGCTGATGGCTGTTATCCTTGTCGTATGTTTCTATGCATATGCAGTACATACATTGGCAATGTGTCAACTAGCTCACCAGAAATTCAAAGATTTTCTATAAATACTCAATTTCTTCAAAATAAATACTTTTTTAAAAAATTAGAAAACACTGACAAATTCTTGCAGTTTGAAATCTTGAATTTTTTGTGAGGAAAAATTATTTTCTACTTTTGGATTATGAATACATTAAGTATTGTTCCGTATTAATAATTTGTGATATTGAGTGTGCTGTATGTGGATACAAAAAAAACCCATTTTAGTGTTAAAACGTGTTTTTGGGTATGTTTTTAAATTAATGAATTAAAACTCATTTTGGACTTATAAATATATGTTAGGTATATGTGCATGAGATTTGTCATAAATTTAAGTTCACTACATTTGACTATTGGTACTTATACCATATCACGTGGTGGTAAGGTTTCAAAGGAGAGCCAAATTAAACAGACAACAACTAAAAGTAACTTAAGTGCAATTGAATGAGATTCCATTTAATAGAGATATGAACATATATCTTTAGGTTGTATTTTGATAAGAATTTTTATCTATAATAAGTTATAATAAAATGGAGAATCTTTTTCCTTCTCATTTTGAAAAATCCAATTTGTTCATTTTTGTGTGTATCTTACTATGAAAGTTTTATTTTATTCATTTACTTGGAAAATATTGTGAGCATATTACATTAATTATTTTAATTTGTGTTAGAATAATGCAAGACGCATAAATTTTACTAAATTCTAAAAAAAATAAGCATAAAAAAATTATATTCTATTTCACAATTAATAGTTTTATCATATAAACTCAAATTATATAATTAAAATTATGTGCAAAATTAATTTTATGTATGATTTTTTTATTCTTTTAAGTTTTATATGCACATGCTTATATAGACTAGTAAAAAAAGGAAAAATAACAAAAATAACGTCTCTTAAAACTTGTAATAACAAAAATAGCACCCGTTGTGTTCAGACTTATATTTTCACAATTAAAAAAATGATTGATATATCATTTTTCTTTGAACATGCGTTCAATTATAATTGAAGGACGAAAATTCAGACACGTTCAATATTACATGCTCAAATTAAACGTTCAATGTTATTGAGGTACTAATTTTGTTATTATAAATTTTGGGGTGTTATTTTTAGTAATTTTCCAAAAAATTACTATTCTCCAAATACATCCCCACTTCTCCTCTTCAAAGTTCCACAACCAACACAACCTCCATTAGTCCAAATCATATAATCATTTAACTATTATACTTATTACTTACTATACAATTAAAAGGGAAAACTTAGATACACAAATGCTGAAGAATGAAGAAAAAAAAATTGAGGAAGATAGCACGAGCTCTAAAGTTTTCGAGATTTCTTTTTCACAAGATAGTTCGGCAGTACATATAACAAATGTTTAGTATGCCAAACATTTGTAAAACGTTCAACAATATCCTGCCAAACATGTTCAAAATGTACAACCATCTTTTCCTAACATTTTTCATTTGTTTGCTCACTAACTACCGAACTCCTTTCATTTTGTTGTTGGTGGTGTTGTTTGAGTAAAATCGGGTGAGATGTATTTGGTGTTTTTCTTTTTAGGTTTCTTTCCCTTTTTAATAATTTTAATGAGAATTTTAATAATTTATATAGGTTTAGTGGTGTAAGTAGAATCACTCTTAGAGAAATTGTGATCCAAAGAGAACCAAGCATTTACAAATTAATAAGGTGATCAATATTTACATGATTAGTTAACCCCAAATAAGGATAAACAAAGAATAATAATGTACGGCAACACGAAATCATTGTTTTTTCCTCCCTAAACTCTGATGTAATTGCCAAGACCAAACAATGAGGAATAATAGAATCCCCAATCCAACAGAAGTCCAGAAGACCACCAACAATAAAGGCATAGATTTAGGGTATAATCCTGAAAAGATAAACAAAACAATGAAGAGTGGAGGGTAGCAGAGGACTTATATTTTTAAACGAGGCAATTTAGTATAACTTTACAATAGTATACAACTATAGAACACTAGTTTTGCAAAAGGGTGCACTATTATTTTTGCACCATTTGTCAAACGACCTTATGATCCACCTTTAAGGGACTAAATTATCAATTTTTTTAAAAAACTAGTGTGTATTAAGGCCCCAAAATCGTGGGTTTTGAGGTTGAGCAAAGACTGTCTCAAAATAACTTGTTTCACTATGTATAGTAGATTGTACATGCACATTTGTATATGAATTATGCACAAGATTTTGTAACATTTTTGCCCAACCTCCAAAAATTCACAATTTAGGGCCCAAAATATACTAATGTCCAGTTGTTCCTCATTGTTAGGGAACTAAACTGCACATTTTTTTTTTAGAGCTATTTTCCTAAAAAATAATCACCACCATCTCAAAAATCAACTGAGGCCATTTGTGATTCTCGTGAATTAGCTGACAGCAACTGTGTAACACACATTTTAGAGAAGAAAAATAAACAATAAGAACATACCGTGTCCAAACTTAATGCATATGAGCAGTTCAATTATACAAATAGCAAGGGAGAGCCAACAAAATGCACCGACTTTCTTCACTGGTTTTCTGTATTAAACCATAGTAATTAAACAAAGGTCCAAAAATGTAAGTCCAGGTCGGTATTATGAATTAGCATTTGAAAGAGAGCCACAGTACCTGTCCTGAAGATATGAATTGTACTCTCGAATTGAAGGATTTGCAATTAGCCACCAGAGTATCAATCTATAGATGATGATTGGGTTTCGAGGAGGAATCCATAGACAGAACTTTAAAAAGAATGTATTAAGCTCCACCGTTAGAAACACAATGCAAAGACTAAGAACTTGAATGAAACGCCATGGACCAAGCAGAGGATGCCATTCATCTTTGTCCCAGTGAGCCGGTGTAAATTGTCCCAATGTTCGTTTCACCTGAACCAGTGAGAAGTAAATCCTAAACATCACATAATGTCATTACATTATGCATGAAAAGGGGCAGAGGAAAGCCCTAAAAAGAAGGAAAAACATGAACAAATAGAGCAATTAAGGTCATTATACTACAATTGCTCTCTATCACGTATATCCAAAGGTGGATCTTCTCATGTACTAGCTGTAGCCCCGGTCAATTTTTTATAAAAAATTAATTATATGTATATTTTTAATATAAATAAATATTTTACTTACAGTAGTAAGTATTGTGTCTAATTTTTATGTATATATTTTAATATATATTAACAAAATTTAACAACTATGTGATAAAAATAATATGAATTATTAATAGAGTGATTATATATATATATATTTTCATGTATTAGGTAACTTTTAGTAATACAAATAAAATTGTAGTAGTATTATATAAATTTTTTTCTAAAATGTGATGATCCAAAAAAATTCAAATATTTAATTTTAGACTCAATCTCATAAAAACTAAAAATTAAAAAAGAAGCATATAATAACTTTAGATCAAAGCTTTTAAGTTTCTATAATTCATATCTTTAAATTTTTTTATACTTTGTTTCAACCTAAATTTTAACTTTATCTAATAATATATTATTTGACATTTTATTTTAATAAAATTTTAAATTTATTTGAAATTTTATTTATATAAAAATTGTTATATTTTTTT
Source organism: Elaeagnus macrophylla (assembly GCA_029378325.1). Lineage (NCBI taxonomy): Eukaryota > Viridiplantae > Streptophyta > Magnoliopsida > Rosales > Elaeagnaceae > Elaeagnus > Elaeagnus macrophylla. Next base: position 40,235,065 of record CM055641.1, read on the forward strand.
GTCCTTAATTTTCCATTAATTTTATTTTTAGTCTTATATTGTTTATCAACACATAATTTTAAATATAATCTAAATATTAAAATTCTAAATCATATTTTATTTTATACAATTTTATTTTTTTCTTTTAAATTTAATTTTAACATTAATAAATTTTGACTCGTTTGATTTAGTTTTTTCATTTTCTTAGATTTTTTAGAAAAAAAAAAAAAAAAAAAAAAAAAAATATATATATATATATATATATATATATATATATATATATATTATTAACTTATTATAATTTTATCGACTAATTTTAACTGAGAAGAAACGAAGCTTCGTTAATTTTATGCGTCTAGAATAATATAACATAAAAAAATTCAATATTAGATTTAAGAGAGTCAACCCTAACTCTTAATAATTATATATTATGTTGTATTTTTTATTTTTTAATATTTTAATAAATTTTTTACTTTAAATGAAAAATTTACATTTTAGCCCCTTCTCAAAAAAATTTCTGTCGCTGCCACTGCGTATATCCTACACTAATTAGATCATACATTACTTATAACAATAAAAAAGAAAAATGTGTAATTTCATGTGTGCACAACAGAGAGAAAAAATGCAACATACTTTTCCTATAATGTTAGGCTGACGGCTTAAACCAACCCACTTGTATGTTTTTCCATCAAAGTACTGGACAGTATGCATTCCTGCCCAAATACCTGTAAATAATGAATAAAGAAATATTGTTATGACCAGCTATTTTATTCATTATTTAAAGAACGATTGTCAGTCCGCATTATGTTACTAGCATAAAATAATTTGTATTCTATGGTAAATATTTGAACATAAATTTAAAAAAAAAAAAGAGTGGACAGTGTATTCAGGGATCCTAAAACCAGTAAATACAGAGCATGCACGTTAATAAACAATGCTGCAAGAGGTACTACACTCCATTCTCATAATGATTTTTCTTTAGAATCCAAATACTGAAGATAAAATAAACAAGTGATAATCCAGGGCTGACATGTACAAGTATTAAAGGTTTAAAATTGAAGACTATTCTCACCAAACCAGTTGCAGATCAGAATGTCGAGGATAATACTGTCCCACCAGCATTCGTTGAAGTTTGGTAACATGTGGCGGAAGGTAAGCTGGAAATTCCAGTACATGTTTACTACCAATATCAAAATTTGAACTCACATACAAGAAAATAGAAAAGAAAAGAGAAAAATCCAATGGTTATGACAAAAATATAAGTAAAAACAGAAACACATAATCATTCATTTGTGTCCGTTTGAAACCCAGTTAAAGAAACTAACCTCCATCAACTCAAATCCAATGGATAACACCCACAGAAGGGGCTGATTTCGGATCAATATAGCTTTACCCCACCAACCAATAATATGAGCTACAACAAATTCATCAAAAAGTGTATCCTACAGAAGAAGAAAAATAAGATAACTCGTACACCCAATAGCTAAAATGATTAACATGAAGTAAAATCAAGAAACAACCAGTATAGAGGTTATCAAAGAAGAATCATACATAAACGTTCTTAAATCTGCTTGTGGGATTTTCAGGAATATATACACGGCAGTCAGCTCCATAGGATCTTTCCGGAAGTTCTATATATATTAACACAAGCCAATCAGAGATTAAAGAAATACTTATCAGCAAATACGAAGTAATTAAAGGAGTAAGATATTGCCAATTATATCTTCAAATTAAATAACCTAAAAAGGATGCCAACTTGAAAAGTTGCATGTTCTTAAGATGCATTACCGATTCCAAGATCAGGATGGAGAAACTTCATAAATTGGCGTGCATCATCACGCTGCTGAAAATCAAAAATTGAAACCTCACTGTCACTTGACGATTAAAAAATACAATATTCATTGGATAACTTTCAAAAAGAAAAAGAAAAGCAATATTAGTAACAAACGTTTAGAAGGTATACTTATCAAAAATAGCATCTAAAAAAAGTAAAACAAATGTAAACAGTCTGCAATTCCTCCAGGCAGGAAGAAAATAATATGGAGACAAATCAGCAACCAAATTGAATTTTGACATACATAATCCCTTTTATTTTAGGTTGGACTACAAAAGTAGTCCCAACTTTTTCACATTCTACACTTTGCCACTTACGTTTTTTTCTTATAACTATTTGATTCATGTACTTTTTAAGCTTCACACAATAGTTCCTCGACTTTTTCTTCCTTATAATTTGACCCCTTTACTTTTTTACTTTTTTAAAACTTTGGTCCATTACATTTTTACCTTGTTGAAGTTCAACTTAAAGTTTAAGACCATTTGTGTCGTTCAGTCTTTATTTAATATATAAAATAAAAAATCTTCTGAGAAGATGTAGGGAAGGTTAAAATGAGACCTACAGGATACAGGAGTCAAATAGAAAAAGAGAAATACAAAACCTGAAAAAGTAAAAATGTAAGAGCAACAAGGTAAATAACAGCCATTCCATGAACTAATCGCCAAATTGCAGGATGTGGCCTAATAAGGACCCTGTATGGAATGAAATGTATCGAGTCAGAAAATAACAAACTACTAAAACATTTTCACAAGAATGCTAATGTAAGACTTAACCATCAAGAGCACTTGTTTTCCTAAATGCAAAACTAACTATATGCTTCCAGAAAAAGGAGCTGGATCCTTAATTTCTGAATACCAGTTCTGCCCTTCTTATCTTGTGAAATATTCAGCAGAATAATAACTTAAATTATGCCAAAATATCATCAGAAAATAATCAAATCTTAATATTTATAACCCATCTTATTACTAGGACCTATTTGATGTAAAAGACAGCACAGATCTCAGAATGAATAAATTTAGGATTTTCTACATCAATTCAACCATTTTCCCTCTAGCAGAGATATACATGGGAATGTTGATCAAACTAAACAGTGAACGACATCTTTTTAGCACATTGAGAAACATAAGAAGAGGAAAAAGGAGAAAAGAGTGCTTGAAATGGAGAACTGGAGGAAGCAATTTCAAATAAGTTTGACCAATATCACATACAAATAGTTGAATTCATAACATTTGAATCTACAAGAGCTACAGAACAAGGTCATAAGTCGAGAAGAGTCCAAAATTGTCCAAATCAAAAGTTAACCAAGAGCTTACGTTGAGGGAGCTTGCAATAAGCAGTATGCAAGAAAAACTGCGATCATAGCCCACATTCCCCTACACAAAACAGTGCAGAAAAGGCAATTATAAAAGTTTTACGTAAATGATATTGCCATATAGACAGAACAAGCACAGGAAGATTGACGAGATTGAAATGAATACCTTTTAACTGATATAACATCTCCACATACAGTGCTTTCTGGATCTAGTGCTCCACTTGCCCAACTGTAAATGAACCAAGAAAAGTAAAAGGAGATCCTTAACAAAGTTTTAAGTCATACAGGAGTTGGCATTTTGTCAAAGATGTCAGCACAATAGAAGAAACATATAGGAGGCGTAAGGCATGTTTGTTTCTACCATAATAATTTACTCTAAAAAGGATAGACTTTTCCATTACAAGAAAGATAAAGTACGCCACAAATACAGAGTATTCCATCGCCCAACATATATGGAAATTATTCTGTTCTTCACTATTTTCCTTGTATGAAACCACAATCACATGGACTTCGAGTTAACAAAGCTATTAAAAAATATCAATGCAAGCAGAAGAAAAAAAGCTTTTAAATCTTGGGAGAAAAACTAATAAAAACATAGAAATAAAATGCAAGAAGAGACAGAATAACACTGATATTAATGCCACGAACAAAAATACTTCTAATCATGGATAAAGTGGGTTGTACCATACCATCCTTATTCCGATTTAACGTTCCTAACGAGCTTATGGTTCAGATTTGTTTCATTTATTTAAATCTTAACCCATCCCTATTAATTCCCAATTAAACATATTGTCCTATCATTATTCTTTTTATTAAAAACTTTCATATTATAAATAACTTGTTCTATTTTTTCCCTTGTTTTTGTACTTATCCTATTTAGACTTTAGGAAAAATGGGATATCTCAAATGGTCTCATCTCAATGCCATCATAACCTATGTTACATGGACTCAAGAAGAAGAGTCTAACACGGGTGTTTGTCCAGAGGTTGGATTTGTCACTTCATAAAATTTTAAGACATGGAGATATGGATAAAAAGTGTCTAATTTTTTGACACAGGTACTTAAACATTGCATATAATAATTATAGAAATGATATTTATCCTTCATTTTAAAAAAATATTTGGTTTATATTTAATTTTTATATTTTTTTCTTTAAATTAAAAATTATTATATCTTTATAAATTTATTATTTGATACTGACTAAATATCAAATTAATTGTTTTAAAAGATGAGTCATAATATAGCTTATATTAAAGTTCGTTTTGAACAAGTTATTGGGCTATCAGATCAGCCCATTTCCTGACCAAAAAAAAAAAAAAAGATATCAGCTCATTTCATGATAAAAATAAAAAAAAAAAATCAGCCCATTTAATAAACCCTGCCCAGCTTTCGTTTAAACAACGCGTAACTTAGAAACAACATCTCAGTCACTTTTTCTTCTTCTTCTTCTTCAACAATTTGTGGCACCCCTTGGAAGATTATCGAACCACCAACAAGGGACGTGTTCGTAAATTTTTTCGAGCGTCGGACATAAATCCCACACTCATGTCCTTGTCGTGTCGAGACGGGTGTGGTACCCTAATGTGCCGATTCCAAGTAACATAGATCCCAACCCATCCAAAAAATCAAAAAACTAAGTGGTACAAGAAGGGATATATTCTTAAAATTAATGGGCTGTACCATAGTTTAATGGCACGTCCCGTCCCATCCCAATTTACACCTCTATTCTTAATTACATTTTGAAAACTTAAATAAATGCGCAGGATTACTTCTGGGCTTGGAGAAAAGTTCAAACTGGGTATGCGACCTCAACAGGGGATACCAACAAATCATGTATTCAGTAGGTCAGGTTAAAAAAAAAATCCAACCAAGTTAAGAAGTTATTCAAAGCCAAATTGATATCATACACGGAATGGGAAATCCGTGATTAAGAGCTGATCAATCAAATAACATACTACTACAGGACTAGTCAAAGACTACCATCTTGTGTTAACAACTAGTGAAATGTCAAACAACTTACATGAGAAAGCAAGCACCGATAAATAACATTGAAATAGTCCGCGGCTTATATGCCCATGCAGTCCATGGATCAAGCTCATCAGCGAAACTTGATTGACTGATATCACCATTTTCTTGACCAAAATTATCCCTTTTCCTCACCATCCTTTGACTCTTGGGCTCCATTAGCCCTTGCATTCTGATAAGCCTGCTCAGTGAAAAGGATTAAAAACTAAAATATTGACGTGCACAGATATATGTGAACCTGTAATCTGCAACCCTATTGCAGAAAAAATGAGGTTAGGTAAAAAGTGTTCGGAGACCACCACAAGCAACATTGAACAAACAAATCAAAGCATATTCACTAGCCAACTGAAAAACCAAAATTGATTGTTAAATTGGTGAGGGCACACAGATCATATGAGTTTATTTGCACCATCCCATTGATGAGGCTCTAATGCATAAATACATTTTTGTAGTTATCATAGAGCATTAACAATATAGGAAGTAGCAACAGCACAACTAGAATAAATATGAATGTGCTGCAAGTAAAACGTGTTACATCTTATAAAAGATATATACATGTATGACTCAATCCTAACACAATAAACTAGTAATATCATTTTTATAAGTCTAATACCAGACAATGATGAAACTTGTAAAGTAGAAAAGAAATCCAAACAACCAATGTAGTCATTGATTTACAACCCCATTAACACAGGAATTATTTAGAGAATGCAGAAGATGATTAGTAATTTCACCTCTTATCAAATCAGATAATATTGAAAAGAGATCAAAGTACCACCATGCTGGTTTGGATATGCAAAGTCAAAAATTTATTGGAACAGGTGTTACTTGCCCAGACAACCAGGCTGCAAAAGCAAGCCCATCATCAGCACAGTTCAAATGTAATTAAATTGCCATAATTATTTAAAATATTTCTCCATTTAATAATTAATCTTCACAAACAGGACTACTACAGAATTGGAGTTCTTCACATAGTAATATAAAAATGGTAAAAAAAAATCAAGCGATGACTACTTTTTTTTCTTTTTGATAGTAACATCAGGGAATGACTTGTGAAAACTAGAATACAAAATTGTAGGACAAGCTGTAATAGCGTACCCAGTTTTTCATGGCTCCACTACAGACAACAATTTTAAATGCTTCGAATGCCCTTGGCAGTTATTCAAATATTCAATGCCCATAGTACCTCTACGGAGTTTGTGTTTGAGGCATAGATTCCATAAACAAGGAAAATCTAGTCAGCCATGAATCTAAGCCAGCTTGACCCACACTGAGGTACAGTCCCTACAGATTATATCATTGTCCTAAAACAAAAGTTTCATCCAACTGACATAGAAAAAGAAACTATCCACTCCCACATAAAAATCCAACAAGAAAAGTTAAGCAACATGATCCAAAAAGATACGTACAAAATTAAAAAAGGGCTGTACATTGGTAAAGCTTTGTTAACCAAGAAGCATCCCTCAATTCACCAAAGATTAAAACCACATCCACCATTAAAGCCCTTCTATAAACCAGTATTTTAAATGTGCTTTAACACCTTTGAAAATTTACTACAACTGACACTAATAAAAAGATTATCCTGTTTTTAAAATGTCCAACTTAATTAACTTATTTAAAAAATAACCCTACCTCCACCCCACCCCACCCCAGAGACAACATATGTTCAAAATGATCGAATAAAAAACAGTTCAATAATATTTGTTAAAAAAGTTCAAAATAATATTTGTTAAAAAAGTTCAATAATATTTGTTAAAAATATATATGTTTTTTAGTAATATATACACACATTCAAATAAAAAAAATGAGTATATGTAATGTGACAGATTTCATACGATACAAACATGATAGAAACCGAACATATATTCAAAACTTAAAGAAATTAATGAAAAAGCAGTTGTAGAAATAGAAAAATAAAATAACATAAAAAGAAATTGGAAGAATTAAAAATAAAAATAAAAATTGAAAAAAAATGGGGAAAACACTGCCAAAAAAAAAAATTTGGGAAAAGGGGAGGGAGGGGAGGTGGATGAAACTTAGTGGGTTAGGGATTGTATGGTGCTATTAAACCTAAAAGATTAAAATTCTAATCATGCTTATTATCAAATATTTACATTACAACCCAAAGCTTTACAACTAAGATCTAGGCATGTCTTCCTATATACATAGACAACAAGTGAAACTATAAGTACCTAGATAGATTCAACAGTTAATAATTTCGCCGAAGATCTAACACCTTAAAATATAACCTTTACAGTAAGCAGATATATACAGAAATTATAAACACCAAGCTTCAAAACTTTTCCACAGCATAAGCTGCAAACATTCTTTAAAATCAACGGAATTTAAACAAACCCGCTCTACGAAATTTTAACGAAAGACACACATCAAGGGTCATAAAATCCCAGTAGAATCCAGTTATAAATGAAACTCAAAACATACAGGAACCAAAAATGACAAGGAAAAAAACAGAAAGTTTAAATACTCAAAAGAAGAAAAAAAAAAATTATAAGAATTAAAAAGAAAAAAAAAAATCACAGCAAAAGCTAATCACAAACCAATAATTAAAATGGAAAATACCAATCACGAAGTCCGAATCTCAGCAAAAAGACAGTAATCATAAGAAAAGAAAAGACTGAAAAAATAAAGTATAACTTTGAATTCCTAACAACGAATTCACAGAAATTTAGTTTCTCTTGCATAATCGAAACCAAAGGAATTACTTAAACATTCTATACAAAATGAAATAGCAACCAAATACGAAGAAGTTCACACAGATAAAGCATGCAAAAGGAGCGTTAAGAAGAGTACAAAACAAAGGTGGAATTTGAGAGAGAGAGAGAGAGAGAGAGAGAGAGAGAGAGATACGTAGAAAGAGAGTGAAGTGTGGCACTGACAATAAAGAGCCTAGGCGTACGATTGGTGTGATGATAAGATCCTGACCATCGGATCAGAGACCTTTTACGAATTCGAAACGCCGAAAAAGAATAGAGAGAGAGAGAGATTAATGGAGATGGTAATGAAGAAGATAAGTGAAGCAATCAGAACAAAATGAGAATATATAATGATTCAATCGAATGCTTTTTTGCCTTTCCTCTCACACGTACACACACTCTCTTTATTTAGCTTTTGGACTGACAGAAGAAAAGGAAGGAAAAAAGAAGTTGCAACAACTTTGGGGAATAAATGATTTTTCGTCGTCAAAATAAACAGAGACTTTGGCTCTGCAACAGCGGCGTAAAGTAACAAAGATTGGTACTATGGCATTATGACGGTCAAATATTCTTAACACCTCTATTAAATTAAAATTAACCTTTTTTTTTTTTTTTTTTAACAATAAACAAATCACGAATCCCGTAAATTAAATTTGCTTATCTCATAAAAATAATTTTGTGTCACTACATTATAATATATTTAAATCTTATCTTAAGTTTGCTTATAAAATAATAATATACAAAAACACACGTATATATAAATATTATATATTCACATGAATTATTAAAAAATAAAAATAATTTATCATTCTTAAAAATAAATCCTATCTAATGATCATATTAATGAGTTAGGCTATTATATTCATATTAATAATGTGATAATTATGATCTTTATCGTATTATTAAAATTAAAAGCTTATATAAGAAAATAAAACTTATTTTAAAATTGTTATTATTTAAACTCTAATTTTATAATACGAGTTTTCATAAAAGTAAAATAAATAATGTTAATTAAAATTTAATGTCTTATCAATATTATTTAGTATATGTCTCTTTTTTAATCTTGATTGATAATGATCATCTATAAAATTATGAATAAAGAAATATAAAATGGGCTTATAATTATTGCATAATAATTAAAATGGTGGACATTTATGTCTCAAAGACAATGCAATAATATTCTTTATTATTTGAATTAACACAATTTTATATATAACATAATAAAAGATTTTGAAGAACTAAAATATGATGAATTATATTATATAAAATTATACTTAAATTCTTCAAAGTTAAAAAAAAATTAATATTTTGAATATATTTAGAAACAATGATATTCAAGATTATAAATAAAATATAATTACATTATATATAAAGTTTTAGAAAGAAGCTTAAATTTAAATTTTTTCCAAAGATTGATTTTATGATAAAAATTGCATGAATGGTGTATATTTTGGTATAAATTTTTAATGCCACAAATACATGAATAAAAGTCAACATTTGGAGAGCTTATTTTAATTTATATTGTAAATATAAAATAAATTTTAATAGCTAAAAGCTTAAATATTTGTCAATACTAAAATCAAGTCATGAAGAATCAAAATTTCTTCATTATACAATAAAAAGTTAAATGATTGTGGATTAATGTACAAATCTTTTATTATTCAGTAATTATATGTGTTATATTTTTTGAAGGCAAAATAAACTCATTATATTTGACAAAAAATTATCTGAATTATAAATAAATTATTTATTATGAAAATAATATTGTCAGCTTTATTATAAGAACATAATATATTTTAAGCTCAGTTTAACCCATAAATTTATTATTAAAATTTTTTAATTGCAACGTATATTAGTGGTAAACTAAAGTCGCATACTGACTTAACACATTGAGATGAGCTATTAATAAATTTAAAGATATGTGTTTTAAGTTTCATTATTTATTTATTATTTAATATATTAGACCATTTGAAGGGTAAGCAAATTTTTTAAATAATTTTTGCCATTAGAGGAGAGGAAAAAGAGATAATGTCGTGAAATTACTTAAAATACATTCATTTTATGGAACATGTAGTTTAAAAAATTACTCGATGATAGAGTACTATATATTGTTTATGCATTTAGATAATGAAAAATTTCACTGTAAAATACTAGAGTAATTATTGAAGTCTTTATAGAACAATGAAATGAAATGACAACAAATATTCATAAGTTGTCTAAAACTTGCTATTAAATTGGTTCAAAAATAATACAATTCTTGTAAGAATAAAAGAGGTTAACATTCTAAAAAATAATATTGAAAAAATTATAACAATATTTAACTCATATAAAGTCTCAAATACCTGATATAGAATGATATTATTTTCAATACGAAAGAAAGAAAATTATTAATATATTAATATTGTAAAATAATTTTTATGTATCTCTTAAATAAGCAAAAGATAATAATAATCCTTAATAAAGTTAAAAGTTATTAAATGTTAATAAAACAAAGTATTGACCAAATATAAAATATTTTTTCAAGCATATATTACATTCACTTATGTGCAAAGTAAAATGGATATAATGTGAACACCTAAGATATTTACTAGATATTTATATGGACTAGTTTTTTAAATACATAAAAATGTAAATTGTGTTGAAAATACATGAATTTATTTATTAAAAAAAAATATGAAGTTATGAGATACAAATTTTTACTTATGTACGTATAAAATGACTTTAAAATATAACTTGTAGTTACATAATATTAGTTTATATAATTACTTATATGAAAACAGTAATAGTACTTGTTTATTATAAAAGTATTTAATTTAAATGTCATTTATTTTTATGATAATTATAAACATGTATTATTAAAATAATGTAAATCACTACATAAATTTTAATACATATATAATGGATTCACTTTATGTGCTTATAAAAATATGACAAAAATAAATAATTAACTTGAAGAGATATAAACTTTTATTGAATTACTTATTCTAGATAAAACATAGGCACATTTTATATTTAATTATTATTTGGTCGTACAATATGAAAATTGTTTCATATTATTCTTCTTTTTTATAATCTATGGACACTATTTAGTAAGATAATTAATGTTTAATATATTTATTAATATTGATAAATGTTATCAGAGCATATACAAATATTAAATATTATAGAAGAACAAAATCATGAGTTTTATTTTAGAGTATATTGCAATAAATTGAATGAATGAATTATTATTATTACTACAATATATTTTATAAATGTAAGGCTTCTAATTAATTTTGCTAGTATTGACAAAATAAGTTATTTTTGTAAAACAACATATACCTTACAAGTTAGTATTATATAGAATGGCCTACAACTGAAGTCAAAATAAATACAATGGCCTACAACTTTGGAATATAGAAAAATTATACTATATGTAAAGTCAAGTGACAACTAAATAAGCTCACTCGCTATCAGGGGCGGAGCCAGAAAATAATGGTTGGAGGGCTGATTTTTTTTATACAAAATAAAAAAATAGTAAGAATTATAATAGATTATACTTAATTCAATACTGAATTTTTTATGTAATATTATAATAAAAATATAGAATTAAAGCTCAAAAAATATAAAGTTATTAGAGCTCAAAAATATAAAGTTAACACATTATAATTAACTTATAACCAGGGGCGGAGCCAGAAAATAATGGTTGGGGGGCTGATTTTTTTTTATACAAAATAAAAAAATAGTAAGAATTATAATAGATTATACTTAATTCAATACTGAATTTTTAATGTCATATTATAATAAAAATATAGAATTAAAGCTCAAAAAATATAAAGTTATTAGAGCTCAAAAATACAAAGTTAACACATTATAATTAACTTATAACAAAAACTAAACAAAAATATAATAAGTTAATAATTATTAGTATTATTCATGAATAAAATAAAGGTATTAACTAAAAAATCTAAGAAAATAGAAAGCTCAATTAAACACACCAAAATTTATAGTTGTTAAGACTAAAATAAAAATATAAAAATATAAAAAGTAAAATATGATTTAGAATTTTAATTTTGAGACAATATTTAAAAATATATGTTTATAAATAATATAACATTGACCAATAATAATAAAAATAATAAATTTTTTATATAAAAAGATTTCAAATAAATTCCAAAATATTATTAAAATAAAATATCAAATAATATAATACTAGATAAAGTTAAAATTTTAGTTGAAATAAAACATGATAAATATAAACTTAAAAATTTTAATATGAAGTTTATTATATACTTATTTTTTTTAATTTTATTTTTATAACGTTGAGTTTAAAGTTAAATATTAAAACTTTTTTTTGGATTATCACATTTAAGAAGAATTTTTACATAATATATGACTACAATTTTATTTTTGTTACTAATAGTTACCAAATACATGAAAAAATATATATATATTTAACCATTTTATTTACAAATTATATCATTTTTATCCACGTATTTGTTAAATATTGTTAATATATTCCAAAATATGTACATAAAATTATACACAATATATTATTACAAATAAAATATTTATTTAATGCTAAAAATATACACAAAATTAATTTTTTGTAAAAAAGTTGGCCGGGGCTACAGCCTCGCCCAGCCCCCACCATCCTCCGCCACTGCTCTCTATGAGTAATGACCTTTACTTCAACATTTAAGAGATTGTCATAGTAGTATTAAAATGTGCCAATTAAAAGAAAATCTTATGTTGAATGATTGTCATCATATGGAAGTACATCTGTATATGCATTGTACTCTTTTTTCTTTCCATGGTTTTGTCAAACTGAGTTTCTTTGGAAAGATTTTAATGAAACAACTTTAGCATATTACATTAAAATAATGTACTCTTTTTTTTTTGTTAGTTTTCTGTCCCATTTGATTTTTCTAGCAAGATTTTTAACGAGACATATTATCAATATATTTGACAAATAGGAGAATGTTATAATTTAAATATCAAATCTTAAATATGATAATATATCTTTTATGGTTAGATTTACTTTAACTTTTATTTAAAACTTGAAATGAAGATTTAATCTCTATTATATCATAAATTTGTATTTAAATAGAGATTTAATATCCATTATATCTTAGATTTAAAGTTCATATTGTATCTTGCTAATAATATAAATAGAATATTTAGCAATGTATTAAAAATACAACAATTAATAAAAATTACTTATACTATTTGTTTTCTCTCTTTTTTTTTTTTTTTCTTTTCTTTTCTTCTCTTATATTTGTTTAATTTAATTTTATAACGAAAATAACTTATTTTAATTGCTCATTTATTAAAAGGCTAAGGTCTCCAAACTTTAATTAAATTTGTATATAGGTCTCTAAATTTTTAAAACATACGATTTGGTATTCAAATTTTTAAAATTTTATATATAAGTTTATGAACTTTTAAATCATACGATTTAGTCTCTAAATGTTTTAAATTCTACACATAAGTCCTAAAACTTTGATTTACAAATATATATTTTAATAACTAACCTAAAACCTCTATGAATTTTTAAAAGTTTAGGAAGTAAATTATAGAATTTAAAGTTTGAAGATCTTTTTGGAATTTTGAAAGCTTAGAGACTAAATTTTATAATTTAAAATTTTAGAAACTTATATATGAATTTGATCAAAATTTGAAAAATAATGAAATATTAAGCCTTACTAAAAATATAACAAAATCATAGATGAAATCTATCTTCCCTTCCGTGAATAAATGTTTAAGTTATTCAATTGATTTTATTTTTAACCCTCTAGTCATTTTTTTTAACATTAAAAAATATATGTTTATTTATGTTATAATATATATATATATATATATATATTTTTTTTTTTTTGAAGGAATTAAAATAAAATTTTAGATATAAATGAAAGTTTTGTATCCAATTAAACCATCCATTTTATACTTGTCTTAAATCCTAACATATTAAGTGACTATTGAGTATTGACCTAAGATCTCCTTAAACATGCACCCATATCGCTACGCCAAAAAAGACAAAGTAGAAATGGGCACGGGGATAGGAGGGGACGGTTTTTGCCATATCCGTCCCCAAAATCGAACAAGTAATCGTGTATTCGAAACCATTCGAAAATTGCTCCAGTTCGGAGATGGGTAAAAAAAATAACCGTTGCATACCCAATTTTTTAATTAAAAAAATTAATTAATCATAATTTTTAATAAATATTATCATTTTAATTAATATATAATTTTAATATATAAATATAATTATATATATTATAATATAAATAAATAAATATATATATATATATATATATGTCCCCAAAACTGAACAAGTAATCGTGTATTCGAAACCGTTCGAAAACTGCTCCAGTTCGGAGACGGGTATAACCGTGCGGAGATGGGTAAAAAAAATAACCGCTGCATACCCAATTTTTTAATTAAAAAAATTAATTAATCATAACTTTTAATAAATATTATCATTTTAATTAATGTATAATTTTAATATATAAATATAATTATATATATTATAATATATATATATATTTAAATTAAATTAAAAAAATACTTCGAGTACAGGTACGATTTTACGTATAATCATCCCCACCCCATCTCCGAAAATTTATATGCAGATAATTCCTAAAATCGTACCCGTTCTTGAAAATAACTAGGTAATAACCGATCTGTCAAATCGACTGTCCGCAAATATTCAAACTCGTAGATAAAATGCACGTTACTAAGATAAAGTACATAAAATGAAAAGCATAAAAGATTCAAAGTTATAATTGGTCTGCTAGACCCTCCTTACTCTTATGCTTTATTTAGGGCACAGTGTTAAATAAAATAATATGATACAAATATTTAGCAAGTTTATTGGCTATTGAGCATTTAAGTTTAATAATTTTTTTTTACTGTTTAATTTTTTAATTTTAAAAAAGTGATAATATAGATGCAAATAGTTAAATTTTTTTGTTTTAAATTAATTTTTTTTATTCTTTTTAATTTCATTTTAAAAGGAAAGTTTTAACATAAATAATTCCAGATAAACTTTTTAAAAATAAGTTTTTTGAATTTTTTTTTAAAAAAAAAATGAATAAGCACATAAAAAAGCTATTGGATCTAAGTGATCCATTCCAAAAAAATAGTGGACATGCCCAATCACTCGCCCTTAAATATATTAAGTATAGTTGTATTCTACTAAACTTATTGAATTATATTATAATTGTATGTATAATGTTTGGGAACAATCTGCATAGTATAATTGAATAAAATTGATGATAAATATTATTAGATGAAAAAATCACTAGGTAACAATTTGATTAGTCTACGTCACCTTTAAAAAGTTAAATGAGTACAATCAGATAAATTTTTAAATTTAATTAAAAATGTATATATTAAATACTCAAATTCACATATATGAAAGGTCCTTAACATATTAAATAATTTATATTAATTATTTAATATTTAAATTATAATATATAATCCCTTTATATTTCCCTAACTAAAAGCCATATTCAAATAAAGTATACATTGTTGGGAATCTTTTTTTGTTTTATTAAAGATACACCGCTGGGAAGCTAAAAGCTCATGCCTGATAATCAACTAAGCATGCCAAACAATCAACTACATAAAACGCAAAAGAATCTAGAACATGTAAACCTTATTGCCTATTGTTACTATCCTATGAGGATTAGGGACTGATGTTTAGGGTATTGGAACAAAAATATGTGATAAAAGGTTATTGGTTCGTGTATCACATTCGACTAGTTGACTAATAAGCATCTAATCAATACTTTGAATTGACTAAAATTCAGCATGAAGCATATTGAAGGATTCTTTTTCCTAAAATTATACTAAGAAAATATATACCTATTAATGATATTTATCTTATTTTTATAATGTCTTACTAGGTGTTGATGTTTTTTGTCATCATCAGAATGGGGTGTACTTATCCTTGCTGTGGACCTGTGAACAGAGAAAACACATTGGGACCTCTGACCACCACAGGGTGAGGTGGCCTTTGGCCCTCCAATGCTTAATGACGATGATTGAGGAGACCTAAGCTTCAACTCCGTGATAATAGGGAGAATAAGTGTAGACAGAGAAAATATAGGAGTTGTGTGTATTATTAGTTATGTCGTTATTAACATCAGACCTGTGTGTGAATGTGTACAAGGTGCACATATATAGGAAAAAGAATATACCTATTGTCGGTTACTCACCCAAAGAGATAGATTTACCATAACATCAGATGTTATCTTTCTCTATCTATCTCTTTCCAATAATTAGGGAATATTTGGCACTTAGTTATTTGATGGTCATTTATCTAACAATTGGGCTTATTCGCTTACTCAGCACTCATTGGTATATTATTGAGTAGAACCAATGGGAGCGTGCCATTTGGAACATGTTATTTTATGCCCAACATCAGCCCCCAGGCCTCCTAGGCTCAGTTACGTGGTGTAGAAGGTCTAATTGTCATTTTTTCGATATTTGAACACTTGGACCTTTTAGTCATGCTAGTGGCCCACTATTGTGTGCTATTCCATTGACAGGATTGGAAAAACTCGAATTTGGTCCAACCATGAAATCTTGCACGAAAGATTTTTGGTGTTGACTAAACTTCCAGAATTCCAATCGGACCTCCAGTGTAGGAGATATGCCAGAGTCAATATTATTTCAAAGAAAGTCAACCCTTGGTAATTTAGAAGGAAACATGAATTTCAAAATTTGAAGCTTGGAGCCAAAAGCTCCTTGCTCAATCTTAACCCTTGGACGAGCTTGTGGGTGGGTGGATGAGATTGTGTTTCACCCTTATATATACAAGCTTCTATACCACCATTTCTTCTATACAATTTAGCATTTTAGAGAGAAGGAGTGGGGAACTCAACTTCTATAGGGAGAAAGTTTGGTGGAAAGTCTTCTTAAGGTATTTAATTTCTTTCTTTTTTCCTTTTGTTTTCGTTATTTATTCCCGCTTGTGTTTAGGACATAGAGTAGGCATTTGATCTTCTTTTCCATCCAGGCATTGCATTGCATTCCACTCACAATTACACCCACACCTTCTTGTGTAGGGATAATTTTATGCACACTAGTGTGATGGACAAAGATGAGCAGATTTGGCCGTCATGGGCACTCGTGGAGAAGGCCTGTGGAGGACGAGAGTTTGTAGTGGACGAATGGAAGGGTGAAGGTCCTCTAGAGAGGACATGAGCAATGGGGTGCCTACTGGAGGCATGTCGTCTAGCCATATGCCAACTAGGGATGTGCCTTTTGGAGGTATGGCATCTGTCTGTGTGTAGACCAAATGGGTGCCGTCTGGATATGTGTCGATTGAAGAGGTACCATCCGGCCATATGCCAACTAGAGGGGGGTCATTCTGCCATATGCTGATTGAATGGGGTTCGTTTAGCCATGTGCCTACCAAAGGGGGTCCATTCAACCATGTGTCATCCAGCATGGGCGTGCTTGGTGACTTGCCATCTGTAAGTAGTTTGTTCAGTGACTTGCCATCTGTAAGTAGTTTGTTTAGTGACTTGCCATCTTGGGAGGTCTTATTTGGTGGCTTGCTATCCGAGGAGCTCTTGTCCAGCAAGGTGCCATTCGTGATGGTGTTGCTTGATGGTTTGCAGTTTGATGACAACCTTTCCAACGGTGTCTTGTTACGTAGTGCTCCATCTGCCAGCTCTTCGTCTGGTGTGGCATAAGGGACGATCCTGTCTGAAGTTGGCCAAACCTATGCTATACAATCTAATGTACCTAAGACATCCTAGCATGGTGGTCTTGGTTGTTCTACGCATGGGGGTCAATACCGCGTGGTTTTAGAGGATGAATCTTTCGAAGGAGAAAGTTGAAGTGACGTTCTAGTTGGGATTTCGTTGAGTCAATTGGAAACTTTGACTTCTTCACTATCAATCAGTATCGATCCAAGATGTCCGATTGTTTCTTGGACATGTTGAGGGAGATGTTTGGTGTCCTAACACCTATCATTTTGATGCCTCATGTTCCTGGTATCGTTTAGAGTAACCCACTTCCTGGGAGGATTACACTTTCTACGAACTACTTTTTTGCTAGACTATGGCTTCCTTGTTCGCAAATTTTGCGAGAGTTCTTGTATATGTTGGTGCAACCCCATGCTAGTTTCCACTTAATGGCTATAGGACATTGATGTCTTGTTGGGTGCTCTGGAAGGAGCACGGGAGAGAGCTAATTGTGGAGGAGTTCAACTACTACTACTATGCACAATTGTTGGGGAATGCTACTGAATGGTTCTATCTAAATCCCTTTGGGAATAGGATCCTTATCGAGGATCTTCCTAACACAATCAAAGGTTGGCGAGATGTACTTTTTACCACAGTTGGGGACTTTGATATAGACATGCCTCGGAGTTCCCACTACTCTTAGAAAGTTCTGTCGGAATGGTAAATTTTATGAGCCGTAACTTTATCTTTTTTCTTTATATTCTAACTTTTTTTTTTTTATCTTTGTTAAGTGCAATTCATTGGTGGTGTGGAAATCTTCCTAGAGGGAAGAAGGAGTTCATTGAGGGACCATTTATGGAGCCGATGTGGAAGTGTAGTAGCAATCAACTCATCCTTCCTGAAAGGATTGCACACTAGGGTTGATACGATCCAGATCACACCACAAGCAAGGCCCGACACGTATCATGGTCCAGGCCAAAAAAGGGGTGAAATATTGGCGCAGAAAGGCACACCACAACACGAGCAAGGGTACAAACATGTGAGTCATGGGAGTGCCAAGCTAATTGTGGAATTTTCAACATTTTGAGCTGCGCCGCGGCATGTGATTCCCCTGCCGCGGCTAACAATTTTTTGTTTTGGTTGGGACATTTTGCCAGAGGTACGCGCCACGGCATGAAATATATGCGCCACGGCACAAGACTTGTTGTTTTTTTTTATGAAGTGCTGAAGCTGGAGGATCGCCTAGGCATGGATTTTGTGCACCTAGGAGCAGAATGTTCTGTTTTTGTCCGGGTACTGAAAAAAGGGGCGCGCCGCGGCATGTAATTTTTGTGTGCCACGGTACAGTATTAAAAAATCATGTTTTGTGACCATTGAATCAAAATCAATGGCTAGGATTTAATTTTTCTTTTAAGTTTTTGTTGTAACCTATAAATAGCTTTGTATTCTAAATTTTAAGACAACTTTTGTTCATTAATGAGAATTTTGTTTCTTCAAACAAATTTGAGAGCCAAGAGCTCTTTGTTTCATTGCAAACCCAAACTTATCAAATGACTTGTATCCCTTTGTGGCGTTTCTACTCTTCTTCGTGCGTGGTGCGTAATATCTATGTGTTGAGTTGAGTATTTGCTACCAAAAATCTGGTTTTGTGCTTAGAAATTACATGCTAATTTGTTGTTGGGTCTTGAACCGTTATCTTGTGGTTCTTTAGTCTTTGTTACTAGTGGGTCGTAGCAATCGTGTTGCAGGGTTCGCATCAAGGGTTTAGATCTTACACCTTCTACTTCTGATAATAGCCCTCCAACTGTGGAGTGTGAGTTTTTCTCTTCTCAGTGTTTGTCTCTCCATCTTGGTTTCTACTGACTACTTCGTTCGTTTGCTATGTATTTTGCAATGATATCTTCCCAACATCCTTTTGGGAGGAAGGAGAAGGGGATATGTGCCCTCATTTTCCTTAGGGATCTTAATCCTAAGGGTGCTCTTTCACTGTTCGAAGTACTTGGAACTTTTGGTAGGTATAAAAGGAAGAGAGTCGGTCAGAAAAGGTGACAATGGCGGTGCCACTTAAGGATAAGCAGCTGATCGAAATCGCCTGTTTTTCACCAATTCGAATCTGATCTGATCCGAAGCAAATTTGAAGATTTCTAATCCGAATTCAATCCGATAATGTAATCAATTCGAACCAATCCAAATCCAAACAGATCAAATTTTTCGAATCGGATAGGTCAGATTGAGATTATAATTTATTTTTTATTATTATCATATATAAAACACAATATATATTAACATTTAAATTTTAAATTGATATATTTTTTAGTAAAATTTATTTATTTATAGTCACAACTTAGATAATCAAAATAATAAAAAGTATACTGTTAAATATTATTAAATTATTATAGAGAATTTAACATTTTTATTTTTTTAAAATCTAAAATAATAATTTAATGTAAGTGTGGTATGAATAATATTTAAATATAACACATTAAAAATAAATATGCATTTATTTATAATTTTAATAGTAATTCAGTTCGGATCGAATTGCAGCGGATTATAAAGTCTATCAATTCGAACGGATTGTATACTTTTAAATCCGAATCCGATCCGACCATAAAATATATCAATCCAATCTGATCCAAATCCGATAGAATGGATCGAATTTATTAATTTAAGTGGATTGGTCGGATTATTTGCTCACTCCTAGTGCCACTACCCAAGCAGACTGAGGAGAAACCAGTGAGGATTGGAGTGCCTACTATAGTGATGGTGGAGGAGAGGATACCGAGCCTAGTGGATTCAAAACCCCCAGTCGTACCCTAACTAAGGTTGTACTGTGCCCCAAAGCACGTAGGGCCCTTGGAAGGTCATGCTCGTGCACTCATTTTGGGTTCAGAACATCTTGTTAGGGACTTGAGATCTATGTTGGATGCCCAAGATGGGTTGGAGCCATGCCTAAAGTCCACACAAGAAAATTTTCGTGAGGTAGTGCAATCTAGGGATGAGGCGATTATTGTTTGCTAGGATTTGGAAAGGGAGTTGGAGATTTACCAGAGTGCATTAAGTACTGCTTCACTAGAGCGCACTGCGTCCATGATAGTGCAGGAGTTGGCTGAGAAGAAAGTGGAGAGATTGGAATTTGCCTTGGCCAAGAAGAATGAGGTAGTTGCCCGAGGTATTAAGAGTATCAACGAGTTGTCAAAATAGTTCCATCTGGCAGGTGAGAGGGACAGAGGTCATGTAGCAAAGCTTGAGACAGTGAAGGCTTTGGAAATCGCCACCTATCAGGATTCTGAGGCATACACCATTGAAAGTTTTTAATTACGGATCAAATATACCTAGAGGGGGGTGAATAGGTTATTTTCAATTTTAACAAATATTAATTATGTAACCTAATCACAACGGCCAGACTTGCAATCCCGTGTAAAGATAAAATGCGGAATAAAAAATAACACACGATATTTTTAGGTGGAAACAACCTAGGCCACTCCAATGACCTAAGAGGAAAACCACCGGTCCACCTAATTATCCACTATGAAAATCAATGTTCAATTACAACCAAAGGTCCTAGAACTACCTTCACAGATAGATCCCCCTTTCTGTAATTTACTTACGAGCCGTCGCTCCTTTCATAGCCTCCACAAGCTAGGTGTCTAGATCCGGACCAACGTTCCGATCTACTTGAGTCCCACAAGATCAATCGAACCCGTCAACTTTCGAGTCACACGAAATACCGAACACATCACTTGAAACGTTAGCACAAATAGCACAAGTGCAAAGTGTGTCCTAGAGCAGATTCAAACAATGAAAAACCCTAACTAGCAAATTCAACAGCATACGATGTAAAAATAAATCAGCTAGTAAACTCTAGAAATATCATGCAATTCTAAATATCATGAAAGACAATTAGGCACGTGAATTATTCAAACATAACTACACAGTATGTTTGAACAATTAAAAAAATAAAAAAGTGCCTAAGCTTAAAGATGAAGAGAAAAATGTTTTTCTTAGAAGCTCAAATCATATATCGAAAATATTAGTTTATGTGTGGTAGTCATTATGCACAAACAAGCATCACTTATATAGAGTCCAATTTAACTTGAAAGAGGATTTGCAATGGACTACAACTCTACTCATATCAGGATTTAGTTCTCAAAAGAATTCTACTCATACAATGATTCATATCAGGATTTTGCTTTCACAAGAATTCTACTCATATAAGGATTTTGCATTTAATATTAAATGAGTCAAATTGGTAAAAGTAACATATGGGTCAAACTAAAAAGAGTTGTAGAAGAACTGAAAAAGAGACTCGATCGATCTAACTAGATCTCGATCGATCGATCCAAAGCCTCGATCGATCGATCCAAAAACTTCGATCGATCTAACCATGCAATTTCAAACCTGAGAGCAGTTAGATTGAAGTCGGTCTATACTCGATCGATCGCACATGCCTTGATCGATCGATCGAAGATCTCAACGCATGACTCGATCGATCAATCAATTTTCTCGATCGATCTAGTTCAACCCAAGAGCACCTAGATCGAAGTCGTTTCACGCTCGATCGATCTATAACTTGATCGATCAAACTATACACTAGATCGATCGACCAACATGTGCACAATTTATTTTTCATTACGATCCATACTAAGTGTAGTGCACAATTGTGTGAAGATGTATGCATGATAGAATATTTTACCTGTCATATGGGCATTGCAAGCTTGGTAACTCCATCATTATATATCGTCTAATTAAACGGTGAACTCTTACTCTAGATTACAATCAAACATTTTGTCCACTAAAATTGCCAATACAAAATAAACCTTACAACCATTGATAATTTGGATGTGTGGGCCCATGAGTTTGCCATTGCCAAGAGGCATTTCATGAAGGTGTACCCCATCTTAATGCTTTTAGAGGCTATCTTTCCAAACACTAAAGAGAGTGCCTCTCGTTATGGGGTTGTGACCTCCAACATTGAGAATAATGCTACTGAGCATCCAATTGGAGGTCATAGTGAGGAGATCGGGGGTGATGCCAGCCCATCACAGGCATCAAAAAAGAGTGACAATGCACATTAGTATCTTTTTGTTTAGACTTTCTTTTAATGTTTTCTGTTCCACCAAGTGTTAGAGCTTGGTGGGCTTTACTTTCAGCTTTAGTTGATTTAGTCTTGTACAAAATCTTATTTTTCTGTTTAGAGCATGCATTGTACTCTTTACCTCTACATGGCAACTTATTTTCAACTTATGTATGGCGTGTATACTATTTCCTTTGTTTTTATGTGGTGTAGGTAGGTGCGTGCTGCACTACAACTTTTTGGTGTTATTTTTTCTAAGTCTGAATGGTCTATTAGAGTCCATGTATTTCCAATCCCCCTGCTTATGCAAACACAAGCATGGAATTTTGACTTAGTGGTGGGCAAATCTTTGACCATGTCTTGCCATAGGGCATTTTGGTAGAGTGCATGGTGAAGGAAACTTATTGCCACAAAGTATGTACAATTTAGTACCTATATCTTTTCAAAGTTGAATATATAAAATAAGTCTTTTAGGGTCTCATCCCTTCCTTGTTTCAGAGTCATCAGGTGGGATATCATTTTTGGCTTGCTTCGCCTTGATGAGAAGTGAGACATGAATTGTCTTTCAAATTCTACAAATGTCCCTATGGTGGTGGGCTTCAAAGTAAGATACCAAGTTCTAGCTTGGTTTGTCAAAGTGAGCTAGAAGGCATGACACGTCACCACATCCCAGTCTACATAGAGGTCCATCCATCCCTTGAAATTCTCTAGGTGTTCCAAGGGGTCATTGGTCCCATCATAGGTACCAGTGTTGGGCATTCTAAAATTACTAGGAAGTGGGATTGCCAAGACCTCAGGAGTGAATGGTGATTATGTGAAAGCGGTTAAGTTTGTGAGTTTTCCTCTGTTCAGCCTCTACTATACCTCTTGTAATTAATCTACGATCTTGTTTATGGTTAGGCGGGGCACAACTAGTGGCTGATTCTAGTGGTGTCCCTTGGCTGCGGATGCTACTTGATCGGTGTAGCTAGCTTGTGTGAAGCGTTCTTGCTTGCTGGCTTCATGCAAGTCATGATGGGAGGGACTTAAGCGATCCAATGTTGACTGGCAAGTGTTCGAATGGCTTGTATTGTATGGGATTTAGCTCTGATGGTTTGTGGGCTCGAATTCCAATGAGATGGGTCACGTTATTGATCAGAGCCCATTTGACTGGGAGAGCCCCGAGCATTGGATGACTCCACAGGGACTGAGTCCAATTCCAGGATTAGCAGTACTAAGAGGCGTTGTAACACAGTCCAGAGTGTATTTTCCAATGCTCCCAAGCACACTTGAGTCTAAATTCTCTTTCAACGAACTGGTCAAACTCTTTGTTGGTGGGCACCAATGAGTGCTTCTTCTTGGCTAGGCTATGAAGGATTTGGTGGCCTCATTTGATCACCTAACAGAGCTGGAGTTTCATAACTGGGAGGATTCATATTTCTTAAGAAGACAATTGGTGGAGTTTGCACAACCAATTTTCGTAAGGCACTCTCTCAACTTTCGTTAGGGCACTCACACAACTTCAATTGGGGCACTCCAATAAACTATTTTCTAAGATTTTTCTTCTCAGATCTGGTGTAGAATACCACAATGGCTCCTAAGATTATCTTTTTGAGTTGTCAGCTAGTAGAACAATCTTCTTTCCCACAGACGGCGCTAGATGTTGATGCCATTTTTCGTCAACATCACAATGCTGTGGACCTACGAACAAAGAAAACATGTTAGGATCTATGACCACCATGGGATGTGGTTGCCTTTGGCCTTTCGATGCTTAAGTCAGTTCGGGTAATAGCGATGATTGAGGAGATTGAAGCCTCAACTCTGTGATAATAGGGAGAAGAAGTGTAGATAGAGAGAATATAGGAGCTGTGTATTATTGGTTATGTTGTTATTAACATCAAACCTGTGTGTGAATGTGTACAAGGTGCATATATATATGAGAAAGGAATATACCTGTTATTGATTACTTACCCGAAGTGAAAGATTTATCCTGACATTGGAGGTTATCTCTCTTTAATTATCTCTTATTCGATAATTAGGGGATATTTGGCCCTTAGTTATATGATGGTTGTTTATCTAGAAATGAGGCTTATCCGCTTACTCAACACTCATTAGCCGGGTTAAGGGCCATGTTGCTGAATAGGACCAATGGGACTGTGCCATTTGGCATGTGTTATTTTACGCCCCTACACTAGGCAAGGCATAATACTCAAAATTTGAATGTATCCTTTGGTTGTGTATTCTCCTTCCATATCTTTTGAGATACAGAAGAATTATTCCTCATATCCCTTGTATGACCTACCCTAGCCTCATAGACCCATTAATAAAGCTTTGATGAACTAATTGATTATGAGTCATCTCCACCTCGGGGATCAACACCAACCCGTGAATCATTTCAAGCTCGTAGATCAATACCAACCATTGGATAGTATAGACCTTGTTTTAACACTCACTTGACATGTCAACTGTTTTGTTAGTCTTAATCCCAAAAGAGTACTTATGTACAAACAACATTAAAATATGGGCACTTTTTTGTAAAGAAAAATATTTTGGGAACCATTGCGTAGAATAGGTCTAAGTTTGGGTATTTCAAAAGCAATTTAGCAAAAGTGAAATGCAAAATTAGTTTACATATATGAACCCTTATATTATATTACTACCATTCAATACGAGTGTTGCATGTGTGTACGTGCACATGCAATGACAAATATCATTTACCTTATAAAAATTAATAAATTTTTAAAAATAATAAAAGTGTCAAAAGATAAATAAATGAAAATTAGAAGAAATATACATAACAAATCTATAAAGTATAAAAGGAAAAAAAAATAAAAAAGAACAAATAAAAATTAGAAGCAATATGCATGAAAGAACAATCAAAGAAATTCATAATATTTAGCTTTATAGAATTAAAAAAAAAAAAAAAAATCAATGAAGCTCCAAGAGAATAAGATTTATATGTTTGTTACATGGAGATGAAGATTTATACAAATTCATGTATAACAACTTCAAAACCCTTAAATGAAACATATGACAAAATAAATAAATATATGGTTAGATTTTTTACTTGTACTATTATTTGAAAAGAAAAATAGTTTAAAATTTGAAATTAACATTATTAAGAGTTATGAAATTTGAAGAGGTTTTGTAACTTAAGAAAAACTAATATTGTTGGTGAAATGTGTAGTTTAGAATCAACTTAGAAGCAAAGAGTCTTTAAAATTTATTTAGTATGGTTAATGGACCTAAATATATTTTGAAGTGATGAATATGTGAATATGAGTGAGTGGGAAGATAGAACCTAAAAAAAATAAAGACTATGGTTTAGAGATGCACTTTCAAAGAGTTAGTATAAAGCCTTTTAGTAACATTATAAAATAGAAAGTAATTGGAAATGTAGTTTACTAACTCTCAATAAACTTTACTGACTTATAAAAAAATTCTTTATATAATACTATTTATATAGAACTCTAAAGGCTCCTTTCTTACAAGGTGGCTCTTCACTAACACTTATTTTACACAATAGTACTCCACTAATCACATTCAATTCTTTAAGATGTAAAATCTCTTGGAATTTCATAACTCTCTGAACAATGATAATTAAGAATTTTGAAATTTGAATTATATTGCTTTTTATTTTTAGTTGGATCCATCTATTAAGTTAATTAGAAAATTACTTATATAAAAAAAAATACAAATAATTAAGAACAAAAATTTTAGCATTTAATTTTTTATAATAAAAATATCATTAAATTAATAATAATTTTAATTTATTATTTTAAATAATAAAAATTAAATAATTATAATCAAATAATAAATCACAAAAAAGAAATAGTAAAGGCCAAAAAACTTGTTAAATAATTATAGATATTGGTCAATTAATTAACAATTAATACTTTAAAAATTAAATATATTGAAGTCTCTTCAAATTATGTTGAAGAAAGCCAAAAAATTGAAAAATGAAAAATGTTGCATTATATTTAATAAATTAAGGTTTACATAAGTCATGTAATTCTTCAAAATGTATACTTAATCCTGTATCTTTTAAGGTATACTCTTAAGGTCCTGTAATTCTTCAAACGATACATTTTAGTCATTTATCTTTTATGATATACTCATATGGTCATGCAATTAATCAAAAGTTTCAATCAAGTCTAAATAGTCTTTTTTTCAATGATAAATTCAAAATTTGGAAAGAAAAAAAAATTCAAAAAATAAAAAAATTCAAAAATTTGAAATTAATGAAAAATTAATTTTTAATTTTATTTTATAAAAGACATATTTAATTTATATTTGAAATAAAAAATTTAAGTATATATATAATATATTTTTTTTGTGTTTTTAAAATTTGTTAAGTTTTTACCTTTTATGTTTTTTCAAAATTTAATTCTTTAATCTTCTTCTTTTTTTTAATCTATTTCAAATTTAAGTTTTTTTATTTACTTATATTATTTTAAAAATTAAATTTTTAATCTCAATTTAAAAAAAAATATTACTTTTTGTATTTTATTTTTCAAAATTTTGAATTTACCTTTGAAAAAAATACTATTTAGACTTAATTGGAACTTTTAAAGAATTATAAGACCATAGGAGTATACCTTAAAAGATAAAGGACAAAAGTATATATTTTGAAGAAGTATAAGACCCATAACGACATATTTATTACACAGTACTGAAGACCTTGACTATATAATTTCAATACAGTTATACTTTGGCTGTGAAATCAAATTTAATCGTATAGTATAAATAGTACGGTTATGTAAAAAATTTGTATGACCCGAGGGTGTGGATTTAAACTATACTTAACAATTAACTTAATTTGTCTAAATTTTTAATTATAAAATTATGTGTCTTGCCTTTTTCTTTCAACTCTAATTAAAAAAATATTTTTTTTATTTTAAAAATGTAATAAAAATATAAAAATAAATTAAATATTAATTTAAATAAATTTTATAATAAAAAATACTTTAAATATAAATTATTTTATTAAATTATTTATAATTAATTTTACCCGACTATATTATAAACTTGTCACAAAATACTATATATTATAATACAATTCAATACAGTTCAATCCAATACAACTATACTTAAATTATTAAATACAGTGCATCAAACATGCAAGGATATACATTAAATTCGTATAATTTTAATGAGCAATTTTGAAGTTTCAAATCTTATAAGTTAACTAGTTTAGTCAATAATAAATTAAATTAATTAGATATTTCATAAATATGTGAATAATTATAATTAATTGAATTCAATTTTAAGTTTATAATATTTAATATCATAGATATTGAATTAATTGTTATATGTTATAAAAGTATATTAATAATTCGAGTAGGTCTAATTAATTAAATTTTGACACGTCATTTTTAAGGCAAGAATGATCATTTCAATGTGAAAATGCAAATTCATTCCCTTATAATAGTTATAAGATTAACAATTAATTTACATTTGTTAATTTATTATTAATTTTTATATAAATGATACTATATCTAAGGTCACAGACTGATAAGTTATGTGATAAATACCCTAGGTAAATTGGTAGTCATCATTAATGAGATTCTGGCACTAACCGATTTAAGGAAAATATATTCAATAAAATGAATTCATTAATAATAGTTATAATGACATATTTATTTCTTTATTTAGACTAAAATTCTCGACAAGATAATATAACCCAGTATTGTACATATATGATGGATAACCAAAAAATACATAAAATATTATAATACAGTATTGAATATTATTGTCGTAGAAATTCGAATATTACCACAATTTGATCCCTTTGTGTATGTTAATTTTATCTGAAACCAAAGCAATCTGCCTCATTGTATTGTTCTGACATAATGAATTAATAACTAAAGAGTAGAAGAAGAAGAAAAAAGAAGTTATTTGCCCCTTTGTTTTTTAATGAGAGGTTCGGTGGATGCACATTTAATTAAGTGGCAACTCCGTCAGAAGCGGAGTCAAAATTTTGTTCATAAAGGGACTGGAGGTAAGTTAGAAAAGTTAAATTTTAAAATAAATATTTTATTTATAATAATATATTATGTTTAAATTTTGTGTATATATTTTGATATATATTAATAATATTTAATAAATATATTTATAAAAATAACATAAATTATGAGTATAATAATTAAATATATACACATTTTTTCATATATTTAGTAACTATTAGTAACATAAATAAAATTATAATCATATATTATATAAAAATACTTTGTAATAATCTTAAAAAAAAATCAAATATTTAACATTAGGCTTAATATTATAAAAATTAAAAATTAAAAAAAAAAAAATATACAGTAAATTTCATATTAAAGCTTTTAAGATTTTATAATTCATATTATTAAAGTTTTATTTCAACCTAATTTTAATATTTTTTGGTCCTTAATTTTTTATTCTTTTTTATTATTCAGTATTGTATTTTTTATTAACAATATATCTTTAAATATAGGCTCAAACCTAAAATTTTAAATTATATATTTTTTTTACATTTTCATATATTTCTTTTTAGTTTTAATTTTAGTTTTAATTTTAACAGTTATAAATTTTGTTGTATCTGATTGAATTTTTCATTTGTATAGATTTTTTAGTTAATAAATTTATTTTATACGTATATGATATTAATACTTATTAATTTCTTATAATTTTGTATAATTTTCGTTATAGGTTAATTATAATATATTAAATTTATATTTGTAAATGATAATTATATGTCTCTATTATAATATAACATACAAAATTTAATATTAAATTGAATAAATTTTACTATAATTCTTATTAATTATATATTATAATATATTTTTTATTTTTTAATATTTTAATAAAAATTTTACTTTGTATAAAAAAAATAGTGTTTCTTATAGGTTAATTATAATGTATTAAATTTATATTTTTAAATGATAATTATATGTTTCTATTATAATATAACATATAAAATTTAATATTAAATTGAATAAATTTTACTGTAATTCTTATTAATTATATATTATAATATATTTTTTATTTTTTAATATTTTAATAAAAATTTTACTTTGTATAAAACAAATAGCGTTTCCAAATTATGACTCCACCCTAGTTATAATCTAGATGATATATAATAGAAAGGAAAAAAATTAAAATTATGTAAATGTAATTATAATAATAATTAGAATATTAAGAATTTTTTGTAGTTCATGTAGTAAATTTTCTAATTCTTTTATCAGAAATTCAAGTTTAAATCTCACTTGTATATGTGAGTGTGTTTTCTCTTATTAATAAAAAAAAAAGACTTTAGTACCTTTTTTTTTTAAATAAATAAATAATTAGAATATTGTGTCTATGTTATAAATTATATGATAATAAATAAAGTTATATTTTATAAAATATAAAAATTTATGATCAGTATATAATAAATAGATGTAAGATATTTTTAAAAATATAAAATATTATATTAATTATTTTATTTATTTACTTATATATGATATTAATAATTTTATGACACTGGAAGGACGTTTTTTTTGTTTTTTACCTGTAACGAAGGAATTAAATGTCTAATTTTATCTTCAAAAATATCAAAGATAGAAAATTTTATCGAACTAAGAGACGCCATGGCCCACTCTAATACTTTCTTAGCTCCACTACCGACCTCTTGGCAATCTTTATATATATATATATATATATATATATGTATATGCCGAACCTGTATTTTAATTTATATTGTTTAAATTTTTATTTTAAAAAAAATTAATTAAAAATAAAATATATTATTTTAATATCAAAAATATTAAAATAATAATTTATTAGACTCTTAAAAATAATATTTTAATTAAAAAATTATTAAAATTATATATTTTGTCTTTTATTATCTCTTTTTTTTTTTTAATTAAGGAATTAAATTATACAAAAAATCAAATCAAATCACTTATAATTTAAGAAAATAAATTACACAAATAAATAAATTTAAGGACACCCATAACACTTGTTTTTATTCCCTCTCTCTCTCTAAGTAGTAAAAACTAATAATAAGCTATAATCTTTTTCAACAAATTAAGAGATGTCACACATGAAAACAAATTAAGAGATGCTTATGAGCTCTACATCTTTAATCTTATCGCTAGTGGGAGGAAAATTAAAATTGAGAAAAATTAATATTATTATGTACAGTATTGTACGTGAGCTCACAAATATATTAATACAATTTAAATGATTTAAAATAATAAATATAAAATTTTATGGGCTAGTCTACTAAATGAGTCACTTTTATTAGGACAGTTGAGAGAAAGCTTCTTTTGTTTTACATCAATGACAGATCAATACGTACCATGTTTAATCAACTGTCACACGTATATGTACGTTAATTATTGAATGTTATTTATTTTTTAAAAATTTTTATTTTATAAAAAAAATAATTTTTTAAATATAAAATTTTAGATTAATTTTATTATAACATGGTGAAATATAGATATTAAAAAATTTTGTAAAGTAGTTTGTAAAATTACTCTTAAATAAATAATTAATTTATTATTTTAATAAAAAAATAATTATATAATAGTAACTATTTTATGAGCTAAGAATTCAAGCACGAGTGATTTGTCACTACATTAACAAAACTTCCATAATTTTATTTAATAAGTCAAATATAATAAAATAATATATATGGAGTTGTATAAGTAATATTTTTATTATTTTAACAAGTTAATTCTACCTCTTAATAGATATAATTTGATCAAATTTAATAAGCATTTTTTGCTTAAAATAATTATATTAATTAAATTTTTTAATTAATATAAGATATAATATAATCTCAATATGAAAATAATTACATTTTTTATTAAATTAAGAAATAGTAATTGAATTTGAGATAAAATAAGTATTTACAAAATATTATACAATATTTTTTTCTTTTATTTCAACAATTTAAATTTGGATGAGCAATTTTTTCTAGAATTAATTTCTTATAAATCTCAAGCTTTATAGATAAAAAAAAAAAAAAAATTATGTAAACAATCATTGCACTTAACCATGATCCGTTATTAATTTGTACAGTCGGTTCACAATTTGCCGATTGTAAAGTTATTATTTTTTATTTTAGGGCAATTAACGGGATAGCACTAAGGATATGTTTTTAATTAGATAATCATTACACACCGTTTGAAGATTAGTAGATTACCCTTTAAAATAGTACCTTAAGGTCTAAAGTGAACATATAATAAAAAAACGTGTGCTAAATCTCATAAATTTATACTTAAATTTATATTTATAATAATTATGATATGAAATTTGATAAAATAGCTTTATTTATTATTTATTTTTCCAAAAAAAGTTCTCAAGTAGCATATCATAAGATACAAATTTAAGTGCATTTAAAATTTCAAAAATAAATTATGATTTTACTAGATAATGAGAATATAAATTAATTTCACATTATTCTTTGTCAATTTATGTTAGGTCAATTTTCATCAATTTCTTTAAGTCACCATAGGCATTATCAATGAGATCTAATCATTTAAGTTGAAATATATTGTATAATTTTTTTTTTTCACAAAGCGATTTAGATAATGAATGTTCTTACCTTTACTATTTAAATGCTCCCTTTAATTTTAAAAAATATTTTTATCATAAATTAATACAAATATTAATTTATATTGTAATTTAATTGACATTTATTTATATATAATTTTATAATTATTTTATCGTTTTATATTTAAATTATACATTTAATTAATAATTAATATATTATTTAATATATATAATATTTTTTCTGCATACAAACTCTATCTTTAATCTATCTATGTTTGTTGGTCATTAGACCTTTACTCCTTTTTAAGTGTGGGTTGTCATTTATCTTTTGCTTTTTAACTTTTGGCATATTACTTCTTTTTGCTTTTTTGAAGTTGTAACGCATGCAAAGTTGACCACGAAATAAACAGTGGTTGGTTTTTCATGTCTATCTTTAATGTAAAAATAAAAATATAATAAAAAAATGTTTTTTTTTTCTTGACTGATAGGGAATTTTAAAATTACAACTTAAATCACTTTATTTAAAAAATATTTCTTTTTATTATAAATATTACAATTTATATGATATAATTTATTTAATCATCTATTGATAAGAGTTTCATAATAATTTTTTTACTCTATATTTTTATTTTTATATTTAATTAATAATTAATACATCATTTAATATATATAATATTATTCTTATTTAAAAAAAAAATAAATAAATTACAAAATTGTCTCTATGAAGGTGAAATTCACAATTACTTTGATGTGGGACTACCCTTATTACGAAGTCGATTAAATTTTTGGAAGAAATGTATGGTTTTTTTTTTTTTTTTTTTCCTTTTTTCTTTTAAAAATTTACTAAAAATAATACCCTTAAAATTTATAATAATAAAATTAGCACTCTAATAATATTAAACGTGAAATATTAAACAGATCTAAATTATTATCGTTTAATTCTAATTGAATTGATTTTTAAAAAAAATAACATATTAATAATTTTTTTTAATTATAAAAATATAAATTTAAACACAAAAAATATTATTATAAATTTATGGGTGTTAATTTTATTATTTTTTCTTTTCTTTTTGCTATGCGTGAATAGTTTCGGCTATGATTGGAGCCATGGATAATAGAGTATATCCAAATAGCACCTCCAAGTTACTTGGCTGTTTCCTATTTGTTTGACTGAATAAAGTGCCTTATTTTCAATTCTTCAAAAAATATATAACTTTTATACTATTTTATATATATATATATATATATATATGTGGGCGGGCGCGCACTATACTTAAGAAAAATAGAGTGTTATGATCCCTATCACTATTTTTATTCGAGATTAAACTCCTATTTGAGCAAAATTTTATTCCATTTTTATCCAACCAAAAAGCCAGCGTCAAGCCACTTATCCTAGGAACCCCTACGACGAGCTTTGAACTTAAATAATTTATATTTAAATTATAAATTAATATTTTTTAAAATTAATAAAAATATATCTAAAATTATAAATTTTAGTTACATAAAAATCATACAAATTATTAAAATGTCTTTTAAGAGTAACAAATAAATACACCGAAGCTCTGCGCGACTCTACCGATAAATTAACCGAAGTTTCGATAACTCGGCCGCCGACATCTCGGAGCTCGGACAACCTCACCAGATAAATATGTAATGTGTTACATACAATAATAGAAGTATATGTAATGCGTTACATATAAGACAGAAGTGTATGTAACATATTACATACACTTTTACAGTAGTAGTAAAAGTGTATGTAATATGTTACATACAATAACAGAGGTGTATGTAATGTGTTAAATACAAGACAGATGTGTATGTAACATTCATAGTGTATGTAATGTGTTATATACAACAACAGAGATGTATGTAACATTTTATATACAATAACAGAGGTATATGTAACATCTTCCTTACAACAGCATAGATATATATAACATGTTACATACAATTATAGAGGTGTATGTAATATGTTACATGCAACAACAGATTTGTATGTAATAAGTTACATATAATGACAGAGATGTATGTAATACATTACATACAATAATAAATAAAAGGAAGATAAATTTAAGAACATGAATAATAACAAATACTAAAAAATTTCATTAAAAAAAATGACATTAATAAATATGTAACATGTTAAATATAAATATAAAATAAACTACTATAATACGAGGACAAGACTAAGGCCACGTGATGGAAAAAATCAGAAACAAAAAAATCTTAATAAAATACACACCTAATAGTAAGAAGAAGAAGAAGATAAATAATATAGTTGAGAGAAACTTGCGAAAGTCACACATGAAAATAGAAATGACAAGCACGAGGATTGAGCAAAAGATCGATCTGGCTTTCGCAGTGATTCTCTTGTTTTAGAAATCGTCTCATTCAACAACAACCTTGTATTGCCATGCCTCACGTTATCATTGTTGTTAGCTGTGATTTATGAGCTCTGATAGAAATGTTAATATTGGGTGTTGATACAATGAAGTTAGGGACTGACAGTGAAGAGAGAAAAAGGAATAGAGAGGCGAATAAGCAATAAATCTATAGGAGAAGAAAAAACAAGCTAATAGATATCTTTAAGGATAAAATTGTAAAATCATGCTTGCAAAATGTCACGTATAGCGACTTTGGTTAAATTGTAATTGGGCTTGAAATAAGAGAAACTTTGTTATTAATTCCCCCTCTAACCCCCAAACTACAATGTGATAGCTTACCCAGTTATTAATTATCACCTACCCAAAAACTGACTTGTCCAACCATGCATCGTGACTCCCTACCGATACCCACGATATCTGCCACTCGCACCTTCCTTTCAAAACCAACACCCCACCATAAGCCATCACCACATATCCACCAAGTTCACCAGAAGGTAGAAGCCTGACATTGTTGCTCACAATTCCGACCATTGGACAGTGCTCTTGATCTAATTGTTGACCAACTCGAAATATTTAGCTTCACCATTTCCCATCAGTTCACAACCGACAGGGACTTCAGGCATCGTTTGAGATTGTCCAGCATTGCGTTTCTTAGTGATATTATTTGAGTACTAAAAAAACATTTACAATAGCTTATTTAATATTGGGGGTCCTTTTTCAACATTTTTATTTAAGCATTCGCAAATTGGAAAATTCATTCGAATGTAAATTTAATGTTCTAATCCATATTAATAAAATAAATGTGATTTTCATTAAAAAAAAGTATTTAAAAAAATTGAGTTATAATGAGTTATATAGGTTTTTGTAGATCTTGTAAGTCTTTGTTAGTATTCTTGTGTGCAAAACACAGAGTGTTTATTTTACTTAGTATTTTGTCTACCTTTATCTATAGTACTTTTTTTATTATCAGTATCGCACACACTCAAGTAGATTTTAACAATATTGTATGTTTGTATGATACATATACTACAGGGTGGTTGGGAGCATATAAATTGCATCTTAAAATGTGTTTTTACTTGCATTTATTTTCCTGAGTTTGTGGATATTTATGGCTTTTTATTTAGTAAAGTTTTGTCTTGAAAAAACTTATTTTTAGTGGCTCGTAGAGGGGGACGTCGAAGGGTCTGTAAGTGTGTATAGGGTGAAACTGTAACTCGTTAGACCTCGCTAACATCTCGCGGGGGGTTCGCTGGGTGGTTAGAGAAGCCTTGCGGGGGTGCAAGACAAGGTGTTGGGAAGGGTACTGGAAGGTGAAAAATCAGCTATAATACCCCCTCCTCTCACTTATTAAACATCCCTTTCACACTTTTTTAATCCCCCTTTCTCAAACTTGTTTGAGTTGATTTGTTGTGTTGCATAAACCTTATTTTTGCGTAAAATAATTTTTATCAAAAATATTTTTTTTTGTATCACTAATATGTTGAGTATTGTTTCGTATTAGTAATTCAGAGGTGGTTATTCACTTAAAAATTTTGTGAATTAATTTTAACAAGAGATTCTGTATTCTCAATACATCGAGTGTTGTTTCTATATTGAGATACGAGATGGTTGTAGAGTTTGTTAAAAATAATATATCAAATGGAGTTTTCGTAATAATAATACAAAAATAACAATACATCGAGTGTATTTCTATATTGTTATTATGAGATAGCGTTTCCTTATCAACATATGTCGAATGTCTTTCCGTATTATTGATATGAGGTATTTTACTCTAAAATATATTTTGGATAAATTTTTTATTATTTGTACATGCATACTGATTGCAAGTATTTGCATCACACTGTATGGTGATGTGGCTCTAAAGGTGAGCCAGATCCTGTGAGGATCAAAATAGCTGTGGTGATAGCTAGTAATAGTAGCCTATGTAGTTAGGACATGTGATCCCTAACTGATAGAGGTATTTGATGTTTTATCTTTATTGAGTATGTAATAACTATTTTATTTTATCTAGTGAATTTGGTTGCTGAGTTATTGGAGCCTAAATGGGTTTACCATATTATATCATTGTGTTTGCTTGATCTATTGTATGAGTCAGTACAATTTGAGTTTTCGTGATATATGTGACAATATATATAGTATATACTAAGATTGAAAAGCATTTACTGCTTTTACTTCTTTATCTAATCTTTGCCTTATTTATTTACATGCAATTACTTATTATCTATTAAATGATTTTTATTTCTTGTACGAGAGGGACTAGTCCTTAGGTGTCCATATCACCTAGACTTGGTTGTTCACCGAGTTGGGACTTTTCTCAATTGGTATTAGAGCCGATACACCCTTGTTGGGCTTAACCACTCTAGTATTGATATGTTTTTCATACTTTTCACACACACTCACTTTTCACCATAATGGACTACGATAAAGGAGGGAACGTAGGTAGACCTCCACTTCTCAATGGGCATAATTATGCCTATTAGAAGTCTCAGTTGCGGGATTTCTTCTGATCGATGGGAGACTATGTCTAGTATCAGGTAGAGAAGGTTGGACTCCTCCTACGAAAACTCTTGAAGATGAAATAATTATTTCCAAACCTATGATTGAATGGATGAAAAAAGAAAGTCATGAGTGCGAATAAAATCGTAAATGATTGTACGCACTTACTCGAGCTGTCACTCCAGAAGAATATAGACGAATTTTTGCCTACACCACTTTTAAAGAAGCTTGGAATATTTAGAAAATATCGTATGAGGGTATCTCTGTGGTTAACAAATCCAAGCTAATGATACTAAAGAGATGCATCTTTAAGATGGAGAAAGATTAAACCTATGACCGTTTTTGCAATCGCTTCTTTGACATCGTCAATACTTCCTACAACCTTAGTCATCCAATTGATGAAGAACTTCAAGATGAGAAGATTCTTTGCAGCCTTCCTCCCTATTTAGAGAAAAATTTATTGCTATAGAGATCATTTAAAGAAGAACCTCTTAAATTCAATGAGATCGTTTGTGATTTTGAAGCCTTTGAAATCCTATCTTCTCCCCAAAAGAAATATTTTTGTTGATAAAGGAAAAAGTCTTGCTTTAAAGACCACCTAAGACTCAAAAAGGAAAATTTAAAAGCCACTATTGACAAGTAATGACTATTCCAGCAAGGATGAAGAAGAATTTGTATTATTAACAAAAGCAGTTTAAGAAATTCTTTAGGAGAAAAAGGAACACTCCTGGTATATTAAAACGGGAAAGATCTAGCAAAGGATTCTAAAGCCAAAGTTGAAGATTCTGAAGAAGATGAAGAAAGACCTCAGTCTAGGAATCAAACTAGATAGGTTAGGCATTACGAGTGTGAAAAACTCAAACATATTGCTTGCTTAGTGTCAGTTAAAGGGACAAAAATTTAGGCAAGAAGGCCATAATGACAGAGGTTACTATTTTGGATAGTAGTCATAGTTCAGAAGAGAATGAAATTAACTTTATAGCCTTTATAGCGATTAAAGATTATCCTTCCCACTACAACCTCTCATTCTTCCATATTCCTTAATAAGGACGAGCATGATGAGCTCCTAGATACCTTACATCGAATTTCTCATGGAGCACAATAAGATCGAGAAAGCTTAAAAGAAGGCTTTGGATAGCCTTGAGACTAAAGAAAATGAGTTGAGTACTCTTAAAGTTGATTTTAACAAGAAGTAGTCCATTCACTAACCTGATAGACATGATCTCACTATGAAATATGAGATTATGCAAAAAAAAAAAAAGGTTTAACAACATGTATGTTGAAGCTGAGTCAAATAAGTCAATGATGACTGATGAGATTCCTTGAACAATCTTTGAAGAATCTACAAAGTGTTGTATATCAGTGGATAGTTAGTCTGGATTTGTATATCAGTGGATAGTTAGTCTGGATTTGTTAGAGGAGAAAGTTGGAAGAATCTCACTTCTTAGGAAATAAGATTGAGATCTTGAAAAGTGAAAAGGCTTACCTTGCTCATGTCGTTTCTAAAAAAGATGAGGAGTTGTTAACTCTTCAAAATAAAGTTCAAAGTTTGGGTATTTATGCTAGATTTCTTGAATATCCATTAAAGGAAAATGATGACCTACTCATTTCTTTGAGTGCAAAGCAGTTTGACCTTAAGAAGGAGTTAGGAACATTCTAGTACCATTGTTAAGAAACTTCTAATGGGTACTCAGAAGCTTTGATGAGATCCTTGTTAGGGATCAAGGCTTATAATGATAGACATGAACTGGGTTTTACTAATGATGGTTGTGCAGCTTCTTCTCCTTTTACTATTGCTTCTTGCTTCTCTCTTTGTTGAATCGACAAATTTTACTGCTCTTGCTTCTAATTTTGCTTCTCTTTTCATCAAACTTGTTGTAGAAGATCCTCATAACAAGACTTTTGCTTGCCAAAGAAAAGGATAAAGTTGCTGTAAAAAGTAAGTTACAGGTGTCATTTCAACTAGTCTCTTCTAGTAGAGTAAACATCTCACCTCTTACTTCTTATTCACGTTGAACTAGTGACGGTCTATTGCCTCTAGGGGTGGCAATCGTGTCGTATTAGCTTGTGTTCATGTCGTATGTTATTTCATGTTATTCATGTCGATATCAGGGTTCGTTTTGTGTTATTCATATCGAGTTTTCGTGTCAGTTGACACATAAAAAAATTTACTCGACTTTTTTTCATATTGTCTATTTATAATAGTAAGAAATAATAAAACCTTTAAGAACATGAAAAAATTATTGGTCAATTCTTACTAAAAAAAATTTCGTGTCATGTCGTGTTCAATTCATGTTATCAGATCGTGTCAAAAATTGTTACCCCTAATTGCCTCTACCTACACTCTTCATCCCCTCTTGTCACCACTATGGTGAGTGTGGGCCTATCAGACCTCACTATGAGAAATTGAGTTCTCATTCCCATATGAGATTCAATGTAGGCACTTCTACTACTCCTTCTCCTCGTGTTAATCCTCGGAGACAAAGACCCAGTTCTTCTCGCTCTCTAGTTTGTACTTCTCATTCTTGTGGATTTGTTGGCCACCTTGCCAACCAATGACCAAGATATGCTCATAGTATTACTAGGAGATCTCTCCCTCGCTCTACTGTGGTTCGTCTGAGCATTTTGCTTTTGAGTGTATTCTGCACCAGTAAAATAGTGAAGAAAGGGCAAAACTTT
Source organism: Elaeagnus macrophylla (assembly GCA_029378325.1). Classification (NCBI taxonomy): domain Eukaryota; kingdom Viridiplantae; phylum Streptophyta; class Magnoliopsida; order Rosales; family Elaeagnaceae; genus Elaeagnus; species Elaeagnus macrophylla. The sequence goes on from CM055641.1 coordinate 40,274,734, forward strand.
CTTAAAGCCCTCCTAGTCGCTTATATGATCGTTCGACACGTCATTCAAGAATTTCTAAAACAATGAACTCTTAAGTGGTTCATACTCCACATGCTCATATAGACTATAGATTACATTATGCTCTTATTGCCCCTCATCACTTCTTTTATAAATGGAAAGATGTAGTTTGATCACACTATTTTTGGTATGAGTCAGTTTGATTTAATTTATTTCTTCTTTCTCTCTCTTTCTTGCAACATTTTATGTATGTATTTATGTCTGTATTTTGTGTTTTCTCTAAATGTCTTTATTTTCCTTATACTCTTCTTTTTTATTTTAATATACTTAAAATAATTTTTTTGTCATTTTTTAAAAAAATTTTAAAAGATTTTTTCTCTCTCCTCACCTTTTAAAGTTGCTCACTGATCACCCTCGCTGAGGTCTCGCCGACCGTTCGTTAGGGGTTTGTTGAGGTCTCGCCTAGGTTGTGATTTTACGCATACTAAAGTACCTCCCCGACCCCCTTCGCTAAGGGTAAGCGGGTAGTCAGCGAGGTGTACGAATTTTCTTTATAAATTCCTTTCCTCATTTGTTTCAAACCACAGAATATGGATTTTTTAAACACTTCTTAACTTCAAATATTTTTGCCTACTACCTTTTAAACTATGTTTATCTATTTTTAAACACTTGTATCCCTCTTTCTCTCCACAAAATACCTTGACAACTAATAGATCTCGTGTTACTCAAGATGAAGCTAGTCCCCCTTCTCCACCTAGTGGATCTACGTCCTAGCCTAAGAAGTCTCCATCTTGCATTTGTAAGCATACTATTTTGATTGAGGAGTTTCTTGTTATCCAAGAAAGGTTTGCATATTTTTCGTAGCTCTTTCTTTATTCTCTTGCTTATTTTTTCGATCCTACTTTTGTTAAGAAGTTTTATTCTGCAATACATGCTTATGACACTCGTCGCTTCTCTATTTCTTTTTTTAAGGGGACGTGAGGTCACCTTTTCTAAAGATATTGTCTTAGACCTCTTATCTCTCCTAAACGTGAAAAATTCCTCTTTTCTAGTTCTTCCTTTTGAATATGAAAATCTTACTAGTCCTAACTTTTTTAATGGTTTTGAGCGTCTCAAAACTCAAAATCAGTCTGTCATGGCTGCCATACTTGCTGGATTTGACATTTCTTTTACTGGAGGTATTGTTTCTATTGACAGTTCCTCTTTTGGATGCATGCTTTTGCAAGTCATTTCTGCTTGCATCTTTCCTTGTACTCATGTCTCTTCTATGCCTAATGTCAGGGAACATTTTCTTTATGCCATTCTTGATGATGAGTCTATAGATCTTACTGGTATGATTTTTAGGACCATTATTTTTCATTCCTTCTCTCATTCTTCTACTCTTCATTATCCTTCTTTAATTACTAGCTGGGGATAATATATCTTTGGCGATGCAATTAAAGTTTCTATATATGGTTGTACTACCCTTTCTATCAGACACATTCAAGCTTCACGCCCTTTGTTTAGAAACTCTTATTCTTTTTCTTCATCATCTTCTTCTTCTTTTTCTTCTCAGAGTGCCTCTCATTCTACTTTTTCTACTTCACTTCTTGTTCCTTCTCCTCAATCTTTTAAGTTTGTCTCGCTAAATGCAAAGGTAGATGCTTTGACCCAACGAGTTGACAAGGTTCTTGATGATCTTTCTGAAGAGTGTTAGGAATACAGACTCTATAGATAGATGCTGATGAACATTAATGATAGAGTGAGTAGAATTGAGCGACTTCAATAGACCCATCATGGCTCTCCGTGGTCCTCTAGTTTTCAACATTCTATTTAGCCTTCTAATAGGGTGGATCATTCCTAGATTCACTTAGTTAGTGTGAGCACTGGTGCTCTTTTCAAATATTTAAACAACTAGCTGCCTCAGTCTTCTGATTCTTTTGCACAGATGTTTGGTCAACTTGCTACCTTTGGTACTGAGTTTTTCGACCTTCTGCAACCTTCTTCCCACCCTCTTGAGCGCAAAGAGTCCGACATCAATTTTTAGCTTGACCCTGATAGAGATGAAGAGATAGAAGAATCTTAGTTTTATTTATTTCTTTGGGTTTTATTACTTCTTCTAAAAATCTTGTAATAAAAACTTTGAATCTAATAAAATATTATTTCTTTGTTGTGTGCTTACTTATGTTTCTTTTTCTTATGTTGTGTTTCCTCTCTACATGTGTTGCATGAGTGTATAGAATTATTGCATATTGTATGCATTCTCTCCCTTATATTAGGGTATTTCTTTGATTTTTTGTGTCAAAAAAGGGGAGAAGTTTATATGTTGCACAACGTGTTTGCTTATTTTTTTTGCTTTATGTGGGATATGAGTGTAGGTTTGCATAACATCTTTTTATTTGATTTGCATGCATTTAGAGGGAGTGTTTCATGAAATTATGGGGAGTTTATTTCACTACTTGTGTTTATCCTATCAATGTGTACCTGTGTAGGGATAACATGATAGTATTTGGTTAGACTATATATAGTTCTGCATGATACATTCATGAGTATATGTTTATTTTGTGTGTACAAGATATAATGCAGTTTTGGACCTTGGAGCTGGTGATAGCTTCAAAATATATGTGTTGATTCAAGAATATGGATGGAGCATTACAAGACGGACGCACTTGGAGTGTAGGTGTGTTAGAGGTGTCTTGTTTGTGTCAAAGTTTGTTCATAAGAATGAACTTTGTTAGATCATCTTGCATGAATATATTGTGTTAGATGCTTACCTTGTACAAGTTATGTAGTGTTCTACCACAGAAAGTCAAAGGTGGAGATTATAAGTCATGTAAGTCTCTTTGTGTCTTTGTTGGCATTTTGTGTGCAAAACACGGAATCTATTTATTTTACTTAGTGTTATGTCTATTTATTTTACTTTGTGTTTTGTCTACCTCTATATACGATGCTTTACTTGTGATTAGTATAGCACACATTCACGTAAATCTTAACACTATTGTATGTTTGTATGATACACATACCACAAGTTAGTTGGGAGCATATAAATTGGATGTTAAATTTTTTTTACTTGCATTTGTTTCCCAAAGTTGGTGGGTGTTTATGGCTTTTTATTTGGTGAAGTTTTTCCTTGAGAAAACTTATTTCTAATGGTTTGTCGGGGCCTCAAGGAGGTCTCTTTGAGGTGGTCAGTGAGGGGTCTGTCAGTGTGCACAAGGTGGAACTATGACTCTTTTGATCTTGCTGACATCTTACGAGCTATTCATTGAGGTGGTTAGCGAAGCCTCACGAGGGTGCGCGGCGAGGTATAGTCGAAGGTCCTGGAAGCTGAAAAATCAGCTATAAATACCCCATCCTTTCACTTATTAAACACACATTTCACATGTCTTTGATCCCCCTTTCTTATATTTTTTTGAAATGATTTGTGGTGTTGCATAGAACTTATTTTTGAGTAAAATATTTTTATCAAAAATATATTTTTTCTGTATCACTAATACGGTGAGTGTTGTTTCGTATTAGTAATTCAAAGGTGGTTATTCACTTGAAGATTTTTGTGATTTAATTTCAAAAGAAAATTCTGTATTCTCAATATATCGAGTGTTGTTTCTATAATGAGATATGAGGTGGTGGTGGAGTTTGTTGAAAATAATTTATCTAATGGAGTTCCCCTAATAGCAATACATCGAGTGTATTTCTTTATTGTTATTACGAGGTGGAGTTTCCGTATCAACATACGTCGAGTGTGTTTTCGTATTGTTAATACGATGTGTTTTACTCTAAAATCATATTTAAGATAAGCTGCATATTATTTGTACATGCATACTGATTGCAGATATTTGCATTATATTGCGTGGTGGTGTGGCTCTGAAGGTGAGCCGAATCCAGTGAGAATCAAAGTAGCTATGATAATAGCTAGTGATAGCAACTTAGGCAGTTAGGACAAGTGGTCCTTAACTAATAGAGGTATTATCATTTTGTCTTTATTGAGTCTATAATAATTGTTTTATTTCATTTAGTAAATTTGACTGCTGAGTAGTTGCTTTAAACAACTCGTTGATGTTACCACTTAGGATTAGAGCCTAAGTGGGTTTACCACGCTATATCGTTGTGTTTGCTTGACCTATTGTAAGAGTTAGTATAATCTAAGTATCCATAGTATATGTAACAACATATATAGTATATACAAGATTGAAAAATATTTACTATTTTTAGTTCTTTATATGATCTTTGTCTTATTTATTTATCTACAATTACTTATTATCTATTAATTTCTTTTCGCTACTTGTACAGGAGGGAAGAGTCCTTAGGTGTCCATATCACCTAGATTTGGTTGTTCACCGATGTTGGACTTCCCTCAGTTTCCAATTTGACTCAGGTAAATCGGGGTGAATTCCAACTAGTCGGATACTTGTCCAATTGAGTTAAGATGGCTCTGGTGCATAGGGTCACCAGTCAATCAAAAAATTATGTTAGTTGGATAACTGTCCAATTTAGTTAGACATATGTCTAATTCACCAGTCAATCAAAATTAGGTCAGTTGGACACATCTTTGACAAGTTGGGTCACCAATCGATCAAACTTCGATCAGTTGGACATATGTCAAACTCAACTCCATCGAGTGGAGTCATTAGCAGGGGCAGAGCCAAAAAAATTTTAAGGGGGCTAAAATCTAATTTTTTTACTCAAAATAAAAGTTTTATCAAAAAATAAAAAATATATCATAATGTATAATTAGTAGGAACTACAGTAGACTCTTTTCGATCCAATACTGAATTTTTCAGGTCTATTATAATAGAGTTATAGAGTTAGCACTAAAAAAATATAAAATTAATACATTATAATTAACTTATATAAAAAATTAAACAAAAATAATATAAGTTAATAAGTATTAATATTATATGTGTATAAAATAAATTTAACATCTAAAAAATCTAAGAAAATGAAAAGATCAATCCAACACATTAAAATTTATAAATGTTAAAACTAAAACTTAAAGAAACAAATGAAAATATAAAAAATAAAATATGATTTAAAGTTTTAAGCTTGAAACTATATTTAAAAATATACGTGTATAAAAAATATAAGATTGACTAAAACAAATAAAATAAATGAAAAATTAAGGATAAAGAAGTATTATAATTCACATATAAAGTTAAAATTTAAGTTGAAATAAAATATGAGAAATTTAAAGAAATGGATTATAAAAATTTAAAAGCTTTAGTTTGAAGCTTATTGTACGCTCTTTTTTTATTTTTAGTTTTATAATGTTGAATCTAACGTTAAATATTTGAATTATTTTTGAATTATAACATTTAAGAAAAAAAATTTATATAATATGCTGCTACAATTTTATTTATGTCACTAATAGTTACCAAATATATAAAAAATGTCACAATTTATTTCATTTTTATCAACGTATTTGTTAAATATTATTAATATTACCAAAATATGTACAGAAAAATTAACACAATATATTACTACTTTGAAGTATTTATTTAATGTTAAAAATATACATATATTTAATTTTTTTTTAAAATGCGCCGGAGCTATAGCCTCATGTAGCCCCTTAATGCTCCATCCCTAGTCATCAACCAATCAAATTCGACCAATTGAACAACTGTCCAATTCAGTTGGACATGTGTCAAACTCAACTAGGGCGAATGTAGTTACCGATCGATTAAAATCTAGCCAATTGAATAGCCTTCCAATTTTGGCCTGTCTCATTGTACAAATATCCAATCAAAATTTATCACAAATTTTTTTTATAAAATTTAAAAGTATTTTTGTCACAATATATAAAAAATTCAAATAAAAGAAGTCATATCTAATTTTTAATAAACATATAATCATTTTTTTAACATGCATTAAAAATATATTTTATACCTTATAATAAAATGTGTATAGGTAAGAGAGTTAAAAAAAAAAAAAAAAACTTATCTTTAAAATGAATTATGCTATACATTCGAGCATAATTTTAAAGAAAAATAATGCATTGAATTTAATAATTTTATATGAGAAGTTCTAATTTTGTATACATTTCCTTTTTAAAAAAAAATATGTATACATTTTTACATAAATTTTATCTCTAACTAATTAGTATATGACACACCACACTTGTTAGTTATGATTAATTTTGAAAAATGTATGGCAATTGACATACACAGAGCAAATTTGTATGCTGGCATCTTTCTATTCTCTTTGCATCATGGATTAAAATATTCTATAAAATCAATTATATATCCACGTTATATTTAGAGTAATAGTCAAATTTGTGTTATACAATTATTTGAATTTTTCAAATAAAAATATGAATTTATTAATATTTATTAATAAAATAATATTATATCAAGCAATTTTGATAGAATCCAATGTATAATCATGTTATCATATAATTAAATTTGAAATTATACAAAAAAAATTGCATTAATTTAAAATATAATATCTTTTAAAGACAAATTCTTTCCATTTCTATCATTTCTTAACACGTGGACAAAATAATTTCACAAATATAAATAATGATTCAAACGTTAGAATATAAGAATACAGAGAATATCTTAATATGTCTTCAAAACTGTAAAATACAATTTAACAAAAACTCAAAAATGTGGTGAGTAATTCAAAGTATTACGAAATTTAAGGCAAATATTTTTTGTTTTAGGATGATAAAATATATTAATTATTCTAAAATTTTATTATGTTGAATAATTCAACTAATTAGTATTTAAGACTTTAATTATTTAATAATTTTTTAAATAATGATAATTATTTAATTATTTTTGTCACATGATTATTAAGTGAATCTTAGGAAGAAAAAAAAATAAAAGCAATTGTTATAATGAACGTAAGTTTTATGATTTTTATATCGTTATCTATTATTATTAAATATTAAGCTAATGATAATCGATTTATTATTGGATAGTTGGATAAAATTGTCTCAAATAAAAATTAACAAAAATAAAATTGTTTAAAATAAAAAATGATTCATAGGAAAATATATATAGTAATAAGATGAAATGGCTAATTTTGCTACTCCTAGATTAGCAAATTTTGGTTTTAATTGAACTGATGGTATTACTTGGATAGAAACTGGACCGCCTTGGCTTTGTCCTATCCTGGCCATATATATTGCAGCTATTAATTAGATAAAGCTCTCATTCTCTAAAAGAAAAAAGAAAAAGAAAAAAAAAAATCTTTTGTCTAAGTATCTTCAAAATATTACTTTTTTGTGAAAACTCTTAAAAAATAAAACAATAACCGTTAAGAAAGATGTATTCAATTATAATTTTAATAGACATTTATATAGATATATTTTAAAGATTTTTATGAATTTTATTGGGTTATAATATATGTGAATTGTAGTGAATTTTATTTTATGAACTTTTATGAATTTATAGACAATTGTGTTAACCAATAATAGAGATATAGAGAAAATGTTGGAGAGTAAATAAAAAAAAATCCATCAAAATCTTTGGAGCATAGACTAAATCAATGAGCAAGATTTTTTTTATATAAAATTATAACTAAAAAATAAAAATTTTCAAGTTTTTAAATTTTTTAAAATTAATAACTTTTTTAATATACTTAAATTTTGAAATATTTCTATAAAATTCTAATTGAATATTTAATTTAAAAATCTTAAGTGAATATCTCTATATTTTAAAACTCAATAAAAATTATTAAAAGTTTCATTTAAATATTAACGTATAATTCTTTTCTACTCAATTTTGTAGGATTAGTCATGAATTTGTAATGTTTTAGTTTTTTCAGCTCTATTAAATTTTTCATTGATAACAATCATGTCCAACATTTCAGTAAACTTTCAAGTTTTAATAAAACCATAAACATAAATAACTTAAGAAAATTATTAAAAATAACATATTTAAAATTTATACTAATAAAAGTAGGGCCTCAATAACATTAAATTTTTAATATTGAAAGTATAATATTCAATATTTAACGGGTCTAAATTGCCACAATTTAATTTAAACGGTATTTAATTGGACGGAAGTTTAAAGAAAAATAATGTAAAAGTTATTTTTTAATTGTAAAAACATATGATTTGAACTAAGAGATATTATTTTTGTTATTATAAATTTAATAAGTGTTATTTTTTTATTATAAGTTTTAATAAATATTATTTTTGTTATTTTTTCAATAATTTAAACCTTCTTGTGCATGTAACACATCAATTTTCAATCATGAAAAATAAAACAAAATTGTTTTTATTTCAAGTTGAGATATGCATAATGCATAAATCTACGAGTACCAATATAACGAGCATATGGATAATAAGTACGTGCTGACACTTCACATCCTAACTTTGTGTCAATTTTTTTTTTTTTTGTTTTAAGAAACATGTTCAATTTAATACTGATATCTAACTTAGTGCATACATTGCCTTAAGAAAAAACAAAACTGAAAAAGCATAAAACTACGATGTGAAGGTTAAAGTTTCATATATATAGATTCATTGGAGAAAAGCTTAGCACGAGTACTCATTCTGAAGCTTTGTAATGTCTACCTGATTAGACATAAAATCACCTTTGTGTATAAGACAGCAACAAAAGAAGGATTTGGCTTCACCATATGAAGAACATGAAGTGAATTTGCTACTATTAATGTACCAAAAATACCTAACATCGACCTAACCTGTAAAAAGAGTCTACAGTCAACACATTACTAAAGGATTAGATAATGTAGCTAATTGCTACTCACCCCATCACCATCTCTGATCAGACAACCAATTATAGTTCAAAATATTGAGCTATTAATTCCCTATGTAATTCAAACTACATCGACCACTACAATCATTCAATCGAATTCAACACTCCACACAATGTAGTTGTTACATATAAAACTTATCCATTACTCTGAACTAAGCTTATTTAGAGGACCACAACTTCCAAATTCAAAAGATAAAATACACGTATTATACTCTTATCTTCCTCACAGTTAAAGGAAATTTCCTTTCCTCAAACATTATTCAAGCTCAAAAGTTAAAGCAAACAAGGAAAAAAAAAAAAAGGCGAGAGAGAAGCTTATCTAATACTAGTATTCTCTTATCAGGAGGGAGAAATGTGATACAAAACTACAGGTTGTTTATATCATATGCCAGCCAACATCCATTGATTAAGCCGCTTAGTAAGTATAGCCTTTGACAAACATTCCTTTCTTGGCTTCCTCACTTTCACCTTCGGCCGAGTACCTTCCTAGCTGAGCCAATGAGTTTGCTTTTGCACGCACCAACAGTGACTTCTGAGCAGCTTCCACATTCTCAGGACGTCCTTGCCATGTCTTGAGGACAGTGTTTTGAAGTGCACGGGCATACGAGAAGGACACATGCCATGGGTTAGGGCTTTGGTTCATTGCATGCAGGTTGAGAGTTGCTTCCACTTCAGATTGACCTCCCGACAAGAACTGAAAAAGAGAAGGAAAAAATAGATTTTTACCCAAAGCAAGAAAAGGCAGTGATTGTTAACTACATCCATAAGGGAAAAAAAATTAATAAAAATAAAAATAAAGCATAATAACATTTGCAAATGAGTTGATAACCATTTGGGTGGGCAAAATAAAGCATAGAAAGTTTAAAAGCTTCAAATATTCAATCATGGGTCCAGCTCAATCAACAATATCATGGGCTTTGGCTAGCAAACATTTGAATGCGCTTTCTTGAGCAAAATTAGATTTAATTGGATCATTTCTTCATAGAATCAACACGTGCAACTCTTTACCATGTGTCTTTGGAGTCTATCACTTAATAAAACAAAAAAAAGAGAAAAATATATTGTACCATTTTTGAAACTATAACAATTTACAAAATCAACAAGGCTTACCATAATTCCTGGAACTGCAGGAGGAACTCTTCTTTTAAGCATCGACAGAGTGTATTTGGCAATAGTGTCTGGGGAAGCCTTCTCCTTGTGCTCAGCCCCTGGGGTTACCATGCTGGGCTTGAGAAGGATTCCTTCAAACAACACGTTATTTTGGGCCAAGTAGTAGAAGACTTCAGCCCACACCTTCTCTGCTACATCAAATGTTCTATCTATTGGATGGTCCCCATCAAGTAGAATCTCAGGCTCCACAATAGGCACAAGACCATTGTCCTGCATATAATAGTCATAAATGCAAAGAATATAAAAGCTGTATGGGAAGAAAAATAAAGTAAACAAATAACCGCCAAGCACTCAGTTGAGTTGGTAATGGAAGTGCCCACACCAAAGAGGTCCGAGTTCACCTCATGTAAGGCATAATTTGTAATTTGTCGCCCTTCCCTCAAAATGAGGTAGTTGAGGTGGTTTAAGTGGTGAATTTAGAATTATCCTCCCAATTCTCTTATATGATTGAAAAAAAATAACTTAAGATTACACAGACAAAAATACAATATATTTTCAATCAATTCTAAACTCAACTATAACTTCATGTCAAAAAGAGAACATCATGTAGTTAAATGTTTTAATCAACCAGATCTATTATAGTAATAGAAAACCAAACCTTCCATCTAACATTCAATAGTAAGGTAAAGATGATACTAACATAAAGCTGGACCCAAAGAGTCACAGTCTCGGGTACACATAGAACACAAATCAAGCAAATACATTTTACTAAATCTAGAAGTGCTATCCAATTGTATGTATATTTAACATTATATAAAATTATTTCCATCCTGATAGAATCTATAAATACAAATTAAACATGAAAATGGGATAGATTCAAAAGAAACCATTAACCCCTCAGCCTGCTAAACATCATTTGGAAAAAGAAAATAAAGAGACAAATCTTTGAAAGCAATCAAACCTGAGAAATAGCAGCATAACGTGCAAGTCCCCATGCTGCTTCCTTAACAGCCAGAGCAGAAGGGCCACAAGGAATGCTAACAACTGTCCGCCTGGATATGTATAGGCAAAGACAAGTTACAAACTTCTTTGTCACATCAGAACAAACACATATATATAGGATTCAGCTAGCTTGAAGAATCTTCAAAGTCATAATGTAGAGAATCAAGCCAACTGACTTACCATTTAGCAAAGCGAGCACCTTGCTTGTAATACTCAGCAGATCTTGAAGCCAGACCATCTAAGCCTTGACACCAAGATTCATTGTTTGATCCCGGTAGAGGAACCAACCCCTGTCCCCAAACAAATGAAATATATCCAAACAATTAAATTAAAGTAAAGTCAGCAGCTTACAAGAAAACTACTTTATCAAAGTGTCTCAACATATAGAACTTTATAGAATATCATGCATCACACCTTATCAACTTTGATGCCAGGCACAATATTCTCCTCGTGCAAACAATCCACAAACTTCTTTCCCCCGGTTGTTGACTGGTAGAGTGTTTCCTCAAAAAGGATAGCTCCAGAAATATATTCACCAAGGCCAGGAGTGGTCAACAAAAGTTGTCGGTAAGCTTGACGGTTAACCTCAGTGTTGTCCAGGCCAATAGATGCTAACCTCTTCCCACAGGTTGCATTTGACTCATCAATAGCAAGGATACCACGACCAGGTGATGCTATGGATTTCTACACATGAAACATCAAGCATTTATCAGAAAACAGTTGTTGGAATTTTTTTATATATGAGAAAACATAACTCTTCACTTCACTTTTGTACTTTTTATAGTCATAAACTTGTTGTATTATTAGTAACATTGCACATTGAAACGTACTTTTGAGGAGACATGCAATTTTAAATTGCCAAGGAATTACAGGACCTCCAAAAATGAATATGTAATAATTATGCAGGAAGGATCATCACAACATTATAATTGGTTAAAAAAATAAGTAACAGCAAAATAAATGAATGAAACATAATTTTTGAAACCATTCTGAATTATTTTTTCCCCCTTTTATCTTACTTGTGTAGTAAGTCTATGTTCAGCTCGTACTAAGGAAAGGTTTTGCCGAAGGATATCTAGATGGCCCAGGAATTACCAAGTGACAGGCTTCGATGCAAAACAGATGGCCACGAAGATATTAAAAGCTCTTCAAAATCCACAGTGGCTACAAACGAAATGTGAAAGTCCTCCGTAAATTTAAACAATTTGTAAATTAAACCGACCATGGAAAGTGGATGTAAAAATACATCAAAATTTCTTTCAATTCACACAGAATGGTACTTTTAATAGGGCGAATTGCAGGCAAATAGAAAAAGAAGCGGACAATCTTTTTTTATTTTGTAAAAAAACGAAACAAGTTACAGATTGGTCCAAGCCAGTAGTTCAATCTCAATTGAAAACCCAAAAAGCGAACCCCCCTAAACAAACAAAGACGACAAAATTGAGTCACTAAAACACGCAATTTGACATATTGATTGAGAAAATAGCTATAAACTCAACATCATAAACAAATCCGATGGATTAATACGTATACGCATAAAGCGTAAATATAGACATGTATAAATCAAAAACAACAACAGGTGATTGAGAAGTCAAGTAAAACAACTCACCGCAGTTTTGACAAGCTCTTCGGTGTAAGAACCGGCACGGATCGGAACGGAGACTCGGCGAGTCGTGAGACGAGTAGATGATGATGGATGACGCTGAGTGAAACTCTGCTGTCCGATCCATTGGGAAGAAGAGGCGTTAAGCTTTGCGAAACTAGCACAGGCCATGACTCAAACTACAATGTTTGCAAAGGAGTACAAGCGTGTGATTGTTTCCCGAGAAAATTGTTTCGCGATCACCAACCACTGCTAATTATTAAGATTGAGTCTGACCTGTCGCTTAAGAAAATTTATATAAGGAGTTGTTTTTCTTGTAAGGTCCGCTGCTGTTTATTGAAGCCTCAATACGACAGCAATCATGCGGCATTACCGAACAATCCTCACCGGATTGTCTTTTTTATTTTTATGATTACTAGTTAAAAAAAGATACATATAAATTATTTTATTTATTTTAATATTTTTGAATTAATTAAAAAAAATAATTTTATAATTTTTATTAAATATAATATTCATCGTATTATTAAAATTATTATAGAATATAATCTTCATTTTATTATAGTTATTATTTAAATTTAATTTTTATTTTAATATTATACCTAGAGTTTTTATTTAATGTGATAATATATTATAAAAAAATAATAAATTAATATAATAATTTAAAATTTAAAGATAATTTTATTCAAAAAAAATTATTAAATATGATTCAAACGTTTATATATAGTATTAATTTAACAATTTTTTTGAGTTGTAATATTGTCACAACTCAAATTATTTTTACCATAACAATAATTCATTAATAATAATTTTATCTAATGATAGTAACATTAAGATATAATTAATAATAGTAGTAAAATTAATATTTTATATTTATTGTGGCAAGTATAAAATAAATTGTAATAATATTATTATTGTTTTAAAAATAAATAATTAAAATTTAAATTTTAAATATTCTACGTATTTAAATAAATTATATGTTATTAAACTATAAATTTATTATTAAATCATTTCCTATTTAAAATTAATAAATATTACAAATCTAATTACTACTAGACTACAACTAGTCATAAAAGTAAGGAAATTAAACTCTTATAACCTCTCTCATGATTTTCATTAATTTTGCATAAAGTTTATAATTCCAATTTTATCCCTTGCAAATGACCAGCCACCTCCGTCCCTCTCTCTGTCTCTCTCTCTCTCTCTATTTTTGTTAGAAAAATTTTAAAATTTACTCTTAAACATCCCATTAATTAATAAAAATTTAAAAATATAATAAAATAATAATTTTACCATTTATATTAAAACTAACAAAAACTTCACAAGATATCACACTCATATAATAAAAAACAACTCATCTTAAAAAAAAATCCAATACATCCCACTTCCTCTCTCATATCAACCTCCATATTTTTACCTTCATATTCACTACCAATTACTCAAAAATTTTATATTTTGAGCTTAAAATATTAAAAATAAAAGAGATAAATATATATTAAAGATGTAAAAAAAATGAAAACCTTTGTAGAAGATCAAGACAAAAAACAGTTAACATAAGTACATCAAAGGTTTTTTTTTTTCCTTCAAATCGCGTATAGATTTGGTAATGGTAACCAAATGTTTATGTTAGGTTCAGTAATGACAGTCCAATATATTTGAAAATTTTGATAATTCCTACCAAACATTTCCTCAATTTGCAGAAAAAATCGATAATTTTATTTCAATTGTTTTTTTTCTTGATTTTCTTTAAAAGTTTTCACTTTTTTCACATATTTAAAATATATCTCTTTCATTTTTAATATTTTGAGCTCAAAATATTAAAAAATTTGAGTTGTTAGTGATGAATATAGAGGTAAAGAGGTGAATGTTGATGTAAAGGAGAATAAATGGGATGTATTTGATTGTTTTTAAGAAGATTAATTTTTTATGATGATGAAATGTCTTGAAAAGTTGGGATGTATTAGTTAGATTTAATAAAAAGAGTAAAATTATTATTCTTATATTTTTAAATATTATTATTTAATGGAATATTTGAGAACAAATTTTAGAATTTTTCAAAAAATTTCCTTTTTGTTATCTGTCTTTCTCTATCATTGGTCTCTCTCCTTTTTACTCAATTATTGAAGTTATCTACAAAATCAAAAACAGTTAAAAATAAAATAAAAATAAAAATGTTTAAATTAATACTGGCTGTGCCCAGGGGCGGATGCACATGCAAACGAGGAGGGACACGTGTCCCATCTCAATTTTCGATAAATAAAATTTTGGTTGTAATATTTATAAAATTATAGATAAATTATAAGCATAATTATAATTGTGCCCCACCTAAATTTAACATTTTATACTTTTAACTCGTTACAAACTCAATAATTTACACATATTTTCATTAAAATGATATACATATAATATATTTTTTCAATTAAAAAAATATTAATTAAAAAATATCTAAAATTATTTTTTACTGTATAAATGGTGCCCCCGCTGGTTATACAACCTAAATCTGCTACTGGCTGTGCCTAATAATATTATTTAACATAATTTTGAAACAGGTGGATGTACTTAGAGGATAAGTGGATGCTCTCAGTCTATGGTCAGCTAAATCAACATGAAAACGGCGTCATTTTGACTCCAGCGATCAGGTCCAAACCAGCCACGCGTCACGGACTACTAGCCACGCAGATCCATCTCTTTCGTTAATTGTGGCACGCTGAAAAAGTTTAGCCAACCCAGCTAACGGTGCTTTCATTGTGTCCAATCCACAATCGGCACGTAAGATAATCTATCTCCTCTCTTTGGCCTCGTGTGATCGCTCACCACCCTTAGATGCAGCTCCATCAACGGATCATATCTAATCTGAGTCTATTTGAAGGGTTTTAAGTTATTTCCCACACCAACAGCTCCCATTTTCACAACATTTTTCATCATTTTTTATTCTTATTTATCTTTTTTTTACTTCTCCGTCATTTAATGTACCATTTTTATTACTTATTATTAATTTTAGCTTAATTTAAATCATAATTAAAAAGTTTTTGATGGTAAAAATTGAATTTTTATAAGAAAAAAAATGAAAAGCTTGAAGATTTTTTATAAAAAGACGAAGAAGAGTATAGAGTCTTCAAGAATTTTGATTTCTCTTGTTTTTTTTTAATATTTATTTGTATTAATTTACTCGCTAAATTCTATTTTTATGAATTTAATGTATACATTAATGATCAATTATTTATATTGAACCCATTTATACATAATTAAATTTTTATAATTTCTTGATTGATTTCACATAATTGGATTATTTATAATACTTTCAATTAACTTGTTATTAATTGATTGTTTGAGATTAATTAATATTGCTTGAAATAGTAGGTTGATAATTAATTAGTTCATAGATAATTAATATATAATTAGAAGAGGACGAAAACATGAATAATTATGTGCAATATATTTATATGTGTGTTAATGTGATTTTTATGACTAAATAACATGAAAATGCGATTAATTACATGTGATAATTTTATGGGTGCTTGAAAAAGATATATAATATATAGATACTTGTAAGTTGATTATTCATATTTGTATAAAATTAGAAAGAATTACAGAAACATCTGCATAAATGAGGGATAAATAAGACTCTAGAACTCATTTATATCATAAATTGCCTAATTGTGATAGTTTTAATTAATTTAATTTAATTGCATATTTTTACTTAATTTTTGCTTCATTTATTTATAATCTAATTTTCATACTTCAAATAGTAGTGGTATGACCCAAATTTTGGTACTCAATTACGGAATAATTTAATTCTCGTGGGAACGAAAATTTTGTTTCTAAATACTTATCACTTACACACGACTCATGTACTTGTAATTTTTGTGTCAAATTTTTGGCATTATTATTAATGATTAGCAACTATTGTGTTATATGACATTAATACTAGGTACAGCTAGCACTAATTTTGACATTTTTTATTTTTAATTTCTTTTTAGTTATTTTTTATTTTATACATAACTTCAGTAATCGAGTCAAAAGGAGAGAGACCAGTGTGATAGAGAAAGAGATATAATAGAAAGGGAAATTAAAAAAAAAATTAAAATTTGTCTCAAACATTCCGTTAAATAATAAATATTTAAAAATAAAAAAAATAATTTTATCATTTTTATTAAAACTAACTAATACATCCCAACTTGATTTAGCTGACCATCGATTGAGGACATCCCCTATCTTCTAAATATATCCACCTATTCAAAATGATTTACAAAAATATCCAAAAAAAAATTAGAAAATTCTCAAAAATTATATTTTTATCTCATTTCCACAAATTGACATAAAAATGTCATATTTAAATATTTTAAATCCAAAAATATCATTTATTTAATAAAATGAATAAATATTAAGCTAAAAAATATAATTATAATATTATTTTCATAGAGTTATCATACAACTCATTAAGTACATAAGACTTCCTATCACTTTAGACACAGTCTCACTTCTATTCTTGAATATGTATAAATTTACATCTTCTGGTATTTTGACAATTCTAGAATCACCATTGTTGAATTTTTTAAATATATTATCAACATAATGACATTAGAATGAGACCGTTTGATATCTTTAATATCTTAACTTTCAGAATTACATCAAGGGTTCCATGTCTTTTATGTCAAACCTTGAATTCAACATATTCATAATATATTTTATCATTATTAGCTACAATTAGCATGTCATTAACATACAGACACAAGATGGCATAACAATCTTTAGTGTTCTTGACATATACACATTTGTCACACTTGTTGATTTTAAAGTCATTTGTCTTTGTGACATTATCAAACTTTCATGCCATTATTTTGGTGCTTGTTTTAAGTTTTATAATGAATTTACCAACTTACACACATTTCCTTCTTGCCTTAGGGCATAAAATTTTTTTTGGTTGATCCAAGTAAATTTTTTCATCTAAATGTCTATTTAGAGAGCTTGTCTTTACATTCATTTGATGTATCTCAAGAATTCACAAAGGTAAGTTAGCAATTATCATCTTAATAGATGTTATTCTCGTTACAGAAGAATAAGTATAAAAGTAATTAAGAACATGTCATTGTTTATAACCCTTAATTATAAGCATGGCCTTATACTTTTCAATTTATCCATCTAGTCTATGTTTTCTTTTGAAAATTCACTTAAACTCTAGTGTTTTACTACCTTGAAGTAAATTAAGTTTTTTTCAAGTGTGATTTTACAGAAGAAAAATACTATTCATCACAAACTTGTAAGAGAATATTTTGATTCAAAATATGTGGGTGGTGTTTAAAGTAGTGGGTCATACTTGTAAGAGAATATGATAATGATGTTTCTGAAAAGAAAAGAGAATATTTTTTTATTCAAAATGTAAAAGATTGATTGGACTGTGAAGGTACAATGTTGTCTCTTATAGAGAAACTTGCAGCGCAATTATCGCAAGTATTTGCACATCCGTAATTATTGAAACGCTCGTTTTAATTTCGTTTATGTTCAAAAATTAAAAAAATGCCTCTGTTTGTTAGTGTTCGTCTCGTTGGCTGCATTGAAGTGAGCTTACTCTTGCGTATTGTATTATCGGCTTGTGCTAAAGATGCAAGTGCATTTTTGATATGGATTAATGCCCTATAGTACGAGGAGGAGAGGTTGTTTTCGGCTCTTAGTGCATGTTCTAGTTCTTCTGATAACGGATCTGGCTCTAATGAAGCTGGCATGAATGTGGATGCTTCCATTACAGACCAAGCTGTTGCTGGTATTGCTGATTAGAAAGTTACAGGAGCTAAATGTGGGAATGTGTTAGATAGTTATAATAATTGTAATAAAATGTATTTATTTTAGAGATTTTTGTACCAAATGTAGAATATAAATAAATAAAATGATAATTTTATTATTAATAAAATGATATACATTCGTAATTTGCTTCGAAATGGGAATATAATTGTCACTACTCTAGTGCAATAATTATAGATTTCATAACTAAATCTGGGGAAATTACATCGAAATTATTTTAAATAAAAAGTATTCTTGCAGTAATACGCTGTGTAAAGGCAATCACTAATTTGTTTCTGGGAAAATTGGAGGTCATCCAAGTTTTGGTAATAATTATTAAAGTACTAATCTTCAACGCTTTGCGCAGATTGTAGTTGAAGCGTATTGTTGTTTTGAACGATAGGTCGTTGGATGTCTTCATTGATCGAAAGTGCAGGGGGTTCTTCAATGTGTCGTAGAATACCCCTGATCGCATCCGTTTGTTGTAGTCTATGATGTCCGAGGCATCCATTGATGTGCAATAATGTGCACCCACAAGAAAGCTTAAATGTTTTCCTGTGATTGCTCCTCTTGGATATTGCTTGTTGTAGATTGGTGCTCAGTGAGGTAGAATGGGCTATCGATGTTGACGAAGATTGCATTTTTTTTGTCCACTCATATAAGGAACTATGATTTGATATTTCTAGATACTCTTTGTAAGAGGAATTTGGCCCAGGGTTACAGAGAATAATTGCTAGAATACCACCTTTTATTGTTTTGGGCTTTGCATATTTACAGTTTGAAATCTAATCCCTTTGGGCCCCAATAAATTCACGCCAATATTTTAGAAACTTTGGATACACGTCGTCTATAACGTTATAATGGGCCTCGTCATTGTGATAGGTCAGGTCCATATGTTCACAGTAATAATTATGAGGTCCAAGACTGCTAGCCCACTAGCACGTGGTGGGACCCACCAGTTTGACAATATTCAAGAAATTTAGAACTTATCGAATAAGCTTTAAAACCTAGCCATATATTTTGAATATGTACTATTCGCTTATCTATCTACTTCAGATTTCCTACGAATCATAGCACTGCACGTGGCAGATAAAAGGGGCACGGGGTGGCCCTGTAATATTATAAGGGCCACTCCCCAACCCTTATATATGTCATTCCAATACTCCACTAAATGACTATAGTTTTTTTGAGCTCCTTTTGGAGTACCCTCTCGTTTTTTTCTCTCAATTAGTGTTCTTATCTTTAAATTAGGGTTTATATACTTTATACTTTTCAATTCTTTATTCGTCTATAAGTTTATAAATTTTCTTCCCCTTTGAATAGATCCACATATAGTTCAGATATGGATATTTCAATTTTAGATGAAATTTCTAGAAACTACACCTTATCGACTTTATAGGCTAAAGCATCTGAAAATATCCAGATGATACATTTGGTCTTTCCATCAAAATTGGACCAAATTTGCCAGAAATTCAAGAACCTATCTATGATGATTGATCATTGTCTTATATAGTATCGACCCTAATGCCCAATAAATGCGAATGGGATTGTCATAATAACAATTTATGACAATCAAATGACCGGAGAGGGTGCGAAAAAAGCTGAGTTTGCAATTCCAGTTGCATGTCCAGTAGATCTAACATATTATGGAAATGCATATGCATCTCTTAGAGATAGGGATTGCCCATAGATAGCAACCTACCAACTGAAAGATTCGATGATAAAATTGGATACCCATTTCTGCAAAATAAAGGCACATCTCAAACTCACAATAGCCAAGTTCCTAACAGAATTATCATTCAGAACACCAATAATCAGGGTTCTAAGCACCAAATTCTCAAATAATTATGTGGATATGTGGCACTGCAACTACGCTTCAAGACATGTTGTTAAGTGTGCAGGAAGCTCATCTTTTATGCGCACCACGTCTTAACGATAGCCCATACGTGATGGGTTGGGTATAGCTTATTCGAATATTGGCCCACAAAGACATTCAGTTTCAATAGGGAGCCATGTATTAGAAAACAATGGCCCAACAAAGAAGACATAGACCCAGGCCCTTCTATTTCAGAAGTTGGATCCAACCCCTCTTCAACAATAGCCCTAACACCTGCCCAACTCGGACAACTAAATTCATCTATAATGAAGGTAACTGTAGAAGCACTTCATCAAGATCATCTTAGAATAATGGCAAATAAACTGCCAATTTAGTTCTCTTTAGTTTTAATCTCCTTTTATTTTAATATCTTTTGGCATTTGACGCTGCGCTTACCACCATATATATGATTACAATAAATGTGATTTCTTTACATTCAATCTCAAGTTTATAATTACAATTTAGCAATTTATTATCATCAGCAATTAGAATTAATGGTAGTACACTATTCTAGAATTTAAATTTCATGTAATGTATGTATCGTCCCTGGTTTCCCACACAACAAACAACAATAGCGCATTGCTCTTTACATTGGCATAAGCCCCTGCCAATTCCTTAGTCTGATCTATAAACGTCGTTATAATTACATCACGACCAAAAAAATGAGCATATCTCTTCACATTCACACAGGTTCCTGTATTGATTCAATCAAACAAAAAGTTTTCTCTCATAAGGACTCTGAACCTACCAATTCGATCTACACGAACATGAGGAAAACATATAGACTTGTGAGAACCATTAGGAACCCCAAACACTTCTTCAAATTTAGGCTTCCCAGTAGATGAGGGTTCACGGTCAAGTACAAAGAATACTACACCATAACTTGGGCAATGAGGTCCATCAGTATCATCCATTAACATTTCCTGACCATCATGACCAAGACGAATGCATTTTCCTTTAAACGTGATTACGCCATCAATATTGATGGAATAAATCTTAATAGATCAACCACAAGGATCATTTGGACCTTGACCGACCTTAGATAACTGGAAATAATCCATCATTACTTCACCAGGAATGATACCATCTACCTTAGCAAACGTCTCGTCGGCCTATCCTTTGTTTGGAAACATCCTTCCATATTTGCGAGAGTAATCGATTTCCTTACAGGAACAACCACCTCTCTTAAAGCTTATTCGATAAGCTTTAAATTTCTTCAATATTGTTTTAGATGGAATAAAGTGGTGGGTCCCACCACTTGCTAATGTCTGGCATTATGGAGGAAAATTACCCTAGGGGTAAGCACAGTGTGAAAGAGCTTTTGAATATATAAGGGTACGTTTGGCATTGTCAAGTAATTCTTGACCATCATGACCAAGACGAATGTATTTTTCTTTCAAACATGATTACGCCATCAATATTGATGGAATAAATTATAATAGATCGACCACAACGATCATTTAGACCTTGATCGACTTAGGTAACTGGAAATAATCCATCACTACTTTACTAGGAACGATACCATCTACCTTATCAAATGTCTCATCAGCCAATCCTTTATTTGGAAACATCTTGCCATATTTGCTAGAGTAACTGATTTCCTTACAGGAACAACCACCCCTCTTAAAACAAGGGTAATATCGACTAAAAGAATTATAATTTGGCTTATTATAAGCACGATAAAAACGTCGATCGCGACGAGGAATATACATTTCAAAAATTGAATGTCTTCAATTTTTCAAGAATAAAACATTAAAAAATATGTCAAATTGCCTCAACACCTCTTCTCATAGCACACAGTTGAATGTCAGTCACAATATAGAATGATACTGATGGACCTTATCACCCAGGTTATGGTGTCGTATTCGTTGTACTTGACTGTGAACCCTCATCTGCTGTGAAGCCTAAATTTGAAGAAGTATTTGGTGTTCCTGATGGTTCTCACAAGTCTAGATGTTTTCCTCATGTTCATGTAGATCGTATTGGTAGGTTTAGAGTCCTTATGAGAGAAAACTTTTCGTTTAATTCAACTGATCAAGAACCTGTGTGAATGTGAAGAGATATGCTCGTTTTTTTGGTCGTGATGTAATTATAACGATGTTTATATATCAGACTAAGGAATTGGGAGGGGCTTATGCCAATGTAAAGCGCAATGTGCGCTATTGATATTTGTTGTGTGGGAAACCAGAGACGATACGTACATTACATGTAATTTAAATTCTAGAATAGTGTACTATCATTAATTCCAACTGTTGTTGATAATAAATTGCTAAATTGTAATTGTAAACTTGAGATTGAATGTAAAGAAATCACATTTATTGTAATCATATATATATGGTGGTAAGCGCAGTATCAAATGCCAAAAGATATTAAAAATAAAAAGAGATTATCACAAATGAGATGGTAAAATTTTATTGGTCAAAACAAAACTTATGTGGGTCCCCAGCTAAGTCAAAGGCCAATTCCATCAAGCCAATTCATTTGTGATATCACAAATCTTGTGATATTTAGCAATACTCGTTACATAATGGACTCTTTTTCCCTATTAATGACCTCTTTTCATTAAAGACCCTTAGAAGAGTTCACAACTTCTTTATATGTTCGAGGTTTACATTTTAGCAAGTAGGTCAGAAAATCTGGACTATAGGACGTTTCTGTCCTAACCCTTTTACTTTGTTTAGGTTCAATCTCAACCTCTTGTTCAAATTCTTGTTCTTGACTATCTTCATTCATAGTGTTATAAGTTCGTTTAGGCGTACTTGATTTTCCTTGAAATTTACATAGAAATACATATTCAAAGAATGATGCATTTTTTTATTCCATTATCGTGTTATTATGATATATGATATTTTTGACTCATGCACAACGAAACAATAAGCACTATTGTTATGTGTATATCCAATGAAAATGAAATCTATCATTTGATTTTTCTTGAAATTTACATGAAAATACATGTTCAAAGAATGATGCATTTTTTATTCCATTATCATGTTATTATGTATATATGATATCTTTGACTCATGCACAAGAAAATAATAAGAACTACTGTTATGTGTATATCTAATAAAAATATAATCTATCATTTTCGTACCTATTTTCACCTTCTTAGGTGTAGGTATGACTAATTTAGCAAGACACCTTATACTTAAAAATAGTTATAGGAAGGTGCCTTTACTTTAAAAAATTCATATGGAGTCTGTTGTGCATTTTTTAAGAGTACCTTATTTAAAAGGTAGTTAGCTGACAAAATGGCTTCTCCCCACAAGTTTTGTGGTAACCAAGAATTTAACAGCAGTACATTCATCATTTCTTTCATGGTATGGTTCTTTCGCTCATCTACACTATTTTACTGAGGCTAATAAGAGGTTATGGTGTCATGTATGATTCTGTGTTGTGCACATAATTCAACAAATGGTGCTACGTACTCACCATTGCGATCACTTTACAGTACCTTGATTTTCAACTTCAAATTTAGAGAATAAATTTTTCTACAGCTTCATATTTGCTTTTAAGCAAATACATATAGTAGTATTTTAGCAATCATCGACAAAAGTAATAAAATACTTATTATCACCCTTCTTTGAAAAAAAATTAAATCATATAGATCACTATGAATTAAGTCAAGGAATTTTCTATTCCTTTCAATTGAATGGAACGATAATCTAGTCATTTTCACCTCAATACACGTCTCATACTTATGTTTTGTATCTATTTGGAATGAGAGTATGTGTTCCATGTTAATTAGTCTGCACAATGTATTGTAATTAATGTGACCTAGTCTACCATAGAACAAATTAAAAGAATCAAGCAAATAAGCATAAGAATTAACTTTATTAATATTCTTAGCTTTTACAATCATTACATTGAGCTTGAATAGCCCATCAGATACATATCATTTCCATACAAATGTCCCATTTTGTTCAAAAAGATCTTATTAGATTCAGACACCATCCAAAAGCCATACTTGTTCAACAATGAGCCCAAAACAAGATTCTTACGGATGTTTGGCACATAAAGCACATTCTTCAATGTAAGCTCCTTCCTAGAGGTTATCTTCAGTTTGATCAGGCCTTGCACTTGAATGGATGATTTGGCACAATTTTCCATGAAGAGCTTTTCTCCATTCTTCATTGATTCAAGAGTAGTGAATAACTCCTTGTATGAGCATACATGCCTTGTTACACTGGTATCCATCCACCACTTTCTCAAGTTTGACCCGTTCATATTGACTTTAGAAATGATAGCACAAAGGTCAATATAAAAAACATCTTGAGTGATGTCATCAACCATATTTGCTTTATGATTTCTATTCCCTCTTGCAAGCTTGTAATCAGAGGATTTGTGTCCAAAATCTTGACAATTGTGAAACTTCCCATTGAACCCTTGTTTTTTAAAAATGCCAAGTTTAGGTCCCAACTTGGATCCTTTTGCTTGCTTGTTCTTATTTATATTGTTGTTCCTAGAGCCTTGACCATACTCTACAATATTGGCCTTCGACCCAACATGGGTGTACCTTTTCTTTGTAGAAGCCCTATTGTCTTCTTCAACTTCGAACCTGATTATCAATCCTTCAAGTTTACCTCATTTCACTTGTACTTAAGATAGGACTTGAATTCTCTCCATGAAGGGGTAGCTTCTCAATAATAGCAGCTACCTAAAAAGCCTCACTGAGAATCATCTCTTCATCATGAATCTCAATTAATATGTCTTTGATTTCTCTTACTTGGTCACTAGCTTGGAATCCACCACCTTCTACCACAAATTTATTAGCATAAGCCTTTTCAATGTGGTATTTATAGTCCAAAATGACTCCTAGAAGTCCTTAGCTGTTTTCTCCTTGCAATACTCATTGTATAGAGAATCATTAAGGTTGTTGAGAACATAATTCTAACACAGGTAGTTAGAATGCATCAATTTTTCAATAGCACTAGCAGATTGCATATCCTATTCATCCTCAAGTTGCTTGAGATCCTCCTCAGTCAAAAATCTCACCATATTCAAGGCAGTAAGATTGAATATCATCTTACACCTCTACCTCTTAAAGTTCAAACCATTGATCTTCGATTTCTCAACAATAGCATGGTTCCACTACAACAAAACTGGTCTTTAGTCTCAGAAAATTAGCCACGGTTTTAATAAAAACCGAGGCCATAGGGTTTTGGTCACGGTCGTCATAAAACCGTGACCATAGTGTATATTTATAGTCTCGATTTTTTGAATAACCGTGACCATAAGTGAAGTAAAATTTTTTTTTTAAATTTATAGCCACGGTTTTTAAATAACCGTGACCTTATCATGTAATATAGTCTCGGTTTTTAAAAAACCGTGACAATAAAATTTTTTTTATTGTAAAAGAAAACCTAAAAACCTAACTAATATGTACAAAAAAAAAAAAAAAAAACAAAACAAAACAACATCGAAACCTAACTAATATATATGATAATAGATAGAAACGTTTGCAGGTATATATTAATTCCATCCCGTGCGGCGCCAGAGAAAAAGCGAACCACCCAGCAGCCATAGCAGCGCGCGTCCGGCCTCCGCTCAGCCGCTGTCGTCCCAGCCGCCCTCGTCCGGCCTCCTCGCAGCCGCTGTCGTCCCAGCCGCACCCAGCAGTCCCAGCCGCTGTCGTCTCAGCCGCAAACACTCCCTTTCGCTGCCTCATCTTCTTCGACACAAGGATTGGCACCAGCATATGCCACCAGCCCTCCACCATACCAGGTAGTCCCAGCCGCTGTCGTCTCAGCCGCAAACACTCCCTTTCGCTGCCAAGTTTGTTCGACACAAGGATTGGCACCAGCATATGCCACCAGCCCTCCACCATACCAGGTAGTCCCAGCCGCACCCAGCAGTCCCAGCCGCTGTCGTCTCAGCCGCAAACACTCCCTTTCGCTGCCTCATCTTCTTCGACACAAGGATTGGCACCAGCAGCAGCCACCAGCCCTCCACCAGTCCTCCACCATACCAGGTAGTCCTCGACAAGAAATCTCCTGACTTTTTATATGTAGCGTAGTTTGTCTGATTAATTATGACAAATTTCATGAATGAAACATCATTAATTTGTAGATGTTTGCTCTGTATTTTGTTTTTATTGAATCCATAAGTGCTATGTGTGCTTTTATTTTATATATTGTTTTGTTATATTTGGGAATTAGAATCGCATACCTAAGCCACCATATTTCTTACTTGTTGGTTTTTTCTGCATGATGGTTTCAAATGGGATGATCAGCTCGTCTCATATCCCTATTAAACAGCCCATGCATTGTTATTTTTAGTTGACTTTGGCGTGAATATGAAACGCGTTAATCTTTTTAATCAAAATTTTAGCACGAGTTGAATTAATATTATCATTTAAATTAATATGTGTTGTGTTGCGTCTTTAGAATGGACAAGTCTTGGATGTTGAAGCCAAGATTTTCTCAAGAGTATTTGTTTGGTGTAGAGAGTTTTTTGAACTTTGCTTGGATTAATTCCATAGATGATGAGTGTATTAGATGTCCTTGCAATGATTGTACAAACACAGAATTTCAAAAAATTGATGACATACGAGATCATCTTATTAGTAGTGGGATTGTTCCAACTTATATAAATTGGTATATGCATGGAGAGCCCTTAATTGAGGAGGATGATGAAACAAACACACCATCGAGCCACAAATTCCCATTCATGGATATGAGGGAATCTCCGGTTGAAATGGTAAATGCAATAGAAAATGAAGCGGACTTCAAACCTGATGAATTTAACAAGTTGTTAGAAGATGCTGAGAGGCCACTTTATCCAGGTTGCATGAATTTTACCAAGTTGTCTGCTATGGTCAATTTATACAATATAAAGGCAAAACATGGCATTTCTGATGCCGGGTTCAATGATATACTACAGTTAATTCATAAAATGCTCCCAATGACAAACGAGTTGCCTACCTCTATGTATGAAGTGAAAAAGACATTGGGTAAGTTTGGTATGGAGTATGTGAAGATTCATGCTTGCCCAAATGATTGTATACTTTATAGGAAGGAATATGAAAATGCTATTCAGTGTCCAGAGTGTGGTACTTCAAGGTGGAAGGTTACCTCAAATGGAAATGATGTAAAAGAAGGTATACCTGCTAAAGTACTTTGGTACTTTCCGCCTATACCTCGTTTTAAAAGAATGTTTAAAAGTAAGGAGACATCAAAAATGTTGTCGTGGCATGCGGAAAACAAATCCTCAGATGGTATTTTGCGTCATCCAGTAGATACCCCGTGTTGGAAGGTCATTGATGAAAAGTGGCCAGATTTTGGGTCGGAGACTAGAAACTTGCGTCTAGCTATTGCCGTTGACGGTATCAACCCTCATAAGAACCTAAGTAGTAGATATAGTTGTTGGCCAGTAATTACTATCGCATATAACCTTCCTCCTTGGTTGTGCATGAAAAGAAAGTTTATGATGCTTACCTTGTTAATTTCTGGACCAAAACAACCAGGTAATGACATTGACGTGTACTTAGAGCCTCTTATTGATGATTTGAAGTTATTGTGGGATGAAGGAGTTGATGTGTACGATGCATACAGAGAAGAAAGCTTCAAGCTTAAAGCAGTGTTGTTGTGGACAATAAATGATTTTCCAGCATACGAAAATTTGTGTGGACATGTGACAAAGGGGTACAATGCATGTCCAATATGCAGTGAGAAAACCCAATCTCAATATCTATTACATTCAAAAAAAATATCATTTGTTGGACATACACGGTTCTTACCAAAAGGGCATAAGTTAAGACCCCGAAATAAAGTTTTGAGTAATAATGAAGAAGATGATACTCCATTACCCTTGCAGGGAGAAGAAGTGTTACAAAAATTAAAGGGCCTCACATTCAAAAAGTTGGGAAAATGGGAGGAAGTACTGAAAGCAGCGACCAAAGGGAAAAAAAAAGGAAAAGGAAGAGAAAGAGAAAAGGGAAAGGAAATTGAAAATGAAAAAGGAGGAATATGCAAAAGAAAATTCAAAGAGATTGCAACGAAGCAGAAAAAAAAAGATAATGGTGACAAATGTTGGAAAAAAATGTCAATATTTTGGAAGTTGCCTTATTGGCAATCATTGCCAATACGCCATATGTTAGATGTGATGCACATAGAGAAGAATGTATGTGATAGTCTAATTGGTACACTTCTTGATATTCCCTTTAAAACAAAGGATGGTATTGCTGCCCGATTGGATCTGAAAGAGTTGGGTATTAGAAAAGAATTGGCACCGATTAACAAGGGATCAAGGGTAAAGTTGCCCCCAGCTTGTTTTACTCTTTCTAGGGATGAAAAGATGACCTTCTGTAAATGTATATCAGAATTGAAAGTTCCTGAAGGTTACTCATCAAGTGTGAGAAACTTAGTATCAATGGAAGACTTAAAGCTATATGGTTTGAAATCACATGATTGCCATGCTCTCATACAACAATTGTTGCCTGTAGCAATTAGATCCATTCTCCCTAATCATGTTCGTCGTGAAATCACTCGTCTTTGTTTTTTCTTCAATTCTATTTGTAAGAAGACAATTGTGGAAGCTGAGCTAGATAAACTACAAGTTGAACTTGTTGAAACATTATGCTTACTCGAAAAATATTTTCCACCCTCATTTTTCGATATCATGATTCACTTAACAGTTCATCTTGTTAGAGAACTGCAGCTATGTGGTCCTGTATACATGCGATGGATGTATCCATTTGAAAGATTCATGAAGTATTTGAAAGATTATGTTCGTAATCGTAGTCGTCCAGAGGGGTGCATAGTTGAGTGTTATATTGCAGAGGAAGCTATCGAGTTTTGTGCTGAGTACCTATCAAGTATGAGCACAATTGGAGTTCCTCGCCCTAGATTCTCATTGGGCGTTGGTTTAGATGATATTGGTGAACCATTAAATCTGGGTTCGGTTGAAACCATCGAACAAGTGCAGTGGGAACAAAGTCATCGTTTGGTGCTTGCAAACAATGATGAGATTGTACCATACATAAGGTACAAAAAGTTCCCTATATTATTTTTTGGAAATCTCATAGATTATATTTTCAAATTATTATTCAATGACATTATTTTTAATTAACAGAAAGTACATGGATATATTAAAGGTAGATCCTCGGAACAAGAGAAAGGCGGAGAAGTGGTTCCAAGATGAACATAACCGCAACTTTATTTATTGGTTACGAGATAAGGTTTTGCACGAGTTGAGTGTCCCCAATAATTCAATCACAGAAACGTTAAGGTGGCTTGCAAAAGGGCCTCGATATGACGTTATCAAGTATCCTGGATATGTTATAAATGGATTCCGATTTACAACAAGATCAAGGGATACAATGCGTGTAAATCAAAATAGTGGGGTTATGATAAATGCTCAAACTTGGCAATTTGCAAGTTCTAAGGATAAGAACCCGGTACTATCTAAAAGAATGTACTATGGGGTTATTAAAGAAGTTTGGGAATTAGAATACCATATGTTTCGTGTTCCAATTTTCTTGTGTGATTGGGTTGAGGATAATCCTAATGCAATTCGCAAGAATGATTTAGGATTGACTCTTGTTGACCTTCATAAGATAGGTCATCAAGATGACTCATTCATTATGGCAACCCATGCTAGCCAAGCATTCTATGTACACGATCCCATAGACACAAAGTGGTCAGTTGTGTTGACACCTCCTAAGCGAGAATTCTATCACCAAGATTCAGACTTAATTGAAATTTTGTCAGATCATGGATCTTTTGCAAGCAATATACCGAACAATAATGATGATAATATTGAAGAAGATGATAATTGTATATATATGCGCAACGATTGTGAGCCAACTTGGGTTGATCGGTGAAGTTATATTGTTTTAATTTGCAACTTCATAGAAAGGTACCTTTAAGCGGACTTCATTTCTTTGTTGTAACTTGTTTACATGTTATATTGCATTTACATTTTACTTTTATTCAATTATTTCTTTTTCATTATAACTTATTATATCTTGGATTTTTTTCACGTAGGTTTATGGATCCTAATGAGACAGTTCATGATGACTCCTCATCTGAGGATAGTTTGAGCAATGATGATAGTTCTTCGGATACTAAAAGGCAATCAAACACGATCAAACATAAGAGAGGTATAACAAAGATGAAGAAAATTGCCAAATCAAATAACACAGAAAAAACAACAGTTCAATTTGATAATGAAGGCAACCCAATTGGAAAGAGGGGATCAAAAATGGTTAGCTGGATATGTGTGTTAGGAAAGACAATGATCAGAATTGTTTACAATGATTGGCGACGAGAAGTTTCAAAAGAAGAAAAAGACATGATATGGGCGACCTTGAGTGTAAGAACATATTTATATTTATTTCATGCATTATCTGAATATGCATATGATTTTATGCATGAATTTATCAGGAAAAATACAATATTCCAAAGGCCTACAAAAGGAAGTGTATGAAGACAGCATGTTCGGGGTGGAAGACATTCAAGAAGAATTTGAGAAAAAAATATATCAAGCCATACTTGAATCCATTGAATGAGGATAAGCTTTATAAACCACCTAAGAAGTACAAATGGATACACGAGGATTGGCATGAGTTTGTGGATTACACACGATCAGAAGATTTCAAGGTATGATTGAAACTCACAACTGATTTTGTAAATTTGATTTATTTTCCTATATAATCTATTTATCTAATTGGTACACTTAAATAGAACTCAAGTCATCAACATGCTGAGCTTAGAAAGCTCAATGAGTATAACCACCACACAGGAAGATTAGGATTTTCTAACTTGAAAATCCAACTGGTGAGTGATTAATAGTTTTTAAATTGATTGGTCTTATTTTTTTTATGGTACGAACAATATTTTTCTAATTAAATCTCTATTAAATAGGAGTCAACTAGTAGTGGGAAACGGATTCGTCGATCTCATGTCTTTGTTGCTGCAAACACTCCAAAAGAAGGAGAGTTCAAAAGTAAAAAGGTTCAAGAGATGGTTGAAAAAGTGGTAAGATAAATGTTTATATTTCACAATGTTAAGTTGTTTCAAGTTGTTTTATGCATAAAATGTTTAAAGCACCATTATGTGTATGAACTAATGTATAACAAAATTGTATTTGTGAATTTTTTAAGAGTCAAATACAAGAAAAAATTGACATTGGTGAGATTGAAGAAGAGATGGGTGTGGATGCAATGGTGCTTGCATTGGGGAAAGACCACTCAGGTCGTCTTAGAGGATGCTCCCAAAATACTACATCTAGTGAATATTTTGGCATGACTAGAAAACATTGTACTTATCCCACGAGTGAAATGGTAAAGGTATTAAATGAAGTGATCTCATTGAAAGAGAAGGTTGCATGTATTGATACAATGAAGGCACAGATGGATGCATTAAGAGCAGAGTTGCTTGGATCTAGGAGTGTAGGATCTTCAAGCCATTATCCGGAAGAAATACATCCCATTATTGATCATGATGAGCAAAATCTAATGACGCCTACATCTACACCACACATCCAAGAAACTGTCAAACCTTCTAATGTGCCTACATTTGATATGAGACTAGTTGTAAGTAATCTTTAATTTTCAAAGTTATTTGCATAATTATTAGCTAATAATATAAGTACGTATATATGTTTGTTTTACCCTACCATATAAATTGTAGGGACGAAATTGTTTACTTGCATACGAGACACCATCTCGTATTGTGGCGCGTGGAAGGGTTGTAGATTCCTCTAGTGGTATTTGTCATGGACAACCATTGAATGGAAGTTGGAAGGTTTCCCTTGTAGATGATATTGAAAAAAATTGCCCACTACCTATACCAACAAAAGAACATAATACCGTTACAGAGGCGGTTAATTCTTTTGTTCCTTGGCCTCCACATCTCGTAATATTGGGAAAAGATTTGGTAAGAATTGATATCTTCACATGCTTAATAGTCATTTAAGAATATCTTATAAACTTATTAGTTTTGTTAATATTGTGAGTTAACAGGATTTGATCAAGAAAAAATCTAAGATACCCACTAGCAAGGGAAACGAAAAGGGAAGTCTAAAGGAGAAATCAGTAAGTAAACCAACAGGAAAACTAACTTCTTCTAAGAAGCGTGCTTTGGTATCTGTAAAAAAACCAATCCCATTTACATATGACCAAACTAATGGTTTGCCCATGCAAGTGAGATTTCTTATGGTTGCATGCTCATCTGCATCTTCTATTCATGATCTTGCTGCTAAAGTACCAATGGATGGTAATATATTGGGCGATGATCTTCCTATTTACTTGTCAGTTGAGTGTGTCCAACAATTTTATACCAAGGTGGAAATTGGCTATTCAGTGGTCAAATTATGGATTAGGTCAGCTTTAATGATTTTTAGATGTTCATGCTATCCTATATTTTGATGATTGCTATAAATTATGTGTTTAAATTATTCTAACTTTTTTATAGGCGATGCTACGAGGAGTTGATGAAAAATAATATGCATAATGTTATTAGATTCATTGACCCAAGTTGGTTGTATGTTGTAAAGAAGAAGAGGACGTGTACTCAAATTGCAAGACAAGTGTTTGAAAGGATAAAAAATACTCAAGAGGAAGATAAGTGGATTATTCCATATAATGAAGGGTAATTAAGTTATTTTTCTTTTAATTTTATTATTGTAATTAATCATGCTTATTTTGTATTTTAATAAATTTTATTATCAATTGATATATAGGTATCATTGGGTTTTAATGGTGTATGACCCCTTTAAAAATACCATATATTATTTGGATTCAAAGTGGGGTGAAGTGTTCCCTGATATTCAAAATATTATGAATGAGTAAGTAACATTTTAGTACTTATATAGTTTAATGTCTTTAGAAGCATTAATTTTAAGTCTATTTCTTTTTATGCAAATAATATCGAATTATATATTAAAATTGTATATGTTTATATATGTATATATAGGGTTCATATTATGTTGAGTAGCCATCAAAATCGAAGGGCTCAAGGTTTGCCAACATGGTCGAGATTAAGGGTATGTTCTTGGCTCTACAATTTCAACTACCCTTTAAGATTTATCTTATATATGTATATATACATAAATAGACTAGCTGTGAACCATTTACATGATTACCTTACAATTATCTAATTTAACATATCAAAATATTAAGCTTACAATTATTTATCTTATTTAATATGTAGTGTCCTCATCAAGATGATTTGGTTACGTGTGGGTATTATGTCCTTATGTTTATAAGGACAATCATTGTTAACCCACTTGCTTCCATCATTGACTTGGTAAACACGATTTTATTTATGTATTCTCTTAGTAAAATTAATTTTGTTTCTTCCATTATTGACTCAAAATAATAATTTATAATTTGTTTTCATATGTAGCTTAATAATGAAGGATCATACACTGATAGTCAAATTGATGAAATGCGGAATGAATGGACGGAGTTCACAAATCGCTTCTTAAAGCGATAGTATTATGTAATACTTTAAATTAGTTTAATTTCATATACGTACGTTTAATTATTAGTATTGTAATTATTATATGACACTGTATAATGTGTCATTAATTTTGAAACAATCTGGGCATTAATATTTATAATTTAAACCTAATTCGGATCGCATGAAATGTAATCGCTATATTAGTTTTAATAATATATTTTTGGATATGAATGTTGCACTTATAATATTGAAAAAACAGGTATTTAAATTTATTAAAATGCTAAAAATAGGTGCCACTATTTTAAAATGAACATTACCTATAGTCACGGTTTTTGAAAGACCGTGACCATATGTAACATTTAAGGCCACAGTTTTCAGAAAAACCGAGACCAAAAGTGCCGAAAAATAAATGTCTATTTGGAAATGAACATTACCTATGGTCTCGGTTTTTGAAAAAACCGTGACCGTAGAATATGATATAGTCACGGTCTTTCTAAAAACCGTGACCTTAAATATTACATATGGTCACGGTTTTTTTTAAAACCGAGACCTAAAGTGAATAATTGGTCACGGTTTTTTGAAAGACCGTGACTATATCATATTCTACGGTCATGGTTTTTAACCGTGACCATAGGTCATAGGCTATGGTCTCTCCTTCTTAGGTCACGGTTTTTAAAACCGTGACCATAGGTCTACAGTCACGGTTAAAAACTGTGACCATATGCCAGTTTTGTGGTAGTGTTCAAAGGAACTGAAATCGGTAACATTGTGATAATCCCATAAGCTACAGAAGGCCCCATCACTTGATTCACAAATAACCACCCACAATTGAGTAAGGAACATTCACATCAAGGCTCTCAGTTTATCATCTCAAAAATCATTTTAATTCTTTTCTTTTCTCTGAAAAATTAGGCATGTAACAGCCCAAGCTTTAGAACCACTAAAAATATTTTAATTTGAAAAATATATATTAATATCACAAATTGGCACAAAACCATAAAATGGAAAAATAGTTACTGAAATGTAACCGAAACTAAGTTAAAGTAGAAGTTAAAAGTTGTAAGATCAATAAAATCTTAAATTGAAATGAAAATAATAAATAAATTTAAGATTGAAGCAGCAAGTGAAAAAAACTTATTTAAATTTAAACAATTAAAGTTTACAACACAAAATAACAAATATGTAACAGGGAATTTAAAATCAAAATTAATATTAGGTTGACATAAATAAAAAGTTAGAGCAATAAATTAAGATGCAATAATTATAAACGTATAGCAATAGTTACTGAAAAATTTAGTAGTAGTGCAAAATAATGAACAAAATATATAATGATTACATCAAGCAAGAAACTGTAAAAATAAATAAACAGTTAATACGTTCAAAACATAATCAAAACAATAATTAATAGATATAGCCAAAGTTATAAAATAAGAAAAGCAGTATTAGAAACATAACATTAAGATTAAAACCCTGCAAATAAAGTTAAAACTTGAAGTAATCAGTAAGAGAAATAATATTAATATAAAGCAATAATGGAATGAACTTTAAAATAAATACAAAGAAAAAGATACTAATAGTCAACGGTTAATAAAACTGGAATTAACATTGATAAGTTGCAAGGCTAAATCTGCAATTAGAACAAACAGTAAAAATGTAATTAGTTCCCAGGAAAGTGCAAAGAACTGATATTAGATGAATTAAAATTAAATCTTGCAAAGCAATAATAAAACACGAAGAAAGGACTTGCACTGCTACCCACTCGCAGATATAACAGTAGTAAATAAATAGGAAAATTATATCTATTGTTGTGTGAAATATCATGTATTACAAAACTAAAATATATTTGTCATATATTATAAAATTAGTGCAAAGTAAAGTAACCAGAATTAGAATAGATATTTTGAAAATATTTTCAAACTTTTTTATCTATTTTTCCTTCCAAATCACTCTCTTATTTCCTCCATTTTCTTCTTTTTTCTAAGGTTTGTGAAACAATAGCCTTTTCTAATTGATTTTTTCTGATTTCTCGTGTTTCAAAGGTTTGTATTTCTTTTCATTCTTATTTCCTCCATCTTCTTCTCCTTGCGGCCATTGTTATCTTTCATCAGCTTAAAGTATAAAATGTCATTATTATTTTTTCATATTGCTTGAATCTAAAAAATCATTTGTAATTTTAATGAAGTGAGTAATGAGTGGACTATAAATGTATACAAATTATTATTAATTTCATTAATGTTGCTAAAATTTGTAAGAGTTTCATGTTTATTATGTAGCAGAGAAGGACAATGGATAAGATTTTGTCGTTGAAAAAAAAAACATGCAAAACTTTGCAGTTATAGCATTATCTTACAGTTCCATTTGTTTATGAAGGAAATCTATTGTTATCTTTCTTCAGTTTAAAGTATAAAACATTATTATTATTTTTTCATATTACTTGAATCTAAAAAATTATTTCTAATTTTAAAGAAGTGAGTACTGGGTGGACTATAAATATATATAAATTATTGTTAATTTCATTAAAGTTGTTGAAATTTGTAAGATTTTCATATTTATTATGTAGCAAATAAGGACGCTAGATAAGATTTTGTCATTAAAATAAAAACATGCAAAGCCTTGCAGTTATAGTATTATCTTGCAATTTGATTTAGACAATGTAAAATGTTATATTTTTAATAAAAATTTAAGTTAATATTTAATCATTTTCATTAGTTTATATTTGAAACTAATGAAATATATTTTAAGATAAAAAAAATATATTTGAAATAAATGAAATGTTACCTTCTATAATTATGATTATAAATTTGCAGTTTTCATGTAGAAATACAAAATATTATAACTTTTTTGTAAATTACTTACACGTCTTGTTCTTTTATTTTACAAATCTTAAATTTTTTAGTACCATTATCTAATGGATACAATTATGGTACTTGTTTGTCATGGCGATCAATGGGCAACCAAATGTGAATGAACATTGTATAAGGGTGGTGATTCTAGTGTATTCCCAATGCATAGGAGTTTGCAATACGAAAGCTTGTTGGAAATGATTGGTGGAGCCTTAAAGGTTGACATTGCAAGCAAAAATATTATTATGAAGTATCTTTACAACGAAAGTACTGTGCATCCTGCTATAATAATAAAGAATGACTGTGATGTGAATACATTCATTACTTTTCATGCTAATGGATCAAGTAATCCCCCTGTATTATATGTCACTATTGACTCAACTTAGGAACCTTTGATGAATGAGAAATGTAAGCATTCATTAGTGATGGTTATTGTTGAGAATGAAATAGTTGAATGGAACACACTTGTTCAATATAATATAGATGGAGTTACACTAGATGAATTATTAGATGAAGAGGAAGGCAGTGAAGGTTCAAAGGAATTTGAAATTTTTTTTATTGAGGATATAATTCAATCTGATGATTGCCTTGTTGATGAAAGTAACTTTGACAATGCAGAACTGAATAATTATTCAATCAATGTTTCCAATTGTAATGATTATATTGGTGACGAAAGTAATCAATATAATATGTCAAGAAGTGTTGAGAACCTTACAATTATGAAGAAGGAAAACAATGTAAAAGGTATTACATACATTGTATCTCCAAGTAATAATGTTATAACTATTTCACTCAATGGTTATATATGTGTTGGGACTGTTTACAAATCAAAGGAAGAATTGAAGACCCAAGTTGGCATTATTGCTGTGCAAAAAAAGTTTGAAACAAAAATTATTTGTTCAAACAACTTTGAAATTGTCATCAATTGCAAGTTTGATGCGTGTAATTAGAGAGTTCGTGGTGTAAGGATACGAGGATCTGAAATGTGAAAAGTGTCAAAGTATGTTAATCATCATGTACAACATCTGGATACACTGCAAAAAAATAATAAATCAGCCACTAGCAAAGTTGTGGGTGCCATGTTAAAGCAAAAGTATAGTGATCCTAACCGTGTGTATACTCCAAATGACATACAAAATGATATGCAATTAGATTTTGGGGTGGATATACCTTATATAACAGCATAGAGAATTAAAGAAGAAGTAATAAGAATGATCAGGGGAGATCCCGACGATTCATTTTCTATAGTCACACATTAATGGAAAAGAACTTGGGAACTATTACTCATATTCAAGTTGATCATGTTAGACGATTTCAATATTACTTCATGTCAATTATATGTTGGATTCGAGGGTTCGAAAGTAACATAAAACATGTTGTAGCTGTGAATGATACATTCTTAAAAAGTAAGTACTTGAGGACATTATTTGTTGCAGCGACAATGGATGGAGATAATGGGATCTATTCGTTAGCTTTTGGTGGGTGATTCTAAAAATGACAAATCTTGGGGTTGGTTTTTCACAAAACTTAAGGTTGCAATTGGTGAGTTGGATGATTTAGTGATTGTATCTAATCGTCATCCTAGCATTTTAAATTGTGTGAAGAATATATTTCCAAATGCATACTATGGTGCATGTGTGTATCATTTGGTAATGAACATCCGATCAAAGTTCAAGAGCACAGAAGTTATACTCTTTATTATGTGGTTGTGAAGACATATACTATTCATGATTTTAACAGAATATTTTTTGAACTTAATGCACAAGATGAATGTGTTGGATCTTATTTGAGAGATGTTGGATTTGAACGTTGGGCAAGATTTCATTTTTCAGATATATTGACATATCTAATGAATGAAAAATATGGATTCATATTTATTAATCTAATATATTCAATGTATAAAAAAATTATATTTACCTTTAAATGGATTTAAATGAACCGATTTCAGACAAGTAATATCATATTATTATTGTTATTGTTTGTAATAATTGCAGTGGTATGTAGTTTTAGTATAAAATTGAATATGTTTTTGCTGTACTCTGCATGTTTTTTATTTCTTTGCAATTAATGCTTATTTATTAATTTTTTTTAAGTGATAGTAATTTATAATTGATAATATTCAAATAAATTAGATTCTTACATGTATTTCAATATTTTTAATATTTGAAATTATGAGTTGAATTAATATATATTTTTAAAAAATAATACATGTAATAATTTTTGTATTGATATTGCTTATATAAAAATGTCCTTGTTTGGATCTTTCTTTTATAGTAGTTATTGGGTATTAATTTTTCCAATTCATTGATAAATAATTTTTAAGTTTGATATAAGCTTAAATTATTTTATTTTAAATGTATTAATCATCAATATGAATAGGTCGACGTTATAGTGTGATGACTACTAATATTGCTGAGTCCTTGAACAATGTTCTAAAGGATGCAAGGGAGCTTCCTATAATGGGATTGATGGAACACCTCCCAAGTGTCATGCAAAGATGATTTAATGATAGAAGAATATTGGCTGCTTCATGGAATGTCAATGGAATGACAAATGAGGTAAAGAAGGAGTTGGGTAGGAGAAATAACATTTCACTTCACTATCAAGTATCACCTATTGACACATAAACAATGTACGTTCGTGATGGTGATAGAAACATTAAAGTAAATTTGAATATGAAGACGTGTACATGTCGTATGTTTTATTTGGATAAGTTGCCACGTGGTCATGCAATTGTTGTAGCTAGATATAGAGGTATTGATTATCTTCAAATTTATGACCCAAAATAGTCATCTACATCTATGGTGGTGGCTTATGCTGAGTCAATTTATCCGGTTGGTCACCGTGATTATTGGAATGTGCCGGTTGATGTTGCTGCCTAAATTATTCTTCCTCCCTTGACCAAATGCAAAAAAGGAAGGCCAACAAAGAAAAGGAAACCAAACATTGGTGA
The DNA here is from genome assembly GCA_029378325.1 of Elaeagnus macrophylla. Taxonomy (NCBI): domain Eukaryota; kingdom Viridiplantae; phylum Streptophyta; class Magnoliopsida; order Rosales; family Elaeagnaceae; genus Elaeagnus; species Elaeagnus macrophylla. The sequence goes on from CM055641.1 coordinate 40,313,998, forward strand.
AATTAAGAGGTTCACAAAATACTCTAAATGCGGTAAACCTGATCACAATAAAGTAACTTGTAAAAGTGATTTACAAATGGTAGTTGAAGATGCTCCTGTTATAGATATAGATAAAATAATGTAATTTATGTAGCTATCATGTCTTAGTTGAATTTATATTATTCACTTTTTGAGCATAAATGTAGTGATCTTGTTTTAATATTCATTTATAACTATATAACATGTAGTGATCTTGTTTTAATAACCATTTATATTATTTGGACAAACTCTAACACATGAAAATTTAAACATTACATCTCATAAGGTGAACATACTTAAAACAACTTTACAAGCATCATTGGGACTCAATATATAAATATAATAATATGATAACAATAAAAAAATAACGTACGAGACATTTCATATATCACTAAGCATACTAACAATGTCATCTACTATCCTATATAAGCATTGTATGTGTCATTGATAACAATCTTGATATATTTTCACTTAGAATACAATGCATGTATTTCATTATGAATTTCATTTTGTCGGATAGTTGCAGATAATTTTTCTGAAATATCCATGATCATAAGATGCTCATCATACACTATCCAATTTGAGATATTAATTGCATGCTCCATTTGATGATTTAGCTTGGAATGAAAATTAACATTATTTCCATCCTCAATTGAGTTCTTCACACTCTTTAGCTCTGATAATATTGTAAGAAGTTGAGATATTTGATGAGACACAATATGTATTTTGTTCGTAATGTTAAGAACTTTAGCACACATGATTTTGAACTCATCTTCCAATAATAGTATCTTTGTACGATATGTGGAAAAATTATTAATGAAATCACGAATTAGATTTGCCTCATACTTCTTTCTCACTAAATTAGCTTGTAAGATAATTTCTAAACTCTTTAATAATATGGCAACATCAATATTATGAATAAAAATGTCTTTCATAGAATATTGTTGATATCTGCATAAACTTATTAAAGCTGTTTCACAATGCTTTTTTTTCATGTGAAAATTAAGCCAACATATTTTTTCCATTCTATGTTTCATTTGTGCCTAATACGTCCAACAATGGAGTGATTCTATTAATAGTTTCTTCTCTATCCTTAATGCATAAATCCTACAGGTCAGCACAAACTTTATTAGCTTATATTATAATAATGAACTAATGTAATATGATTTCCTTTAAATATTTAAAATATTTGCGACTAAATGTTAATAGAATCATAAAAATAAATTAAAAAAGTATTGTTATGGTATTACCAATTGAAGAACACTCATATTTAGAATGAACCTTAGCCAAAATAGACACAATATGAAGTTCAAAACAAGATAAGCTGAGGTACAAATATCTTAACATATTTATAGAATAATATTATCTAGCACAATCAGAATATAATCAATACATTTTTACTTTAGGAACTAGATAAGGTTTAGTCATTTCATGGAATGATGAGTTAAGATATCAAGATATCTTAAGTATTGGTGAGCAGAATATCTTCTATATTTGTATCTCCTACTAAGTATGTAAATATGTAGCAGAAAAGTGAATACGACATACTTCCTTCACTAGCTTTGTAACTAGTAAATGACACAGTATTATTAAAGCTGATTTTGATTGTGTCTAGTGAATGATAATTCACTGGCTAAAGTCTTACAGAAAAAGATAACAAATCACATGGATAGTTAAATATTATTTCACACGTACCAATAAATCAGCAATAAGTATCTAATTGATTTTCTAACTTGGACTATTGGTTTCTTTACGGTAATTATATTGCTAGATGATTGACTCGTCATTGAGTTATATACAATATTCACCAAATTTTTCAATATAACAATGATATCTATTTGTAAATGATTATAATTAATTTTATATATATATACAATATTTTAAGATTGTGTATTTTACTAGATGCATTATAAAATTACAATATATTATCAAAATTATATTTAACTAGTGATCAACTTTATGTAATTTAATTATATTAAAGACTATAAATACCGATTCCATATTTATTACCAAAATATAAGCATAACTCCTGTAAAATTAAGATAATAAATGCGTAAAAAAATGACACACTGAATATATATCTATCTCTTCATATAAAAGTGGTTCTTATTACTGATTCATGGATTGATTTAATTACAATATCAATATATTAGTTAGTTAACATTTATTTAATAAATTGTTTTCACAATACACAGTCAGATTATCGAACAACTCAATTAATATAAATAATTAGGTTCATATTATCTCAATTTAAAGAAGAACATTATCCACAAGTACCAATATGTTTATGATGATTTATACCAAATTTATCATTCTTATTATAAAATGTATTAAGCAACAATTTAATGAAATTTACTGCATTGTATAATTACTGCAACTCATTATGGTAAATATTCATATTACTGTAATATCTTGCAGTTATATATCACTAATTAATTAGTATGTTAATGAAAAATAAAATAATAAAGAAAGTACATATTATCAAAAATATAACAATTGACAATGTCGTATAAAATATTATTAAAATAAATGTTAAATTGCTAGAATTGTCAAAGTATCCCAAATATTAAGCAATAATTTTTGAATACCATTGATCTATGTGTTGGCACATGGATTGCCATTCCATGTTTAATTTAAATTTAATTTTTCATAGGAAATTTTTTTTGAAAGATGCTAGAAGGATGATTTTCTGCATTATTTATGTTGTATAAGGATTTTATTGTATGATTCTGTAGATTACTACAAGCATATGTAGTAATTTGTCATCAAATAGTTTAATTTACCAATTATAATTCATTCGAATAAATGAAGTGTTGGATTTACTTTATAATGGAACATCAGTACAGAAATGTAAGCCAATGAATTGAAATACAATAAATCAAATTTATATTTACAAATACCTAACAAGATTAATTTTATTATTAATTATGGAAAATTATTTACTTCATAGGAATTGGTAAATAAAATCATAGATTCCTGTTTTATAAGTACTGTTAATGTTCAATAACTAACATCCTCTTCACTAATCCAAGTATTTTAATATGTACATCAAAGTAGGAAATGAAGAAGTATCTCAATATTACCAATAGGATACAAATTTAGTTGAGAAAACTAATAATCCAACTCTATCTGCATACAACTAAAATTTATACATTCCCTACTAATCTCAAAATGATAAAATCATTTAACCTTTCTTCATCATTTTCTTCAAAACAGCAGCATACCATGATTAAATATACATTCACAAATCTTTTTTCTCCATGCCAAAATCATGTCATGAGTAATACATTCAATTGGAAGTCTAGCTGTCAAATATTCAATGAACTTCAACATGTAAACTCCACAATCAACACTCCTATAAAAAATACTTCAAATGTTATGAGGCAACCAATATGTTAAGTGCAAATAAATAAGTAAAATTTTTAAAAATAAAAATACAATTGACATGGAAATTTAAACATATAATTTACCAGGGTAGTTGTTGTGGAACTTTAGCCTCCGGACCACAAATAATCTAATTTGGTGCTTGTGATGAGAGACTACCTCCATAATATTCTCCATGTTCAACTTCGACCCCCTCTATCATTGTAGGAAGAATACGAAACATAGTTCGCAAATAATTTTGTCGTTGAGATGCAACTCATCTTCCTTTGTTCGAATCATACAATACTAGCTGTCGTAATATCCTATCTACATCTAGAATGATCCAATGATTACCTTTGACGAAAAGAGGGATATAAATGAAATCAACCTCATACCATGGTTGGATATAAGAAGAATTTATTTGTCCCCGAGTATAGTCCATTAAGTTGATGCTATTCAAATATGTATTATCAAGTCCTTCCTTAACCATCAATTTAACAATATCTTCAACTCTAGCCTGTAAAATACAGTTACAACTATAACAATTATTTTTTTGTTTACACAATCTTTACATGAATTAAGTGTGATGGTTATACATATAATAAAATTTTACTGCAAATGTTGTATCTACTATAATGAATGATTGATTAATCAAATCTAGTCTCAATGAACAACGTTTGCGAAATAACACCATAACAACATTAATGTGCTGAGAAAAGTATATAAAACACAATTTCATGAATATTTTTAACAATCCAGATAATTTTAACATTTAAAGTTTAGAAAATAATTCATTAATTCATAATTGTAATTCATACCTTCTCATTTAATAAATGAATCGAGTCTTTCAATGCTGGAAACCAAGAATTTGCAAAGAGGTAGTTCATCCACTGAACACGATACTTTTCTACATTTAATAGAATGACAAATCATGATATTGTAGGAAACACATTAGTCATACAAGTACACTTGTTACAATGGCAGTTAAGTTCATACCTGACTGCATAATGTGCAAGTAAAGAAAATTAATTCCCAAAAATAATTGTTCAGTTATCATCATTATTTTATTTTCTTAAAAAATAAAATTTAACGTTATGCAAAGTAATATATACCACTCATATGCATATTGCACAAATCTTGCAAATTAATTAAAGTTAGCAACAACTACATTAAACGAAAGATAAATTTTTTTTTAAAAAATATATGACATTATAGATACTCATCAAGATCACCTATTGTGTTACCTTCTTTTATTCTCGATCCATTTCACATAAGCTTTTGCATGCAAATCACCAACTTCACGCTGTTCGAAATTTTCGCATTCTTTTATACTCGCTAACAGTTTATCATCAACGACTTATCTTTTTTTAACTCTTTCATAAACGTTAGCATCACCCTTCCCTTTTAAGGAAGTATTGGTGATCTCAATAACATAATCTTCAAAACATACATCAATGCCACCAATATTATCATCAGAATTGTCAACTCTAAGGCCACCATCATCTTGGCCCCCCACTTCCTTTCCAAAATCAATGTCACCATCACAAATCCCTTTCCCTTTATCAAGTACAACATCTACATGAACTTTAGCATGCATAATTTCATCATTTATATCAGCAGCCATCTCATTTACTTCTTCCTCATCAATATCATTTCTGCGATTACTTATTTCACTAGTTTTCTTCTTAATTTTGAATGATTGAATGAAGAACATTACAATAAATTAAAATGAATAAAATGATTGAAATCATAATTTATGTCATTAGTATTTTATAATCAAACAAAAACACTAAAAAAAATTACATTTTTAACAAAATTTTCCACCATTTCTTTGAGGTCTTTAATGTAGGAACAGTAGATGAAAAAGGTTCCTATGACATGTTCAAAAAATTTTGAAGTTTGATAATTTACTTTCACTTAATAGTAAACAAAAAATGCATATACATGCAGTATATTTTAAAGGAATTAAATTTAACAAATAAACACATTAGTAAATGGCATATATCACTAATACCTGACTTTTATACGAATTGTTAATATCTCTAAGAACTTCATCATCATCCCCACTTGAAATACTTGTTTGTCCTACAGAATTCAAGTCCTTAACCTTATTAGTAGAGTTTGTATGTCGATCATTCAATGTTTCAACAGACTTGTAATACGTCTTCTCTTTCTCCTCATCAGTCTGGTTCAATTTAGATAATAGAGTAACCTAAAACAACATTTTTTCATTAAACATGTGACAAAATCAATTATATAAAAATGTTTATTTCATGCAACGATATTTACAAAAAAAAATTGTAATTTAATATATAATACATGTTTATAATTACTTAATATTAAGAGTAAGAACTTACACATTTCGACCCAAATACAAGTTGATCCAAACTTTTAAAGTCAGGAGCTTTGGCCCATGTCCAATTTAAAATGCGAGGGATGGTTCTCCAAACTCTGAATGCATTAGCACACCTCGACAATCTTGGGATGGCTTCGTATGCCCATACCTGTGATCAAATCAGGTATGTCAAATGTTTTTTATACGTTTTAAAAAAAATCAAGTGTTAGCCATTTCAATCCAAATTAATAACATTTATAAATACTGTTTATATTAACAAACCTGAAAAATGTAACCAAATCCTTGTACGTAGTATGAGGCATAATGTTTTTGAGGACAATTTTTACTTTCTTCACCTTTTTTAGAATGAAGAAGCTGCCCTTTGGTACCAACAACCTTATCTGCCTTTTTATTCTTTAATCCTTCAATTAATAACTCATAAATCATTTCATCCCATGACACTTTGTTAAAAACGTCCATGTGGTCGAGTAGATCCACATGCTCCAATTTCACATTGTTTCACATTTACTTACCACATAAACAACGGCGCCAAAAAACTTGATGTATAATGACTTGATAGTCAAATTTTGTATTTATAATAAGCTTGCAAGTGCATGAATCACTTGTAATAAGTGATAAGTATACTCTCAAGATCATCTCTCAAGAAATTGTGGTAGTTTTAAAACGTTATTTATTTTCTTATTTAGTCGAACAAACAATCTTAAATATTCTAACAATTGTCGGTTGCAGAAAAGATTGTAAATTCCTAAATTAATTCTATAACTAAAATAAAATGCAAATAAAAGTAATCACAACTAAAGTGGGGATGATGGATGTAAATGAGAATCTTAGTTCGCTATCCATTTATGGAAAGAACAAATTAAGAAATTCAATTAAAAGTCAAATTTAATGATTTTGTTGCTAAACCTAGAATCTCAAATCAATGGTAATTTTTACTATAATCAATTAATTAATGTCTTTGATTGATCGTTAATTAATTAATTAGAATTAGCTCAAGAAAATATTATAATCACTTAATCTAACACAAATCAATGCAATCAAATTAGGCACTTGTTCACAATGCAAATTTAAGCAAAGATGGCGTTTCTAATGCCTAAATTCTAACATATTCTCTCTAACTATAAATTAAGATTTGGCCATCATTAATTTATAATTAAAAATATTAAGAACATGAACAAGAAATAAATCCAAAACTCAATTATTATTAAATTACAAAATTATTCTTCCAATCATTGGAAGCAATACTAATATCCCAAATACATAATTTAGCCAACCATAACTAAACTGGTGTCAATCAATTTAGTCATGGGAGGCAAACTACAAAATCAAAGAGAAGAAAAAGATATACAATAAAAATACCCCAATGAATCCTTTAGCTCCAAAATCTTAAAGTTGGTTGGTCCCCTTTCTCAATTCCTTGGAGTAACTTCAACAGTGGAGTGTCTTATCTTGATTTTGGGTGAAAATCCTTGCTGCAACAGCAGCAAAGGGAAGGAGAAAATTGGTTATAAAAACTTGTGTTGGGGAGAGGTATAATGTGGTATTTATAGTAGTAGTGAAGTGTGTAAGGTTTATTTGTATTGGCAATTTTTGTGGACAAAATGTTTAATTGTAATCTAGCATAAGTGTTCACCGTTCAATCAGATGATACATGATGATGGAGTCACCAAGCTTGCAATGCTCATATGAAAGTTAAAATATTCTCTCATGCATACATCCTCACACAATTGAGCACTACACTTAGTATGAATAGAATTGTTGTGAAAGTAGAGTCCTTGTTTAAGTAGAATTGTTGTGAAAGCAAAATCCTAACATGAGTATAATTGTTGTGAAAGCAAAATTCTAGTATGAATAGAATTCTTGTGAAAGTAGAATCCTTATATGAGTAGAATTGTTGTGAATAGAATTGTTGTGAAAGAAGAGTCCTTGTTTGAGTAGAATTGTTGTGAAAGCAAAATTCTAACATGAGTAGAATTGTTGTCAAAACTAAATCCTGATATGAGTAGAGTTGTACTCTATTATTAATTCTCTTTCAAGTCGAACTGGACTCTATATAAACAACACTTGTTTGTGCAAAACATTTAACCCACACCGAAATAATATTTTCTACATTTGTTAAAGCTTTCAACGAAAAATCTTATTTTCTTCATCTATTAATCTTAGGCGCTTTCTTGTTTTTAATTGTTCAAACATATTGTGTGGTTATGTTTGAATAATTCACGTGCCTAATTGTCTTTCATGATATTTAGAATTGCATGATAGTTCTAGAGTTTACTAGCTGATTTGTTTTTACATCATATGCTGTTAAATCTGCTAGTTAGGATTTTTCATTGTTTGAATCTGCTCTAGGACACACTTTGCACTTGTGCTATTTGTGCTAACGTTTCAGGTGACGTGCTCGGTATTTCGTGTGACTCGAAATTACCGAAGTTGACGGGTTCGATTGATCTTGTGGGACTCAAGTAGATCAAAACGTTGGTCCGGATCTAGACACCTAGCTTGTGGAGGCTATGAAAGGAGCGGCAGCTCGTAAGTAAATTACATAAAGGGGGATCTATCTGTGAAGGGTAGTTCTAGGACCTATGGTTGTAATTGAACATTGATTTTCATAGTGGATAGTTAGGTAGTCCGGTGGACCGGTGGTTTTCCTCTTAGGTCATTGGAGTGGCCTAGGTTGTTTCCACCTAAAAATATCGTGTGTTATTTTTTATTCCGCATTTTATCTTTACACGCGATTGCATGTCTGGCCGTTGTGATTAGGTTACATAATTAATATTTGTTAAAATTGAAAATAACCTATTCACCCCCCTCTAGGTATATTTGATCTGTAACTAAAAACTTTTCAAAGTGTCACACGTATGTTAGGATTTCTGGGCATTTTTGGCACACGTGCCTCGGCACACATTTTCTCCTACAGCAGCACGTGTTGAATTTTGGCTATAGAATAGAAAACAAAGACCTTCTCACTGCAGTGCGCATTTTCTGTTGTCGCGGCGCACGTTGATTTTGTCTTGTATATAACCCTTACATAGTTTTTGACTCCCAATGTAAGCCTTACATTCTTTGAATTTTGTTACTCCATTTTCTCTCTTTTTGTGTCATTTCAATCCAATATTCTTCGAAGAGTCTAAAAACCTAGAAAACACATAAATACCTTCCAAAACATGAAAATAATAAAATAAAACATAAAATGAATGCTTAAAAATATAACAAAATATAGGTCAAAATAGTGTTCATCAAATACCCTCAAACCTACATTTTGCTAGTCCTCTAGCAAAATTAAAATTAAACTATACTAACCTAAATCACTTCCTTGGATTTTCACAATTGCATTTAGCATATGCAACAAGCTTTCAAACCCCTAGGTTGCCCTAGTGGACCAGTTAAAGTCTCGTGAGGGTTTTCAATGATGATACCCACAGATATCAAACTAAAAGAAAAACTAAAAAGACATATAACAATACTACAAGTAAAAACTACAAACTTAAATCAACAAAATTTCTCATACTTTAGTTTATTCTTAGTTTATAATTGAGGCTCATACATAAGTTTATCCAATCATCTTAACACATTAAGGATTCATTATGCAAATCAATTTTGCATCACAAGTGCATACTCCTGTACTAAAAAATATATATATCAATATTGATTCACCAAAACCTAGTGTTAAGAATCCGAATTCGCTTCAACTCTATTCCTCACAAGATTTACTCTTAATATCACACTGATTCTATGGGTTCAAACACTCAACAAAATATATGCGAATAGAAATTATGTAAAGAAATGAGCTAATAGATTCGCATATGATTAAACAAGAAAGGCTCAAAAAGTGCATAACATTGATCTCATGAAAGGAATCAAATGATAAAATTTATGAAGAAATCACATTACTATTCTCATGTATCAATTAAAATTCTCAAGCAAAAACTTCAAGTGTATGCCCTAGAATGAATGAAAATGCATTAACTTTAAGGAAAATTATTTCCTATTTTTCTTTTTGTATTAACTATTTCACCATTTGAAGAACTTTAGGGTCAGTTTTTTTTTATGGACCAAAATACATGTGTATTTTGTAAATGACAACTTTTGTATTGGCTATAGGAAATTCCTTGTATCTTTTAAAGTCAAGCATGAATGAAATAGGCAAACACTTAAAATTTTACTCAAATTATTTAATCTAAGCAATACAATTAAACCTATGATTCTTCATTAGATTTTAAAGTCCTAACATTCAATGCAAAAATCTATAGAAATCATCTAATAATTTAAAATAATAAGAAAAGTGTTTAAAAGAGTAGAATAATGATTAACTCTCAGAATGAAACATTAATGGCTCAATAATCATCTCATAAAGTAGTCTTCACTATTTGATTCTTAAACAAAAGATTTAGGCTCATCTCAATTTCAATATTAAAAAGCATGAAGTAACTATGAACAAAAACCAACTTTTACAACTAACCCCGAATATGTTCAAGAAATTAAACAAAACATGTATAAAGATTCAATTTCTCACTTTAAATTAACAAGAAAGCATGATAGTTTTGTATCAAAAAGTTTTTATTGGACCTATTTGTACTCCCAAACCTAAACTAAACATTGCCCTTAATGTTTTCAACTACGCACATGTTCAGAAAAACATTTAAAAGGACCAAAGAGAAAATTAACTAAACTAATAGAAAAAGATAAATATTACCTAAAATAATGGGTTGCCTCCCACCAAGCGCCTTCTTTAACGTCTTAGCAAGACGCAAAGATCCATTTCCATCCACCGTCATTAAGCATGTCTTTCCATCTCGATAGTGGTTTCCTATGAAGCATTGTACACACTTTTTCATGGAAGTGGTATGGAAAAGGATTTGGGGATGTGCAAGTCGTAGGGGCCTTGTGCGGCATGGGAGATGAAAATGATTCCTCATTTTTCTCCTTGGAAGGTTGTAAAATTTGATTTTTCTTAGCTTGACCTTCTTCGAGAATTACTTGCTCTTCATTTGTGTTTTCTACATAAAGTGGCAAATTGTCAAAAATTTTAGGAAAATAAATATTTTCAAATTCTTTACAACTTTGAAGGATTGTGTCATCCTTCACTTTCTAAATTTGGTTGAGCAGCTCTTCTTGTGCTAGAAGTTGTTTCACTAGTTTCCCAACTTACATTTTGATCCTTATCAAAGAATCCTCTAAAGAATCCAATATTTGATTGTTTCTCTCTTGGTTTCACTACTAACTTGAATAAAAGTATTCAAGGTCTCCTCCAAGGTTGGTTTATTAGGTTGAATGGGTAGGTCATTAGGATTGAAATCTAAACCTTGTATGGGGTATGAGACATAAGGTGAGTTAGTGTTTGCTTCCCAAGAAAAATTTTGGTAATTTTCCAACTCGGGAATATAAGTATAGGGATCATTCTAAGATAGGTGATCATTCCAAGGTGGGTGATATCCCTCATTAAGATTGAAATCTCGATTGGTAGATGTATAGAAATCACCTGTAAAAGCGCAAACATTAGCAATATGTTCATATAAACCACATATTTCACATACCTCCACGTCTTCCAGCTCTTCGATATCAATATCCAGCTTGATTAAGTGCTCTTTTGAATATGTTGATGTAGTGTATGAATGGTACATTTCATATACTAACAAAAACAATAAAGAAATCAAAGAAACACAATATATATCACAGAAACAAGCAAATAAATAACAAAAGAAGTAAAAAAAAAAACTCAAAGAAATGACTCAAACAAATAAAAACATTTAAGAAGCTAAAAATAACAAAGCAAAACCCAAATACTAACAAAAATCAAAAAACTAAAAGAAATCACAAAAATAAACTAAACAAAAAACAAATAAACACTTTAAAATGCCAATTTTCCGACAAAAGCTCCAAAAACTTGATGCACAATGACATGATAGTTAAATTTTGTATTTGTAATAAGCTCGCAAGTGCACGAATCATTTGTAATAAGTGATAAGTATACTCTCAATATTGTCTTTCGAGGAATTGCGGTGGTTTTAAAACATTATTTATTTTCTTATTTAGTCGAACAAACAATCCAAAACATTATAACAATTATCGGTTGCAGAAAAGATTGTAAATTCCTAAATTAATTCTATAACTAAAATAAAATGAAAATAAAAGTAATCACAACCAAAGTGGAGATGATGAATGTAAATGAAAATCTTAGTTCGTTATCTATTCATTGAAAGAATAAATTAAACAATTCAATTAAAAGTCAGATTTAATGATTTTTCCACTAAACCTAGAAAATCCCAAATCATAGGTAATTTTCACTACAATCAATTAATTAATGTCTTTGATCCAAATCGTTAATTAATCAATTGAAATTAGCTCAAGGAAATATTACAATCACCTAATCTAATACAAATCAATGCAATCAAATTAGGCACTTGTACATAATGCACATTCAAGCAAAGATGGCGTTTCTAATGCCTAAATTATAACATATTCTCTCTAACAATAAATTAAGATTTGGCCTATCATTAATTTATAATTAAAAATATTAAGAACATGAACAAGAAATAAATCCAAAACTCAATTATCATTAAATTACAAAATTGTTCTTCCAATCATTAGAAGCAATATTAATATCCCAAATACATAATTTAGCCAACCATAACTAAACTAGTGTCAATCAATTTAGTCATGGGAGGCAAATCACAAAATCAAATAGAAGAAAAAGATATACAATAAAAATACCCCAATGAATCATCTAGCTCCAAAACCTTGAAATTGGTTGGTCCCCTTTCTTAATTCCTTAGAGTAACTTCAATAATGGAGTGACTTCTCTTGATTTTGGGTGAATTTTGGGGTGGAAACTCTTGCTGCAACAGCAGTAAAGGGAAGGAGGAAATTGGTTGTAAAAACTTATGTTTGGAAGAGATATAATGTAGTATTTATAGGAAGAGTGAAGTGAAACACGCGTGTTAGGGTTTTTAGGCATTTTTGGCACTCGTGCTGCAGCACACATTTTCTCCTGCTGTGGCGTGTGTTGAATTTTGGCTCCAAAATAGAAAATAGAGACATCCCCACCGCAGCGCGCATTTTCTGATGCCATTGCGCACGTTGATTTTGCCTTGTATGTAACCCTTACATAGTTTTTGACTCCCAATGTAAGCCTTACATTCTCTGGCTTTTGTTACTCCATTTTCTCTCTTTTTGTGTCATTTTAATCCAATATTCTTCTAAGAGTCCAAAAACTTATAAAACACATAAATTCCTTCCAAAATACAAAAATAATAAATTAAAATATAAAATGAATGCTTAAAAACATAACAAAAATAGGTCAAAATAGTGTTCATCACAAACCCAACTTGACTTATTGTAATCGGAATATGATGTTTGATGGTTTCACTAATTTATCTAGCACAATCGGAGAGAAACCTTATGAGGTACAATGATAGATTAATAAAAAATTCACATAATAAGCCACCCATAAGGTATGATTTAACCATACAAGGATTTATAATTATAAATAAGAAGAATCCTTTGTAATGCCGTACAAATATCATTTATTTCTTTAAGTCTCAAATTAAGTAAATTGATAACGAAAATAAAATTATCAAAAACAAGAATAACAATTTAAACTTTTCTTTGATATTGTTAAATAAATGAAATCAAAGCTGTAAAAAAGGTCAATAAAATCAGACCATTACACATAATACATTATAACATCTACCATACTATCTATGAATAAATATGAAAAAGTATAACTTAACAAGACTTTCACCTATTTATATGGTACAATTATATGAAATATTATAGTAGGAAATGAAATATAAGCATAAACACGCAGGGTTATTAATAAGCCCAATAAAGAAAATAAGTTAGTTAACAAAAAATAAAGATGGATCGATTATTTTTTAAAATAAGAAAATAATTTTTCATACAAGGCATATAAACTGTAGATAGATTTTTAAAAAGTTGAAATATTGTTTACGATACATTTAAATGATATATAAAGAATAGGTCTATGCCTATGGACATCCATCACAATGACTCAAGTGAACCCAAAACCCTCAACTGTTATATACTACAAAAGGAAAAACATAAATGATGAAATGAATGAAAGATTGAAATATTTTTGATATTAGTTGTAACTATCAAACTAAATCATAGATGGCATTCATGTAGTTGTCAACATTTACTTTTATTTATCATAGTATAACACTTTGATAATTGTTATAGCGATGAAGATGTTAATGTCAATATAATATCTCAGTTAGTTAATTCTATTTTACTATTATCTCAACAATATGAAGATAAGATAATTTTTCAACTTCTATCACAAAATGTAAATACAATACACACGACTACAAGATTTTGCAAAAGTTGCAACAAATGATAGAAGAAGCTTGGCTACAAAATATAACATATTATCTTTTTATATTATATTTTTACATTTGAATGCAAAATGTAATCATCATGTTTAGTAATGCTATACACATGTGAATAAAATATATGTCATATGATGGCAGTTACTTTAAGACAATATAGATTTTATAAATGTCTCAAACTAGTTTTATTTTTATTTAACCAGTATATGAGTATCTAAATATATCACTTGTAATGGTTACTTTTTAATGTCCTAATATGTGAAATATCATTTGAGTTTATGATTTTGGAGCGGTCCTTTGAAATTGTGATTACAAGGCAAAAACCAAATGTGATCTAGAAAGGAAGATAACATGAAGAACTAGAAAAACTCACTGGCATCAAGCAAGCTTTTAGTTGGGGTTATGAAATTCACGAAGTTTAACATATTATCTTTCAAATTGTGACATTAAAAGGAAGTTAGCAAGAAGAACTAGAAAACTCACTAAACTACAAAACTTGGACTATTCTAATAATAATCTTTCAAATAGTTTATAATGTACTTTTTAATCTTATTTTACTTTAGAGGAGATGCCCTTTGTTTTTAGCATTATATTTGCTATAATTTGTTTGTTGTATCTTATAACTTTTATTTGTAATAACTATCATTTTCTTATCAATGAAGTAATCAGTTTAGAAAGAAAAAAAATAGTCAGACAATTTAATCTATATTTTATTTTATAATGAATTTTATAACATCTTCTCTTTTTCCCTATCTCAAATTAAACAAATTTTTTATTTAAAATTTTTTTATATAAAAAATTTTAAAGATATATAGACAATTTGTATGAAACTACAAGGCCTTGCAATTGGCATTGTAAGCTCTTACAAACCAAATGCAATGTCTTGGAACAAAAGAAAAAAAAAGTTATTTAATATCATTTAACCATTACGATTAATGTCATTTCGTATAAACAACAACAAAAAGGAAAAAAAAAAAATGCTACTAGATTAATTTATAAAAAAATTTATATTATTAAGTTACTCTAATTTTCATTATATAGAAATTTATTTTAAATATAAATATTGTTATAAAGAAAAATATCATAATGATAATTAGTGTTCAAAATTTTAATGTTAATTGGCACAATAAACACTACAAGTACAAGAAGGCATTAGGTCTTACAGTTTGATGCAATATCATGTCTTCGTGGTAATGTGTTGCATTTTTTTCAAGGTCTTGCAGCTTGACTCAAAGTCTTGCAGTTTTTAATCAATTTGAAAGCGAGTAAATATAAAACAGAATTTTCCTACTTTCTAAACACATCTTTTCAAAGTCAATCTTATCTATGATTTATTTTGCTATTGTCTTCAACAACCTTCCCATTTCACGGGATTACTAGGTTATAGATAGAGAGAAAGCTAGGGCATCTACATTTTAAATTTTGGGTACTTATTTCTGGAGATAATAGGGGAAGAAGGAAAGTGTATTTATCAGCTATTTTAAGTTTTGGGTACTTATTTCTTGAGATAATAAGGTACTGGAAAGATTTATGGATACTTAATCATATACAATACCAATTAAAAGAATCAAAATTAGAAGTACAAAGCAAATTCAAAAGTACCTCAAAACAACCGATATTTTGTGATAACAGTTCAAAACAACACCAATTTGAAAAACGACAATTACGTTCTTCTTTTTTTGACAACCTTCCTTTCACTTCTTCTTCTTCCTCCTCTTATAAAACCCAATCACATTGTCCCTTCAAAAAAATAAAAATGAAGTTAAGAACTCCATAAGCACTATCGGTTTAAAACAAAAACTCAACCCTAGCTTGAACTTCTTAATTTGTATAATATACACTTTGAAGATAACAAAAATTGTCAATAAGCTTTCTTATGATCAACTAGGAGTCATAAAATATAACCTTTGTCTACAACATATTTAAGAAGATGAAAATACAATATTGAAATAAACTATGCTGAAAAAGGAGATTGAGAGGAAATAGACGCACGACTTACAGGAGAAGAAGAAAATCGTTATCTCTATCCCTGATTAAGGAGCAAAATGGTCCCAAAATTGCTTGTCCTGCAAGAGCGAAACTGAAGAGGGAAAAGAGAATCGAAAACTGAAATTCTTAAAGCGAAAGAGACAAGGGAAGGCGAAAGAGAAAAGGGAAAAGTAATATTGCTTTTCAAACACGCTTGTATTTAGGTTAGGTCGGTTTCAATTTTTTTTTTTTTTAAACTCGTTTTTGAGTTGTGTTAGTTAAGTGAGTTAACTCACTTAACCATTGCAATTAACCTCTCAAGCACTATTTTTGTAATATATAAAAAAATATACACTAGTTTTGCAATATGTGATATTTCACACACCAATAAAGATAATTTTCCTAAATAAATAACAAGTAATATCAGATATTCAATATCAATAAAACATATCATAAAACAATAATGAATCAAGGGGGTAATAGGTAGAGAAGAGGTAAATTTGTATGAAAATAAATCAGTTACTAATAATCCCAGTAAAGAAAAATTGAAATATAAAATCAAAATTGCAAAAAAACTAAGGGCTTGTTTGATAATGATTTTGATTTATGATTTATGATTAAATAATTAATTTTGTGATTTTTTATTTTTTTATAAAAATAATTACAAATGTGTTTAAAAATAATTTTTATTTAGTAATTTTTAAGAAAAAAATCAAAAATCACCTCCAAGTTGTTTGGTAATGATTTCCATTTTTTGATTTTTTTTTAAAAAAATTAAATAAAGAAAATTTTTGATTATTTTTTATAAATTTAAAGTTTCTAAACATTTTATTCCAATACCTAATCATAAAAAAATTATAAGATTTTATTTACTTTTTAGAAAAAAATATTTGGTCAAAATTAGAAAAATAACTGATACATTGAAAAAATTATCTTAATATTGTAGAAAAAATAATTAAAAAAATAAGTAAAAAGTAAATATTGTATAAATTTTGGTCAGAATTACAAAAGCACAAATATATATAAATTATTAATACAAAATTTAAATAATATTAAATAAAAATTAAGTAAAGAAATAATCGAGTCCCACATATATAAGGTTTTTACAAGGTTTATATCACAGTTTGCTACCCAACAAATTGTCAAGTTTCTCTAAACTCTATGAAAATGAACATAACTCTAAAGTGAGAATACAAAAAAATTAATTATAATACTTTCTTTTTTTCTTATTCAAGACTTAGACCCGGCATTCCAATGTCAAGCCTACACACAAAGCATCATACTTCCTATAATAGGTACACAAGTTCTTGGAGGTCGGGGCTCACCCTATAGTCGATGATGTACAAAAACTTGATAACCAAGTTTTGTATTTGTAAAAGCTCGCAAGGTCATGAGTCTCTTGTAATAAGCGACAAGTATACTCCCAAGATCGTCTTTCAAAAGAATTGCGATTATTTTTGAAATGTTAAATATGATCTAAATTAGTTGTAAATAAAATTTAAATACTAAACATTCTAATAAAAGTTGATTCTGGGAACGGTTGCTAAAATTATAGATCCTTAAAATAAGTAAAATAAACAAGCAATAAACGTAGTCGAAACAATGAGATGAATGAGTGCGGGAGATTAGTTAGTGAACCAATCACAAATAGATTAATTTACGTGGTTTTCACAATTAAGCATATAAAGTAGAATTTATTGATCTATTTCACTAAGTCTAGAAAATTCAAAATGAATGACAATTTTGCCTTAATCAACTAATTAACTTCTTTGATCTGGATATTTAATTAGTTAAGTAGCATTAATCATAAGAAAAGTAATTTAATAACCCAATTTAAGACAAGTCAAAGTACCTAAATTAGGCTCATGCTCAAAAATGCCCAATCGAACTTAGATAGTGTTTCTAATACTGAACCCTAAAATATTCTCATACATTCATAAATTAAATTGGCCAAAAGTAATTAATGAACATAGATATTAAGAACAATGAACATGAAATAAATAACTTAAATATAAATTAAACCACATAAACAATCATTCATTAATAGCCACATCCCTAAAATCCCACACAAAAGGGGCTTAGCTACTTATAACAAAATTTCAATCAAGATTTTCCATTACAATAGGCATTCAATGAGTTCTAAAGAGAAAAGAAATTAAAAACAATAAAATACCCCACTTTCACTCTTGGAACAAGCTTCTTGATGTTGAATGGTCACATTCTTGAAAATTCTTGATGAAGCTTCAATGGAGTAACATTAATGGAGTGACTTCTCTTTCAAAAGTGTGGAAAAATATATGCTTTGCTATTGTTCACCGTCACTGTTCACGAGTTGGGGAAGAAGAGGATTTTTTGATGTATTCATGCAATGATATTTACAAAAAAAATTTGAAATTTATTATATAATACATGTTTATAACTACTTAATATTAAGAGTAAGAACTTACACATTTCGACCCAAATATAAGCTGATCCAAACTTTTAAAGTCAGGAGCATTGACACACGTCCAATTTAAAATGTGAGGGGTGGTTCTCCTTACTATGATCGCATTAGCACACCTCAACAATCTTGGGATGGCTTTATATGCCCAAACCTGGGATCAAATCAAGTTTGTCAATTTTTTTTAATTTTAAAAAAATCAAGTGTTAGCCATTTCAATCCAAATTATAGATTACATAAATACTATTTATATTAACAAACCTGAAAAGCGTAACCAAATCCTTATACACAGTATGAGGCATCCTGTTTTTAAGGAGAATTTTTACTTCGTTCATCTTTTTTAGAATGAAAAGGTTGCTCTTTGGTACCAATGGCCTTATCTGTCTTTCTATTTTTCAATCCTTCAACTAATGACTCATAAACCATTTCACCCTATGACATTTTGTTAAAAATGTCCATGTGGTCGAGTAGATCCACATGCTCCAATTTTACATAATTTCGCATTTTCTTATCCAATAAAAACACATACTGAGTATATAGCATACCCAACTTGACTTGATCTTCATCATTTTTTTCAGACTCATTTATAAATAACTCTTCAACAAACTCCCAGCTTATTTTTTCTTCTTCATTGAAATATTACTTACAAAATTTACTGCGTTGACCTTTCACACTTTCAGGTCTTAGGGGTTCTTCATTACCCATGTTAAGACCAGTAATTAATGCAAATTCAAAAGAACCAAACCTTATGTCGTTATTGCCTATAGTAAACCATAGGCTATTATCTTCATCATAATCATACGATCTCCTAAGGAGAAAATGTTGGCATACAACACTTGACCATTTCAAATTCTGAACATCCAGTAAGTGACCAAAATAAGTTTGCCTAAAAAACTTTTGTCCGTTAGGACTAAGGTGTTTTGCCAAATTCTCAATTACTCTAATTAGCGAATAACATGATACGGTTGCCAGTCCATAGTATTGACCTATCCCTTTTTTGCCTTTAGGAACTAGCTTCGTAATCATTATTTGAAAACCTATATATTATATTACAAAAATTATTATATATTTAATTATTTCATTTAATGAAAATTATTACATAAATTGTAGCACAAAATAACAAACAAAATGTAAACACATACTTGAAGCAATAATCAGAAATGATGTTTGATAGTTTCACTAATTTATTTAGCACTATCGAAGACAAAAAGTATGAGGTACAATGATAGATTAATAGAAAATTCACATAATAAATCACCTATAGGGTGTAATTTAACCATACAAGGATTTATAATTATAAATAACAAGAATCCTTTGTCATGTCATACAAATCTCATTTATTTCTTTAAGTCTCAAATTAAGTAAATTGAAAATGAAAATAAATAAATTTATCATAAAAAAGAATGACAATTAAAACATTTCTTTGATATTGTTAAATAAATGAAATCAAAGCTGTAAAAAAGGTACATAAAATAAGACCATTACACATTACCAACTATAACATCTAGCAGACCATCCAAGACAAAACATAAAATAAAATCACTTAATTGCCTTATTTGCCTTATTAGCACTAATATATTCTATTTTTCATAAAAATTGTAAAACATCAATTGAATTTACTTAGCACGTTAAAAGTTACTTTCAGAAGCAATTCCTTAGAGGTCCAAAAACTAGTATATTTTCTACGATTATTCGAAATTAATACGGCTAATTCTTATTCATAAGAAATTAAGCATTAATTTCAAGTTTATTATACATGTAAGCGTAGAAGATACTTTGGGAGAACATGCATGCTATCCATTAAATGGGAAATTATCTCGTGAAAATGCATTTATTACAAATATGGTACAAGCTTTGTCAAAATATCACTAGTAGTGGTTTTAGTGTAGGACCTGTTGTTATAACCGTTCTTTGATTGTTTTGTATAATTTAGTCATAAATTTACTCACTATTTATTGTTGGTTTTCTTCGACTGCTCTGCACTCAAGTTTATCAAATTGATATTACAATTGATCTATGGATCATGGTTGAGGTTTTCACATAGTCCTTATGTTCTTGCTATAGAGGCTCGTCTCATCTCTATAAAGCTAAAAACTATTGACATATTGATTCCTATGCATTGCAATAATTAGAGTACGACTTGAATGACTGGATTTCAATAGATTGTCGGTATGTGGAATGGCCATTTTATGCTTGTTAGAGTTGTTAGGAAATTGGTGGATGGTTGGTAATAAAATCTATTTGGAATGCTAAAGATCAATGACAGATTATTATTTTAGCAAATCTTGGTAAATATAAATCAAACTTTTCATATATGATTACTTTGAAATCTTATAGCCTTTATTTTTTGCTGCATGTTTGTGATGCTGGATCTACGGCATTTTCTTGCATTTCCTTTGCAATTTGAGTTTATAAATTTGGAGCTTTCCTTTGAAATTGCGATTTCAAGGTAGAAACCAAATGTGCTCTTGAAAGGAAGGTAACAGCAAGAACTAGAAAAACTCATTAGCATCAAGCAAGTTTTCAGTTGGAGTTATGAAATTCACCAAGTTGAATTGAGTTTATCTTTCAAATTGTGATCTCGAAAGAAAGGTAGCTGTAAGAAATAGAAAACTCACTAAACTACAAAACTTGGACTATTCTAATAATAATCTCTCAATTAGTTTATGTATTTTTTAATGTTACTCACTTTAGAGGAGATGCCTTTTGTTATTAGCATTATATTTGCTATAGTTTGTTTGCTCTATCTTATAACATTTATTTTGTAATGACTCTATCATTTTCTTATCAATGAAGTAATCAATTTAGAAAGAAAAAAATAGTTAGACAATTTAATCTATATTTTATTTTATAATAATGAATTTTATAACATTTTCTCTTTTTTCATATTTCAAATTAAACAAAATATTTATTTACAATTTTTTTTATATAAAAAAATTTCAAAGTTATATAGTCAAGTTGTATGAAACTACAAGGCCTTGCAACAGACTACAAGGTCTTACAATTGGCATTGTCAGCTCTTGCAAACAAAATGTAATATCTCGACTTAAAATTGTTAAAAAAGTCATTTAATATCATTTAACCATTACAATTAATGCCATTCCGTATAAACAACAACAAAAAGGAAAAAAACGTAATGTTAACATTTATGGATTTCATTTAGTCACTATTTTATTATTGCTGATCTAGTAAAACTGTTATAGAAATAGTTCATTTATGTTCTTCAACTTGTGTTATCTTTACATTTTCTTAAGATTTAGCTTACTCGATGACTAATTTACATTATAGCATATGTTGAAATTCATTAAGGAAGCTCTTACTCTCTTATGTTCCATTTTCCTTATAGGTTAAGATCAAGTCTTGGTAGTGTGCTTGTGATCTTTATGTTTTGTCTGCTGGATTCTCAATTGATAGCCAAAAAATTAAAAATAAATGTTATGTGAATGGTTGAACGATCATTTTTAGTCCGTGTTTTGTACTATCACTTGGTTTCAACTATTACTCTATTAGGATTATCAAAAAAATGTCATATAAAAATCTTAATATTTGGAAGTCCCTAGGAAAATTTTTTTGCCTTAATAGGTTGCAGCAAAGTTTAACCATGAAAATATGCAACAGTTGATTCTAAATCACAATCCCAAGCACCCAAAATTCATGCAAGCTTAAGGGGAAAAAAAACCAAATTTGCACAGTGGAAACATTAAAAAAAAACTAAAATACAAAACTTTACATACCTTGTGGTGGAAACGACAACAACAAAAGTGGAAATGATGACAATGAAAACTAAAATGCAGAACTGGAATGGCAAAAGTGGACAAAGAAGGCAACGAAAACGACGAACCTCAGCCTAGGCAGAAATGCAACGAGCTATCGACGACAGTAGAGACTCGCGTTACAAGAACTCACTATAGCAATAAATGTGGACCTCACCTTACAAAGAATGTGGAGCAAAATAATTTATAATTTGAGTGCAGTTCAAAGGCAGAGAACAGGGCAAACAGAAAAGGCAAGAGGAAAAAGAGAAAAGAAAAGAGAAAAGGGGAAAGGTAAAATTGATATGAAACACTCATGTCTCTAATATGGTTTCAAATTTTTTTTTTTTTTAAAATCTGAGTTGAGTTAGTTAAGTGAGTCAACTCACTTAACCTTCCAATTAACCTCCTAAGCACTGTTTTTGTAATATATGAAAAATATACACTATTTTTGTAATAACTAATATTTCATGCACCAAATTAGATAATTTTCCCACCAATTGAAATAATTTCCCCTCATTTTCTTCTACCTAATAAAATTCTCAATACCCTTTTTGTCCCAAATTCCCAATTTTGCTTAATTCTTTCTCTTCTTCTATTCAATTTGTTCTCTAACTCTATTCAAAGAAAATGTCTGCTCATGTTTCCTTAGACGCCGATGCATCAGAAATGAAAACGGTGTCATTTCAAGAACGTTGGAATCTCTTCTTCAAACAATTTAATGAATAGCAACTTATTAACATTTTTGTTCATTTTTCCTTAACTAGCATTACGACTTCGTTTTGAGATATTAGAATTATTTTTTACTAGCAATTTTACCCTTTTGTCCTTATTATTTCATATAGCACAAAGTGCAAGGATGTGAGTAAGTTCAGAGTCCGTAGTTTCTGTATTGCAAGACCCTGACATATCATGTATGTAACACAGTTTACATATCAGAGATCATGTCTAGAAATTGTGTTACATATTCATTTAACATGTATGTAAACTGTGTTACATACTCACCATGGGTATGTAACATAGTTTACATACTAGAGATCATGTATGTAAACTATATTACATATTCTGTAAATTTTGTAAACCCATTTACATACTGCCACATTGGTATGTAAACTGTGTTCATACTATGTAAACTATATTATATAATGGTACATTGGTGTGTAAACTCAATTTACATACTATGTAAACTGTCATATTGGTATGTAAACTCATTTACATACGGCCACATTGGTATGTAAACTTAATTACATACCTGTCATATTGGTATGTAAATTCATTTACATACTACCATATTAGTATGTAACACAGTTTACATACATGTTAAATGAGTATGTAACATAGTTTACATACCATTAGTATTATAAAGTTAAGGGTATTTTTGTAATTTATTTAATTTTAATGTAATCAAAACTTATAATTTTAGTTCTATTATTGCTAATTTTAGAAAATATAATTTTTAACGAAAATATAAGCTATTTAGGCCAATTACTCGCTTCAAAAGATTGAGATTAACCCTATCATGGACCACAAGCTCATGAAATATGATGATTTGCAAGTGGAGTTTAGTTCGTTGCTCTTCAGCTCGCTCAAGTTAAACTTGCCTTCGTACATGCTTGGTGTTTCACTGGACCTAAAGCTTCAGTGCATGAAAGACATTTTGCTTCGTTACTTGCTTGAGAGTGAACGCATTCGCTTAAGGATGATGCAAAATGTTGTGATTCTTGTATGTGTTGTTTTGTTTATGTGCTGTGTTTGTTTGTTTATGTTATCTTTTTCAAAAATGGGAAAAAGGAAAGAAAATGTAATTTTGGATTCTTGTTTGGTGTCTTTTGTGGTAGCGTGAGTCATGTAATTAGTGTATATGTGTCTATCTGTAATAGAGTTCTAAGTTGTACATAATTCTATTTTATTTAGGACTCTTGTATTTTATCTTCTATATATACCTCTATTGTGAGGTAATAATACAATAAGAAATATATTTCATTCAGTATATTTAATTTGGTATTCAGAGCGAAGGTTCGAAAAAAGGTTTATGTCTTCTTTTTCTCATCTCCTATCAGTTCAATCACCTATCCGCGCTACCGTCCGCCCTGCCTGTCTCTCCTGTGCATGGCGTAGTCCCCGTTGCACTCTGTCTCTCCCCGTGCCGCACTCCACCTGTCTCCATCGCTCTCTCCGGCGCCGTGCTCCGCTTGTCTCCAGCGCCTTCCCTACACCGTGCCCCACCTGTCTCCTTGCGCCAGTCTCCGCCGTCTGTGCCAGTCTCCTTTGCGCCAGTCTCCATCGTCTGTGCCAGTCTCCACCTGTCTCCTCTGCACCTAGTCTCCGCAAGTCTGCGCCGCCTCAAGTTGCAACCTAGATCTGCTGCCTGTCCTTACCTGCTGCCAGACCCCTGCCACCAGACCTCACCTGTCGCCATTCCGCATCTGCGGCTTCACCCAAATCAAACAATTCAGCCAAATCCTAGCCCAACAATAAGGTAGCCCATCTCTTAACCAAACCCTAGCCCAACAGCAAGGTAACCCATCTCTTCCAAGCCCATTCAGCAACCCAAGCCCATTCAACCCATTCAGTAAACACACCAACCCAATCAACCCAAACAACATCATCAACCCAGTTACCCCAAACACATCATCAGTCTAGTCAGCAATCAGGTCAACGGTCAACGGTCAACAGTAAAAAAAAGGGTGATTTTTTATTCTGCTACAT
This sequence comes from Elaeagnus macrophylla, assembly GCA_029378325.1. Taxonomy (NCBI): domain Eukaryota; kingdom Viridiplantae; phylum Streptophyta; class Magnoliopsida; order Rosales; family Elaeagnaceae; genus Elaeagnus; species Elaeagnus macrophylla. Next base: position 40,338,952 of record CM055641.1, read on the forward strand.
CTTATTATTGTCTATTTCAATGGGAGATTCAAGAGAAAATCAGAGTTCTAAGACAACTAAAATTTTGAAATTTGAAGTCTCTGTCAAGAGTTCAGAAGGTGGCTCTTTCGGTGGTACCAAACTCAATGGTACCAACTTTCGAACATGGAAAAGGGTTATGTCCTTTTATCTCCGTGGGATGCACAAGATGGGATATGTGACTGGAACAATCAAGGCTCCTCGTGAAGATGATGTGGAGGCCTATACTAAGTGGGAAGATGATGATGGCCTCGTAATGTCTATTTTATTTAGAGCCATCACTGATGATGTACTACAGATGGTGGAAAAGTGTGACATAGCTAAGGTCATATGGAAGACTTTGGGAGACCTATACACTAATGAATCTGACTTTATACAGGTCTACGAATCAATGTGCAAAGCTGCCAGCATGCAACAGAATGGGCAACCAGTGTCTATGTTTTTTACCAAGCTGAAGAATATATGGGCTAAAATTGATCAAAAATGTCCATGCAAAATTAAAAATCAAGAGGACCTTATATGGTACAAGAAAGAAAAGGAGCTTGAGCGAGTTCATGTGTTCTTAATAGGACTTGATACGAAACATAATAGTGCCAAGGGCGAATTGCTCAGAGTGCCAGACCTTCCGAGCTTGACCACAGCTTTTATATACATCCGTAAGGACGAATCTCAGCAGGAAAGTCTTAATCAAGCACATGTTGAATTATCTAGTTTAGCCATTCAAGCCAAATCAAAGGCACCTTTTCTCCATCAGTAAAGTTTAGTTCCACTTCATTAGCAAGGACCTCCACCACCTTTTCTCCAGTAGCAGAGTTCAATTCTACTTCATCGGCAAGGACCTCCACTAGGCTTTGCCAATCGTCCTCATCCTCATTGCTCTTATTGCAATGAAGCAGGGCATATTCGAGAGACTTGCTGGAAACTGAACCCGCACTAAGACCTAAAAGGCCAAATTATCGTTCTATAGCAAAAGCAGCTGTAGTACAAGTAGTACAAGAACCAGATTTCTATGGAGTGACTGGACAGGATCATCATGTGACATGTGGAGGTACCCCTATAGCTTCAATAGCTGGTCGTGGTAAGATTGGTATGGCCTTAAATGTTTCTCACTTTTTGGATCTAATACTTGGATTATTGATTCTGGTGCATCTGATCATATGACTTATGATAAATCTTATTTTACTGAGTTATCTTCCCCACCATTGTCTTATGTTACGAATGCTAACGGTGAGGCTTTTCCTGTCTTAGGAAAGGGGTCAGTTCGTATCACTCTAACTTTACAACTCCATAATGTTTTATATGTGCCTGACTTATCACATCACTTAATATATGTCCCACAGTTGAATATTGAGTCTAAATGTTCTATAATGTTTTATCCCATGTATGTGATTTTTTAGGATCTTCTTACCAAGGGAAATAATTGATCGAGGGTATCTGAGGGGCAGATTGTTTTGTCTGGATCAGAACTACGCTGAGGAGAAACCAGGGCACAGTTCCGCACCCGCGTTGACTTCAAGCTTTGACAAGCTAAGTGAAATTTGGTTGTGGCATCGCCGCTTAGGGCATCAGTCTTTTAGTCTTATGAAAAAATCTATGCCTACTTTGTTTATTGGTGTTAGTAAGTCTGTTTTACATTGTGAGACAAGTGTTTTGGCCAAGAGCCATCGTATTACTTATTCTCCTAGTAATTCTAATAAAAGTGCTATTCCTTTTGAATTAATTCATTTTGATGTTTAAGGACCGTATAGAGAGCCCACTGTATCGGGTATGAGGTATTTTGTATCGTTTATTGATAATTGTACAAGATTGTCATGGGTTTCTCTTCTTAGGACCAAAGATGAAGTTTTTTCAGCCTTTCAAAATTTTCGTACTTAAGTTCAAACACAATACAATAGCACCATTAGAGTCCTACGTTATGACAATGGGGGAAAAATATATTAATCATATTTTTCAAGATTTTTTCAAAATACATGGAATTGTTCACCAAACTACTTGCCCACAAACACCAGAACAAAATGGGGTGTCTTGAAAGAAAAAATCGTCATTTACTTAATATGACTCATGTACTCCTATTTAGTGCTCATATGCCAAAATACCTTTGGGGCGATGCTGTACAAGCTTCGCCTATCTCGTCAATCGTCTTCTATCTAGTGTCTTTCAAGGCAAAATTTCATTCGAGGTTCTCGCATCTCATATATCCTTATCATCATTTCATAATCTTCCTGCCCGTGTATTTGGTTGTGTTGTTTTTGTACATGTTCCTAAAAATCAAAGGTCTAAGTTAGATGCCCAAGCAATTAAATGTGCGTTTGTTGGTTATGGAGGTTATCAGAAAGGGTACAAGTGCTTCCATCCACCGACTAGGAAGTATTATGTCACTATAGATGTTACCTTCTTTGAGGATATGAGTTATTTTTCCTCACCTGATACTGCTCGTCAGGGGAAGAATTCATAATTCGAAGAGCTATATCATGGTGAGGGGGAGGAATCAGAAGAATCACCTATTGATACTTCGATAGGTCCAGTTGAGATTCTTAACCCATTGAATCCAGTAGTGGAAGAAACATATGCTCCAAGTATCCAAGCAGATGCTCCAAGTGTCCAAGCACCAATTACAACCACTGAAAATGAAAATGAAGATACTGATGTTCCCACAGAAATCAGTCATACCCTTGATCAACGGCTCCTTGGTACTGAAGGTCACTCATCTGAGGTATGTATACCTACTGATACTAATAGCGTTGAGTCTAGTGTTGGACAGTATGTGTTACCAAATAGGTCTACTATAGGTCAACTACCTAAAAGATATGAACCAAATATTCATGCAAAATTAAAATATCCAGTAGCCAACTACATGTCTACTAAAAGATTGTCTAAGCCATATGAATCATTTGTAAATTAAATATTTATTGTATTAGTACCTAACAAAGTGTAGGATGCGTTGGGAGACCCAAAATGGAAGAAGGCAATGGAGGAAGAGATGGAGGCATTACAGAAGAACGGTACTTGGCAACTTGTACCTCCACCATAAGGCAAGAAGGCAGTTGGTTGTCGATGGGTGTTTACTATAAAACATAATGCTGATGGATCTGTGAATCGGTATAAAGCCCGCCTTGTAGCAAAAGGGTTCACTCAGACCTATGGTGTAGACTACGATGAGCCTTTTGCTTTAATTGCCAAAATGAATACTATTCAAGTTTTGCTTTCACTTGCTGCAAGCTTAAACTGGTCACTTCGACAGTTTGATGCCAAGAATGTGTTCCTTCATGGAGAGTTAGTCGAGGAGGCATACATGAGTCTTCCACCTAAGTATGTAGTTGCTTCTCCTGGTAATTTTGTATGCAAATTGAGGAAGTCTTTATATGGTCTCAAGCAATCCCCTCGAGCCTGGTTTGGAAGGTTTTCACAGTTCATGCAGAAGGTTGGTTATAGACAGAGTAATTCAGACCATACGCTATTTCTCAAACATCAACAAGGGAAGGTAACAACTCTAATTATTTATGTTGATGATATGGTAATTACTGGAGATGATATGGTAATTATTGGAGATGATACTGTTGAGATGGATAAATTACAGAGACAGCTAGCCTCTGAGTTTGAGATGAAGGATTTTGGTGAACTGAAATACTTCTTAGGAATTGAGGTAATTAGGGGAAGCGAAGGAATTATTTTATGTTAGAGAAAGTACATCTTTGACCTACTAATTGAAACAAGTATGTTGGATTGTAAACCTATTGACACTCCTTTTGAGAAAAATCATTGTCTAGCAGAGTATCCAGATCAAGTACCAACTGATCGAGCTCACTATTCAGAGGTTGGTTGGGTGCCTAATTTATTTGGCACATACTAGACTAGATGTCGCATATGCAGTAAGTGTGGTAAGTCAGTTCATGCATAACCCAAGTGAGAGTCACATGGATGCAGTTGTGAGAATTTTAAGGTACTTAAAGTCAGCACCAGGGAGAGGAGTAATGTTCACTAAACACAACAATCCTCTTAAAATTTATAGTTTCACAGATGCAGATTGGGCAGGAAGTATTACAGATAAAAGGTCAACATCGAGTTACTTTACCTTTATGGGAGGTAATTTAGTTGCATGTAAAAGTAAGAAGCAGAAAGTTGTGGTGCGGTCTAGTGCTGAGGTTGAGTATAGATATATGGCTCATAGAGTTTGTGAATTATTGTGGATAAAAAGTTTATTGTTTGATTTGGGTTTCGAACTCAACAATACTATGGAGTTGTATTGCGACAGTCGGACAGACCATTGACATATCACAAAATTCAGTACAATATGATCGCACTAAGCATATGGAGGTTGATCGTCATTTTATAAAAGAGAAGCTAGATGCCAAACTCATTAGCTTTCCTTTTGTTCCCACTGAGAAGTAACTTGCAGATGTGCTCACCAAAGGAGTTTCCAATAAGGCATTTTATGACTCATTAAACAAGTTAGGCATGGTTCGATATGTATGCACCAACTTGAGGGGGAGTGTTAGCGTGAGTCATGTAATTAGTGTATATGTGTCTATCTGTAATAGAATTCTAGCTTGTATATAGTTCTATTTTATTTAGGACTCTTGTATTTTATTTTCTATATATACCTCTATTGTAAGGTAATAATGCAACAAGAAATATATTTCATTCAATATATTTAATTTTTTGTACCTTAAACACTGGTGTAACATGAGTCTTTTAGTTTTCGTAGATGGGTTAGATTAAGAAAATAGGTTTGATTTGTATTGTTTTGTATCAATCGTATGTCCTTCTCCTTCAGAGCCATATACGTGTGTTTGGTTTTGGTTGTATGAAAAAATTGATTGTTTGAGTTTGGACCAGCATACGTAAATTCCTTTGCATTCAAGTTTTAACTCATTGTTTCGTTTTGTTCAATTAAACAGGTTAAAAGTTATAGGGAGTACAGGCATAAAATTATATCAAATTATCAGGTGTGTACTGTTGTCATGATGACAGGGCCCATTTTGTCTTGCTTATTCTAAAAGTGGTTTAGTTAAAAATGATTTCTAAAGAAGTTTTTAGCTGATTTGCATGAAAATGATAAGTTGTTTTAAGTAACATTTTAGTAAATATTTTAGAATGAGTTGATTTAAGCAAAATCACGTTCCCTTGCTATATTAGTTACTTAAGATCTTAAAAGAACTACTAGTGTTTGACACCATTTAAAGTGCTTAGATCCCAATGAAGTGAATTTCCAAATACGTCTCATGTTTTAATTAGAAATGTTGCTATTCAAAACTAGTGTGATATCATTGAATACGCTTTCTTTACATCTCCATCTCACGACTTCTTTCAACTGGTTGCGAATTTGGTTCTTGTACTATAGTAATGCAGATGTGACATATTATCTATCTTGCCACAATGTGCTTACTCTCTACATGTTTTATGTTTAAAGTTGTTGCCCTCCCCCATTTGTAGCCTCTACAGGGAGAGCTTTACAGCATTGATGCCATAAACTTCTTTCTTCCCTCATTTCTCAATACAATTACAGAAAATACAGAGGAGAGTTTTCAAAGTATAAATGAGGAATCCCTTCCAGGAATTCATACATTTGAAATGCTTCAGCCACGTTTCTGTGAGCTGTTATTATCTAAGGTATCATCTTTCCTTTTTTCATCTTGCATTCGTTTTCCTAGTATGTTACTTTTTAAATTTTCTTATCTAATTTTGTCACTTAGGTGGAAAATTTTGAATGGTATTTAGAATCATACGACCAAACACCATGAACAAATATGGTGTTGTTCTTGAGGCTATGCTTGATAAGTTAATGGATAATTTATTCGTCCTATTTCTAGAGGTAACATTTTTCAGGCCATCGAATGATTGCAAGTATAGAAAAGAAAATTTTTGAAGACTGAATTGTGGCTTATATTTGTCTGTGGGATATATGCAATTTTCTTTGTTGAAGTTGGTGGATCCACACTGGATAATCATCATGGTTTTCTTGTCCAATATGGGATGGATAGGGATGTTGAGCTTGGTAGGTACTTGCTCACATCTTTCTCTAAATCGTCTCTTTGTTTCTCAACTTATTATATTTTTCAGTTTACTTGAACACTATCAAACTTTAGTCCATCCCACATTCCTTTCCTTCCTCCCTTCCTCATCTATAATCTCAACTGGTTCGTCATTCGCTCAACATTATTTCAATTCATCTATTGAAAATTTTCTTTTCAAATTGATACGGTTGTTGACTTAGCATTCATTAGTTTTTTCCTACGACTTTTTTTGTACTTTTATTTTATCAAGGAGTATTGCATCAATTTTTTTTTGAGTAAGGAGTTACATGGCTTGTCCAAAAGAGTTATTGTTGAATCCAGGGAGGATGTTGATAATCCAATGTGTAATATGGTGTTTCTAGACTAAGCCTAGTATGTAGAAAAGAGTACACGATTGTAAATGTGTGATGGCTTGTAGCATAGCATAACACTAATAAGTTTGTTACAGAATTGTTATGGTTGTTATAGGGTGTTGCTAACTGATATTGTGGGTATATAATAACACAATACATGTGTACGTGAGTATAATGATAATGAAATTCAGTTTTCTTTATTTCTAAATTCTTGCTCCTTTGCTATAGTTTCTCATGGTATCAGAGCCTTCATGGCTCAACTAGCTGCTTCCATTGGCTCTCATGGAGAGTCCTCTTCTTCTTCCTCTGTTAGTGCTTCTTCAATTTTATCATATCCACTTGCAAGTATACCGATTAATCCTAATTTTTCTGTTAAATTGGATGATGCAAATTTTCTTATATGGAAAGAACAAATCAAGCATGTAGCAATAGTCTATGGTTTGCAAGGATTTCTTGAAGGAACTGAACCAATTCCTACGAAGCAGATCAAGAAAGTGGTTCAAAAAATATTAGATGGTGTAGTAACTTCTGAGGAAGTGCTTCAAGAAAATCCGGAGTACGAAGTATGGGATCGTAAAGACAAGATCGTGATGAGTTGGATTTATAATTCTGTGTCGCCAAGCAAACTTAAATTCTTGTATGGAAATTCCTCTGCTTATGGATATTGGTCTGCTCTTGCTAGGAATTTTCAAGATAATTCCAATTCCAATATGATGGAATTGAGATGGAGGTTACAAACAATGAGAAAGGACAATCAGTCTATGGAAGAGTATATTGAGAAGGCAAAGGAGTTATTTGATCTTATGTCTGCCACTGGAGATCAGATTTCAACCAGAGAGCAAGTTCTTTATTTACTTGGAGGTTTGAATTCTACTAACTATCTCTCCTTAGTCACTAATGTCACTAATAAAAAGAAGATGCCAAGTGTGGATGAGGTTTTTTCTATGATGCGCACACATGAAAGACAAATTATGAGAATGAATCCAATTGACATTTCTTTGATTCAAGCTAATCTGGCACATAATAATCAAAGTACTCCAAGTGGTTCACAGTCTAATATCCAGACCCTACATGCACAACAGCCTTCACATGCCATGTCTTTACCTAAAGATTTCTCTAATTCATCATCTAGTCAGTTTAATATCAATCCTCAATTTGTTCCTAATACTGGATATAATTTTCCTCGTCAATCTTATTCGCAACAAACTTTGAATAATAGTGATAATGGAGGTAGGGGACAATACAAAGGCACTTGTCAGATATGTAAAAAAGTGGGCCATAGTGCTCAAAGATGTAAATTTCGATATGCACAATCTCAGAATTTCCAGCCTCACAACAATTTTCCACCATTGAATAATGCTAATTTTTCAAATAATCCAATGTTTACTAATTTTCCTAGACCACATATGACTCCTAGACCTCAAGCTTATCTCTCAAGTGTAGGTGGGCCCACACCAGTTAATCAATTGCCACCATCAACTTTACCTTCACTTTTGCCATTATCAAATGCACCAAATATGTCAGTACCTTTTCAGTCCTTGCCTATGCCTAATCAACCACCAACTTCACAAGTTATGACTACACCGTCTGGCTCTTATTTGGGTGTATTTCCAAGTCACATGAATTACATGCCAAACTTTATACAATCTGCAAATTATCAACCACAAAACCCACAGAACCTGCCAATATACTCTCAATGGTCATCTTACATGCCACAAGCTTATAATAGTATACTTGCTACACCTGCTGTGCATCAAGATTCCAACTGGTATATGGATTCTGGAGCAAGTCACCACTTAACCTCAGATGGCAATAACTTGATTAATGCATCTACCTATACAGGGAATGAAGCTGTATTGCTAGGTAATGGTCATTCAGCTCCCATTTCTCATATAGGTACTGGTAGTGTTGGTAGTGGAAATTTGATTTTTACACTTAGTAACCTACTGCATGTGCCTCAGCTTGCAAAAAATCTTATTTCGGTACGACAAATGTGTATTGATAATCATGTTTCAGTAGAATTTTTTCCTGACTCCTTTTCTGTGAAGGATCTGAGCCAAGGAACAGTGATGCTGAGGGGAGATGTTGATAATGGACTCTACAAGTTTCCAACAGGATTGTCATCTGACCAACTGTCATCTTTCCAACCTGGACTGAACAAACAGGTTATGTGTCATAGCTCATCATCTCCTAGTTTAGTACCTAAAACTAATCAGTTGCCTAGTCTACCTAATAATGCTGAGACTATACATTGTAATAAAGCTTCTGTTGATGGTTTAGTATGGCATCATAGATTAGGCCATCCTCATTTGTCTGTTATGAAGCAAGTAGTATCTGTATTAGATAAATCTTGTCAATTGAATGTTATGACAGATGTATGTGGATCATGTAGATTGGGTAAATCTCATAGACTATCTTTTTCTCACGTGCATGAAAGGTCTTCTCAAGCTTTTGATATTATTCATGTGGATGTATGGGGTCCTTCTCCAGTAATTGCCGAAAATGGAGTTAGATACTTCTTGTTATTTGTGGATGATCATACCAGATATCAATGGATTTACTTACTTCATAATAAAAGTCAGGTTGCTCAACTTTTTCTTCATTTTGAAGCATTAGTAGAGAGACAATTTAATAAGAAGATTAAACAATTACAAAGTGATGGTGGAACTGAATTCAAAACTTTAGAGGCACATTTATTTCAAGGGGGATATAAGAGAAGGATTACATGTCCGTATACTCCATCTCAAAATGGAGTGGTGGAAAGGAAAAATAGACATGTTGTAGAAACTGGGTTGTCAATGATGATTAGAGCTGGTTTACCTTTGGATTTTTGGATATATGGTTTCAAGACTGCTGTTTACTTGATAAATAGATTACCATCCAAAGTCTTATATAATAAATCTCCTTTTCAATTGTTGTATGATCAAAAACCTGATTACACTAATTTGAGAAGTTTTGGGTGCTTGTGTTATCCTTATACCAGGCCTTATTCAGCTTCTAAGTTGGACCTTAGGTCTATTCCATGTATTTTTTTGGGATATCCTGAACATCAAAAAGGTTATAATTGCCTTGATCCTGTTACTAAACGGCTATATGTATCTCCCCATGTTGTCTTTAATGAATCAGAATTTCCATATTTGGTGGTTGGTAATTCTATGCACCATAAAGTAACTTTTGACCAACAGCCCTTTGACAAGTCATTATCACCCATTCATTTTGTTCACTTGCCACAGTCCCACGGTCAAACAAGAACCATTTATAATGTCCTACAAGGCTCAGTTCCCTCTACAAATTTGTCATCTAGTGGTAGTCCCACCATTCATGAGTCATTGTCACCATTTGCCCGTTCTGACCAATGTCCTTCACCTACTTCTACTTTGTCACCTCTATCGCCTTATTCAAACCTATCTTCACCAATTTTAGACCCTTCTTCTTTGAATAATAATATTGTTTCTGCTCAAAACCCATCAACTCCTTTAACTTCTTCTAATTTTTCCTCTCAATCTCCATCTATTTCTTCTTCTTATCAAAATGTTTTTAATCCTGAAGGAATTGAACTCTCTGTAACTCTTCCTCCTATTTCTCAAGTTCATAAACCCACTTCTCCTAGTAATGTTCATCCAATGGAAACACGAGCTAAGAAGGGTGTTTTTAAGCCTAAAGCTTTTAATGTTACTACTATTTTACCAGTTCCTTCTTCAGTTAAAGAAGCCATGAAACATGTTGAATGGACTGATGCTATATCTAAGGAGTATGAAGCTTTAATGAAGAATGGTACTTGGGAACTTGTTCCCCCACCCAAAAATGGTAAAATTATCAGCAATAAGTGGGTGTTTGCTGTTAAACTCAAAGCTGATAGGTCTTTGGAGAGATATAAAAGTAGAGTTGTGGCTAAGGGTTTTTTGCAGACTGAGGGTATTGACTATAATGAAACTTTCAGTCCTGTAGTGAAACCTACAACCATAAGGATAGTTCTCACGATGGCTTTGTCCAAAGGGTGGATAGTGAGACAGCTAGATGTGAATAATGCTTTTCTTAATGGAGAACTAGAGGAGGAGGTTTACATGTATCAACCTGAAGGATTTGTGAGCAAAGATTTTCCTAGTCATGTATGTCGTTTAAAGAAGGCTCTGTATGGCTTGAAACAAGCCCCCAGAGCATGGTATACCAAGCTTAGTAACTGCTTGATTTCATGGGGTTTTAGGAGTTCTCAAGCAGATACCTCAATGATGTTATATGATGATGGTGTACATGTGGTAGTAGTCCTGATATATGTAGATGACATTTTGATTACTGGCTCAAGTCCTCAGTTTATTCAACAGTTAATTACCAAATTGAATGATGTTTTTACTCTAAAAGATTTGGGAGAGTTGAGTTATTTTTTGGGAATTGAAGTGACACGAACTGGTGATAGTTTCCACTTGAAGCAACAAAAGTATATTGCTCAGTTGCTTGACAAAGTGCAACTGACTGACTCTAAACCTACAACTACTCCTCTACCACCAGGCAAGACTTTATCAAAATTTGATGGCATTCCTCTATCTGATGCAACTTCTTATAGATCTATTGTTGGAGCTCTTCAATATTGTACTCTCACCAGGCCAGATATAGCTTTTTCAGTGAATAAGTTATGTCAATTCTTACAATGCCCTACTGATGTTCATTGGCAGTCTGTGAAGCGTTTATTGAGGTATCTCAAAGGTACTATTGGTTATGGACTTATGTTACAAAGAACTGAAGACCTATCTCTGATGGCATATACTGATGCTGACTGGGCTTCTTGTGTTGATGATAGGAGGAGTACAGGTGGCTGGTGTATTTTCCTAGGAAACTCTCTCATTTCTTGGAGCTCGGGTAAGCATAGAGTGGTGTCTCGGTCTTCTACTGAGGCTGAGTTCAGGTCTTTGGCCTTGACAGTGGCAGAGATTCTTTGGTTAAAGAAGTTGTTAATGGAATTAAAGATTAATCTGTCTAGTGCCCCTGTGTTGTTTTGTGATAATCTAGGAGCAGGTCAATTGGCTAAGCATCCTGTTTTTCACTCAAGGACTAAACACGTTGAAGTAGATTTTCACTTTATTAGAGAAAAAGTACTAAGTGGGGAAATATGCATAGATTACATTTCTACACTTGATCAACCAGCTGATATAATGACGAAGTCCCTTGGCTCTAGTCGATTTGCTGAACTTCGAACCAAGCTTACTGTTCTTAATAAGTACATGAATTTGAGGGAGGATGTTGAAGCAAGGGAGGATGTTGAATCCAGGGAGGATGTTGATAATCCAATGTGTAATATGGTGTTTCTAGACTAAGCCTAGTATGTAGAAAAGAGTACACGATTGTAAATGTGTGATGGCTTGTAGCATAGCATAACACTAATAAGTTTGTTACAGAATTGTTATGGTTGTTATAGGGTGTTGCTAACTGATATTGTGGGTATATAATAACACAATACATGTGTACGTGAGTATAATGATAATGAAATTCAGTTTTCTTTATTTCTAAATTCTTGCTCCTTTGCTATAGTTTCTCAGTTATGCATCTTGTTGAAGCATATTCAATTTCTCTTTAATGCGCTTTTTAATTTTTCTGTATCTCTGCAGTTAATGGGAATTATAATGTGTGTGTATGATACTTCTTCTTGTTTCTTTATTTGTGAATTTTACTTTTCTTTTTCTTGTTTTTGCTTTTCCTAAAGCTATTACTGCATATAAAAAAAATTATGTGCAGTTTTTAATCTTGACATCTTCTTTTGTAGGCATCCATGTGGATGACTCTAAAAGGGATGTATTCAATTGAGATTTTTAGTAATTTTTATGAATTTTAAAATTTTCTTAAAGTTTAGATGTATTCAATTAAGCTTTGAAAGACTTTTTAAAAGTTTAGGTGTATTCAAAATTATTTTTTAAAATTTTATAAAAATATTAGGGTATTCAAAATGTCAATGACTTAAAAAAAAAATACTTAATCAGGGACTTTTGAGGATTTTAAATATTTTTTTATATATAAATAAATTCTATCACAAATAACATCTTCTCCCATAAAATTTTTAGAGACTTTTGAGGATTTTAACTTTTTATATATAAATAAACTCTACTAAAAATAACATATTCTCGTATGAGGTTTTTGGAGACTCTTTTTTAACTCTCTTTCTCAACCTCGTCCTCTTTTTCAGCCATGAATATAAACATTGAAATTTTCATCCATAGAAATTCCATTAATAGAGGAGAGAGAATTCTCGATGGTAGGGGTAATATGGGTTTGAAAATTAGGCTCTGGAGAGGAAGGTAGAGAGGTCGTCATCCTGTAAGTTTGTTAATATATAAAGTTGATTCTTTAAATACAATTTCTTTTTCTCTTTTAGGAAAGTAAAAAATGCATAATTTTATTATAAAAATAAAATAAAATAATATACGTTATAGGTGATGATAGCATCGTAAAATTTGATATTATGGGTTTTATTTTTTTATTTTTTAATTTATTTTTAGAAGTACAAGAGCTTATTTTACGATGAATTTTTTTTAATATTTAATTACATTTGAGTTTTATATACTTTTTAATTATTATTTCTATTAAGGTGTATTTGTTTATTTCTCTATTATTATTTTTATTGCATACTCAATGTAAAATAATTGCATCGTTGATAATTTTTAATATTTTTTTTATGCATTATTTTTTATATTTTATTTTAAAACATAAATAATATGAATTTTTTATTTAAATGTAGAGTTGAATGTGAGAATCATTTGAATTTTACTTGCTAATGTTAACTTATTGTAAGAATGACAAAAAATGTGAATATTTTTAAAAGTAAAGAAAAAAATTGAAAGATGTAAAAAAAAGTTGATAATAAAAATATATGAAATTATGTAAAAGTCTATGGAAGTCTTAAAATAAAAAGGCTAATAAAGTTTATTAAAATTTAAAAAGGTCTACAAAATTTTATATGAAACCTTAAAAAGTTTATATAAATCTATAAAATCTTTTAGTATTTAAAATTCATTATAAAAATCTAGATCAAATACTCCCCTTTAAAGTTACCCTGATGTCTGTCTATGCAAACAAGTTTTTGGAGGGGAATTGTATTTTCGAGGGGTCCGATGTGATTAACATGTTAACTACGAGACCCAACTAGAGGTATATTCATCAGCAGCATTTATTTGTTCTACATTGATACGATTTTGTCCACACTATAATTTAGTCCTTAAAAGTTATAAATTTTGGATTTTACTAAACATTCATGAGTACGATGCCAATCATAAGACATCTGATATCATAAGCATGTTAGTTTGATAACCTCATTGATAGTATGCTTGTACTTAAGCTGTATTCTTGTGAAACTTATTTGCAGATTTTAATGGAAAATATGTTCTCCTATTTGGAGTATGAAATATGTGAACTGGTTTTGGAAAATCTGTAAATCTAGCTATGTCATTTCATATGCTCGAGTGATATGTGAGACCCTGGAACTACAACTCTAAAGACAAGGGCTTCGTTCGTGGTTGTTGCTTTAGTCTACCCCTGCTTATTATAAGTAATTATGAGCTTTTGTTTTTTACGCTGATCCGTGAGAATATGAAATATGGTATATGGAGTTTCTTGATGGCTGATGCATACTAATGTCAACAACATCAGGGGAATATTTTAGGCATTGCCTTAGTTTTTTTAATGGAAGATGGCTAGACATCTTTTAACACGTCAGGTTTATTTTGTTTTCCTTGTTATGAATTTACAGGAGATCTTGGACTATTCTCATGTATTGGATCGGGCAATTCTTCACCGTGGCTGGCGTCGACATGGCGTCTGAGCCACAACATCAGTTCGCCATGTCAACATACATTTGTGGTGCAGAAGATATTTATTTTTATTTTCCTCGTTACAGAAATTGTATGTGAAAGGTTTCAACTGAAGCTTTTACTATGTTCTCTGAATGTTAATAAATGCTAGATCTCTTCTGACAAAAGACACAGGAACCCAAATATATTATATTATTCTAATGATCTCAGAATTGTACCCAAATTATGCTAGAAATGCTAGATCTCATTTCTTTTTGCTAAAACATTCATCTTTTTCGATTTTGGCTTGAGATTGACTGGTAAGAGCATTTTGTTGATGTTGCTTGCTCGTAAGTGAAAGCTGTTGAAAATGTGGCTCTAATTGAGCCAATATTGTTGAACAACTAATAGCAATGGTTGGTGAAGAGTTGGTAGCAAGAGTTGGTGACAAGAGTTGGTGCAACCAATCCTTGAAAATTTGCACACAAATTTTCCTATAAATAGAGAAGGAAACCAAGCCATAAAATCATCCCTAGCAATTCATAACAAGAGTTGCATTTGAGAGAAAGAGAGAGCAAAATTAGGAAGTTCATTTTGGTAGCTTCAAAGTGTTGGAAGTAACACATTTGGTAGTTGCTCCTCTTTTGTTTGTTAGAGAAAAATCTCTAAATTTGGTATATAGGGATCTTGGGGTATTTGAGAGTTTGTACCCACTTTGTAAACACCATTTGAATAGTGAATTATTCTCCTCGTCTTTGCCCGTGGATTAGGCCTTACGCTGAACCACATAAAATTTGTGTGTCCACTTTGTTATTTAATTTCTCTACGTTTGGTTACCGCAGTTGTTTGTTACTCAATTGAGTGCTTACTATTTAAGAAAGTTCTGTCTAAGGAGATTGGAATTTAAGTGGCTCCGGTGTGACCCTCCAATCTTTCCTGAGAGCTTTCTTATAATAGTGGTATTCAAGTGAGTTCCGCACAACAAGTGGTATCAGAGCCGATTCGATCCATATTCGGCAAATTGTGTTGTTGCGGATTTGTGAGTAAAAAAAATGAGCATGTCGGTGTTTTCAGATATTGTGGCGCCAACATCAGCACCAGCTAGAACTACGGTGACAAATGCAAAATTTGAGGTAGAGAAATTTGATGGAACCAATAATTTTGGTATGTGACAATGTGAGGTACTTGATGTATTGTACCAACAAGAGTTGGATCATGCTCTTGAGGATAAACCTGAAAACATGGATGAGAAAGATTGGGCAAAACTCAATCGTCAAGCATGTGGTACTATTAGGTTGTGTCTTGCCAAAGATCAAAAATATTTTGTTATGAAGGAGACGTCAGCAAAGAAGTTATGGAAGACATTGGAGGATAAATATATGTCGAAAAGACCACTTAATCGTCTTTTCTTGAAGAAGAAACTCTATAGGTTTACGTACACACCTGGTACGTCATTGAATAATCATGTTAACTCATTCAATAAGTTGTTGGCTGATTTGTTCAATTTGGACGAGCATTTTAGTGATGAAGATAAGGCCTTAATGCTGTTGAACTCGCTTCCGGATGATTATGAACATCTCAGTATAACTTTGCTGCATGGGAAAGAGCAAGTTTCATTTGATGAAATTTGCACAGCCTTGCATAGCTATGAAACCATGAAGAATGATAAAATGGATCATAGAGATGCAAAGACAGAAGTATTGGCAGCAAGAAGTCGTTATTTGAGCCATGGACCTGGAAAGAATGGCAAGTCACAGTCAGAAGCAAGACTTGCCAAAGATGAATGTGCCTTTTGTCGTGAGAAGGGGCATTGGAAAAATAATTGTCCTAAGTTGCAAAAGAAAAATAAGGGCAAGGAGATTTTCAATGCTTGTGCAATTAATCAAGGAGATGATGAGTCAGATTATTCCTTGGTTGGCATGTCTTTGACATGTCATGTTGATGAGTGGATTTTGGATTCAGGTTACACCTACCATATGTGTCCCAATAGGGAGTGGTTTTCAAGCTTCAAAGAGCTTGATGTTGGAGTTGTTTACATGGGTAATGATAATACCTGTAAAACAACAGGGATAGGTACAATCCATTTGGAAACTCATGATGGATCAACCAAAATCTTGACAAATGTTCGGTATGTACCGAGTCTGAAGAAGAATCTCATATCATTGGGAGCCCTAGAATCAAAAGGTCTCACAGTTACTATGAGAGGTGGAGTCTTGAAGGTTGTATTAGGCGCACTTGTGATGATCAAAGGCACAAGAAGAAACAACTTGTACTATCTACAAGGAAGTACACTTGTTGGTGGAGCAGCTACTGTTTCTATTGAAGATTCAGAAGCAACAAGGTTATGGCATATGTGTGTTGGACATACTGGTGAAAGTATGTCATTGTGAAGAAATTGTTCGACACTTTACGATGAAAAATACTCCACAATAGAAATGGATGGCAGAATGCATAAACCAAATGATATTGGAGAAAATTTGGTGTTTGTTGTTCAATGCTGGGTTGGGCAAGATAATTTGGGCTGAGGTTATTAAATATGCATGTCATTTCATTAGTTGTTTGTCATCGACTAAACTCGAAGACAAAATTCCTTTGGAGGTACGGTCTTAAAAGGATAAGCAGGCCAATGGTACTTCGCAATAGGTGGAGTTAAAAAGTGTCAGTTGATCCAGTTGAAGTTGTAGAGAAAGACAATAGCTTTCTAAAAACACAAGATGATGGAGAGGTTTTAACCCAAGAACCTCAACAGCAATAAGATTCATTTGTAATTGGAAAGATGAAAGGACAAATTCGTCAATTTGGTTGGCTCTTGTAGTTGTAATTTTGGAGCATATGCACTTTCAAAATGCATTATGGTATTTTGGTCACTTATGAAGAGGCCATTAGCAATGTTGAATGCAAAAGTGGAAATGTGCAATGGAGGAGGAGATGCAATCTCTTCAAAGGAATGAATGGAAGTTAGCTCAGCTTCCTAAAGGCAACAGAGCAGTTGGATGCAAATGAATATTTGTGAAGAAATATAGATTTCCTAAAAATAGTGTTGTTCGTGTCAAGGTGTTGTTGGTAGCAAAGAGTTATGCTCAAAAATGGGGCATTGACTATAGTTGTGCTTTCTCCAATTGTAAAGCATGCTACTGTTCGAGTGTTGTTGGCCTTGGATACGAAATTTTGATTTGGAATTAGTTCAAGTTGGTGTAAAAACAAAATTTTTACGTTGTGATTTGAAAGAGGAAATCGTAAGGACTCAGCCATATGTATTTGGAGTTGCTGTAAAGAAAATTGGGTTGGTGTTTCGACAAAAAAAAAAATGGTGGTTGATGATGGCGATTCAAACCACGTTTGTGATATTGAGGCAAATATCAGGAGAATAATTATTTGAAGTTACTAGCTCAATTTGATCCAAGGTGGAGATTGTTGAAAATGTGGCTCTAATTGAGCCAATATTGTTGAACAACTAATAGCAATGGTTGGTGAAGAGTTGGTGGAGAGTTGGTGACAAGAGTTGGTGCAACCAATCCTTGAAAATTTGCACACAAATTTTCCTATAAATAGAGAAGGAAACCAAGCCATAAAATCATCCCTAGCAATTCATAACAAGAGTTGCATTTGAGAGAAAGAGAGAGCAAAATTAGGAAGTTCATTTTGGTAGCTTCAAAGTGTTGGAAGTAACACATTTGGTAGTTGCTCCTCTTTTGTTTGTTAGAGAAAAATCTCTAAATTTGGTATATAGGGATCTTGGGGTATTTGAGAGTTTGTACCCACTTTGTAAACACCATTTGAATAGTGAATTATTCTCCTCGTCTTTGCCCGTGGATTAGGCCTTACGCTGAACCACGTAAAATTTGTGTGTCCACTTTGTTATTTAATTTCTCTACGTTTGGTTACCGCAGTTGTTTGTTACTCAATTGAGTGCTTACTATTTAAGAAAGTTCTGTCTAAGGAGATTGGAATTTAAGTGGCTCCGGTGTGACCCTCCAATCTTTCCTGAGAGCTTTCTTATAATAGTGGTATTCAAGTGAGTTCCGCACAACAAAAGCAAGAATGAGATTTAAGGTCTATGTAAAAGTTGTTCCAATCAAATGAAGTTTCAGAACAAAGTACTTTAAGTATGTGCTTCTTGATGAAATAACAAAATCTGATTTCTAAGCTTGAAGCACTTGTGGCAAAAACAAACTTCCTGTTTTGTTCAGTAAAATGATTTCAATTAGTAAATTATCCTATTTAAAATTGAAAAGTTCATAAGACAAGAGTATAGCACTGAAAGTGTGAATAACCATAAGAGAAAAAAAACTACATAAACTACGATACTGGGAATACTCAAAAAGAAAGAGTAAATGGAGAATATATATTGTAGAATTTTCTTGATGCTGGAGTGCATAAGAAAGAAGGTAATTCAACAAAAATGAATAACGTTCCTAGCTTTTAGTTGAATGGCTCACGATTATTATTGGCGAACTTGGGGTTTCGAAGAGTAAGATTATTCAATGATAAAATTCTGAAAATGTATTGATAACCTCGGTTAAAACTTTGAGGTCTCAAAAAGAAAATATCAAAGCAATAAAAAAATAGATTATAATGGAATTACAAAAAGGAATTTTTTTTTTAATGAAAATGTAAATGTCAAAACTGTTTGTAGTCGTTGCCAGAAAATTGCTAAAAATGACAAAATTTAATTTTGATTTTCAAGGCGATTGCATGATTAAAACCATTGAAATTGCCATAAATGAAAAAACTTATCTTTAAGACCCTAAACAAAGGTATTTGGCTAAAATCTTCATAGACATCGCCCTAAAAGAAGCTATTTGGCCAAAATCTTCATAGATCATTATTGGCTGTGAATGACTATGATCCTATTTTTTCGAATGCAAGAATAGACACTTATTGAAAGTTGTTTGTACTTCCCTAATTGAGGCTCACTTATCCTTGTGCTACTAGACCAAAGCTCTTCTCTCTGCCTCATATTTCATCAATTGTGTTCCATCTCTCAACTTCAAAACACCCTTCTAGAAACTTGCATAAGCTATTGTTACTTCAACAGTTCCAAACCTATCCCCTCATGTCTTCGTATATGTGTTGCCTATGTTCATAGTCATAAACACCAACGTAGTAAGTTAATGCCTCAAGCCTTGACATGTGTCTTTATCGAGTATCTAATTAATCAAAAAAGATACAGATGCAATTATCCCCCCACCAAACGAATGTTTATTACTATGAATGTTGTCTTCTATAAAGATACTATATACTTTTTTAAGTTTGACTTTCAGGGGAGTCTCTTAAAGAAATTCAAATTCTTGTATACAACTTGGAGGAAGATATGGTAGAAGTATCTGATCTGAATGTTGGTGATTTTGATCCTAGTAGTCAAAACTTTGGTGTGAGTGGTGATACTCTACACAATAACACAATAAGCGTAGAAGTGTATGAATTGGAATCTAGTGGTCAAAATTTTGATCTAAGTGGGAATGAACACTCAAAAAGTTAGGAAACTTCTAAAATCGGGCTTAAGTTTCTTGCAATTGATACACCAAACCAATTATTGTTCGAGGATATTTCTTATATAGTGCCTGAGTTATTCAAGAGACAATTACCACAACGTCTAACCAGAGGTTTTCCAAAACCAACATATGAATCTCAATTGTCTAATAAAGTAAGATATTCCATGAACCATTATATGTCTACACATCGCTTGTTAAAAACAAATCAGTCATTTATCAATCAATTATCTACTATATCTATACTTAATAGTGTGCAAGAAGCCTTAATTGATCCAAGATGAAAAGCCGGAATGAATGAAGAGATGACCTCTTTGCAAAAAAACTAGACTTGGGAGCTCGTCGACCAACCCACAAAAAAAAAAAAAAATTGGTTGGTTGTCGATGAATCTTTACTGTAAAATACAAAATTGATGGTACAATTGAAAGTTTTAAGACGAGATTGGTGGCAAAATGGTACATCCCAAACTTATGGAATTGACACACAGAAATGTTTGCACCTGTAACCAAAATCAACACAATTTGGGTCTTATTATCCTTAGTTGCAAATTTTGATTGATCGTTACAATAGTTTGATGTGAAGAATGCATTCCTACATGGAGAACTATCTAAAGAACTCTACATAGATCTCTCAGTAGGGTGCATGGTAACAAAAAGACAAAATTCAAAGGTGTGAAAGTTGAAGAAATCACTTTATAAATTTAAAACAGTAACTTAGAGTAAAAACAGTCCCTCAGAAAACAGGTTAGAACAAACAGTAAAAATGTAATTAGTTTCCAGGAAAGTGCAAAGAACTGATATTAGATGAATCAAAATTAAATCTTGCAAAGCAATAATAAAACACGAAGAAAGGACTTGCAGTGGGGTACCCACCTGCAGATATAACAGTAGTAAATAAATAACAAGTAATATCAGATATGCAATATCAGTAAAACGTTAATAAAACATATCATAAAACAATAATGAATAAAGGGGGTAATAGGTAGAGAAGAGGTAAATTTGTATGAAAATAAATTAGTTACTAATAATCCCAGTAAAGAAAAATTGAAATATAAAAAACCGAAACCGCAAAAAAATAAAGTAGCAGTAGCAGAAAACAATTGGAAAAATAACAAACTGTTTGTCTGACACGTAGAAAAAATTTTCTTAATATTGTAGTAAAAATAATAATAAAAAAATAAATTAAAAACAAATATTGTATAAATTCAGGTCAGAATTATATAAACACAAATATATATAAATTATTAATATAAATTTAAATAATATAAAATAAAAATTAAGTAAAAAAATAATCGAGTCCCACGTAATAGTTTGCTACCAAATAAACTGTCAAGTGTCTTTGAAGTCAGTAAGAATGAACATAACTCTAAAGTTAAAGTGAAAATACAAAAAAATAATTATAATAATTTCTTTGTTTTTTCTTATTTGAGACTTAGATTCTGCATTCTAATGTCGAGCCTACACACAAGTATCGTATTTTTTATGGTAGGTACACGATTTCTTAGAGATAGGGGCTCACCTTATAATCGATTAATTATGATAGTGTAAGTATGTGATAGTAGCCTTATACTCTAAACTTCAATTAAGTATATTTTGAACAAAAAAAAAAAAAAAAACTAAAGAGAGAATTGAAAGAGAATTAAACTGCCCAAATGGGCAAAACAAAGTTAATGAAAAAAAAGGTGATGAGCTAAGAATATTTTTTTTCTATACTACAAATGTATAAAAATTATAGGGGATAAATGTAAAAGAGAGAAAAATATTAAACTATTAAAAAAAGAAATTAAAAAATTTGAGTCTATTTCTCTTCTAAAATATATTTATTTTTTAATATATTTGCTGTATAGTAAAAAATTTGCTGTGCTGAGCAACTCAGAACTGTTACTTATTAATACTGTTTTATCAAATTAAATTTTTTTTTTCAGTGTTATATTAATTCAAGCAATATTTGTAGCTGTTTGAATATAATAATTAACATCTAATGAATATGTTACTTCATTTATTTCTATTGTTTCTTTATTAATAGGAAACAGTGGGTTTTCAAAGATTTCCACAAGCATTATGTCATCCATACTAATTGAGAGATCACTTTATTAATATTCATTATAGTTAAATTGACAGTCATGGTTCCCTTTTATGATTATAGCATATCATTTTATCATCTATTATATCTCCTTTGTATATTTTCTTCCAATAACACTTATGCTTGGACTGACAGCTCTACATTCATAGATTACACTAAGAAAAAAAACTCAAGAGACTACACCACAAAAATTTAAAAAAAAAAAAAAAATCCGATAGTTTCATGAGTAATATACAATTATTTTACAAAAATTACATTACAAAAATCAATATATTTATATTGTAGATATTATAATATCATGGATATTTAATAAAAAAGATATAATTATAATTACATTCATATTGAACCTTAAATACTAGATATTATTCACAATATTTCAAAATATATTAAAAACTTTAAATCTATGCTCATAGTGTCGTGCTACCTTTTTAATTAACAAACCCATATTTATAAATTTCTTAAATTAGTTTTATATCCGAGCTATGCACGGATCACTACATATAATATAATTATATTATTAAAATTATTTATTTTAAAATAATTATTTAAATTAACATATAATTTATTTATAATTTATTAAATTATACATTTATTTTTATATTTTATTTTGTGTTAATATTTCAATTTTAAGACTTGATTTAAAGTATTTATATTACTTCTAAAAAGAACATAAATAAAATTTAGTTATTTAAATTTAATAAGTATATAGAAATATTTTGGTATTTATTGGTATACAAGAAAAAAAAGCAGAATAATAACAAATGAACAATAATTAACTAAATAAAATAAATGATAATAATGAAAATATTGTTTATGCTAGCCAACTATTTATAAAAAGTTATAAATACATTTTCGTATTTATTAGTGTACAAAACTTCGATGTGAGTGGTAATACTCTACACAACAGCAGAATAAGCGTAGAAGTGGATGAGTTTGAATCTAGTGGTCAAAACTTTGATCCAAATGGGAATAAACACCCAAAAAACTAGAAAACTTCTAAAATTGAGCCTAAATCTTTCGCAATTGATACACCAAATCAATTGTTGTATGAGGATATTTCTTATATAGTACCGTAGTTATCTAGAAGACAGTTACCATAACATCTCACTAGAAGTTTTCTAAAACCTACATATGAACCTTAATTTTCTAGTATAGTAAGACATTCCAAGAACCATTATATGTCTACACATAGCTTGTTAAAAATAAATCAGTCATTTATTAATCAATTTTCTACTATATCTATACTTAATAGTGTGCTAGAAGCCTTAACTGATTGAAGATGGAAAGTCACGATGAATGAAGAGAAGGCCTCTTTACAGAAGAACTAAACTTATCAGCTAGTCAACCGACCCACAAAAAAAAAACTAATTGGGTGTCAATAGATCTTTATTGTGAAATATAAAACTGATGGTACGATTGAACGTTTTAAGGAGAAATTGGTAGCAAAATGGTACATCCCAAACTTATGGAATTGACATACTGAAATGTTTACACCTGTAGCCAAAATCAACATAGTTTGTGTCTTATTTTCCTTAGCTTCAAATTTTGTTGGCCATTACAATAATTTGATGTGAAGAACGCATTCCTACATGGCGAACTATTTAAAGAACTCTACATAGATCTCTCACCAGGGTGCATGGTAACAGAAAGACAAAATCCAAAGGTATGCAGGTTGAAGAAATCACTATATGGATTAAAACAATCCCCTAAAGCTTGGTTTGGACAATTTACTAAATCCATGACAACCTTTGATTACAGAGAATGCTATTTAGATCACACATTATTTTTAAAAAAGTGACATGGGAAAATTATTGCACTCATTATATATATAGATGACATGATCGTCACAGGCAACAATCCAGAAGAAATGAGAGCTTTGTAGGAGTACTTGTCCAAGGAATTTAAAATGAAAGACTTAGACCCCTTAAAATACTTTATGAGAATTGAAGAATTTCAATCAAGTAAATGAATCTTCATATCTTAGAGAAAAGTATACCTTAAATCTACTACATAAAACAAGTATGTCAGCCTGCTAACCAGCTAACTTTCTAATGGAAGATGGTCTGAACTTATGTATTGAGACAAGCTTGGTATTGGTGAATAGGGAGAGATACTAGAGACTTGTTAGAAGGTTGATGTACTTAGCTCACACAAGACCAGATCTTGCCTATGCTCTAAGTATCGTTGGTCAGTTCATGCATAATCCAGGTGAGCAACATATGAATGAAGCCATGTGCATTTTAATGTATTTATAATCTTCTTCAGGAAAGGGAATTCTATTTTCTAAAAACACAAACAAGCGAAATATCAAGTTATATACTGATGCTGATTGGGTTAGAGTAATTGATGATAGGCGGTCAACTTCAGGATACTTTACTTTTGTAGGTGGGAACTTAATTACATGAAAAAGCAAGAAACAAAATGTTATTGCATGATCTAGTGCAAAAGATGAGTACAGAAGTATGGCCTTAGAAATTTGTGAATCATTGTGGTTGAAAATTTTCTTACAGAACCTAGGCTACTTCCCAAACCAACCAATTTAGTTATACTATGACAACAAAGCAGCATGTAATATAACATATAATCTAGTTCAACATGACTGTACAAAACATGTTGATCTAAATAGGTTCTTCATTAAGGAGAAACTAGATGAAAAGGGCGTGGAACTACCAAAGATTCAATCAAAAGATCAATTAGTTGATATCTTTACCAAACGAGTGTCAAATTCGATACTCTCAAAGTTGTTAGACAAGTTGAGCATGTGTGAGATCTATGCACCAACTTAATGGGGAGTGTTGAGATAATTAGGAAAGTTATAAATGTTTAGGAAAGAATGGGAGAGTAAATCAAAGATTCAAAGCTTAATATGGTAGAGATAATTAATATCCTTTTTTGACTTTTTATTTTTAATATAAATACATGTATTCTGTACAAATCAAATCATTTAGAAATATACAAACAATTTCTCATTCTCCTTTTACAATTCCCTTCAAATCAAATATTTATTTTACCAAAATTTCATTTTTGACCCTTAACTTTTGGATGTCTAAGAGGGTCATTTAATCTAACTTGAAATGAATCGCATCATTTCTTCTATCATTAAATTTGTTATAAATTTAAATAATACAATTGAATTCATTTGAATTTTGTAAGGATGAAATTGATAAATTTATTAGGATGAAGGGTCGTTCAAGTCTGTTATCTTTAATAAAAGTGCACTTATACCTGTAACTATCAGGTGGGGTAACATAAGTTCACTACCTTTACAAAATAAACTTTTGCGATCCTTTTTTATAAGCATCAGACTTGTGTTGCCCTACTTAAGAGGTGCGGGTCTAAAGTGCACTTTCGTTAAAGGTTGTGGACTTTGGCTATCTTTTTCCAATTTATTATTAGTTACCAAAATTGTGATATAGATATATTTAGAGGAACACCGATATCAATTTGTTTTGAACATATATTTCTCCCAGTGAACTGAGATTATAGTTGTATGGGATGCTAATGGACTTTTTTTTTTTGAAGTTTAAAGAATAGAAGAAATTGCATAAAATAAGTTCATTTTTATTAGGTAGAATGCTTCACAAGTCTTATTTTTTTATTTATGAAGAAGAATTGATATATTTGAATTGATTTGAAATGAGGCATGTGTAAGCCTTTCTAGAACACAAAGTGAACTACTACAAGTCTCAAACCGCTAGGTGAACTATAACAAGTCTCTTTATGTCAAAGAAAAAGGAAGAGGATCCTATACACAGGGATAGATCTATGTTGGAACAGAGGGACACTAGTCCCCTCACCTCTTACCAAAGAAAATTTTAGGTGTAATATATAATTTAAAAAATTGCATGTATAAAATGGAACTATCACATCCGTTGTAGGGTTGCTATTAATCTATAATCTCACTTTACCCTACTGTTAGTTATATATGATTTTAGTTTGTTATACTGAGCTGTAGGATCAGTCCAAGTGTAAGGACTAGATTCATTCTAGAGTTGATATAAGTACTAACCCTCTGCGTGTAACAAAAATGATTTTGATTCATTTTATTTTTACTATCATCTCCTATCAATAATCAAAACCATTCTCCCTTTCTCTCTTTTCTTCTATGTTCTTGAATATTATTCTTTAGTTTAGTATCAAAGCTTAGATCCAACGCATATTGAACAATCGAGTAATTAATGTGCAAATTATAGTACTTGCAAGTGCATGAATAACTTATAGTCAAGTGATAAGTAAACCCCCGAGGTCGATCTCTCGCGGAGTTGCAGTGGTTTTAAATTTTTTTAATTATTTCCAAAAGTAATAAAATACAAAATAAACAAAAATACTTAAAGCAAATGGATGGTGATAAAATAGTTAGTTAATCAAACAACTAAAAATAAGTAAAGAACGTTAATTAAAAAGATGAGATAAGTAATGAGAATTTTAGTTTACTAACCAATCATATTTTAGATTATTAATTAAATTTAATAATTGTTCATAAGTTGATATTATTGATTTTTTCACTAAAGCTAGAAAATCCCAATGATCATGGCAACTTTCACTTATAATTAAATAATCAATTTCTTTGAACGAGATAATTAATTAAATGATTGTAATGAGTGCATAGAAATTATATAACCATCTAAACTAACACAATGATCATGTAATTAATTTAGATTTATGTTCAAGAGGGCAAAATTAGATGCAGATGATGTTTCTAACAAACTAATTCACATATATTTACTTAAACAATAAATAGTGATTTGATCCATCTACTATTCATAATTAAAGCTATTAAGAAAAATGAACATTAAATAATACCAAACTTTTATATAATAATTAACTTATTAATCTAAAATAATCATGGTAACATAACTAAAATCTCATATATAAATTTAGCCAAACATAATTAAATTTACTATCGTAAATTTAATTACTAACGGCATAAAATTTACAGTAATAATATTACAAAATTAGAGACAAAAATATTAATAATAAAAGAAATACCCAAACTCTTGAATTGGTTGATGTTCATTCTCCAAAAGCTTGAAATATTATATAATAGTGTAATATTTTTCTCTCTAAAATATCATAAAATTATACTATAAAAATAAAAAGTTATCTAAAAATAAAAATAAAACAGAGAAAATTCTCTAAAAAAAAAGAAGTGAAAAACGTAAAAAAAAAAAAAAGGATTGTAAAACACATTCAAACTGAGCTAAGGATGCGCATATATACAGGCAATAGAGTTGGTGGAAAGCTGTTGGAAGTGCCATGTGTCAACATTTCATTTGCTGGTCAACTGCAAGAAAAGGATAAAACTGACACGTGGTGGAATGTGAATAGCTGGACGGCGCTGAATGCGTAGAAGAGTGGGATATGTGTCAAGTTATTATTGGATGGACAGTGTTGCGCCGCAAGTGGGAAACAACTTATAAGTGTATGACACATGGTGTTTTCTGATTCGTCCAAATTATGGCGCGGTCTGGTAAACGCATGTTGAGTTGTCGAACACGTGTCTTCCTCTGATTGGTGTGACTTGATGCTACGATGACGTGAATGGTGACTTTGACTGTGCTTTTCTAAGTGGATTCATGGTTCCTTCTGTACGAATCTGTATTTCTAAATACATCCACAAATCCTTCTATATAAATCCACCTGTCTAATTAAATTCATAAAAAATTTCAAAAAAATTCCAAAAAATTGTAAATTATTCCAAAATAATTATAAACCTAAAAATGACCAACATATCCTTAATTTGGGTAAAATATTTAAATAAACTATAAAATTAATGTCAAAATACAACAAAATATTAGGACAAATATTGGTTTATCTGTTATCATGATATTCTTGGTTCTTCTACGCTGCCTTCGGTAGGTCCAGCTTCAAAGGATACAAACGATCAAAATTAGCAAGGAATAGTTCAATTGCAACATGAAGTTTTAAGAATCAATCTAATTGATAATCTTGCACAAGGTCTAACAAGTATGTTGGGAAAAATTGGTAAATTTTCACAACCAGATTTACGGGGAAGCAAAACAATAAATAAAGTAAAGCAAGAATAAGGAAATAACACACAAAGAATTTTACATGGTGCACCCCAAAAATTAACTGGGCTACTCCACGGAGCTGTTGTAGCTCACTTTCACTATGGGAGATAATATTACAGTGTTTAAAATACACCACTCAACTCACAAACCCCAAAACCCAATACACCCAAATATTTTTTTCTTTCTTTCTTTTTCTTCTCTCTCTTTTTCTTTCCTCTCTCTCACTTTTTGCAGAGAGTTTTCAGAAACTCTCTTCTCTTCTCTTTGAATGCTCTAGGGGATGGATTTTTTGCTAGGAATGCTTCTTCTATTTATAGAGAAAAAATGGTTACTGCTAACATATGCCATGAGCTCAGTAGCTCCATTTTTTCTGCTTCTCTAGCTGGTGCTAGCTGCTCCATTATTTTTCTTCTTCATTTGTTGCTGTCGGTGGCTGCTTTCTTTGACAAACTAGCCATCAATTTTGACAATCTCCCACTTGGAAACTAATTTTAATAATATTTCCGCACATGATCACTGCAACAACTCTTTCTAGGTTTGTCACATCCGCAGGCCAACTAAAGCTGAGCACAACTTCAGTTTATCAATGGTCATCATCTTTGTAAACATTTCAGTAGGGTTCTCATTTCCCTGTATCTTCTAAAGCTTGAGGATATCTTCTTCTAGAAACGACCTAATAAAATGATACCGTACTTAAATGTGTTTCGTTCTAGAATGAAAAGATAGATTTTTTGCAAGATGTATGGCACTCTGACTATTGCAATATAAAATATTACTTTCTTGTTTCTTGCCTAATTCTTCCAAGAAACCTTGCTATCAAATCATCTCTTTGCTGGCCTCCGTGATTGCAACATATTCAGCTTCAGTGGTGGAGAGAGCAACAATCTTCTGCAGTTGAGAAACCCAACTCACTGTTGTTCCGCCAAGAGTATAAACATACCCTGTAGTGCTCTTTCTATTATCAACGTTTCCAGCTAAGTCAGCATCCACATAGCCTTCAAGAGCCATATCTCCACTTCTGAAGTATAGTGCCATATTTGTGGTACCTCGTAGATATCTGACAATCCACTTGACAGCTTCCTAATGTGTCTTGCTTGGATTATTCATGTACCTACTTACAGCTCCCACTGCATATGCAATGTCTGGTCTGGTACAAATCATGGCATACATCAAACTTCCTATAGCTGAAGCATATGGAACAATTTCCATATTAGCGTGTTCTTCTGCAGTTTTAGGTGACTGCTCTTTGGATAGTTTGAAATGAACACCAAAAGGAGTACTCACTAGTTTTGCATCCTTCATATTGAACCTATCAAGTACTTTGCTGATATACTTAGCCTGTGACAACATTAACGTTCTTGATGCCTTGTCCCGGTTGATCCTCATTCCAAGAATTTACTTTGCAGCACCTAGATTTTTCATTGTAAAATGTTCTGACAATTGATGCTTCACATTATTTATCTCTTGCATGTTTGACCCAATAATCAACATATCATCTACATACAAGAGTAAAATAATATAGCTATTGTCGAACTTCTTCACATAGCAACAATGATCTATCTGGCATCTGGTGAAACCACTGCTGCTCATAAAAGAATCAAACTTTTTGTACCACTGTCTCGGAGCTTGTTTTAGACCATACAAGCTCTTTTTCAACTTGCATACCAAGTTTTCTTTGCCTGCTATTTCAAAACCTTGCGGTTGCTCCATATATATCTCTTCCTCCGTGAAGGAATGCTGTCTTTACATATAACTATTCAAGATGTAAATTCTCCACAGCTACCAACTTTAATACCAACCTTATTTTGGTCAGCTTCACAATTGGAGAGAAAATCTTGGTGTAGTCGATCCTTGCTTTCTGCTGGAAACCTTTAACAACCAATCTAGCCTTGTGCCGCTTACTCCCATCATGCTGCATTTTCACTTTGAAAATCCATTTGTTATGAAGAGCCTTCTTGCCTTTTGGCAATTTTACAAGTTCCCATGTTTGGTTTAACATGAGTGAGTCCATTTCATCTTTCATGACAGACTCCCACTTGATAGAATCATTCATTTGCACTGCTTCTTCATAAGATTCTGGTTCTCCATCGTCAGTTAACAACAGAAACTTTTGGGAAGGTGAGTAGCATTATGTTGGTTTGTGTGGTCTGGTGGTACGCCTCACTCTGGGTGTGCATGGTTCCTCTTGCAGTGGAACTTCTTGTTCTTCTAGTGGAACTTCATTCTCTAGTTCTAGAAGAACTTCATTTTCTAGGTTGCTTTGGACTTTAGAATGCACATCCTCTTTAGAGATCTCCTCTAACTCTACATATTCTTTTGTTTGAGCATCGCTGTCAATGCCACCAGATTTTACTATTAACCTGTCCTTATATACAATATTCTCATTGAATATAACATCTCGGCTTCTGATAACTTGTCATTTTTCATAATCCCAAAAGCGATAACCAAATTCATCATAACCATATCCAATAAAGATACATTTCTTGGACTTTGGGTCAAGTTTACTTCTTTCAGCAGAATCAATATGAACATATGAAATACAACTGAAAACATTTAAATGTGAAAGGTTTACCTCTTTACAACTCCAAACTTCCTCTGGCAACCTTTCATTCAAAGGAACAAAGGGTCCACGGTTGATCAAGTAAGCTGTTGTATTGATGGCCTCAGCCCAAAACATTTTAGGCAAGCTTGCATGTATTTTCATGCGTTCTGCCACTCTATTTTGTTGTGGTGTCCTTGGAACAGTCTTCTCCATTCTGATTCCATTGCTTGCACAAAAGTCTCTGAATCTTCTATCTATGTACTCTTCTCTATTGTCAGACCTTAGGCACTTTACTTTCACGCCAGTCTCATTTTCCACCAAAGCTTTCCATTTTTTGAAAACATTATAGACTTCTGATTTCTTTTTTTCAAAAAATAAACCCACACTTTCCTTGTTGAGTCGTCAATGAAGGTGACATAATACAATGAGCCTCCAAGGGAATTAATTGGAGGGGGTCCCCACACGTCTGTGTGAACCAAATCTAACTTTTCTGACTTTGGTGTTTTTCCAACTTTAAAAAAGCTAACTTTCTTCTGTTTACCGAGAATGCAGTTCTCGTACAAACTAATGTCCACCGACTTCATATCTGGTAGTTTTCATTCTGACAGGAGTACCTTCATCCCTTTCTGGTTCATATGACCAAGCTTTTGGTGCCACAAATTTGATTTTTCATTTGCGTCCATGACTGCTATAGTGCTCCCACTATTTGAGGTCACATAGAGGGTACCTACTTTATTTCCACGAGCTAAAACCATAGCTCCTTTTGTTATTTTCCACATGTTATCTGTGAACGTTGTTGAATAACCTTCTTCATCAAGCTGTCCTATTGAGATTAAATTCCTTTTAAGACCTAGAATATATCTCACATTCTTCAGCTTCCACACAGTCCCATTTGGCAACTTCACTCGAACATCTCCTTTGCCCACAATTTTCAAGGCTCATCATCTGCTAGATAAACTTTTCTGAAATCACCGCTGGTGTAATTTTCCATGATTTTGCAACAGGACGTAAAGTGAAATGATACACCTGAATCCAAAATACAAGACTCAATTGGACTATTGACATTCAAGATGAGAGCATCATATGTTTCCCCAGCAATATTTGCGGTTTATTTTGCACCATTATTTTTCTTTGGTGTTCGACAGTCTCTTTTGAGAAGTTCTTTTTGTCCACAATTCCAGCAATTTAAGTTTGCTCTGCTAAATCTTGACTTACTTCGTCTAGACTTAGACTTTCCTTTGCTTGAGCTTTTCTCAAACATTCTTCCTCAGGATTTTGTATGTAAGGCAGAAGATGAAGCTTCACTAGATTCTTTTTGACGAATTTCGTCGCTTAGAATCAAATCACAAGCAGTATCCCACTTCATCGTTGTGCTCCCTGAGGAATTGCTTATTGCTGTCACTGTGCCATTCCAGTTTCTGGTAGAGAGGACAAGAGAATTAAGGCTTGAATTTCATCATCGAAATTAATGCCTACTAAACTCAACTGTGTTAGAGTAGAGTTAAGAACATTTAGGTGATCGATAACTGGTGCTCCTTTGCAATGTTAAAAGAAATGTTGCGAGACAACGTTAACTAGATTGTTCCTAATGCCTGCTTGTTAAGAAGATCCCAATCTTCTTGCTTTATATTTTCTGGTTTTGTTCCTGATAGAGGTTTGTGCATATTTTTCTGGTACAGATAATATTGAATCTGCATTTTTTAGAAACCAAAATCTGACCCATTGAATTTCTCGATCTTAATTTTTCCTTCGTTTGCTGCCATTGCTTCCACTCAAATCTGGTAACTTCAAAAAATCACTATTGCAAAATAATGATGTGTGAATAGTAAAGTAAATAGTAAATTCACTATTTAACTTTTGACTTTTACTATTCACTTTTATTTTAATTATTAGTGAATAGTATTTCCACTATTTGCACAGTACTGTTACTATTTGATGAATAGTAACATTTGCATAATGTGATTTTTTGTACAAGGATTTCACAACCTTAAAGCTCTAATACCAGTTGTTGGAAAAAATTGGTAAATTTTCACAACCAGATTTACAGGGAAGCAAAACAATAAATAAAGTAAATTAGGAATATGAAAATAACACATAGAAAATTTTACGTGGTTCACTTTAAAAATTAACTAGGCTACTCCACGGAGCTGCTGCAGCTTACTTTTACTATGGGAGATAATATTACAGTGTTTAAAATACACCACTCAACTCACAAACCACAAAACCCAATACACCCAAATATTTTTTTTTCTTTCTTTCTTTTTCTTTCCTCTCTCTCACTTTCTGCAGAGAGTTTTCAGAAACTTTCTTCTCTTCTCTTTGAATGCTATAGGGGATGGATTTTCTGCTGAGAATGCTTCTTCTATTTATAGAGAAAAAATGGTTGCTGCTGACATATGTCATGAGCTCAGCAACTCTATTTTTTCTTCTTCTCCAGCTGGTGCTAGCTGCTCTATTATTTTTCTTGTAGCTGTCGATGGCTACTTTGTTTAACAAACTAGCCACCAATTCTGACAAAGTACTCCTCTTACTAGTATTACTCTCTCAGTAAAGTTAGATGATGATAATTACCTCTTATGGAAGGCTCAAATGTTGAGCTATGTTAAAGCATATAATCTTGAAGGTTTTCTTGATGGGTCTATTAAGGAACCACCAAAATTTCTTGGAAATTCACTTAACCCCACATATATGAATTGGAACATATTGAACTCTATTTTAAAGGGTTGGTTTTTTGAGTCTGTTTTCATTTGCAAGAGTGACATCATTTTGGATGTAGACACTACTCAAGAAATGTGGAGGAATTTGTCTAATTCATTTTTTGCACTGTCTCAATCAAGAGTTCTTGATTTGAAGTCTTAGTTGCAAATGTTGAGAAAAGATGGCCTTTATGTTTCTGAATATATCATGAAGGCTAAAAATCTTACTTATCAATTAGCAGCTACGGTTAATCCAATTTCTGATAGTGATTTATTGTTGTATATTCTAAATGGCTTGGGACGTAGGTACTTACCTTTTGTTACCTCTACTAATCTCAATCCAATTAAACCTTCTGTCTCTGCCCTCCATAGTCATCTTGAGGGTTATGAGAGAATGTTGATTAGACACTCTACCTTTGAACAGGAGCAAGTGATTCATGCAGCTGTCGCTCATTTTAACAAACTCAATCAGGTTCTACTGGAAGTTATTAGCAGAATAAAGGTTCAGGGTCTCAGCAACCTAAGTGGAATTTGTACAACATTTCTTGCAGCAACGAGGGTCCAAGTCAAGGCCTAATTCTTCTAGAAATTCTGTTAATAATCAAGTGTCTAATGGAAATGTTTTCAAGAATTTGAAGAAAAATCAAGGTGATGGTCCTTATTGTCAAATATGCATGAAGCCAAGTCATAATGCTAATTATTGCTTTGTCTTACGGGATATTCTTACTGGCAAGACCGTTAATTTTCCTATTGCAATGGTGGCTAATGTTGAATCTTCACCCTCGTCGAGTTCTGCTTTGCCTTCTCCTACTTGGTTGTTGGATATAGGAGCGAGTCATCATATGACTTCAGATAACAATTAGGCTCTTCATGCTAATCCTTACCATGGTTCAAATGGTGTCACATTAGGTAATGGTGACAAGATTTTCATTTCTAAAATTGGTAATGGCTTATTTTGTCCTAAAAATAATGCATGTTTCTTACGACTTATTGATTTGTTGCATACTCCTAGTGCTACCACAAATTTACTTTCAGTTCATAAGCTATGTTCTGATATTGGAGTACTTATTGAGTTTCATCCTAATTTTTTCTTTGTTAAGGATTTGGCAACGAGGAGCATTGTCCTTCAAGGGGCATGTGATCGTGGATTGTATAAGGTTGATGGTGCTATCATTTCTCATTTTGTTAATCAGAACTCTCCTCCTTCTTTTTCTCCAAAGGCTTTCCATGCTACTCCAGAGGAATGGCATCACAGGTTTGGCCACCCTTCATCCGACACAGTACACGAAACTATTAAGCAAGCTAGTTTACCTGTTTAGTCTATTAATCTTCTTTTTCGTGTACACATTGTTATCTTTCTAAATCGCATAAGCTTCCTTTTAAGCATATTCATACCAACAGTACTATTGCTTTTACTCTATGATGTGTAAATTATAGTACTCGCAAATATACAAATCACTTGTAGAAAGTGATAAGCAAACCTCCGAGGTCAATCTCTCAAGGAATTGCATTGGTTTTAAACAACCTTTTTCTTAATCTAATTAGAGTCCTAAAGCAACTAAAATACTAAGTAAATAGAATTCTAGTAACACTAAAACTCTAAATAACTAGAATCCTAAATCTAATAAAACTATAAACAAGTTGAAATTGTGAGCAAGATCAATGGTAGTGAACAACTAAAGAAAACAATTACGCAAATTTGAATAAACTCAAAAGGGTTTTTAAATATCAATGGAGGATGTATGGACGTTTAGTTTGGTTGATCATGCTTGCATCGAAAAGTTATGGTGAATTAACATGAACGTTCTAATAAATTAACATTACCGGGTTCCTTTTTATTTACGAAAATTCCTACGATCGGGTAATTCTCTTTGTTGATTAACTAATTAACGTCCTACGATTGAGTATATCAAATAACAATCAAATTATGCACAAGGAAAAATATGCTTATCAAACCAATGCCATGACTAGGTCATTGATTTGAAGTTTTGATTAAGTTTTTCAAAGTAAAGTTAAGGTGATGTTCCTAAAACCAAACTCTAATATTTTTTAACTTAATTATGAATCTCAAATTGGCCCATGACAATCCACAATTAAACTTCTAAGTATGCTCTTAATCAAAAGGTAATTTAATTTATATTAAAGCAATAAAAACATTCACCACAACAGTTCTAGCAAACATGACAATATAAACTAAATATTCATAATTAAATTTAGCCAAACATGTTTAGATTAATATTCATAGATAAATATAATCTAATATACATTCTAGAGATGAAAGACGAAGAAGAAATATCTAACAACAATAAGTAACCTAAATCTAGATACCACAATTAGCTTGGATGACGTTTCCTTCCCCAAAAGCTTGATCTTCGATCTTAAAAGGCTTCTTGTCTCCTTTAGATGTGCCTCTCTTGCCTCCCTAGGATGTGGCAAAGCTCCAAAACCTAGTTTAGTCTCTTGTTGGTTCGCAAAATTGAAGTGTATAAAAGTTGTATGTAAAGAGGATTCTAAAGGAGGTATTTATAGATGTAAGGATTTACACAAATTCTGATTGCAATAGGAATAGGCGTACCAAGGCATACAATTTTTCTCGCTGCGATGCAACACAAAAATTGAAAATATTGGTTGAAACCCGAGAGGTCCCCGCCACGGTATACAATTTTCTCGTCACGGCGCGCGTTGCCTTTCCTTTCTTCACATTTACCCCCTTACATATGTGCTGGCTCGTTATGTACGGCTTATATATTTTGACTCGTTTTGCCCGTAAATTGTGATTCGAGTGCCGTAAGTGTTCCGTCTTTGTGTGTTTCCATTATTTAACTCATTTGACGCTAAAAACACCTGAAATATACTAAAACATACTCGTGATTTCGAATTGATATATTTATGAAAATAATCAAATAAACAATCATAACAAATCTATTTTTTTAAACAATTAAGCACAATAAATCACGAAATGTTAGTACTTTTCGAGCACTTATCACTCTACTATATCTAGATCTCTGGACTTTCCCTTGTGAGGTTGCACTAGTGACAAATATTTTTTATTGACGATTTTTGTCGTTTTACTTGGGTGTCTTTGCTTAAGATCAAGGATAAGACCACTTTTATTTTTCTTGATTTAAAACTATGGTGGAAAAACAATTCAGTATAAGCATCAAGTCTATTTAGATTGATGGTGGTACTGAATTTAAACCATTAGTCACTTTGTTGACCGAAAAAGGTATTTTACATCATTGTATGTGCCCTCACACATCTGAACAAAATGAGGGTGTTGAGAGTCGGCGTAGAAGAATTGTTGAGAGAGCTTTGGCTGTGCTTCTTAAAGCATGTATTTCTGTGAAATTCTGGCCCTATGCTGTCACTATTGCCACATTTTTTATTAATTGCTTACCTACCAAAATTTTGAATGGTCTTTCACCATTTGAAGTGCTTTATAATTGTAAACCCAATTACAATAGTCTTAAGGTGTTCGGGTGCCAGTGTTTTTCCTGTATGAGGGCTTATAACACTAACAAACTACAACCAAGGTCTGTAAAGTGTTTTTCTTGGATATGCAGCCAAGCAAAAAGGGTATATTTGTTTTGATTTTATTCATAATAAATATTACATAAATCGTTGCTCAATGAATATTTTTTTTTCCTTTTTCTCATTTTTCCAATTCTAGCAATAAGGTTTCTGAGCAGACTCCTATACTTGTTATCAACCTACCAGCTTGTGTGCCTTTATCTACTAGTATTATACCCATGAGTGCTCCAGTTATTAGTTCTGAGTACTCTGCTATGCCTATGTCACCTATGGTTGTACCTTTTGTATCTTTTACTCCTGAATTGTCAGCTTCTTGTCCTGTGTTGTCCCCTTCGTCTACTTCTGCACCTGTTTCTGTCTGCAGCACCTATTCCTGCGCCCGCAGCTCCTGCTGCTACTTTTTCTGTGCATGCAGCACCTGCTACGTTAGTTTTTGTCCCTGGATTGTCACCTTCTTTACCTTCTTTTCTTGAGTTGTCTCAGTCTTCTAACCTGCCTACTTGTGAGGTTCCCATTTTATCTATGTTACCTATTAATTCCAACGGCTCTTTATCTTTTTCCACTTCCTCACCTCAGCCACCTATTACTCATATTTCTCCACCTAACACCATTCACCCCACTATTGATATGCCCTCTTTAGGTTCATGGCCTGATAATGTTTCTTTTGTTATCATTCTTAACAATGCTCATCCTATGAAAAGTCGTGCTAAGTCAGTTATTTTCAAGCCTAAGGCTTATATTGCTGCATGTATTTCAACTGAGTCAAAGCATTGGAAGGATGCTATGGCTAGGCCCGAATGGAAGGATGCCATGAAAAAGGAGTTTGATGCACTTGTTAACAATGACACATGGGAATTGGCTCCATTGCCTGCTGATCATAAATTAGTCCTTTGTAAGGTTTCACTTGAAATTTTTGAGTTATGGTGCTTTTGATAAATACAAGGCACGATTGCTTGCCAAAGGATTTCTTCAAGTTGGGGTGTGGACTATTCGAAACTTTTAGCCTTGTGGTTAAATTTACCGATTATCATTTTGTTCATGATCAGGTTGTGGCCAATAAACTTCAAATTGAGCATTTTCCTTTTGATGAGCAAATCGCTGACACTCTTATCAAGCCCTGACCCGTTGGTCGTTTTCTTTCTTTACGTCCCAAACTGATGGTTTTGCCCAAACCTTCAGTTTGTAAGGACTAGATCCATTCTAGAGTTGATATAGTACTAACCCTATGCGTGTAACAAAAATGATTTTGATTCATTTTATTTTTACTTTCCTCTTTTATCTATAATCAGAACCATTCTCAGTTTCTCTCTTTTCTTCTCTGTTCTTGAATATTGATTCTTTAGTTGTTGCTGAAGCTTCAACAACTTTGATATTTTGGACTAACTAAGGATAAGAAAAAGCATTTGGTGTTATGTTCTTCGATGTGATTGTCATTGAATTCGTTCTGGACCCTTCCAACTAAAGAATTTTCCTTAATTTGAAATTCCAAGCTAATGTGAACAGTAGCAGATTTAGGATTGTGAGGGACACTATTAAATAATAAAATTTATAAAAAAAATTTCATATACAAATAAACTATGTATTAGAGCTAAATAAATTGAAAATAAATTTTTAGACCAAAAAGTATCAAAATGTGGTTTTTTTTTTTTAATTTTATTTTAATTAAAAAATTAAGCTTAAACATAAAAATTGAGCATAAAACATTTTTAATTTGGAATATGTGCTTAAAAATAACGTTGAGAGGGGCATTACGTGTTAAACATGATTAATTATTTATAAAATTTTATACATAAAATTATATTTTTATCAAATGAAGTGGGGCACGTGCCCCTTGAATTACACATACATCCGCTCCTGAATGTGAATTTTGAGTATTTAATTATTTGTATCCATAATAATTTTTTTTTTCTTGTTGATATAATTATATTCATAATATTTACGAGCACTATAAGTAGATATGACCCATATATTAAAAAATTAAAAATGGTAATTTTATTTTTGTTGGTGAGAGAAAAAGAATCACCACTTTATATAATCTAAAGTGGTGAGAGAAAAAGAATCACCACTTTATATGAATCTACACTTTTTTTGAAATCCTAATCACCCCTCTAAAATGTTAGAGTATACTATTTTAAGCCATCTGTTATATTATTTATTAGAAAAAGTATAGTCTAAGTATGTTTAACAAAAATATATTTTAAATTTGTAATTATTATACAAGAAAACATAAGATCATTACTTATAAAAAAAGATTGTAAAAATTTATTTTATAAAGATAAAAAATTTATATTACTTCTATAAAATAAACTTTTATTGTTATTTATCTGCCTTTCTTTTTTTATAAATGTAACAAATTTATATAACCTTATTTAATAATTACAAATTTAATATGCTATTTTATTAAAGAAAACGGAATCCTTATTTATTATTCACCAATTACACTTTCATTCAAGAAATATTAAAGTCTTTGTTTTGGTAAACGAAATATTAGTTTCTTTAATATAATTTTATAATGATATTGTTATTATTATTATATATAAAATATTTATTTTATTTTTATTATTATTACTCTTAATGTTATTATTATTGAATAAAATATTTATTAATAAATTATTGTTGTGATAATTATAATAATTTAAGTTATTATAATATTGTTATCATATAAATTAATACATAATTTATCCATTTTGCTTTAAAATTGAGGCACTTATTTAAGGAAATTTAAAACAACATTAAAAATTTAGCAGAATAATTTTCCGTGTGTCATTTTGATGATTGTGTATTACAAGTGTCTCATACCCAAAAAAGGAGATATGTTGATGAAAATAATTAAAGGTTCTAATTATTATTATTGTAAGAGTTAGGAAATGTGGAAAGTTTTAAGTACAATGAATATTATTAGTGAGATATAATAATAAGAGTTATGAAATGTGGAAAGTTTAAGTAAAATTAATAGAGAAATTATCAAAAATAACACCCATAAAATTTATAATAACAAAATTAATATCTCAATAATATTGAACGTTCAATTTAAACGTGAAATATTAAACGTTCAATATTGAATGGGTTTAAATTGTCGTCGTTCAATTTCAATTGAATGAGTGTTAAAAAAATGACATATTAGTGATTTTTTTATTGTGAAAATATAAATTTGAATCAAGCGATGCTATTTTGTTATTATAAGTTTTAATGAGTGTTATTTTTGTTGATTTCTCAAATTAATATTATTAGTGAGATGTGTTAAATAAGTGTGAATGAAGAGAAATTTAGCAAAGTAGAGCCATATATATATATATATTAAGTGAAGAGTAAATATGATTGAATCATGAATAACTATTTTGTATTGAGGTAATTAAGTGGCAATTAATCAAGTTTATTAATAGTTATTAAACTATATTGTGAATGCTTTTTAATTATAAAGTGTTCACAAAACTCTATACCCATATACATTGTAAGTACATCAAACCATTGTAGTAGTTTTCATTTTTAGGTAAATTTTCATTACACACATATCACACTTTTTTTCAAAATTCTTTTTGAGTCCATTAACCGTTCAGCATCAGCAAAGCCAAAATCTTAACATGATAACAGGTCCAAAACTGTTTATCACCTAATCATCACTTTTGTTTTCATCTTCATTATAAACATTTATATAATTGAATTAGTTTTAAAATAATATGTTAGACATACACAACTTACAGAATGTACATAACCTAAATATGTATATTTATGTATAATTTAACATATTATTTTAAAAATAAATCAATTATGAACAAACTAAATTACTATTATAGGGTTCTAACTCCCATATTTTCAAGTCCTTTGTCACTTTTGCCCAAAATACCTTTTTCTAAAATTTTCTCAAAAAATTTGCTTTAGTGCTCTTCATTTTTGTGTTTTCAAATGTTTCAGACTTTTCTTAAAGCAAATAATAATAATAATAATAATAATAATAATAATAATTTGTAATTATGGAAGTGCTCTATCTATTTATATCTTCCTTAAAAAAAAAAAAACAGTTTCTTCTACTACTCAAACAAGTCAAAAAATAATCTCTTTCATAATTATTAATAAATTATATTGCAACTTTTAAAACCTACTTCCTTAAAGTACTAGCTATTTTGAGAAAAACCTTACAAAAAATATTGAAATAACAAACATTTTTTTTAATTAACATACAACATTTTTAAAAAGATATTTTAATTAACACCTATTAATTTTTACTATGGCCGATTTATTTATTTATTTATTTTTGGTGCTGCTATCATGGATTAAAAAATTGGGAAATATGGTGTATACTTTTGGATATCAGCAAAATTCGATATGGATATGATCATGCAGTATCGTTTTAACTAAATTATGATATGATCGAATATCTCCTATATTTCGTTAATAATATCTACGATATAAATATGTCAATTTATGTAGTATAATTTTTGCAAAAAATGGAATATTATAGATTTTTTTTTAAAATTCATGTAGTGTAATTTTTTTTTTAATGGAAATAGCTTGTACCAATGGCATGGGAGAACTATGAATGTAAATTTATCTTTGATGAGCATTAATACGAATGAAAATGATATCTCATATAGCGAGAAATATTTGAAAATCTTCCGCAATAACTTGCAAATTATTAAATTAACTCACAATATTCACAGAAAAACAGTACGAAGATATCAATTAACTTAATCACGATATCTCACTAATTATATTCAAATAGCCTCGGCTACATGCCATGACTCTAATATTGATTGAATTAAGATAGCATGTACTTTGAACTTTTTAGATATTTTTTTTTTATTTAATTATTGCACAATTTTTTAATTTCTTAATATTGAAGCATCTTATTTTCGTTATTTATTTAACATGTAGCAATTAATTTATTAAGAAGATTAATCTAGTAGATCCAATATAATTTAAGGGATAAATATATATGAGTTAGTTTGAGTTTAGATTAAAATTAGAACCAATCCAATATGATCGGTTCTTTAAAAACGAGAACCAAACCGAACCAAAAATTTTGAAAAATCAATCCAACCCGAACTAATTTTTTTTGGTTTAATTTGGGTTGGTTAAAGGAAATGTTTTCCTCTTTTTTTGGCAATGAATTTTGTTTATTAAATTTTTTAAAAACTCTTGTATTATATATAATTTCTAACATTTTTAATGTTAATTTTATTATAATACCTAAATTTAAAAATATAGATATCGGTCACTTATCTAGTACCATTATCCATATCAAATACAAAGTGCAAGAAAATTTTAAAATTAAGACAAATAAGCAATAAAGAATAGTAATTACATACCTGACAAAATTTGCTAACTTTCAGATCCAATAATATTGTTCAGTAATATTGTTCAATAATGTTGTTCATGCAATGAAAACTCTACCGATAAAAATATGAAAGACGATATAATTATAAATTTATAATGGATAAATAATTAAATAATACAAAATTAGTATATCACCTGGATAAAAGATAAAATAAATGAGAGTACCTAGTAGAGAAGTGCTTGCACGAATTTCATTTAAATATCTAAACTGTAATGGCAAAAATGGACAAAATCTGTTTGTCTCTCACTAACAAAGTAGATGACAAAATTTTCTAAAATATTATCAAAAATTAAAAAAGTTGCTCTCGTAAACATAACTAATTAACAACAAATAACAAATTGAAACATATAAATTCAAATCTATAAATATAATAATAGATTTTTTTTTCATAATTCTATAAAATAATAATATAAATATAATAAATAAAACTAAATGGGTTGGTTCGGTTTTTTTTAAGATTTTAAAAAATAAAAACCAAATCAACCTAATATTAATCGGTTTTTTATTATAAAGAATCGAACCAAACCAATAAAATTCAAGAATCAATTTTTCTAAGTTGGGTTGGGTTGATTCTGTGTTTTTTTGTTCACCCCTAATAATTTAATTTTCTTTATCTTAAGTTATTTTCTAAAATTTTAATAATTTAAATAATTTTTCTTACTTCTTTTTTATTTTATTTTACTTTTACATGAATTTCGTCAACTTGAATAATATTCTCGATATTTTGTT